>CM060934.1:73781544-74455607 GCA_030765085.1 Allium cepa | reverse complement strand
ACATCTCTGATGCCATTACATTCATATTTATTTATTGTTGATTTAACTTATGTAAGATTTTTTAGTTCTGACTCAAGTGTTTTGACTTTTCAATTCGCCCGGGTCAGCGTGAGCTTTTTAGTTTATCGAAGACTACTTTCTTGAGGATGAAGATGAAGATTTTGTACAATTATTATTTATTATATTTATTCTACTGCATCATGTTGTTCCGCTGCATTTATTTGTTATTTGTAAACAGCTTCATGAACTGTCTATTTGATTATTATATTTTATCATTTCGCTGCGAAATTCGGTATTTGTTTTCTTTCTTTCTCTGCTTTTTCTTATTTACCACATAATAATCTGTCCTTTTGAATGGTTTGAGTTTGATGTGTGTGGATTATCGTCGATTTAAACCGTCAAAAAGGCAGGTCATTACATAATTAAAAAAGAGAAATGATTTCATACTATGACAAGACATGTAAAGAAAAATAAGTTTTATATGAACACATGCTAGGAGATCCAAATATGTATATATGGAATTCAATCATATGTAAATATCGTACATACATATATTAATTTTTCAGACCTAAAATTACACTTTGTTATGAAAGATTAAAACATAGATCTAAAATTGAAACATTGTATTGATTTCATATAAATTTCATTTTTTAACTTTAAATATAATTCAATCAATCAACATGAAAATGTAAATTTCCAGATTCAAAGAAATGGAATTTAAGTTAAATGTTAAAACATAGAACTAAAATAAAACATTGTATTTTAAAATATATAGATTTTGTTTTAATTTAACAAAGTAAAGAAAAACAACTAATTAATTCGAACATGTAAACATTCAAATCTGAAGAATTATAATTTAATTAGAATGTTTAAAAACATAGATACACTTAAATATATTTTTAAAACATAAAAAAAAAATTGATCTATCAAATGTGAACTCAATCATATCATTCAAGAAATAGTTCAATCCTCATAAATAATTATTAATTAAGCATGACTGTAAAACATCATACAAATTATGAACATCAAATTAAATTTCCATCCAACACTGTAAAATCACTATCTATATACAGAAAATGACATACCTTGCTACTCAATCGTCAAAACACACCTTGCTGATGTTGCCTTTGAAATGCACCTTGAATGGAGAACGCTTCTAGATCTGATTGAATCACCTTAGGATGTTGCCTAGAAATCACACCTTTAATGTTGACATCTCAAGTTCCACATCCTATCCTTGCTAGAGATGGATGAACCACTTTTGTTTTATTTTATTTGATCTTTTTATTTCTAGTTGAATGATTTTGTAAATTCATTTTCTTTGTTTTTTTTCTGCCATGAAAAGTTAAGAGGAGAGAAAGAGAAAGAATTAGTGAGAAGGAAAATGAATTGTCCGTACAGAATGAATTAGAGAATTTTTTTTTACTGAAAAGAACGTAACTTTTCCCATTCTTTATTTAAAACACCCCTAATTAATTCCCTCGACTGTTTCTCTCTCTTCAATCCTTTCATTACATGTATGCCATCAAATGGCATAAAATTTCCACAAATCATGCCATCAAATGATATAAAATTTCCACAAATCATGTCATCAAATGAAATAAAATTTTCATAATCATTTCATGCAATTATCTTTAAATTACATCGATATCGTATATCAATATGCACAAATATAACTTTTATAAATGCATTAAAATAATTACAGAAAAACTTTCGAACATTAAATAAATAATAATTAACATTTCTCAAATACTAATTAATTTAATTAATTTATAACATTTTATTATTTAATTACATCATGTGGTTTTTAAGAGAATTCATCATTATGGTTGTGCGACTCATAGGTGTAAATTCAGTCAGCGGTTAACATCGAACTATTCGAATGTTAACGTTCACACATTACTTAACGGGTGGTGTGACATTTTGGCCGAATTTAATGCTTACATGTCTTTTGGTAAAATCAAATTTTACTTATTATAAGTGCTACGTAACAGTGACAATTATTTATACCAATTCTCTTCGTCAAAATTATAACACTTTGGATTTATAGAAATTGATAATAGTCAAAATTCCAATATCATCCACATTCAACTTTACAGTCCAAATACAAAGTCCTTGTGCAATAATAACAATTATTATTCACTGAAATGCTCTGACTATTGACTTTGACTTTTAGTTGACTTCAGAAACTGTAACAAGCCGTAAATATATCACTTCAAATGAATGATCATTTAACTTTATCGATAATACAAATAATTTTATGAATAATTATTTATGTTAATTTATATGATTTTATAAATAAAATATGATCATTTTTATTAGTTAATAATGATAGGAAAATTTGTTTCCAAAGTTTGTTTACAAAAATATGCATATTTATTTAAAGAGAAAATATGTCCGAAAATCGGAATCGGGATTTGTAACGATGCAACGTGCGGAAGTTGTGCAACGTTGTAGGGATATGTTACATACACATATACATGTACATATGCATACATGTAACATTCATATAAATTCATATACACCAAAATATATAAATATAAAAGTATAATACAAAATATATAAGATATTTTAAGCAAACTTACTCTTAAGCTTTTATAAGTCAACATATGCACACATGAGAAGATGGAAGTAATGTGCACTTACCGTGCTTTGGAGAAGGGGAGGTGTGTAGGGGAAGCCTTGAAATGGTGATGCAAAGGTGATGTGTACATGTCTTCTTTTACATTCTTCTTTTTCTTATAAATACCCTACAATCTTCTCTTCTTTTTCATTCATCTTCTTCCTCATATTCTCAAGCTTTTGCTTCCTCTTTAATGGCTTCCATCCTAAGGGAAATAATGTCAAAATTTATTTCAAAAAAATTAAATTACAAAATATAGTTATATATAGTAAAACGATTCCAAAACTCCTCATTTTCTCTTTGTTCTTCACAAACTCCACTTCACTCCATCCTAGGCCGAGCTCACTCTTTGCTACACCTAGGCCGTGCACCCCTAGCCTCCTCAAGACTTGGTCGAGGCATCCTGGAGCATAAATCCAAAGAATAGCAAGCTCCGGAGCTCGAATAATGGACCTATAGCGATTTTTTAAGTCAATCGTTTAAAGTCCAAGGTGAGAACTCCTAAACTATTATACTATATGTTGAATGATGATACGATGTTGCAAATGAATGTTTATTATGCTTTGATTAATCAAGTTTGGATGTTTTCATATGAATATTGAATATATATGCAAGTCATGGAAATACACGTCGATAAGCACAAAGGAAATCACTTTCCTTGAATTAATAAAAAGGTGTTTATGGAATGATAAACCTATTTAAAAATGGTTTAAAATGAGTTTTAAATGTTTTATGAACATTTAAAAGTGTTTTGGTGAAGTTTGAAAGAAGCAGAAAATTTAGTCCAAAATTAGCGCATCGCATAAGGGTAGTTCGCGATTTCGCGCTATAAAAGTCAAACGTATGTAAAAGTTATAATATAGCTCGTGTAACGATTTACTTTTCCAAACAATTTAAATTGACAATAAACCACACATGTCCAGCCAAAATCGAATAGAAAGGCAGATAGTTAGGGAAAAGAAATAAGAAAGAAGACAGAAGAAGTAAACAACACAGAATTTCACTGCGAAACAAATAACCTATAATATATAGCAATCCTTTACACTAAAGAAAACTGTAATACATACATACATACATATGCATATATATATATATATGTATGTATATATATGTATATAAGTTTATACATAGAAATCGATCAGAGCACACTAACCTTTTTCAGCACGGACAGTAACAACAATCTGTACTCACAAAATCGCTGAACAATATATAACAATAAAAGTGTGATGTCTTGGAAATTTTGGGCAATACTTATTTCATAATTTCCATTAATAATTATTTTAAAATGCAATATTGATTTAATAATCTAATTATCTTTTCATCAACTAATAATTGTTCAATTTGAGAAATGTTATCTTTTCAAAATTTAAAATAATAATAATTTAATTTGGCAAATTTTATTCTTTTCAAAGTTAATAACATATTTAATTGTAAAATTTATCTTTCTAAGCTAATTATAAATATATTCTTTTTATAATGTATATGTGTGTTATACATTATGAAATGAAAGTTTGTTTTAAATTTAAATTTAATAAAAATATTTTCAAATTTATAATATATATATATATATATGTATATGTATATATTGTGAATTAGAATATTTGATTGAATTTAATATAGAAACTTTTCAATAGCTTATTTAAAAATCTATCTTATTTTCAAAAAGTAATTAAAGTAAATATTTATTATTATTTAAAAATATAATAGCTTAAATAGTATATTATAATAAAAGTTTTATTTGTTTTTTTTTAAAATTAGTTCTTGAAGATAAATTTAGTTCATATATATTAAAGAAAAATATTTTTAGTTTGAAACTTTAAAATAAGATTTAATTTAATATCCTTTTCTTTTTAAATTTTCTTTCTTGAAAATTTAGCCTTTGAAAATATATTTTTAAAATATACAAATAAACATAAAGGTATGTAATTGTACAAAGATAATTTATATATGTAAATATTTAAGGCTAATTGAAATAAGCATTTAAAACATGTTAAAATAAATAAGAAATTAATTTAAAAGAATTTTTAAACATTTACAAAATTAAGTAATTATTTTAAAAATGGAGTGAAACATGTGTAAGACTATTAAGAGCATACAAGTACATTTGTAAGCATTTTAACAACTTAAAGAACAAGTGGCATTGTCTTGATTATTTTTGAAAACATTTATCAAAAAAATGTATTAAGAGAAGCTTAGCAAAATCATTTTAGTTCCAAACTTTCTACTCTTCTAAAACTGAAACCAGATTTAAAAAAAGTTCAAAGTTCAAAATCAGTTCAAAAATATGTAGCAAAGTTTCAACTTCAAAATCAAAAGCCTGTAATCAAAAATTTCAAAGCCTGTAACTATTTCTCAACCTGGTATATCAAGTAATCTTCTCAACAACAAATTCGATAGCAAATCCAAATTAAAGGATGAACTCAGTCAACAACAATCTAAAACAACAAGTAAGTAAATTCAACAACAGTAATCAAATCAGCATGCAAACAACACCAGATCAAAACAAGTTCCAGGAAAACAAAGATGCAAAAAAACTATGCTCTTTACTTGATAATTGGTGAGTAAACCTTTTTATTTAAAAACAGTTTTTAAACCTGTGATGAAATCTTGTTGCATGTGTAGGAATATAGTTTCTAATGCTTGCTTAAATTGTGAATATAAATGTGTGTATACAGGAATGATATGCCAGCAATTTGTCTCTGTATATTTGTGCTCTCATATTTAACATACTCATCATCATCATCATAAGATAATTCATATCTTCCTGTATAATCAAAATTTGACATTGATTACTGACGAGAAATTGTTAATAACATTGTATTCTTGTTTTTAAAAATAATTTCAAGTCAATGTATTTAGTTAATACTCTGTAAAATTTAAGAATACGGTGAAAATCAGAAAATGGGTAAATTTCAAGCATGACGATTTTCGAATTCACTTATATAGTCTGAATTGTCTTCGAAATCTAGGAATTTTGAAAGTTAAATTGTGATTTTTAGTTTAGTACTCGAGGAGTTGTTCGGTGTTGAACATTTTTGGAGTTTTGATCTATAGCCGTTGAACGACGATGACTGGGTGCTGGAGGAGGCTGGAGTATGGTAAATTGATGGAAAAATATACGTGTATTTTTCTGTTGATCGAGTTAAGCGGTCGAAGGTGTTTTAGGGTTTAGTGGAAGAATTTAGGGGTCGACTTTGTTGAGGTGGTACGGCGTCGGTGGTGCACCGGGTTCGATCACGTAGGGGGGATGGCTTTGGTGGCTCGAGAAGCGTCTGTGGTCATAGCCGTTGGGTTTTAGATGGCATGGTTGCATCGTTGGCCGATGATTTGATGATCGTGTTCGCTTCCAGGTGGTTCGTGATGTCGAATTTTGGGTTGCCGTTGATTCTCGTTATGCTGCATAGCTGGCGAGTTTGTTGTGGTCGAAGATGAGTTTCCGAAGGCCAGAGAGTTGGTCGGCATCGGAGTTTCTGGCCGTGCACGTGCATGATGGCCATTGCGTGTATCTGTTTGTTTTTGAGTTTGGGGAAGAAGATGTCTAACCTGGGAGTTTCGTGTTTGTTTCTCGTGTTCACCACGAGAAAGCTGCGAAGTGAGATTGCGTTGTTTTGTTGCCTCGAGTTTGTGCGAGGGTTGTCTCGGGTTTTCAAGCATTTGTCTCGAGAAGATTATTGTTTGCTTGGAAACGTTGTTTCCAGTTTTTAAACTGTCCAGTTTTACTAAAAAATGGAATTTCAAAATTTAATGCAAAGCAAAATTTAAAACAATGCTTTAACAAGTTTTAAAATATATAAAAGGTTTGAGTTTAGAAAATAATTCTTTAAACAAATTTAAGTGTGTAAGGTATGGATTATAAAGTTTTAAATCTTGTTTTAAAAATAGTTTTGATAAATATTACTTTAGAATAAATTTGTAATTAGTTTTTAAATGTTTCAAGTTAAATAAAATTGTTGAAATATAATTATGATTTAAGTAAATATTATTTGACTTTAATAAAGAATGATGATTTTAAATAAATCAAATTCAAACTTTAATTTTAATTTTATTTAAATGAAAGTAAAGGTTTAATGTAATATATGATTTATCTTAATTTAATTATGTTTTATCAACTAAAGTAACTAAAGTATAATAACTTAATTAACTAAGATATTTAATTTGGGTAATTAAATTAAGATAAAATACTTTATGTAATTAATTAAGTGTAATTAATTACTTAATTAATATTTGATTAATCAAGGTTAATCAATTAATAAATAATTAAGCAATAAGTAATTATGAGGTTAATTACTTAATGTAAGAGATTATCAAAGGTAATTACTTAATAAAGTAATTAAAGGAAATTAATTACTCAGTGTAATTAATTAAGTTAATGCGGTTAGTTTAATTAATTAAAGATAATTACTTGATGATGGATTAAGTATAATTACTTAATGTAATTAATGAAGTGTAATTACTTAGTGAAGTAATTAGTGAATAATTACTGGATGTAATTAAAAGAAAATTACTTGATGGATAGTAACTAAAGGATAATTACTTAGGGAAAGTAATTAAGTGATAATTACTTAGTGTAATTAAAAGATTAATTAATGTAATTAACCAAGAAATTGATTTAATTGATGTAAGTAATTAAGGGAAGTAAATTACTATATGTGATTAATCAAGGTTGATCAATGAATGCGATTAATTAAAGATTAATTATTAGTAGAATAACTAATTAATGAAAGTAATTAGGGGATCATTAATTAATGTAATTAATGATAATAATCAAAGGTTTAATTGATTAATAATTGTGATTAATTATGAGATAATTAACCAATGAAGTGATTAAGATATAATTAATTAATGTAATTAATTAAGGATTCTAAGATAGATGTGTTCTATGAAGGTAATCATAGCATCAAGCCTCATCAACCAGGAATGGGTAAAACAGGGGAGGTGCATCAAGGCTAAGTTGGTAGCACCCAAGTAGGACGAGATCTACCCCAGTCTAGAGGTCCCTTTTTATTCGGCTGTGTGGGCAGTTGGCGACGGCCATCTGCGGGGTTGCCTTGTCCGAGACTGTCCAGTAAGGGATGGTTTCGGCCTTGTCCTACAGGGGATTTAGGGTGGATCCTCGTACGGTGATCTAGGCCCCGTACTGTGACGGGCGGTACCCCAGTAGCCCTTCCATTGATGGAAACCCATTCTTCCTACATGCCCTTTACGGTTTTGATTGTATAACCCACTTTGTGGCTAGTAGCTGAAATTTGATGGATGTAACAATTTCGGCTATTTTCTATTTACTTGAAAAACCTAGACCCTGTTATAATATAACTGGATTTCCTATCAAATGTTTTGGTTAGCGTAAGGTAAAATTATACCCATGTTTATTTGTGGGGAGTCTTACGTGACACCTTTTGTTTTAAGTTAAACAACTTTAAACCGTTTACTCGCACCAAACCCATATCTTACCCGGAGTTTATTTTCTATTTTATTAAACTCTTGGGTACTCAAATTTTTACGAGTAGCATGGGATTCAGGTTAGCTTTGACGAATTCTGGAGGAGATATGGAGTAGGAGGCTTTAGCATTTGTAGGTACATATAGTGTTTCCTCTGTGTAGTGTTGTATCTATATTCCTGTGATGTACTTGAATTGTAATAACTAGACAGATGTTTATAACTGTCTAGTTTGTGTTGTATTAGCTATATAACTCTGATGTATATGATACTATGTTATATCTTATGTGATATTTCGTTCCGCTGTGATGCTGTTTGGTTCTTTCTTTTCTATCTTTTCTCTTTTCTATGCCTTTCTTTCTTCTTAATGATGCATCTTTCTATGGAATGAAAGGCGGGTCGTTACAAAAATCAACGGAAATATAATCATCTACGTGAATACGTCTCTGGGCCTCCAACTGCTCTCCTGAAGCTCCGAAATAGATCCATCTAAACCTGAATATGTTCGGTTTGACCCGAGCATTTAGGAAAAACCATGCTCGGGTCAGTCTGCTAAAACCAACGTGAGAATTTAAATCACAATCAACTTGATTCTAAAATTTTAGTAACCTTTCAAAACAAAGGTATCTCGTAAGACCTTACCGCAAATAAATATGGACGAGTTTTTGCCTTACGATAACCAAAATCTTTTACAGAAAATCATCTGATGTTACAATAGTGTCTAGTGCAAAAGTAATAATAACAAGTAGCTGTGATGAATGTGTTGTGTACATCACAACAATACTAGTCATAAATCAAAATCTGATAAGGCTCGTTCGCTAATTGTGTAGGATTTCCATGGAGGTGCCCTCAATACTTAGAGAATGGTCCTCCTACACAAGGATCAGAGTTATCCTACTGAAGCATCATTCCCATCTAGCCGGGGTACTATTGGAGAAACATAACTGGTCTCGCTTAGACCGAGTGCATCACTCCGGCATGCAAAAATAACCGAAGGTATCCGTATTGCTAGAAAAGGAGCTGAATACACCCTATGGGTTTGCCAACCCTATTGGTCATGCCTTCTATCTCTGTTTTTGTCATTTCTGCTGATTAGGCTACGTCTGGCGTTCCATCTTACGCACCAATCCAAAAATAGATCTCAGAATTTCATATGGATTCCCACACTACAATGGCCTCGGAATCACATACAGATTCCCACATCTCAACAGATTTTGGATTCTCACATAGATTCCCACACTCCAATGAGTCACGGAACCACATATGGATTTCAACATCCCAAATTATAACGCATCTCCTTCATTTAACCGTATATGGTTTCAGAGTAGGTCATGGGTTTCGAGTCATCTCTTATGAGTACACTCTCCATTTCTTAGGTGCTCCATAAACCATTCATTGATTTTTGGAATGCTCAAGACCAGTTCATTAGAAAATAATAAGACAATACATAATATCATGGATCACCCCCTAACCGTTTAAGTGGATGGATCCCCTTATCATTTGTCCTAGAAGATCCACAAGTTTATATATACAGTATAGCACCTCAAACGGTAACTGTACCATTTAATTCTTGTGTTTCTCATAGATATTTTCAAAGATAAAATCCGTCGGTGTTAAGTAGGGAATTTTTCTATACCACCAAAATTAAGAAGGATTACATATTCAGGTCAAGATTTGATAGTCGGTTATTTAACTATCAAATACACAAACATTCAAACAAAGATTTCAATTCCCACTGAAATCACTAAGCCATATTTAATTTAATTTCAATAAATTAAATCTCTTTATCAAAAACAGTCATATACTTATCTCACTGGAATAAGTATATTAACAAATCACATCTCTCAAAAATACTTGAAAACTTTTAAAATAAATATGGAAACCACCATTTGGTATCGACCATGGATCGCAGCTCAATGGCTACGTCTTTATCCCAGAGAAACCAAACTTAACTTTCGCAATCCCTTCTCTCGATTTCCGCCATGCAATCAACAATAGATCACAGTTTGCACAATGGTTATGTCACTATCCCAGCAAAAATATCCCAAACTGTAGGCAATCTTTGCACTTGAATTATGCTATGAAAATATACCATTACTTCCTGAAATCTTTTATTTTAATCATTGCCTCAAAATTATACTTATAAAGTTTCTATAATAATTTCCAAGTGAAAATTTTGAAAGTACCCTTTTTATAACAGTTTACTATATAATATATTATTTTTAAAATGATTAATATTTGAACAAATTATCCTTGAAATATTATTATTTTAAATACTAATTAATTCTTAAATAATAATTAACCTTTAGATCAAATCATTATGAGATAACTTTAATCAATAATTAAAATATGCTTTTAAACAATTTAAATTTTTTAATACAATTGAAAACAATAATTAAATATTTTTAAATAAATTTTAAGAATCATAAGATAATTAAATTTGAATCATTATCAAATAATCATTAATTATCTTAAAAAAATATCAAAATAAATAATAATCATTCTTCAAACACTTTGGTTCGAAGTCAACTTCCAAATTTGGAAATATGCTTAGTAATGCTAATGGTACTTAATCAAATCACCATTTATTTCGTAAACAATCCAAAATAACAGATTCAGATATTCACATATGGAATCAATCCATTTTAACAATCAATTTGACACCAAATTGCCTAATATAATCAACAGGATAATAAATAGATGTCCATACAAATGTGATAGCAGAATAGGATTTATTTCTACTAATCGATATCCAAAAATATACTTTATCTAGAACAGTGATAGAATGGTGACTATTCTGCCAATAGGGGTCCGACTAAATATAATTAGTGGAACAATGTTTATTCTGCTATATAGATGTCAAATCATCTTAATTAACTTGAATTAACTAATTACTATTTTTATCTGAGCAAATAACTTCAATAGACATGTCATATAGATCTGAACAACGTTATTTTTTTAAATTTGTACTTAAATTTATGGCTATTTAAAAACACCATAAATTCTTACTTATTCAAAACTGACAACAAATTTCATGACAACGTAGTATTCTTCGATACGAACTTATTGCAAAAAGTTTCACTTCTAATGGATTCATAGTTTGCAAGCAACTAAGTTTCAAAGTATTTAAAACCCCTTTTAAAATAAACAACTTATTTTAAATAAAAAAATTCTTTATAAACATGGGCCAAACACATGCCTCTAGACCCACTGCCCAACCCCTTTCTCTCTTCTCCTCCCTCTGCTTCCAGTCTCCAGTTAAAACCAAGAACCCAAAACCAAACACCAAATTCCTCGATCGACCTATGTTGCCTTCACCATCATCCACGCACGTGACTCCAGACCCAAGTCCCAATCTATAGCAATCATCATCCTCCATATTCAATCACTCTCCTCGAACAATGACTTCCCCTGTACATGTGTGTACGCATGGACATATACACCCTTGTACCCTCGTCGACCCTCGAACCACACATGCCAGCAAACTCCCCTCATCCAGTTCGTCCATTTGCGCCTAAGCACCCTACCTCCGATCACCATTGGCGATCAAACCTCCCAGGTCGAGATATCCATACCAAGTCGTTCTCGCAAACCTAACGGCTACCAACTCCACACACCACCAGAACACACGCCTCCACCACCATCATGACCCCCACGGCCTCCCCTGCCTCAATTCCTTGTGCGACACCACTCGACGCCACCCCTTCTCGCCAGTGACGAAGAACCCAAAACCCATCAAAAATCACCATAAAAACTCTAAAACCCCTCGTCAACCCAAATCAAACCCAAATTCAATAGCAGGCCATAGTGAACCTCTCCCTCGCCTCACCCTGCTCCACCTCAAACCAATTGCACCTCCCCTCGGTGCCTAGATCGCCAATTTTTTATATTATAGATTTGATCATCTTCAATTCTCACAAAATATACGCTATTAAAAATCAAAATTTCTACGCTAAAAATTCTATTTTGATATGAGAAATACAATGGCATACTTTATTCGATGATTTGAACATATTAAATTTTGTCGAAAACTTGGTTGTTTATTGTATTATTACAAATTCATACAATATATAGCATGATCGAGCTTCAAACTAATTTTAGTGTAATCCCTACTCAAACACAAGGGTTTCATTAGTTTACATCATTCACTAATTTGAATTGGATTGAGAGGTAATGATTTTTTAAGATCAAGCATATATAAATTTGCCTCTGTGATGAACATACAAGGTAATACTGTGAACAATCCAACCATACAATATTTAAATCCTCACCTTGATCATGTTTCACCTTTGAAATCCCCATGTTGAATCTTAATCTAGGAACTGAAATTTTGATGATCTTGCCTTGCTTTAGATTAGAAGGAACGTGATGTTCTTTTTTGCTCTTTTTCTTTTCTTATAGTGTTTGTATACAGAGTGTTGTTTACGGGGTTTTAAACAGCTGAAGTTTACACACACACACACCTATATATAAATGTTTATACCAAATGAAATGATGTGCATGTACAAGATTTTTGGGGCTCAAAAAATTTGCAGATATTTAAGGTTGATGTATTAGGATTGTGACTACTTGATATTGAAATCTTGGATGGTTGATGAGTTGAAATTTTGGTGGCTGAAGTTGATATATGCATCAGCCTTCATTCTTTGTTTGTTTGACTAGGCAATGACTATTTTTATCCTCTTTCATTTTTACTGGTGATTTTTTTGATGTTTACTTTTCTTTTAAATTTATGACTTGCAAATTTTTAACCAGGCATGTTTATATTTATTTCATTTTCTGACTTGTACATTTTGTTGTTTTATTCTGCATTTCCATTTGATTCTAAAAGCATGCTTCACTATATTTTTGAGAATAAGGTAGTATTAAAATAAAAATAGTTCCAAGTCTACACATTCATATATTTGTATAATACAAACAAAATAAAGTTTGCTAATGTATGGGAATAACATTTTTGTTTTAAAACATATTTTGTAAAAGATATTCACTTAAAATGGTTTAATGATTTTATTTAATTTTCTCAGTTCATCATATTATATTTTTATATACATTTTCTTCTTTTCTCACTTTCCAATATATAATGTTTTTAATTTACACATAAATTCTGTTGCCATGAATATATATAAGAAATTCCGAAGTAAATCAATTTTTCTATTTTATAAGTAAAAACTGGAAAATTCCAAATATTATCTTGATTTAAAACTTTGTATTATTACCAATTACCATTTAACAGAGATTTTATTTTGATTAAAAGACCATATCATTTAATATTAAAAATAAATATTCATAATTCAAGATGATAAAAATACCGAGTCGTTACAGCTTCGAATTCTTCGAGATAAGAATTTTTCAAACTATTATATCCATAGTTCTCCAACGATGAAAGAAAATTGAGATTCCCATAAGTATATTTTGAAATATGAGGAAAGCAAATTTTGGATAAAATCCCGATTTTGAAGTTCGAAATCCAAAACTAGATTTCTTTGAAAACGATGTTTTAAATCTTTTTAAAATATGCAATAAATCCTATAAATGCTTTAAAAAATTTTAAAAGTGGTTTGAGTACTAAAAATGAATTCAAATGATAAAAAGTCTTTTTGATAAATATAGTTTAAAAAGCACTTTCCACGACATTTTTTCGCAATACTTTTCTATAACTTTTGAAATATAGTTTAAAACTTAACAATTCCTTTACAAATATTATATAAATATTTTTAAATGATTGATGTTTTAAAGATGATTTGAAGAATTTTTGGAGTGATTAAAGATTTAGATTCGATCAAATAACTTGATTGCCTTATGGGTGTTAGATTGATATGTCCAGGCTTGAGTTACGAAAACCATTTTCCTGCACTCCCTGGTTATCCGAAGACCACTTCATACCAATTTACATATTCAAAATGAAGTCATGGATATGATATTGGGATTTTTATGATGAAAGATTGCTTGTCGATCATTTCGAGATAAACTCCCAATATAAATATAATAGCGGTAGAGGTTATGAAATATCCGATGCAAGGACTAATCGCTACTAATCCTAGGTTGAATTGCCGATAAGATGTGGTAGGAGAGTGTCTTCGGTTTGTCCTGTTCATGGAAAACTTGTGTGGATGAATTTTTGACATTGCATTCTTAGTTACATAAGTGTTCTCTATGAATGTATCATCTGTTTGGTGGCGGAGAAGGAAACTGCTCTTAGCTTAACAGTCTTTCCTGAGACGTATAAGCTCAAGAGTTGTACATTTTGTACAAATCAGTTGGGTGACCATGGAATGGCCGTGTGGATTTCAAAGAAAGATGATGTGCAATGTGAAAGGTAATCGTTACCTCAAGCCTCACACCTTCATATGGGCGAAACAGGGTAGATGCAGCAAAGCTATGTAGTTCGCAACCATTAGGGTATGGTCATCCCCTTCTAGATATATTTCTACCCGCTATGATGGTCAGGTTTTAAATTATTATGGTGTATGCTAAGAGACTTTTTCGTTAGGTCGGTAACGACCAGGATGAAGACAAATTTGGTACTATCTAGGAAGAGATTAGCGGTCTTGTGTTAGTAGAGGACCATCTATTGGGCCTCGGTTCATTCCTCTAAGGATGTACTGCCGAAAGGTAGTCCCTTCACCTGATCATTCGTATGGAAACCCATTCCCCAATAAGTGCATGCCATTTTTTGTAGAATCCGTGTTTGTGGTTAGTATGCTAGAATTTAATAATGTAACAATTTCGGCAATGATTGATAAGTTTGCTTGCAAATGTTTCAAAGTTATGTCATTAAAAATAATATCGCTTATTTTTACGCAAGATTGTTTTGGTTATCAAAAGGTAAAAACTCATTCTATGTTTATGTGCGGCATGGTCTTATGAGATACCATTTTTTTCAAAACAACGTATTTTGAGTTCTTACACCAGTCTCATGCTGACTTGGAGTTTATTTTGTTTCCATTTAAACTCTGGATGCCCTATTTTTTCGGGCAGCCAAGTAGTCAGGATCCCATTGGAGTATTTTGGGGAAAGCATGAGATTTTTAGAGCATGGAGCTGGAGCTTCTAATATCTATCTATTTATTTTTATTCTTCCATTGTGTCCAAGTTTAGTTTGTATCAGAAATTGTTGGAGCAGGCAGTTATAACTGTTCCTGGCTGGGTTAGTGCATACAAAAACTCTGATGTTCCTTAGTGATGGTAATTGTATGTACTTTCTTATCTATTTAATTTAATGTGAGAATTCATGTTTCTATCTTTTACTTTATTTTACCCCTGAAAATCTGCCTCCCAGGCACTTGGATTTGCGGCACACGAATACCGTGGATGTATTAGTGTCGATTTCCAAGAGTCAAAGAAACGGGTCTTCACATTTGGTATCAGAGCTAAAGGTTGAGCTAGAACCTTGGCTTTGGTGGGGTATAACTCATTAGAGAGAGAGTTAGTAATACCCTAAAATGAGTTTAATCTTTGAGAGGTGCATTTGGAATCCTTATCTGAACAAAAGTTGTGTTGTATACCCATTCCTCAAGGTAATTTCATCTTTGTATTCTAAATTTGTCTAACTAAATTCACGTAGTAAGACATGAGTACTCGAAGAGGAAAAATGAGGGGAAATAACGGCACCACAACAACTAACCGTCGAGCTCCAACCGTAGCTGTAGAAGAAATAGCTCTCATACAACCCTATGCTAATTTTCCACCCTGTGTAAGAATTATATCAGCTTAGGGGGAAAACGATTCAAAGTACCAAAGCTATCATTAAAGTACAGGCTTGGATTAAATCATGCGAAAAGATCTTTAACGCGTCAGATATAAGTAATGACCAAAAGAGATTCTTGTCCTCGTGGCAACTTTAGGAAGGGGCTCTGTCTTGGTGGGAGTTCATTACCCTAAGTGAGTCGGAGGGCATTACGAAGACCCTCAAATCTGTACCCTTTGAATCAAAAATAAACCACACATGTCTGATCAAAAAAACCACAGGCTGACGGAAAGTCATGAGAAAGAAAAAAAGAGAGAAGAAGAGAAACGAAAGAGAGAAGAGAGAACCAACAGAACAATACATGATCTCACATCGCAGCAGAATAACATATAATATCATATCAATAATCTTTACAATATAGAAATTGTATATACATACATCAATCAGAGTTCAACAATCAAACAGTAGTTACCAACCTGGACAGTTATAATAATCTGTCCTCACAATTGGCGATAATATACAATAATAATGCGCAAAGCAGATAATCGAAACAGATATGTGTATACAAAAATGAAGATCTCCAGCTCTCCTGCTGAAACTCCAAAAGCACCAAATATGAACCTATAAATATACTCGGTCTGACCTAAGCATTGAAAGGGGAGAAGGCCCTGATTAGTCTGGTAAACCAGCATTAGAAACACACTCAACTGAATATATTAGTTTACCAAAACTTTTCCTTTCAAAACAAAAGTATCTCGTAAGACACGCCCACACATAAACATGGACATATTTTTACCTTACGATAACCAAAACATTTCATATCAAATCATCTTATATTATACCAGTGTGCAGTACAGAAATAATATCAACCATAGCTGAAATTGTTACATTGATTAAATTCCAGCATATAGCCCAAAATGGGTAATACAATCAAAATGGCAGATACGTAGTGGAGTTTGGATTTCCATACAAATGACTTGGTGATGGGACTGCCTTCCGATGGGCACACCTCTAGATGAGTGTCTCGAGAAACCATCACAAAGTTTCTCTACCAATATAAGACCGGCCTACCTCTGTGACTTGATAGTACCAAATATGTCATCCTTCGTGTAACGATCCCAATTTTTGAGTAAAATTTAAATTGATAATTTATATAAATTTTTGGATTTAATAGGTGAATTTATTTAACATTTCCAAATAAAACAAGATATTTGTTTATTTATTATACATGTATATAATATTGATTTTTAAATAGAATTTGGATTTGAGATTCAAATATAAATGTGATGAAATATAAATTGGATTTAAAAATATATTTTAAAGATATTCGTTTTCTGGTTTTCGTTTTCACGATCTCGGTAGCTTCTTCAATTCTCGTTCGCCTCCTCTAGTCTCCCCCGCCGCTTCTTCCTATGCATCGCCCTCCCTCACCTCTCCACATCTCCCCCAATGCTCCCTCCTCTTCGCCCTCTTCTACCAGATCTGGCAGGATATTCAAGCACTCAGTGAACACGTGTTGCCCTCTCTTACTTCTGACGAATTTCCTCCTCTGCCGTCCACTAAGTCGTCGACCCAGCCTCTCGCTCGTCCTGGTCTACGGCCTGAGTTGTGTGGTAATTTGGTTGGTGATGTCAATTATGATATTGGTTCAGTGATTTTGGATGTAATAGATAATAGTGCTGCTTGTGGTGTATCAAGTGTTGTATCGGATGCTATAGTTTGCGACTCTGTAGAGTTGGGTTGCGAGTTTAAGCATCGAACTGCCACTGAGAATTTGTGTTATGAACAATGTGTATCTCCTGTTTGTCAAAATGCCCCTGAGAACCCTATTCCAAATTTCTCAGTTCTGAGTTCTGGTGTTTCGCTGAATGTTGCCTCTCCCATTGTGGCCTCTGGTGGTGTTGCGAATTGTCGTCCTGCCACTCCGTCCCCAATTGGTACCAAAACTTGGTCATCTCTCTTTTCTTCTCTTCCTCGTAATGCTGGTGTTTATGAACCAGTAGACTTTGATATCGTTGAAGAAAATGGAGTGATGATCCCTCCTCCAAATGTTATGCAAGCTGGTATTGACTTTTGGTCGGAATACTTGGTTGGATTCTTCTTGGAACCTACGGACCGCCTTCATGATGCGTCTGCAGTTTGTCGTAGAGCCTGGAGGCTGCGTGGTAATATATGTATTAAGTTGGTTGATTCCATGTACTTCATGTTGTTCTCCTCTCCTGAGGAACATAGTCGTGCACTTGAGGCCGAGCCATCATTTTTCGATGGAAAACCATTTATCATTACTCCCTGGTCCCCTACGGTATCTACTGCCCGTGAGCAAGTCCTCTCTATCCCAGTTTGGGTTTATTTTTCTCAAATACCTTCTGCTCTTCAACCGCTGCTTGGGTTAAATTGACTCGCGTGTAATGTTAGTAAATTAAAATGTTTTGATTCAAATACCATAGCGCGTGATAAGCTGGTGTATGCTAAAGCTCTGATTGAGATTTCTCCCTTTAAGCCTCTTCCATCCTCTATTCCTGTTCAGCTGGCTGTTGGCTACGTGGTGGATGTTCGTGTTCGATACTGTTGGGTCCCTGACATTTGCTCTACCTGTCACTCTTTTGGCCACTTAGATACCACCTGTTTGCATTCTGCTGTTTCCCCACTAACCCCTAAGATCCCTCTGCCACGACCTCCACTCAGGATATGGGTTCCTAAAGCTCAGGTCGTTCCTCCTCCTGTTGTTCCCTTATCTGTCCCTGGTTTTCTGCTTTCTCCTGTTAGGCCTCCTTCCATTGTTCCCGGTGATTCTTCTGCTGTTGCCCTTGATGTTACGGATCTTTCTCCCCCTCAAGTTGTTTGGGCTGAGTCTGAGCGTTGTTGGGTTGATTGCCGATCTGATATGCGTTTCAACCCGGCTGAAAATTCCTTTTTTAGATATGTTAGCGACAATCCATTGGACCAACGATGCCTTTACTATAGCCCATCTGGTGATTCTCTGGTCCTTGCCTTGGACGGTTCCTTTGTTGGGGTTAATTCCGTCGTGTTAGCTGATTCTAGTTGGGATCGATCCTTTATTTACTCTACTGTAGCTGATATTTGTGACCCCTCTCTTGCAGTTCTGTTTCGCCCTTTCTTTGGTCTTGTTGGGAATGTTTCTTCCCAGGTGGATGCTGTTGCTGGTGGCTCTTCCTTTATGGAGGAGACCTAGTTATGTTAGTTAATTAGTAGCTGTGACTTGCTGTCACACTCCTGTGCTGTATTTTCTTCTTTCTTTTTTTTCTAGTAGTTTAGGCTTCTCTGCCTAACTCCTGTACCTCAAATTTTTATTACGTTTGTAATAAAAAGTGGACGGCCCACTATAAAACCGGCTGGCCTTGCCAAAAAAAAATTAATAAGAATTTGTTCCCTAATTTTAATATACATATAATTTTAAAGTTATATTTTGAATTAAATACAAATGATTTTCAAAACAATTGTTTAAAGCTAAATTCTATAATATACATATGTGTGTTGTTATATATGTATATTTAAGTTGACTTTAAATTGGATTTTTCAATTTAATTTGAATTTGAATTTGGATTTAAAATTGAAATTCAAAAGGTAGATATTTTAGAATATTTTGAATTTAAAATATATGAATAATATTTTATTTATATGTAATTGGTTTATTTTATTTTCTTTAAAGAAATTTAAATATATGTATTTAGATAAGTATTTATAAAATAATAAACTAAGTATAAAGCTTTTATTAACGTTTAAAAATAAATATAAATTACATGATGACTAGTGTAATTAAATTAAGATACATTAGTAACAAGTGTTAGTTAATGAACTAGAGTAAATGACAAATATTAAATTTTAAAACAAGTGTCACCTTAAAATTTTAAAATTTTCTTTTGTTCTTAATAAACCAGACTTTAACTATATAAATACATATGCTTTTCTTCTCTTCATTTCTTTCCATTCTCTTTTCAAAACCAAGAGAAACTCAAACCATTTCTAAAAAACAAATATGAAATCAATATTCCTCAAAATCAGAAATATTCAAATCAAAAGAACAAAACCCTGTAAATCTTTTTCAAATCAGAAGCTCAACCTATAAGCCATTTCTTTTCAAAAACCTGGAATTAAAGCAAGCTTCAAATCTTCAACCTACATCATTCAAGTCTTTAAGCATTCAAGTTCCATGGTTTAAATCAAAAGCAGTAACTAAAGCATTTCATATTAAAAACAAGATCACAACAATTCAAAAACTTCCCAGCCTTTGTTCTTTTCTGCTCTCAAATCTCAGGTGAGTAAACTTCACCTTCTTTGTTTTAAAATGCCTGTGAGTAAAAATTTAAAAGTAAAAATTTTGGTGCTAATATATCTGTGTGATAATGATGTAAATGTGTGTGCATGAATGTTTAACTTGAATTTGGTTTCAGATACTGCTATGTATTGGGAAAATGCCTGTATATATTAGAATATAGGTCTCTATTGAATTTCAGGTTCAAGAACAGTTAGAAAAAAAATTCTTATCTTCCCAATGAATCATTAATAGACTTTGATGTTTGAAAGGAAATTGATTGTAACAAGGTAATCTTATTTTTAAAAATAAATTTAAATGTTTATATTTAATAAATATTCTGTAAATGTAAGATTTACCATTAAATCAAAAAAATTAGTTGAAATTCAATATCAATGATTTCTTCTCTGGATTATAGAACCTGATTCGTGTGAGTAAATCATGAATTTTAAAGTAAAATTTGGGATTTTTAATTTAGTATTTGAAGTGAATTCGAGAGTTGTTCGATTTTTGGACTTTTGTCATTTGCCGTTGATCGGCATCGAATGGGAGATCGTCGTTTGGAATGGAGGTGGCCATGGTGTCAGGGATCACTGGAAAAATGGTGGTCGATTTTATCTTGGGCCGTGGTGATCTGGGGAGGAGGAACTAGGGTTTCGTTTAGGTTTGGGGCGTCGTTGTTAACGAGAAGGATGTGACTTTGATGGTGTGTTGTAGACGATCGCGTTAGAGGAAGTAGCTGTTGGAGGTCGAGGTGTTTCGATTGGATAGGTCGGCGGGGTTCAACGTGGTTGGGTTCGTCGGCGATGGTCGAATTTTCGATTGGGTTGACTTCACACTTTGGGTCAAAAGCGTTCGATTTTAATTTGCTCGTGAGTTCGCCGATCTGGGTTGTTTAAGGACTGGGGAGTTCGACGGGGTGATGTTGGAACTATTGTGGTCGGAGCAACGTTGAACTGCCGTGCAAGTGCACCATGCATGTTCGTGTACCTGGAGTGATCGATGTTTTGGCAAGATGAGTTCAACTTGGTGTCGTGCTCGTTATTTATAATCTGTGACTTGAAGTGGGTGAGATTGGTAGTCGACTCGAGTGTGGCTCGAGTGTTTAGTGTAATTAATGGAAGAAATTAAGGAATAATTAATTAGCGTTATTAATCAAAGGAGTAATATAATTAATTAAGGAGTTAATTAATTAAGGTATGTAATTACTGGATTGTAATTACTATTTATGATTTATTAAGGTTGATTAATGAAAGTGATTAATTAAAGTACAATTAATTAATGTAATTAATTAAGGATCAATGTAATTAATTATAGTTAATTAATTTATGGAAGTAAATGGAGGGTCACTAATTAATGTAATTAATGAAAGTAATTAAAGGTTAATTACTATAAATGGTTAAGAAATATTAATTTGTGTAATTAATTGAAGGGATAATTACTTAATGTAATTAAAGAATAATTAATCAAGGAAGATTAATTAAGGTAGATCATTAAGAAATGAGTAAATTAAATAATTTCTAATTAATTAATATTAATTAACCAAGATTAGTAATTTATTTATAATTGTTTAATCTGATTTGAATTAATCAGATCTTACTTATGGATGTTTGAATTGCATGGGATTCTTTGAATTGTTTGATATCTCTGTGTGTAATGTTTTGTGTTATGAATTATTTTGATTCGAGCTATGATGAATGTAATTTACTTTTATCTGTGAATGGAAGATAAGCATTACAGTAATATAGCGCTTATCAATATTGATATGCTTGAATCGGTGATGATTGATGATGTTCCACTATTGTGTGAAACCCTTGGACTACACCATACATACACAAATATGGATTGCACGAGGAAATCGATTAAGTCATCGATATTTTGGAATCTAAATATTATTAAAATTTGAATTTTTGAATCCAAATGGTCTTCGAAATGGAATTGGGTTAAATATGAAAAGTTTTTTAAAAGGAGTTTTAATGATAAAAGTTATTTTGAATAACTTGATAAAGTTTTGAAATTTAAATAATTTGATTTTGAATTCAAGTTTTGAATTGAATTCAATGTTTAGAAAATTATGGTTCAAAAGGGTATACAAGTTATAAATGTGTTTATATAGGTTTAAACCATTTTAAAAATATTATTTTGGAAATCTAAATTTAACCCACGTTTATACTTAAAGGGTTTTAACTCGTGCAAATGTAATCAGATTTTTTCGAAACGAAAACTATTTGATTTCAATTAATAATAGCTTTCATATAAAGAAAGGATTTCCGATTTATGAAAGGATTTCAAGTTTGGAAATGGAATTGAAATAGTTTTGAAAGCTATGAATAAATCTTGGTGAAAGGTGGTTGAACCATGTTTTGAAATTTGAGGAGGATCTTAAAGCTGTTTCTTTTGTATAAAAGATTTAAAATGGAATTGTTTCAAAATCTATGAAGGAATCTTTGTGAAATATTTGATGAACTTTGTTTTCAAACAAAAGAGGATCTCAAAGATAGATCTTTTGTTTAAATATTGTGAATGAATCTTTGTGGAAGATTGGTGAACTTTGTGAAGTGAATCTTTTTGTTTAAAGATTAGAATGATAATTTGTTTAAACCATCTAAAGAAAGATTTTGGGCTTTAAGTTTCGACTTAACTGAGATCCCAATATCCATATGTTTTTAAATATTGCGCTCATTATTCGGTTTAGCCGGGAGAGGACTTTGTGTCATATAACCCATTCCGAATAATGATACGACGTTATGGATTGCATTTGAAGACCGGTGGTGAAGACCGGGTTTTTTCGAAAACGAAAGGATAACCCGTCGAGTGTCTCTGCACTGAGTCGCGCCGGTATAGAGATCTCCATATGTGATGGGGAGTTTGATCGGGATTGGAATTTCCCGAAGTGCAAGGGCTTCTTTGGAAGTGCCTTCGGTTCTGTTCGAACTCGAAACAGACTTGTATGGATGTGTGCCTGACATTACACTTTGAGATGTAAAACTGGTTTCTATAAAATACATTTTTGTTTCATGGCGGAGAAGTTTCTCTTAGCTAAACACCCTTCTCTGAGACGTACGAGCTCAGAGGTTATGTAGTCGATGGTTACTAGTGATACATTCCTAATTTGGTAATGTGTCATATAAAGTGTTGCTGATCGTTTGTTGATCAATGCATGACTTTGTGAAAAGTGTAACTTTATGAATGAGACTTCGTCGAGCCTCAAAACCAGTAATGGACGAAACATGAATCGTTGCAGCAAGGTTATTTGGGGGTAGCGCTCCCTGAGTGTATGTCCATTTCCTTCTGGATTATAAGTAGTATCATGGTATGGAGCCTAGATACTTAAATTTTTGGTTGCTGCAAACTTACTTGTTAGTGGTTGTTGGTGCAGAGGTACCTCGGATAATGGTTTGTAACGACCGGGGGATGACATGCTCGTGTCAATAGTTTCCTAGTCACAGAGGTAACCCGGCCTTGTGTTGGCAGAGATCTGGTTAGGTTCTCGAGGGCGTCCCTCCATAGGTGTTCCATTTTGTGTAGGAAGTTCCTTTGCCTGACCATTTGTTGGAAACCGAAAGAAACAATACGCGTCCTGTACGGTTTTAGTTGTATAACCTTCCATGTAATGTGGCGGTAACCTGCTATTGAACATGGTAGCTATAGTAGGCGTAAGTGCGAAATGTCTATACTAGCTAAGATTAATATTATACTTTCGAAAGGTTTTCCGCACAATGCACTAATAATAATATCAAAAAGGTTTTTGCGCATCAAGCATGTTTGACTATCATAAGGAGAAATCTCCTCAATCCTGTGTTTGCATTGTGTGTGCGGTGGGAGGCCTTATAGCAGTTTCATTTTCCAAAAAGAATTGCGGATTTCTTTTAAAATCTTTTGTTTTGCTTTTGATAAACATAAACTGTTTTTTGTTTGCTCACACCAGTCCCATGACTGACCTGGAGTTTATTGTTCCCTATCTAAACTCTGGGTGCCTACAATTTTCCACACGGGTAGTCTAGAGTTGGATTTTTCAGATAGTCGAACAGTAGTTGTAGATTCGATAGCATTCAATCTCTGGATATTAGCAATCGCATTTGGATCGAGTTGCTTCACTTCGGTGTTGATGGTGGATTCTCACTTTTTGGTGTTTGGAGTCTTTCTAGTCTTGGAGCTTTGGCAATGGAATCGCTATATGTTGGAGTATCTGTTTTGAGGGCTTCCGAAGATATTATCTTTTGGAGTCTTTCTTCCGCTGTTATTTTTGTATCTTTGATGTTGATATCGGTTGTATCATTGTGTTGGATCATTGTAATCAACTGTTGTATATCAAATATATTATCTTTTTCTTCCGCTATGTTGTTATACTTAATGTGTTATAAGCTCCGACGAACCAGATTCGACGTTTGAATCTACGGCATTTGAATACGGGTGATGCATTCGGTGCCGATTTTCGAAGGTCGAGTCAGGGTCGTTGCCGACCTTTTTCTAGGGCCCTCATAGCCTACAAACCACAATAATTTACATCTCGAACATCATAGCGGGAAGAAATATATTTAGAAGAGGATGATCATATCCTGATGGGAGCGACCCACTTAGCCGTGCTGCATCTAACCTTGTTTCGGTCATTTCCGGTTGATGAGGCTTGAGGTAACGATTACCTTTCACATATCATATATCACATCACTTTAAATGCCACATGGCCTTTTCCGTTGACTGCTAATTGTCTTCCATAAAAATACAACCCTTAAGCTCATACATCTCAAGGAGGGTGTTAAGCTAAGAGAAGTGGCCTACTCCACCACCACTGATTTACGTTTGTAAACCAGTATGCATAATCTTTAGGAATGCAATGTTAGACAAACATCCATAAAAGTTGTCAAGGAACAAGACAAACCAAAGGTACTTTTCTACCACATCCTATTGGGAAATCTTACGATTAGCAGCAAGTAGTCCTTGCACTGGATATTTCATAACAAAGAGACTACTCCTACAAGATGTATATTAAGATTTTAACCCCAAACGATCAACAAGCATTCCTCCACTATGAAAATCCTGAATATAAATATCATCACAACTAACCTGCATAATCATCGCATAAATGTTGGTCCGAAGTGGTTTTTGGATAAACCAATCCTGGTCTCTTTGCACTAATAACGCAAAAGTGTTTCTCAACTTCACACAGAAACTAAGCCTTGTAGACTTATCACATCTCCAACATTCAACTTTCTATCCTATGGACAAGAAAGAAGCTCGATAGATTGGATTAATACTCCGCACTACACGAATCAACATCCTCAACACAAACGATAATCAAGCCTACATGGATGACAACATACCAAGTATAAGACTAAATAGTTCCCACATCAAGTCAAGGAACTAAAATAGTCAAATTTGATAGCCGGTTATTGAACTATCAAAAAAAAATATATTCAACACCATAAGCAATCACTACGCCTTTTTAATTAATCTTTTATTAATTAAATAACTTGTCAAATATTCCTTCAAATTACCCTTTAAAAGATAAAATCTCAAAACCATTTCACTGCTAGATTGGAAAACATTTCCATGTACTTATTTAATAATAAGTAATTCACAAATCAATTTATTTTCAACACTTAGAAAATATTACATATACTTAAATCATGATTAAGTATATATTTTACTCTGTAAGGAAAGCATTCTCTTAAACATATTTATTGGGCCAAAACGAATGTTGCGTTAAACATCGTTACGACAACCCAAAATCATTAGTATAGGGATTCAAAAATTAGATAGATGTATAAATCCCTTGTGCTGTACAAAACAATCTCCTTTCGAAATCATGAATAAAATATCTAACCAAATTAATTATTATTGCAACATTTAATTTAAAGGATAATTCACTGTCCAAAATCGTGAATATAATTCCCTAACCAAATTCATTACTTCTGCATATTCAATTTAAAGGATTATCCACTATCCAAAATCGTGGATATATCTCCTCTAATAAACTTCCACTATTTAACTTATCAAAATATAGTAAATTTTGGAATTATAAAATAATGTTTATAAATTCCATTTATATTTTATAAAAACTTCAATATATAAAATTCCTTTGTTAATCAATTCGATTTACACATCATTTATATGCCAAAACCCAATTATAAGTTTATTCACGTACAAATCTCTTATTTACAAATTCATTGTTTTATAACTTCCTAAATTCATAAATCTTATTCACCTATAAGATCCATTTATAACTTCATTTTAAACACTTATAAAACTCCTCAATAATTCCATTATTTTGATTTATAAAAATTCAATTTTATAAATATTATATATAAACAATTTATAATTAGTCCAAAAATCTCAATTTAAATTATTTTACAAAATAGTCAACACCTTACTTCAAAAACCACATTTTAATATATTTCACAAAAACATAATTTTTATAACATAAAAATTATAACCATTATTTATTCAAAATAAATTTATCTCTTAACAATTCGAGATTATATAAAACATCTATTTTCAAAATCACTTGAAAATCCTTTTTAAATTTGAAATCATCGGTTTAACATTTTTAAATTACCAAAAATAGGCCCGATGCTGCAATAGCACTAAATACATCAATCACGGCATCCAAATCATTATATATCATTTGATAGTAGCATATATATCAATATCTGTAATTAAAATCAACGCTGGTGAGGAATCTAGTTGGATCCCTCCAACTAGTCACCTGCAATAAATATACATGTTAGAAAATATATAAAATGTCCGCTTCGAGGCAGAGGCGTGTACAAAAGGTCATCCGCTCATACACGGGAACATATAGGGTCTCATCTGCTCCAATAGGCAGGAATATATCCAAATACCAATCAATATACAGATAATATGTCATATATCATCCATACAATCATCAATCAACATAAAATAAATTTATTCTCACTTTTATAAAAATATCAGTGAGTCAGAAAGAGTGAGTTGTACTCACTTTGGTTCCAATAGCTGTTGTAGTGTTTTGTTCCGAATAAAATTAAATAAGCGTTTAATTTTACCCAAAATTTACAGTAGCACCAATCAACTCCAAACAAGCTCTAAAATATAAGGCTCATTAACACGGACCCGACGCAACTTGTTTCGTCAAAAATGGACCTCGTATGAAGAAGTTTTGACGTTTTAAAGTTTGTACGAAATAAAATATATATATTATTTACAAAGTTTAATTTTTATTTTTAAACTAAAAATTTATTTCAAAAAAATTCTATGCGTTTCAGCTTACCATGACTAAACCGTAAATATGGTCGACACGAAATTGAAAATACTATAACATTATGAATCCAATGAAACTGGTTTCGTCAAAATCCGAAACTGTGTGAAAAATGAGTATTTTTACACGTTAATTAAATATTAAAATATTCAATTTCAATAAATTAACTTTTAATTCAATTTTAAAAGTTCTCCAACATCATTCTAATTCAAATAGAATTTAAATAAACTTTATAAATCATTTTCATTCACATTAAATTCAAATTTCAACTATTTCAGCAATTTCAAATATTCATTAACAATTTAATTACGCAATTAAATAATTATATTCAAAATATACATTATTCAACTTATAAAATTTACATTTGAATATTTAAAATCAATTAAATATCCCAATTTCAAATGTCTACATTCTCCCTTACTTAAAAGAATTTGTCCCCGAAATCACTAAGCAAGAAAAAGTCACAAAATTCCTTAACTTTTCAAAAACAACTCGTTCAAATTAGATATCAAATTCATTTTAACATTTTAACTATTTGAAAATTAATTTGTTAAACTTCTTATAAAAACCTTTCTAAGTTTTCAAATTCGTACTTAGTTATTCTTTCAAAACCAATTAATATTGTTTCAAATTATAACTCAAAATCAAAATTTTAATTGTCATAAATTTTCCAATTTCTAAAATTCTTCCAACGCCTTAAATTTTCAAAAAAGTTTGCGAACGTCTCCTTTGCACGGTTCGATCGTAGTAGGATCACTATATGTATATGTATATATCACAAATATAAATCTCATCTTCGAGGATGAGGCATCCCGTAGGGGAAAAAGTGTAGAAATACGATATGTAATCGGAGATATGTACCTTATATTTTACTAGAATTGGCCCGTGTTTCGCACATGGGCTCTTTATATTATTGTAAACGAAAATCAAGGGCATTTTTGGAATTTCAAAAAGACGCCGAGTAAATTAATTCAACGAATTTTCTTTATTAGTAGTAGAGACTAGCAAGCATATACAGATAATATAGCGCGAAAGTGAGCTCCAAATGCGAAGCAAGTGCCATACACACCTACTAAACACTCAACAACTAATGAGAAACATGTATATCGAAAATAATATCAATATATAATATATACCAATACAACAACTATGTATGCCAAAATAGCTAATGCAACCAAAAGCAACAAATCCATCCATCAAACAACTATGATCCAACTAACATTCAACAAACCATTATCTATCTAATCAATCCATAACCAAATCAATATAAATTCACTTCTCATTAATATTCAATGAATTGATTTTCAATTTAATCATATTTGATTCATTAACATTGGATTTTACTAATGTTCATTCATTCAAATTCAATTAGTTTACATTCACTAATTTACATTCAAGTTTGTTCACTTCCGGATTAAGTCAAATTCAATTTTACTTAGACTCATTTACTCCAATTTGAAATCAATTATTTATCTTTCAATTTCATTGACTCAATTGCAAATGAATTTCTATACAATCAACTAACATCCGTCTAACAACCAGTGCATATTCAAATAACCAAATTTATTTGATTTACACTTAAACATTCCTGTTTACTTCGTTTACATTCAATTTGGTTTAATATTCAATTTACTTTCATTTAATTATTCCATATCAATTCATTTATTTACATTCGTTTTCTTAACATTTAACCCATGTTTTATTTACTAATCTATTCCATTAGTACAATTCAATTCATTTATTAATTTACTTGCTAATTCATTTTACTACTTCATTTCATTAATTCGCTTTATTAATTCTTTATGAGATCAAATTCAACTTCATTCCACATTATTTAAGTTGTGTTTCATTTCATTTTCAGGGACCATTTCCTTTTTACTTAACTTAGGTTTCATTTCTAAGTCATTTTATTTAACTTTTACTTATGTCAAATTTCCTATCAATATTCAAATTCAAATTTTGCTTTTCTTAACAAAATTGTTTAACCATTGTAATATTTGGTTTTACTTACCTTTTGTCACTTCATAAGTTATACCACTTATTATCTGAACTTCCAAAATTCATATTATATAATCACCTTACCTTTTAAGTTTGATTTTCATTTCAATAACATATCTAATCCAGTTCAATTTATTAACCTTCCTTTAGTTAAATTTCAATTTATATAATTCACTTGCTAACTCAGTTTTTATGTAACTTTAACAAAGTAAATTCTTATTTCATATTATAAGTACAAAATTCATTTTACTTATATTCATCAATATCAACTTGGATTTAAATCAAATTTGTTTATCAAAATAAAACTTAAATTTTTAATTTACTATTGGTAGCAACTCATTCACACAGAAACTCGAAAGTGATACTGACGATGATGCAGCCATCACCCTTATTATTTTGTAGTAACAGTAGTGAATTCAGTGCTTTATATTCTTTTAAAAGAATCCTTTTATTTATTTATAAATCACATTTACAAATCGTTTACTTATATAATTTCACTATTTTACTTCACTTATATAAGATTCATTTCCAAATTTATTTATCTTATGTAGATTTACAATGATATAATCTCTTTAACTTTGAAAAAAATAACTTTCAAAATCAATGGGATTAAAATTTTCAAATTCTTGTTTTAAATCCATTTTCATTTACAACTCATATTTATAAATATACTCATGTTGTTTCATTTCTTATATATAAGATTATTTCACAATTGTAAATCATATTAATTATAATTCCATACTTTATAATTCGTTTGCTTTGATAATTTATTCTTATACCATTGTTGCTTTTATTTAGATTATTCAAACAGCTTTTATTAACTTATATATATTTACATTTTCAACAACCAAATAATTCATATGTATACACTTCATTAATTTCTGAAAAATTATCCTTTATATATAAAATATAATCGGTTAAAATTATTTCACTTACCTAATTAAAAAATAATACTATGTCGACGCCTCGTTTAAGTGTTTAGAAATGCCTATCGATAACATGGCATCCCGCATACCGACCAGAATTAACAAATAACTCAATCGATAAGTAAACAAAATTAAAACATTTTTATATCATTAACAAATACACGCTTATATATATACAGTACACTCAAGCTCAATCTAGGGTGCTGCTGTCCCTATCTATGCTGAGTACACATCAAAGCTTAGGAATATACAAAATCTAAGCTCTGATACCACGTGTGACGACCCGCAAATCCATACCCCTTGAATCGACAATAAACCACACATATCCGATCCAAAAAGCACAGGCTGACAGAAAATCATGAGAAATAAAAGAAGAGAGAGGAAGAGAAGAGAAGAAAGAGAGAACCAACAGAACAATACAGAATCTCATATTGCAGCGAAATAACATATAATATCATACAAATGATCTTTACAAAACAGAAACTGCACATATACATACATCAATCGGAGTTCAACAATCAATCACTAGTTATCAGCCTAGACAGTTATAACAACATGTCCTTACAATTGCCGATAATATACAACAATAATGAGTAAAGCGGATAATCAAAACAGATGCACGTATATGAAAATGAAGATCACCGGCTCTCCTGCTGAAATTCCAAATGCACCAAATCTGAACCTCTAATTATACTCAATCTGACCCGAGCTTTGAAAGTGAAGAAGGCCTGGATTAGTCTGGTAAACCAACTTGAGAAACACACTCAACTGAATTTATTAGATTACCAAAACTTTTCCTTTCAAAACAAAAGTATCTTGTTAAGTATGCCCACGCATAAACACGGACATGTTTTACCTTACGATAACTAAAACATTTCATATCAAATCATCTTATATAATACAAGTGTCAAGTATACAAATGATATCAATCATAGCCGAAATTGTTACATTGATTAAATTCTGGCATATAGCCCAAAATGGTTAATACAATCAAAATGGTAGGCATGTAGTGGATTTAGATTTCCACACAAATGACCAAGTGAAGGGACTACCCTTCGATGGGTACACCTCTAGATGGATGTCCCGAGAAACCATCACAAAGTTCCTCTACTAACAAAAGACTGGCCTACCTCTATAACTAGATAGTACCGAATATGTCGTCCTCCGGTCGTTACCGATCTTTTCCGATGGCCCTCATAGCATACAAACCATAATAATTTACATCCTGAACGTCATAGCGGGAAGAAATATATCTAGAAGAGGATGATCATATCCTGATGGAAGTGACCTACTTAGCCCTGTTGCATCTGACCCTATTTCGATCATTTCCGAATGATGAGGCCTGAGGTAAAGATTACCTTTCATATATCACATATCACATCATTTTGAATGTCACATGGTCATTCCGTTGACTACTAATTTCCTTCCACAAGAATACAACCCTTAAGCTCATACGTCTCAAGGAGGGTTTTAAGCTAAGAGAAGTTGCCTTCTCCGTCGCCACTGATGTACGTTTGTAAAATCTAATGTACGTAATCTTTAGAAATGCAATGTTAACAAACATTCATACAAGTTGTCCAGGAACAAGACAAACCGAAGGTACTTTCTTACCACATCCTGTCGAGAAAACCCTAGGATTAGTAGCGAATAGTCCTTGCATTGGATATTTCATAGCAAAGAGACTACTACTAGATGTATATTGGGATTTTAACTCCAAATAATCAACATGCAATCCTCCACTATGAAAATCCTGAATACCAATATCATCACAACCAACCTGCACAATCGTCACATAAATGTTGGTCCAAAGTGGTTTTCGGATAAACAGATCCCGGTCTCTTCGCACCAACAACGCAAAAGCATTTCTCAATCTCACATGAAAACTAAGCGTCATAAACTTAACATGTCTCCAACATTAAACTTGCTATCCTTCGGACAAGAAGGAAGCTCGATAGATTAGATTAATACTCCGCACTACAAAATCAACATCCTCAGCACAAATGATAATCAAGTCTACATAAATGGCTAGTACTAAGTGTACGACTAAATAGTTCTCAACTCAAGTCGAGGAACTAAAATGGCAAAATTTGATAGTCGGTTATTTGACTATCGAAACAAACAAACAAATATTTAACACCACAAGCAATCACTAGTCCATTTTAATTAATATTTTATTAATTAAACCACTTGTCAAATATTCCTTCAAATTATCCGTTAAAAGATAAAATCTAAAAACCATTTCACTTATAACGACATATATATATATCAATAACAGTAAATTAAATCAACACTGGTGAGGAATCCAGTTGGATCCCTCCAACCTGTCACCTATAACAAATATACATATTAGAAAATATGTACAATGTTTGCTTCGAGGCAGATGCGCATACAAAATGTTATCTTCTCATACACGGGATCGTATAGGGCCTCATTTGCTCCAATGGCATGAATATATCCAAATTCCAATCAATACATAGATAATATATCACATATCATCCAAAAAATCATCAATCAGCATAAAATAAATTTATTCTCACTTATCTAAAAGTATCAGTGAGTCGGAAAGGGTGGGTTGTACTCACTTTGGTTCCAATAACAGTTGTAGTGTTTTATTTCAAATAAAATTAAACAAGCATTTAATTTTACCCCAAACCAACTGTAACGACCCGAAATTTTCGAAGCCGAAAATTCCAGTTAGTTATGAAAAGAAGAAAGAGATAGAAGAAGAAGAAGAAGAACAGAAACACCAAACATCTCACATTCGCAGCGGATAAAATATAATAATAAATAATAACAGTCTACAAGAGAATATTATATCTGTCAGTTACATCCTAATACATCAGAGTTTCACATTATATACAGTTAGAAATACTCTATACGTTCCTGCCATCCAGCTCGCCTCCTGAGCTCCAGAACGTATCTATCTTAAAATCTGTAATACTCGGTCTGACCCGAGCATTACATCAAAGTAACACCCGGGTCAGGCTGGAAACCAGCGTGAGTAAACTCAACATGGAATAACAAAGCAAACAACTATATAAAACCCGGGGTAACTCAAACCAATTTTACAAGTTCACAATATGTTTTAGACATAACTAATTTCACACATCCATTTCCTAAGTACCAAAGATTAAATTTAAATAGTCCAATTCCTTTAAATCACTTCACTCCAGCATATAGATTTCACATATAAATCCATAAACATATTCGAAGTGGTTTCGGGTATTTCCCAAAACTCGATCATGGCCTCTTTGTAACGACCCGCTATTTTGGACTATTCGCATCCACACACGTCGGACTTGAATAATTCAAAATACCGAATTGTTAATTTAAAATTTGGCAAAACTCAGATATACAGTAAATAAATAATCACAGAATCACAGACACAGAGTAATAGTATGCAGCGGAAGTAAAAGAGATAGTAGTTCATGAACCTACTATATAAATATATAAGATACATCAGAGTTTACAACAGAAGAGTAACACGAAACATCAGATACAATTCAAAATACATCACTGAAATCATCGAATACTGGAAGCAGAATAGATGGTTGGATCTTCAAGCAAAGCTCCAACTCCAAAGGTAAGTCTCGAAAGCTGAACCACTCAGTCTGACCCAAGCGTAAAGCAAATACAAAACACTCGAGTCAGGATTAATATTCTCATATCAATAAATCCAACTCAAGTGAAATAGCAATCGAAATACAAGTAACTTAAAGGATGTTGGAATCACCATCCTCTAAGGATCCGTTAAACTATCTACTATGTAGTAGTGTACGCTAAATAGATAATGTCTATCAGTAATATAAAGTATCAAAATAGTGTTAAGGCGTTACCATTATCCCCCTTAACACATTTTTATAAATGTCATAGTCTATACAGCACTGTAAACTCCACCGTAAACTAGTGGGATATCAGGGAGTACTCCATAGGTATAACACAAAATAAATTCGTAGTGGTCGCGTATATCGGGATACAAGTATGACAAGGCACATGAGGCAATACCCAAGGTAGTGAAACTACCGCTCGCCTGATCCGGACTGGTGAGAACGCATCGCCGCAGCGATCGCAACACCGCGAAACAACACTCCTGAAATTCCGAGGTTGCACCAATCAATCACAAGTAATGAGTAGTAGTTACGAAGAAGTGTGTCCGCTCGAGGTGGCTAACCTCATTTGGCCCGGCACGGCTCTTGATTTTAGTCATTTCCAATTTGACACAAGTGTCAAGGCTATCCATTATCGTTCTCTTTCTTCAGTCATCACGTACATCATTCCAACCACTTCATTCTGGATCACACTCCGCGTATAGTTATTAAAGTGGTTTTCGGTTTAGATGGAGAGTATATCCATAACCGATTCCGGTCTCTTTAATGACTTTCGTAATTATTACACCGATTGGTCGTTTAATAAATTTCAAAAACAAATCAATTTCCATTTCAATTCAAAAATCAACATTTAGTTTGTCTTTCTAAATCAATTTCTAAAGTTTACGTTTCAAAACTTCCAAATTACCATTTCAAAATCTTATAATTCGATTTCAACTTTCATTTAAACAATTCAAATATTGACTCAAGTCATATATAAATTTCATTCCGAAATGATTTAAAATGGTTTAATTTTCATTCCAATCGATTTAAATTCATTTATCGATTTCATTCAATATTCGCTAAGTAAATTTATCCTTCAAACAACTTCTATTTAAATTCCAATTCATTTAAATCAATTACTTACGTTCAACTTCATTATATCAAAACTCCAAATTGAAATAAATTAAATTCGTCCAATCAATTCTTTAAATTACAAGTCTTACGTTAATTTCAATAAATCCCATTCATTTCAATAAATCACATTTTATTTCTTGATAAAGAAATTCAATTTTCACTTATTTATTGACTTGGTAACAAATTTCAACTCAATTAATAAAGAACTAAATTTCATATATTCGGGAAGTTTCAATTTCACCTATTAACTTACTTAAATAAATTCTCAAAACTTAACAAATAAAGAAACCCAATTTTATTCATTAACGAATTTCACTTATTCAAAAGTTCAATTTCTCTTATCAAAGAATTCAATTTTTATTTAATTATCAAATAATTAAATCTTATTCAATTATTAAATAATTTCAAACATAATTATTAAATAATTTTACACTTAATAATCCCAAACTTAATTATAAATTCAAACTAAATTATTAAATCATTTCCACCTAATAATGAATTCAAACTTAATTATCAATCATTTCAGCTTAATTATAAATTAAACTTAATAATTTCAAACTTAACTATAATTCCAAACTTAATTATAATTTCAAATTTAATTATTAAATGATTTCAAACTTAATAATTTCAAAACTCAACTATTACTAATTCCAAATTATTTATTAATAATTTCAAAATTTAATTATTAAATAATTAAATTCAAACAACGTTCTTTCATCAATTACTACGTTAATATTTGTTTCGGATTTCAATCTTTACATTTTCCTTTCATAAAATTCAAATTCCAACTTCATTTCAAAACTTATTCTTTGCTCGAATAAAATAATTATTTTATTTTTAAATCAATTTATTGACCAATCGGATTTTTTAATTCTCTATCCTAAGTCAACTTCATTTGGGTATTTATCATTTCAACCCGATTCCAATTTCCATTCAAGATCAAGCATAATAAAGGGAACTTGCAGTGTGATAACTGGAATGGTGTCAAAGTAAATAAACAAGCAATAATAACAATCAAACACAATCCAATAATCAATTCAAATAATCCCGAAATAATCGTATTAATTCACATTGTTGTTTGTGCGAATTAATATAATTATTTCTAGAATCTACACTATCATTTCATGTAGATTAAAGATTATTGCATTACGATTTTTCCACTTGTCGTTCAATTTCAATTTACATTTCAATACTACAACAATTAATCCAATATACATTCAAAGGTCTAAAGGGTAATTTATCAAATTCTACGTGTCAATTGACTTAACAATTAAAAGGGGTCATATTATTCAAATTTACTAATCAAATTCAACAAATATGTCGATTCACATTTTTAAACTATCCTACGTGAAATTCAGTTGCATAATATTTATCACATTACACATTACAATTTAAGATCCAATATAAACAACGAAAAATCAATCGATTATCAGCCAAACAGGATTATCATCGTATAATTTACAGATAATGGTGTCAGATGTCAAAGGTGAACTAATACGTAAATAACAGTGCAATAAATAACAGTAGCATATTTCAATTGTCATTTCAATTGAAATCAATTTAATAAATAAAAGAATATTAATCGTGAGTGATTGCTCACCTTTCGAGGCTGGATAGATTTGATAAAGGAACGAGCCACGAATTCCAAAGCAACGCTAGATGGACATGACTCGACGAACAAAGCTGATAGTTTGAATTTGATGAGAACAAATCATCTAGATAGAGACAGAATATATATTATTATATTTCTATGAAATCAATATCAAATTTAAGACGAATATTAAAAATAAAATATATTTTTAATTAGTTAAAGATTATTGTTTATATTTAAACACAATATCAAATAAAATCATCCAATATACTTGAAACCAACTAATATACTTATATATATAAGTATTATATCCAAACTAACATATATAAACCTCGCATACATATAAACCTTTACAACTTAATATACTTTGTAGTATATAACGGTATTAATCTTTATATAAAATATATATATATATAAGCACATTTATTTAAAACCAGGTATATATACAATACAACTTTGGAATAATACATATACGTCCATATATATACAACAAAACACTATGATTATACTGTAGCTAAGTACCACATATATAAATAAACTGTGCAAACCACTATACTGAGATGTATAACTAATATACTAAAACCATAAGAACTGCAATATAGCATAAAATATATAAACTAATAGATTGTACAATATGTATATTGCCGAAATAAACTATACGCAACCGAGCAAATATCACTTTAAAATTTACTTATATATAAGGTATATAACTACAATATAATATATATACAATATACACACAAGCTTGATATAATACACAAAGCATAAAATACTTTCGCAAGGTCATATAACTTATGACTGTAAATAATATATAACATCTTCAAATGGAATATAACAAAAAAAAATGATTAGAAATCAATACTTATTTTGACGTAAATATTATATACAACATAGTTGCATATACTTCTCAAATAGGTGCATAACAAGTTAACTGACATATTATATTTATTTACAGCCCAAATTGTTTCAAAATAATATATATATGAACGTACTTATCCATTTATTTCTGATATATAATATATCTTTATACTTAAACGAATATTAGTATATGACATCTCAAACTAAAACGAGGTTATAAGATTTCACGCAACCTGTATGAATATATACATACTGCCAAAGTATAACTTCTTACTCTTAACTTGCATATAAATATACAGTAGCAAAAATATAAATACCTAAAGATGATCAAAGTGGAGGCTTGGCAAGCGGAGGAAGGAGCTGTGGTTCGTGAGGTGCTCGCGGGGAAGAAGGAGGAGTGGTGATAGCCGAGAGTATGGACGAGATGCTCACGTTGCTCGGTCGGATGGCTCTGGATTGATGAGTTTGTTCAGCAGCTTGGGTGGCTCAAGTGGGTTTGTGGCGGTGAAGCGGGGTTGCGGCCTCGGTTGCGTGCGGGGTGGAGCCGAGATCTGGGCGCGGCGGCAGGTCTGGTGGTGGATGGGGAGTGAAGGTGTCATAGCATGGGAAGATGCATGCGGGAAGGAGTGAGGAGGAGTAGAATGAAAAATGACAAGTTTTTTTCTTTTTGTTGTAGTTAAATTTTGAGAGGAGAAGGAAAAAGAAAAAGGCACTGCACATAAATGAGTTGATGAAGAGCAGCCTACAGCCATAATATCAATGCACGCATAGGTATTATAATGCATGTTCTTGGGCACTGAAAGGAAATGAAATGAACCGATAGAAAGGTGGAATATAAAGTATTGATGAATTCAGGGAAACATTTATGGTTAGAGGCGAATGAAATGGAAACGGACAAAAGAAATTAAAGATTATAAAACTGCTACCGGTATGGTTACCGACGTTTACTAATTCCATCGCGTAACGGTTTGCCGAATTTAACAATTTAATATACCGTAGAGATTAGCACGACGAGACGGTCAAAACGGTATATAGATATTAGTAGTACGATTGAATTATAAAATTTCGAATTTTTCTACTACGAAAAAATGCATAAAAATCGCAGAAAAATAAGATCGACGGTGCCAAAGATGTTCGAATTTGGAAAAACAACAAACTGACAACTTGCTCAAAAGATGTTTTAGAATTTTTCTATGTAAAAATATTTTGGTTTTGAAAACGTTTTATTTTCATCGCTTTTTAACTGATTAGATTGAAGTAAATTTACGCGCGAAATAAACTTCCATATTTTCGGACGAAACTTTACCCGTTGCTATGTTTAACTAGACGCATTCCAAATATCAAATTTATATTTCAAAATTTTATCGTTAAAATTTCATAAAATTTAAATAAAATACGTACTAAAACTGGTTAAAATTTACTGGTCGTTAAATTCTCCCCCCTCAAAACTTTTCGTCCTCGAAAAGGAAGGAAGTAGGAGAATATAAACAACCAAAAGAAAATAAGCTTGAATTACATTATAAAAAATTAATTTAAACCATTTAAATTTCAATTTTTAAATCAATTTATATTCAACAATTTGTTTCTTAAATTAAGGATTTTCAATAAATTGATTTGATTTCTCATTTATTAATGTTAGGTACAAAGGGTTCCTTTCAAATGAAATTCAATTTAAATTCAATGAATTTGAGATACTCCTTTAAGTTGATTTAATTCAATTTATTAACTTTCAAAACAAATTTTTCTTCTACTAATCATATCTATTATTTATTTAACTTATTATTCTATTTATCTCCATAAACATTTTATAACTTAAAATTTTAAGTGTATAACATTTATTATATGCAGTCACATTTTATTTATAAAGACAATTTATATTGTATATTATCCAATTTTCTTAAATTAACAATTTCAAAGATCATAAATTTGAATAGTCATTTATTATAATCATATTTCTATTCGACAAATTTAATTCTTTATTCCGAATTATTATTAAATTTATTCTACTTAATATCTTATCACATATATATTAAGTATATTTACATTTATTATAACTATTCAAATTTATTTAAAAATTTCTTTGATATCATTTTATGTTGTATAACATTCATTTACATTGTTAACTTTTGACAATTTAGGTAAGTTATATATATAATGCAATAGAGTATTATACAAGTAAATTTCTAATTCAATTCTCTCACGTTTTAAATATTAATTCAAAATATTGGTTTCATTTATAATTGAAATCATCCTTTACCCAAATTTTAAGAATTAAATTTACGATTAACTTCACACATTTAGAGATAATTATATATATATTCATTATATCCAAATCAAATCTAAATCAAATACTTATATATATATTTCAAATCATGTTATACTTTGGAAATTTCAAATCAAATTCATTTCAAAACAAAAGTGTAGCAAGCTACTAATGGTCTCTCCACTTCGAAACTCAAAAATGAATGTCGATGATGCGGCCGTCATCACCGAAATTATTTTCCAGCGACAAAGAAAAGAGCACTGATTTAAATATCTGAAATTCTTTGAAACGGTTTCTATTTGAAAATACATTAAATACTATACGCTTTAAACTTTAAAGTCAACGTTTGGAATCACCGGAAATCAAATTCTCAATTTCTTGATTTAAATTCATTTCAACTCCAGATCACTCCAAATCAAATTATAATCCAATTTTATAAATTTATTTATTTATATTATGAAATAGTCAATGGTTTATAAAACAATAAATTAAAATTAAATATTATCATTTCGGACAATAGATTCATTAACATTTTAATTCCAGAAAATTTTACTTATATATAATATAATCATTCAAACTTATTTTATTTACTAAATTTGAAAACAATATTGTGTCAGTTGCTCTGCTCAAGTGTTTTGGAAATCCTACCGATATCGTTGATCAGACGAATCGATCGAAAACCCAAATCAACATCAACAACTCAAACAACACAACTATATATATATATATCATTTCCAATTTAAATCTACAAATACACTTCCTCGCTCGACGATACATGAATGAATTTCAAAATAAGTATAAAGATTCAAATTTGATGGAAATCAAATCAAAGAGAATTTTGATTCGACAATAAGTTTGAAACAGAAGATAAGATAATTCAATTAACAGAATTGGGAGATGGATAAGCTTATTTAATTTACGGGCAACCTTAACCGGATCGACCGTAACTTCAAGAATAAGATCGATGCAGAATTCCGAGGTAAATCTACATTTGATCTCAAGAAAAGAATTCAGGTATAGTTGGAGATAGATAACATTGTAAACCGAGGATACAGAAATTTCCAGTAAATCAATGCCTATTGTAAAGGAGTTTTACCCATTTACAAATAATTCGAAGATTGGCGAGACTGCTGATTCAATATAAAGATCATTCGAAGTGGAGTTATGGGATGCTCCAAAATCGAAAGAAGACGAATAGTGAGGGACAAGAATGAATTTCAAAACCGTGTGAACGTTCCAAAATTCAAAGGAATTGAGTCAAAAGGAAGAGATTGAAACTCGAATGAGAGTGATTCTGTAAATACATTTACCATATATGCTAAGTTCTGCCAAGAGCTACCGAAAGCTCTGATACCAACTGTAACGACCCGCTATTTTGGACTATTCGCATCCGCACACGTCGGACTTGAATAATTCAAAATACCGAATTGTTAATTTAAAATTTGGCAAAACTCAGATATACAGTAAATAAATAATCAGAGAATCACAGATACAGAGTAATAGTATGCAGCGGAAGTAAAAGAGATAGTAGTTCATGAAGCTACTATATAAATATATAAGATACATCGTAGCTCACAACAGAAGAGTAACACGATACATCAGATACAATTCAAAATACATCACTGAAATCATCGAATACTGGAAGCAGAATAGATGGCTGGATCTTCAAGCAAAGCTCCAACTCCAAAGGTGAGTCTCGAAAGCTGAACCACTCAGTCTGACCCGAGCGTAAAGCAAATACAAAACACTCGAGTCAGGATTAATATTCTCATATCAATAAATCCTACTCAAGTGAAATAGCAATCAAAATACAAGTAACTTAAAGGATGTTGGAATCACCATCCTCTAAGGATCCGTTAAACTATCTACTATGTAGTAGTGTACGCTAAATAGATAATGTCTCTCAGTAATATAAAGTATCAAAATAGTGTTAAGGCGTTACCATTATCCCCCTTAACACATTTTTATAAATGTCATAGTCTATACAGCACCGTAAACTCCACCGTAAACGGGTGGGATATCAGGGAGTACTCCATAGGTATAACACAAAATAAATTCGTAGTGGTCGCGTATATCGGGATACAAGTATGACAAGGCACATGAGGCAATACCCAAGGTAGTGAAACTACCGTTCGCCTGATCCGGACTGGTGAGAACGCATCGCCGCAGCGATCGCAACACCGCGAAACAACACTCCTGAAATTCCGAGGGTGCACCAATCAATCACAAGTAATGAGTAGTAGTTACGAAGAAGTGTGTCCGCTCAAGGTGGCTAACCTCATTTGGCCCGGCACGGCTCCTTATTTTAGTCATTTCCAATTTGACACAAGTGTCAAGGCTATCCATTATCGTTATCTTTCTTCAGTTATCACGTACACCATTCCAACCACTTCATTCTGGATCACACTCCGTGTATAGTTATTAAAGTGGTTTTCGGTTTAGATAGAGAGTATATCCATAACCGATTCCGGTCTCTTTAATACTTTCGTAATTATTACACCGATTGGTCGTTTAATAAATTTCAAAAACAAATCAATTTCCATTTTAATTCAAAAATCAACATTTAGTTTGTCTTTCTAAATCAATTTCCAAAATTTACGTTTCAAAACTTCCAAATTACCATTTCAAAATCTTATAATTCGATTTCAACTTTCATTTAAACAATTCAAATATTGACTCAAGTCATATATAAATTTCATTCCGAAATCATTTAAAATGGTTTAATTTTCATTCCAATCAATTTAAATTCATTTATCGATTTCATTCAATATTCGCTAAGTAAATTTATCCTTCAAACAACTTCTATTTAAATTCCAATTCATTTAAATCAATTACTTACGTTCAACTTCATTATATCAAAACTCCAAATTGAAATAAATTAAATTCGTCCAATCAATTCTTTAAATTACAAGTCTTACGTTAATTTCAATAAATCCCATTCATTTCAATAAATCACATTTTTCAAACTCAATTAATAAAGAACTAAATTTCATATATTCGAGAAGTTTCAGTTTCACTTATTAACTTACTTAAATAAATTCCCAAAACTTAACAAATAAAGAAACCCAATTTTATTCATTAACGAATTTCACTTATTCAAAAGTTCAATTTCTCTTATCAAAGAATTCAATTTTTATTTAATTATCAAATAATTAAATCTTATTCAATTATTAAATAATTTCAAACATAATTATTAAATAATTTCACACTTAATAATCCCAAACTTAATTATAAATTCAAACTAAATTATTAAATCATTTCCACGTAATAATGAATTCAAACTTAATTATCAATCATTTCAGCTTAATTATAAATTAAACTTAATAATTTCAAACTTAACTATAATTCCAAACTTAATTATAATTTCAAATTTAATTATTAAATGATTTCAAACTTAATAATTTCAAAACTCAACTATTACTAATTCCAAATTATTTATTAATAATTTCAAAATTTAATTATTAAATAATTAAATTTCAAACAACGTTCTTTCATCAATTACTACGTTAATATTTGTTTCGGATTTCAATCTTTACATTTTCCTTTCATAAAATTCAAATTCCAACTTCATTTCAAAACTTATTCTTTGCTCGAATAAAATAATTATTTTATTTTTAAATCAATTTATTGACCAATCGAATTTTTTAATTCTCTATCCTAAGTCAACTTCATTTGGATATTTATCATTTCAACCCGATTCCAATTTCCATTCAAGATCAAGCATAATAAAGGGAACTTGCAGTGTGATAACTGGAATGGTGTCAAAGTAAATAAACAAGCAATAATAACAATCAAACACAATCCAATAATCAATTCAAATAATTCCGAAATAATCGTATTAATTCACATTGTTGTTTGTGCGAATTAATATAATTATTTTTAGAATCTACACTATCATTTCATGTAGATTAAAGATTATTGCATTACGGTTTTTCCACTTGTCGTTCAATTTCAATTTACATTTCAATACTACAACAATTAATCCAATATACATTCAAAGGTCTAAAGGGTAATTTATCAAATTCTACGTGTCAATTGACTTAACAATTAAAAGGGGTCATATTATTCAAATTTACTAATCAAATTCAACAAATATGTCGATTCACATTTTTAAACTATCCTACGTGAAATTCAGTTGCATAATATTTATCACATTATACATTACAATTTAAGATCCAATATAAACAACGAAAAATCAATCGATTATCAGCCAAACAGGATTATCATCGTATAATTTACAGATAATGGTGTCAGATGTCAAAGGTGAACTAATACGTAAATAACAGTGCAATAAATAACAGCAGCATATTTCAATTGTCGTTTCAATTGAAATCAATTCAATAAATAAAAGAATATTAATCGTGAGTGATTTCTCATCTTTCGAGGCTGGATAGATTTGACAAAGGAATGAGCCACAAATTCCAAAGCAGCGCTAGATGGACATGACTCGACGAACAAAGCTGATGTTTGAATTTGATGAGAACAAATCATCTAGATAGAGACAGAATATATATTATTATATTTCTATGAAATCAATATCAAATTTAAGACGAATATTAAAAATAAAATATATTTTTAATTAGTTAAAGATTATTGTTTATATTTAAACATAATATCAAATAAAATCATCCAATATACTTGAAACCAACTAATATACTTATATATATAAGTATTATGTCCAAACTAACATATATAAACCTCGCATACATATAAACCTTTACAACTGAATATACTTTGTAGTATATAACGGTATTAATCTTTATATAAAATATATATATAAGCACATTTATTTGAAACCAGGTATATATACATTACAACTTTGGAATAATACATATACATCCATATATATACAACAGAACACTATGATTATACTGTAGCTAAGTACCACATATATATATAAACTGTGCAAACCACTATACTGAGATGTATAACTAGTATACTAAAACCATAAGAACTGCAATATAGCATAAAATATATAAACTAATAGATTGTACAATATGTATACTGCCGAAATAAACTATACGCAACCCAGCAAATATCACTTCAAAATTTACTTATATATAAGGTATATAACTACAATATAATATATATACAATATACACACAAGCTTAATATAGTACACAAAGCATAAAATACTTTCGCAAGGTCATATAACTTATGACTGTAAATAATATATAACATCTTCAAATGGAATATAACAAAAAAAATGATTAGAAATCAATACTTATTTTGACGTAAATATTATATACAACATAGTTGCATATACTTCTCAAATAGGTGCATAACAAGTTAACTGACATATTATATTTATTTACAGCCCAAATTGTTTCAAAATAATATATATATGAACGTACTTATCCATTTATTTCTGATATATAATATATCTCTATACTTAAACGAATATTAGTATATGACATCTCAAACTAAAACGAGGTTGCAAGCTTTCACGCAACCTGTATGAATATATACATACTGCCAAAGTATAACTTCTTACTCGTAAATTGCATATAAATATACAGTAGCAAAAATATAAGTACCTAAAGAGGATCAAAGTGGAGGCTTGGCAAGCGGAGGAAGAAGCTGCGGTTCGTGAGGTGCTTGCGGGGAAGAAGGAGTGGTGATAGCCGAGAGTATGGACGAGATGCTCACGCTGCTCGGTCGGATGGCTCTGGATTGATGGGTTTGTTCGGCAGCTTGGGTGGCTCAAGTGGGTTTGTGGCTGTGAAGCGGGGTTGCGGCCTCGGTTGCGTGCGGGGTGGAGCCGAGATCTGGGCGCGGCGGCAGGTCTGGTGGTGGATGGGGAGTGAAGGTGTCATGGCATGGGAAGATGCATGCGGGAAGGAGTGAGGAGGAGTAGAATGAAAAATGACAAGTTTTTTTCTTTTTGCTGTAGTTAAATTTTGAGAGGAGAAGGAAAAAGAAAAAGGCACTGCACATAAATGAGTTGATGAAGAGCAGCCTACAGCCAGAATATCAATGCACGCATAGGTATTATAATGCATGTCCTTGGGCACTGAAAGGAAATGAAATGAACCGATAGAAAGGTGGAATATAAATTATTGATGAATTCAGGAAAACATTTATGGTTAGAGGCGAATGAAATGGAAACGGACAAAAGAATTAAAGATTATAAAACTGCTACCGATATGGTTAGCGACGTTTACTAATTCCATCGCGTAATGGTTTGCCGAATTTAACAATTTAATATACCGTCGAGATTAGCACGACGAGACAGTCAAAATGGTATATAGATATTAGTGGTACGATTGAATTATAAAATTTCGAATTTTTCTACTACGAAAAAAGCATAAAAATCGCAGAAAAATAAGATCGACGGAGGCAAAGATGTCCGAATTTGGAAAACAACAAACTGACAACTTGCTCAAAAGATGTTTTTGAATTTTTCTATGTAAAAATATTTTGGTTTTGAAAACGTTTTATTTTCATCGCTTTTTAACTGATTAGATTGAAGTAAATTTACGCGCGAAATAAACTTCCATATTTTCGGACGAAACATTACCAGTTGCTATGTTTAACTAGACGCATTTCAAATATCAAATTTATATTTTAAAATTTTATCGTTAAAATTTCACAAAATTTAAATAAAATACGTACTAAAACTGGTTAAAATTTACTGGTCGTTACACTCTTCGAGTCTCACATCATCTTATTCCAATTTATCCATACGAAATACACAACATTTCATATTAGAGGTATCAACTCATTCAAGCATCCAATACCATTTAGTTATCCATAAGCAATGCTTAATCACATACAAATTAATTCAATTGATTCTAATTGAATTTCTAACCACATTCTCTTAGATTCCTTCCTTCAATATTAATTAATTCCAATTCAATTAATTAGTCATCCCTTCATTTTTCATCTTAATAAATTACCCTGGATTAATTAATTTTCAATTACATTCAAGTAATTATCTTTAATTCATTTTGCAATATTAATTGTTCTTAGCCCAAATCAATAAGAAACCTTAATTACCTTAGGAATTAATTAACTATTTTAATTACATTAGTCCATAATTACTTATATTAATTAACTTCTCATAAGTCACTTGTATTGATTTATTTTCTTAACTAATCAATCTCAATTTACATCATTGATTTTATAGATTAATGAGTTTTTTATTTACATTTCAATTTATTCAGATCTAATTTTAATTATATTAAATAATTAATCATTCTCGATAAATCTCAACGTGCAATTAACTATTGTTTATTTACTTCATTAAACATATTAATTACTCGTTTCGCAATAGAGGCTTAAAGGAATTTAACGCCAATTTTTTTTCTAAATTCAAGTCAATTTACAATTACACGTAAACATTCAAGTTGTTAAAACACTTAATATTTAAAAACTTTATTTGTTAGATTTAACTTTGATTTAGAACTCGTTTTCACATCTTCACTTTACAAAATTATAACTGCAGTTTCTAAATATCATTTTCATTTCTTCCCAGCTTATTCTATATTATTTCTACAATCATTTCACTTTAAAAATTCACCTTTATATTCCTTATAAAAATCCAATTTATATAGTTCGATAACTCAGGGTACCAAAATATTCAGGCCACTCACAGCATTCATTATTCCAATTGCCAATAAAAATCATCCCAAACTACCAATCATCCTAATATAATCTAGATATTACTATACAATATAGCATAACAATTCAATTCAACTATTCAACCAATCATTTCAATTTAACCATCTAAATTTAAATAAATCCCAGAAGCGTGAGATTTTACTCACCTTTGTCCTTCGATTTCCATCCACTTCAACTCGACTTGGTTTTCCCGGTTTTGTACTTGTAAAAACATTAAATGATTTATTTATATTCGAAGAAATCGAACATACCCATTTATCATTTGAAAATTTTAATTCGAACTAACAACTAAATTTTAAGCTAACTTTCCTTCTTCTTTCTGATTACCTATGCATATATAATTGAATCTATATATTTTTGAAAAATGGGTATTCCCTTTACTGTAAAATTAAATAAAGTAGAGTCTTGTCTTCTGTACATCTATATTTTTTTTTAAAAAAACAAAGGAAAACAGCCTTACCTAACTGCCAAAACTCTGCTCCTCTCTCACCATGGCTTCGGCCCAAAGCACCACCATTGCCGCCTTCGAGTCTACCCATGCCTTGAAAACAACTCCAAAATCTAGTCGCAGCTCTCGTTCTCGAGCCCAGCATCACACGAGCATCACTCAAACCCTACAGCCATGCGAGCTCCATCCATCCTGTCTCGCTCCGCCTTAAGCGGCCCACGCCTCATCTTGCAGCCCCAGATCTTTGAACTCGACTCGATTCGAGTTGATTTGAAATGCGCGACCGAACAAACCACGAACGAACAGTCGCGACAATCTCGAAGCTGTGTACCCTTCCCTTCACAATACAACCCTCTCGATTCTCGGTCGAGAAACTATGCTGGTTTCGATTGAGTCTCGTTGCGCCAATGAACTTTCCCCCTCCATTGAGTCGAAAAGGAGAACACGATTTAGTTCTGCCATTACGAAATTTCCTGGTTTCGATTTTACTTTAAATTTTTTTTCTCCTCTCGGCATTAACTGAGGTTTGAACAAAGAAAAATATCTGCGTTTATCTTCATTTATTTTGTCAACGAAGAAGCGTATGAGGAAAGCTAAGGAATACAGAAAACGAAAAGTTTGATGTGAAGGTATATTGACCAGTCAAACAATATAAGAAGATTCCTAGATTTAAATCGCCTCGTTTTACATAGCTTAAGTCATGAACTCCTATCAAGATGTGATGCTAGGCGTTTAAAAGGTTTTACCCGCGTTTCGAACACAATGAACCGTGATTCAGAACCTAATTCGATTGTATGCACGAGCTACAGAAGAAAATAATCAATTTTAAATTATATCAATTAAAATAATTTCTAAGCGTTTGGAGCTGTCAAGGTCAAACTACAACTCCGATTGCTCCGAAAATTGAAATCTGATAATAACTAACTATTACGGATCCAATGGAATTGGTTTCGTCGAATTCCGAGACTGTGCCTCGGAAGGCTATTTTAAAATTCAATTTAAACGATATATTTTTAAAATTGAATGAATTACCGTTAAATTTAATTTCACACATTCTATTATCTCCAGTATCACCATTATAAAGTTTATAAGTCTTCAGATTATTTTAAATTGGCTTAGAAATTCCAGATTCAATAATTTACCCAATTTCAATTATTAAATTCAATATTTAAACTATATAATTCAATGATTTAATTATCAAGTAAATATTGATGTCTGAAATTCAAGTTAAAATTAACTTTTAAATATTTACAATCAATTAAATTTTCCAATTTAATTTGTTTAAATTTACGGGTCGTCACATTCCTTCCCCCTTAAAAGAATTTCGTCCCCGAAATTACTAGTTAGGAAGAATGGACCAATACCCGTTTACCTTTTCTCCAAAACCAACAGTTTTATCAACATCCTACCAACTGTCTTCTTTAAAAGACTTCTTATCTTTCTTGCTAACTTCCCAAACTCGCTCATGGTTTTCAAATAATCCCTTTTTCTGAACATTCAAATTTCAATTTAAAACCAAAATTTAAAATTATCAAAATTTTCTCAAAATTTTTCTAACTCTCTAAATTTCCGAAATTTTTTGTGTAACAACCCTATATTTTGTAATTATTTTATTGTATATTTTAATTATTTTAATGTAAAATTTTGGTTTAAAAAAAAATAATTTTTACTTATTTTAAATGATTAAATTTATTATTTAAATATAATCTTTATTTTTATGAGTTATAATCCCAAACTTGTGTAAGTTGAAATATTTGCCTGAAATGCTGATTTTGGTCAAAATAGTCAAACTGTGACTTTCAACTTAAAATTTTAAAAGTTTAAAAATTTAATTTTTTTTCTTTTATTATGAAAGTACATAAAATTCTAAGAACACCACTTTTCGTTTCGTTGAAATTGGATGTAAATTGGGAAAGTTATACCCTTTACAATATTGTGCGTATATAGGGTTATTTAACAATGACTATTTTAAATTGTATAAATTACTTCTTCTTGGTTATATTTTATTTTATTATGTGATAATATGTTTTATTATGTATATTTTGACTTTTAAATATTTTTAAATGATAATAGAATTTTTTCAAAATTTACTGTATTTATTTTCTATTTTTAAAGGCTATTTTCTAATTTTCTGCCATTTTCTCCATATAAATTATATTTAATATTTTTTTTTTGTGAATGCACTTTTATTTTTTGTTATTTTATTTGTTATAAATATTTTACAAGTCCATGAAGATTTTCTAAAGTTCATTTGGATTTATTTCTAAGTTTAAAGCCTAGTCTACAATTTTAAGCCATTTTCTTATTTTAATTAAATATAATTAAAATTTATTTATTTATTTTATGCACTCACTTTTATTTGCTGTGTTTTACTTTATTTTATTCATTTTACATGTATTTAAATTAATGTAAATTTTTCCAAAGTGTATTGAAGTTATTTCTAATTCTTAAGTCTAGTTTTCATTTTTCTGTGCTATTTTTCTTATTTAATCATATCTAATTAATATTTAATTTTTAATATTTTGTTTATCTGTTATATTTTCGAATTTTAACTGATATTTTAATTATTTTCAGTTATTTGGATGTATATAAATATATATGAGAAATTTGAAAGGGTTAAGAGCTAAGAAACGGAAAAACGTTTTATCCGTTTCTTTTGCAGTTTCTTCTGTCATTAATACATCAATTCATCTTAGCCATTCCTTTCCCCATCCTTTGCAGCCGACTTCCTCTTGTCATTCAAGAATTTTTGAAGCCCCAAAATCCTAAAAATCATGGCCTCCACCTTGAAGAAAAAAAATTAGATAAATCCCTCTCTTCTTTCTACTTTTCTTACTTTTCTATGCAATTTTGCCTTGTTTCTCTTCTAAGTTTGGATCGGCCTCTTCTCCATAGCCGCAGCCACAAACTCCTACATCTCTTCCATGCCTCCAACACCATCTACTTCACCAACCATGACCATGGCCGAGCCATCTATGGTGGCCAAACCCTTCAAATTGCAACCTACATGCCTAAAAACAATGTTTTTGACCATTATTGCCTCATTCCCTTCATCTCTACTTGTTGCCTTGCCTATATGATGTTAAACCTGACCTATATGATGTGATACCTGAGCCAAAGCATCATCATAGCCAAGCATAAGTGTCCCTTAGGCCAAGCATTGAAGTGGTTGAAGCAAGGTCTAATCTATCTTGTTCATTTCGCTTTGTATTTCAAAATTGTTTCAATGTTATTTTATGTTGAATGTTTATATATTGTCTGGTTTGTTTTGTTTTGGGTTGTTGATACAAAATCATAGCTTGGCTATCTTTCAACTCAAATCAAAAGTCGTGAAATTGTGCTTGTCATGCCTTTGGAGTCGTGCTTGTATGTTGTTTTGGTCTCTAGCTTTGAAAAAGGTGAGTCTTTCTCACTTTGACATATATACTTATGAAAAGTGGATTGATGACAAGTGTTTAGTAATGTAAAATGTTTATGCAAGTTAATGATGATCATATGATATGCTATGCCGTGTTATTACCATGTTATTACCATGTTAAAACTGTTAATTTTCACCTGACATCTGATACATGACTGTATATTGTGATATTGACATTGTTTATATTATTTCTGTATATGATCACACTGCAAGTTCCCTGTTAGGATAAAAATCATTATGGGCTGAAATGATAGGCCTGAGTTATTTTATTTATTTATTTAAACTTGGGATTGTGGGTTTGAAATGATAGAACCCGGATTTTTACCTTTTAAACTGCGGATTGAAATGATACATATCCGTATCACTTGACATAGGTTAGAAAACTATATACAGACCCGTGGTTATTCTATAAAGTGCTTTGAATAATTTATGTATTTTAAAAATATAAAATTATGAAATTTGATTTAAATAGATTTTGAAAGGTTTTAAAATAAATAAATTATGATTTTTCTATGTGTTAAAAATGTAATTTATGAATGGATTAACTAGATTTTGAAATATAACTTATGTTTGAAATTTGGAATTTTGACTAAAAATGATATTTAAGTTACATGAATAAAATGGACTTTAATTTTATTTGGAAAATGGTAAATATGATAAATTTATTTATATTTGAATTTAAGTGATTTATTAAAGAATTATTGATTTTCTATAAATTTAAGTGGTTGAATAAATGACTGTTGAAAATGAAATTTTAAAATATAACTTGACTTGAAAATGTGAAATTTGAGTTTTAACTAAAGATGTTAAATTAATTAAATAAACTGGAAGTTTAGTTAAATTTGTGAAATGGTAATATAAATCTGAAATGTTAAGTTTTAATTAATGAATGAAACGTATAGGTTGAAACGTATAGGTTTTAATTTATGAAAGAAACGTATAGGTTTTAATTTATGAAAGAAACGTATAGGTTTTAATTTATGAAAGAAACGTATAGGTTGAAACGTATAGGTTTTAATTTATGAAAGAAACGTATAGGTTTTAATTTGTGAAAGAAACGTATAGGTTGAAACGTATAGGTTTTAATTTATGAAAGAAACGTATAGGTTTTAATTTATGAAATAAAGTATAGGTTTTAATTTATGAAAGAAACGTATAGGTTTTAATTTATGAAAGAAACGTATAGGTTTTAATTTATGAAAGAAACGTATAGGTTTTAATTAATGAAAGAACGTATGGTGTTCTAATTAATGATAGGAACATGTAAATTCCTAATTAATGAAAAAAAGGTATAAGTTTTAATTAATGAAAGAAACGCATAAGTTTTTAATTAATGAAAGAAACGTGTAAAGTCCTAATTAATGAGAGAACATGAAAGTTTTAATTAATGCAAGAACATGTAAAGTTTTAAGTAAGAAAGAAACATGTAAAGTTTTAAGTAGTGTGGTATTGATTTAATTAATAAATGTTCATTATTGTAATAGGAATATAAAATTTAAAACGTACATTTGACACGTAGATTTTAATCAATGTAATGGTGTATTTTAAATTGATTAAAATGATAAATGTTACTTACTGTAATAATAAAATGTAAGTTGATAACGTACATTTAATAAGCAATTTTTAATTTATGTGAATGACATACTTTAAATGATTAAAATAATAAAGTTTCTTTATTGTAATAATAATGTAAGTTAATAAGGTGCTTTTAACTTAACATAAGAATTTCGGTTTAAATTGTATATTACAGTAAGAAAGTTTATTTAACTATAAGGCTATGATAAATTGACATGTTAAAATTTTAAGCTTATCAATACTTTGAATTATATACAATGTAAAGTGGAAAGTAGTACATTCCAAAAATGCTATGATTCCTTAAGGTAACATTTCCAAAATGCTATGATAATTTAAAGGAATATTTCAAGTTTAATAAGTTTAAATAAATATTCAATGATTTGAAAATTTGGGTTTTATTTGAATGATATAATATTGAATTATTTTTGAAATGGAAATGATACAATTGTGATATTGTTTTGAAATGAGTATGATATTTTGGTCTTGAAAGTATAAATTATTTGAAATAAATATCCATGGGTTATAATAACGATTGGTTGTTAAAGAGACCGGGATCGGATATTGTCTTATAGCCGGACAATACCGAAAACCACTTTAACAACTGTGTACGCGGTGGAGATTCCAGAATGAAGTAGGATGGTGGCGACGTTCTCGAGGTATGTTACGTGGACCCAACTCCCGTGAGTTGGCATATATGACTAAAACATGAGTTATACCGGGCTACACAAAGGGTCGCAGCCTTTCATCGAGCATGCTCCATCGTAAACCATTCTATTACTTTTGTGATTCGATTCGGTGGCGCCACTTTTGATTCGGGGGTATTGTTCGAGGTGGGCGGAAGCTGCTGGCTTGCCGTCACCACCGGTCCGGGAGTGCAAACGGTGTATCCACCCTGGCATTTCCTTGCGTGCCGTGTCATATCCTTATATCGAGCCCACTACGATTTTGGTTTTAAAGATCTGACCGCGTTAAGGTTCACCATCCCCTTAACGATATTTTCTATATGATTATACTTTACTGATTAGACACTACCGTATATAGCGTATATTACTACATAGTAAATAGTTTAACGGATCCTTAGAGGATGGGCGGTCTCAAGCATCCTTTAAGTTACTGATGCATTTTGTTACTGTTCACTTGAGTTGATTTACAGTTTATAAGTATTTATGTCCTGACTCGAGGGTTTTGTGTTTTGCTTTACGCTTGGGTCAGATTGATTGAGTTAGCATTCAAGATTCACCTTCGGCATTGGAGCTTTCCTTGAAGATCCAGCCATCTATTTTGTTTCAGTATCCAGTGGTTAAGTGATGTATCTGATTTGTACCTGATGTATCCTGTTACTCTTCTGTTGTATCTTATTTAACTCTGATGTATCTTATATTTTATATAGTAGCTTCATGAACTACTATCTCCTCTTTTACTTCCGCTGCATTATTATTACTCTATGTCTGTGATCTGTGATTTTTATTTACTGTATACCCTGAGATTTGCCAAATTTTGATTTACAACGCGGTATTTTGAGCAATTCAATTCTGGCATGAGTGTCTACCTATACACTTATAATGGATGCGAATGGTTGAAAATACCTGGTTGTTACAGTTGGTATCAGAGCTTTGGTAGCTCTATGCAAAACTCAGCATATAGAGTGAATGTATTTACAGAATCACTTTCATTCGAGTTTGAATCTCTTCCCTTTTGACTCGATTCCTTTGAATTTTGGAACGTTCCCTGCGGTTCTAAAGTCCATTCTTATTCCCCGCTATTCATCTTCATTTGATTCTGGAGTATCCCACAACTCCACTTCGAATGATCTTTATAGTGAATTGGCGGTCCTGCCAATCTCAAAAATTTTCTTGTAAGAGGGGTGAAACTCCATTACAACGGCATCGATTCACCAAAGATTTTATATCCTCGGTTTAGATGCTAGTATCTCCTATTATCCCAAACTCTAACTCTTGAGATCAAACGTAGATTTACCTCAGAAAATCCACTTCGATCTTATACTTTAAGTCACGGTTGACCCGATTAAGGTTGCCCGTGATTTATTTTAGCTTATTCACCTCCCTACTCTGTATTTAATCATCTTGTCTTTTGTTTCCAACATATTTTCAAACATTTTGAATTGTATTTGTCAATCTATATTTTTTTTTTGTGTTGTTGGAGTTGTTGATGTTGATTTGGGTTTCCGATCGATTCGTCTGATCAACGCTATCGATAGGATTTCTAAAACACTTTGACAGAACAAACTGACACGATATTATTTTAAATTTTGTTTTGGTTAATGAAATAAAATTTTGATATATATATTTATGGAACTTAATAAAATGATTCAAATTGATAATTTGAAATGATAATACTTGATTTATCATTTATTGTTCTACAAATGAATTTATAAATAATTGTTTATAAATTTATATGGGAACTTAAATGAATTTAGAAAAAGAAATTTGAGAATTTAATTTCCGATGGTTCTAAACCTTTTGTTTAAAAGTTTAAAGGGATATAATATTTAAAATATTTTCAAATAGAAATTTGTTTCCAAAGAATTTTAAGTTTAAAATTAGTACTCTTCTCTTTGTCGCTGGAAAATAACTTCGGTGATGACTGCAGCATCATCGACGTTCATTTTCGAGTTTCGAAGTGAAGAGACTGTTCTGTAGTCTTGCTACAGCTTTGTTTTGGGAAATTAAATTGATTTGAATTTCTAAAATATGACTTAATTTATAATATATATAGATATATGATTGAAATTTGATTTGACATATTATATATATATTATTACTTATCTCTAAATGGTTTGAAGAAATCGGAAATTTAATTCTTAAATTTTATTTTTAACAATAATTTCAATTATAAAAAGAAAATCAAATTTTTTGATAAATGATTAAACTTGAGATAATTGAATTGGAAAGTTTTATTTGTATGACACAATTTCATTCCAATATAACTTACCTTAATTTCAGAAGTTAACAATGTAATTGGGTAATATACAATATAAAAAGATTTTATAAATAAAATTGGAGTGGTTATAATAAATGTTATACACTTAAATTTTAATTATATAACGATTAACAGAGGTAAATATAATAAAGGGTAACTGAATAACTTATAACAAAATAATATTAAAAGAACTAAGAATAAAAGAAAGCAGTTATATTAAGTGTAAGTATGTTTAACATAAGTGATAAATATAGTGAGAGGAATAAATTTAGTTTTATTTAGGAATAAAGAAGAATTAAATTTATTAAATACATTGTGAGTGTAATAAATGATTATTTTTCAAACCCATGGTTTTGAAATTTGTTAATTTATGATGATTGGATAATAAGATAATGAAATTTGAGATAGTTAAGATTTATTTAACTTGTGTAAAGATTTATTCTCTATTTAAGTTGAAATTTCCATGCTTTCAAATCTATTTCCTTATTTTGTTTTCCAAACTATTTTTTTGTTATCCTCCTCCTCCTTATCTTGCTATAGATTGGTATAGGAATCTTTCTATAATCTTTGATAGATCTTTGGTAATCATTTTGAATCCACCTTTTTCGTGCCTGTGTTCTTAATTTTAGAGAATCTTGGAAAGATCAGCTCCACCTTGTAAAACTTACCTATAACAATAGCCAGCATGTATAATTTCATTCTCCTTGTCATCTTGTCCTAACCTTATTTCACTCTATCTTTTTCTGTGCTTTCTCATACCTCATTCCTTTTCGGGGACGAAAAGTTTTGAGTGGGGGAGAGTGTAACAACCCTATATTTTGTAATTATTTTATTGTATATTTTAATTATTTTAATGTAAAATTTTGGTTTAAAAAAAACTTTTATTTTTACTTATTTGAAATGATTAAATTAATTATTTAAATATAATCTTGATTTTTATGAGTTATAATCCCAAACTTGTGTAAGTTGAAATATTTTCCTGAAATGCTGATTTTGGTCAAAATAGTCAAACTGTGACTTTCAACTTAAAATTTTAAAAGTTTAAAAATTTAATTTTTTTTCTTTTATTATGAAAGTACATAAAATTCTAAGAATACCACTTTTCGTTTCGTTGAAATTGGATGTAAATTTTGAAAGTTATACCCTTTACAATATTGTGCGTATATAGGGTTATTTAACAATGACTATTTTAAATTGTATAAATTAGTTCTTCTTGGTTATATTTTATTTTATTATGTGATAATATGTTTTATTATGTATATTTTGACTTTTAAATATTTTTAAATGATAATAGAATTTTTCCAAAATTTACTGTATTTATTTCCTATTTTTAAAGGTTGTTTTCAAATTTTCTGCCATTTTCTTCATATAAATTATATTTAATAATTTTTTTTTGTGAATGCACTTTTATTTTTGTTATTTTATTTGTTATAAATATTTTACAAGTCCATGAAGATTTTCTAAAGTTCATTTGGATTTATTTCTAATTTTAAAGCCTAGTCTACAATTTTAAGCCATTTTCTTATTTTAATTATATATAATTAAAATTTATTTATTTATTTTATGCACTCACTTTTATTTGCTATGTTTTACTTTATTTTATTCATTTTACATGTATTTAAATTAAAGTAAATTTTTCCAAAGTGTATTGAAGTTATTTCTAATTCTTAAGTCTAGTTTTCATTTTTCTGTGCTATTTTTCTTATTTAATCATATCTAATTAATATTTAATTTTTAATACTTTGTTTATCTGTTATATTTTCGAATTTTAACTGAGATTTTAATTATTTTCAGTTATTTGGATGTATATAAATATATATGAGAAATTTGAAAGGGTTAAGAGCTAAGAAACGGAAAAACGTTTTATCCGTTTCTTTTGCAGTTTCTTCTGTCATTAATACATCAATTCATCTTAGCCATTCCTTTCCCCATCCTTTGCAGCCGACTTCCTCTTGTCATTCACAAATTTTTGAAGCCCCAAAATCCTAAAAATCATGGCCTCCACCTTGAAGAAAAAAAATTAGGTAAATCACTCTCTTCTTTCTACTTTTCTTACTTTTCTATACAATTTTGCCTTGTTTCTATTCTAAGTTTGGATCGGCCTCTTCTCCATAGCCGCAGCCACAAACTCCTACATCTCTTCCATGCCTCCAACACCATCTACTCCACCAACCATGACCATGGCCGAGCCATCTGTGGTGGTCAAACCCTTCAAATTGCAACCTACATGCCTAAAAACAATATTTTTGACCATTGTTGCCTCGTTCCCTTCATCTCCACTTGTTGCCTTGCCTATATGATGTTAACCCTGACCTATATGATGTCATACCTGAGCCAAAGCATCATCATAGCCAAGAATAAGTGTCCCTTAGGCCAAGCATTGAAGTGGTTGAAGCAAGGTCCAATCTATCTTGTTCATTTCGCTTTGTATTTCAAAATTGTTTCAATGTTATTTTATGTTGAATGTTTATATATTGTCTGGTTTGTTTTGTTTTGGGTTGCTGATACAAAATCATATCTTGGCTATCTTTCAACTCAAATCAAAATTCGTGAAATTGTGCTTGTCGTGCCTTTGGAGTCGTGCTTGTATGTTGTTTTGGTCTCTAACTTTGAAAAAGGTGAGTCTTTCTCACTCTGACATATATACTTATGAAAAGTGGATTAATGACAAGTGTTTAGTAATGTAAAATGTTTATGAAAGTTAATGATGATCATATGATATGCTATGACGTGTTATTACCATGTTATTACCATGTTAAAACTGTTAATTTTCACCTGACATCTGATACATGACTGTATATTGTGATATTGACATTGTTTATATTATTTCTGTATATGATCACATTGCAAGTTCCCTGTTAGGATAAAAATCATTATGGGCTGAAATGATAGGCCTGAGTTATTTTATTTATTTATTTAAACTTGGGATTGCGGGTTTGAAATAATAGAACCTGGATTTTTACCTTTTAAACTGCGGATTGAAATGATACATATCCGTATCACTTGACCTAGGTTAGAAAACTATATACAGACCCGTGGTTATTCTATAAATTGCTTTGAATATTTTAAGTATTTTAAAAATATAAAATTATGAAATTTGATTTAAATAGATTTTGAAAGGTTTTAAAATAAATAAATTATGATTTTTCTATGTGTTAAAAATGTAATTTATGAATGGATTAACTGGATTTTGAAATATAACTTATGTTTGAAATTTGGAATTTTGACTAAAAATGATATTTAAGTTACATGAATAAAATGGAATTTAATTTTATTTGGAAAATGGTAAATATGATAAATTGATTTATATTTGAATTTAAGTGATTTATTAAAGAATTATTGATTTTCTATAAATTTAAGTGGTTGAACAAATGACTGTTGAAAATGAAATTTTAAAATATAACTTGACTTGAAAATGTGAAATTTGAGTTTTAACTAAAGATGTTAAATTAATTAAATAAACTGGAAGTTTAGTTAAATTTGTGAAATGGTAATATAAATCTGAAATGTTAAGTTTTAATTAATGAAAGAAACGTATAGGTTGAAACGTATAGGTTTTAATTTATGAAAGAAACGTATAGGTTGAAACGTATAGTTTTAATTTATGAAAGAAACGTATAGGTTTTAATTTATGAAAGAAACGTATAGGTTTTAATTTATGAAAGAAACGTATATGTTTTAATTAATGAAAGAACGTATGGTGTTCTAATTAATGATAGGAACATGTAAATTCCTAATTAATGAAAGAAAGGTATAAGTTTTAATTAATGAAAGAAACGTAGATGTTTTTAATTAATGAAAGAAACGTGTAAAGTCCTAATTAATGAGAGAACATGAAAGTTTTAATTAATGCAAGAACATGTAAAGTTTTAATTAAGAAAGAAACATGTAAAGTTTTAAGTAGTGTGGTATTGATTTAATTAATAAATGTTCATTATTGTAATAGGAATATAAAATTTAAAACGTACATTTGACACGTAGATTTTAATCAATGTAATGGTGTATTTTAAATTGATTAAAATGATAAATGTTACTTACTGTAATAATAAAATGTAAGTTGATAACGTACATTTAATAAGCAATTTTTAATTTATGTGAATGACATACTTTAAATGATTAAAATAATAAAGTTTCTTTATTGTAATAATAATGTAAGTTAATAAGGTGCTTTTAACTTAACATAAGAATTTCGGTTTAAATTGTATATTACAGTAAGAAAGTTTATTTAACTATAAGGCTATGATAAATTGACATGTTAAAATTTTAAGCTTATCAATACTTTGAATTATATACAATGTAAAGTGGAAAGTAGTACATTCCAAAAATGCTATGATTCCTTAAGGTAACATTTCCAAAATGCTATGATAATTTAAAGGAATATTTCAAGTTTAATAAGTTTAAATAAATATTCAATGATTTGAAAATTTGGGTTTTATTTGAATGATATAATATTGAATTATTTTTGAAATGGAAATGATACAATTGTGATATTGTTTTGAAATGAGTATGATATTTTGGTCTTGAAAGTATAAATTATTTGAAATAAATATCCATGGGTTATAATAACGATTGGTTGTTAAAGAGACCGGGATCGGATATTGTCTTATAGCCGGACAATACCGAAAACCACTTTAACAACTGTGTACGCGGTGGAGATTCCAGAATGAAGTAGGATGGTGGCGACGTTCTCGAGGTATGTTACGTGGACCCAACTCCCGTGAGTTGGCATATATGACTAAAACAGGAGTTATACCGGGCTACACAAAGGGTCGCAGCCTTTCATCGAGCATGCTCCATCGTAAACCATTCTATTACTTTTGTGATTCGATTCGGTGGCGCCACTTTTGATTCGGGGGTATTGTTTGAGGTGGGCGGAAGCTGCTGGCTTGCCGTCACCACCGGTCCGGGAGTGCAAACGGTGTATCCACCCTGGCATTTTCTTGCGTGCCGTGTCATATCCTTATATCGATCCCACTACGATTTTGGTTTTAAAGATCCGACCGCGTTAAGGTTCACCATCCCCTTAACGCTATTTTCTATATGATTATACTTTACTGATTAGACACTACCGTATATAGCGTATATTACTACATAGTAAAGAGTTTAACGGATCCTTAGAGGATGGGCGGTCCCAAGCATCCTTTAAGTTACTGATGCATTTTGTTACTGTTCACTTGAGTTAATTTACAGTTTATAAGTATTTATGTCCCGACGCGAGGGTTTTGTGTTTTGCTTTACGCTCGGGTCAGATTGATTGAGTTAGCATTCAAGATTCACCTTCGGCATTGGAGCTTTCCTTGAAGATCCAGCCATCTATTTTGTTTCAGTATCTAGTGGTTAAGTGATGTATCTGATTTGTACCTGATGTATCCTGTTACTCTTCTGTTGTATCTTATTTAACTCTAATGTATCTTATATTTTATATAGTAGCTTCATGAACTACTATCTCCTCTTTTACTTCCGCTGCATTATTATTACTCTGTATCTGTGTTCTGTGATTTTTATTTACTGTATACCCTGAGATTTGCCAAATTTTTATTTACAACGCGATATTTTGAGCAATTCAATTCCGTCATGAGTGTCTACCTACACACTTATAATGGATGCGAATGGTTGAAAATACCTGGTTGTTACATTTTGCCAGCGTCTCCTTTGCGCTGCTAGCTCGGTATAACTACAAAAGGCCTCTACAGGCTCCCAAATTCCAAAAGAAAACAAAAGCCAAGTGGCTACATCAAAAACCAAATCCAATTTCATCTAGAAATTTAAATACGTACCTTTTTTGTCGGGCAATACAAATTTATCTTTTGGAATCAAATCTAATTCCTTTTCCCATTAATACATGCATATCTTGTTTAGCAACAATATTCAATCGAAATTTTACAAATCATTTTATACACTCTCTTATATAGGTTTTCATATTTACTTCTATTCAAATTCGTCTTTTCCCGTTTTAATATGAATTCAACTTATTTCAATTTTGAATATTAAATTTTTATTTTCCATTTATAACTGAGTCTTATTAGTTCCGTCTACTAATCTATTTTAGTTTCATATTTAAAATTGTTTAATTGCTTAACAAAAATTTCTCAAAAAATTTCTAACTCCCAAAATTTTTGAAAATTTTTGACAGAGTCTCCTTTGTATGGAGGAGCTTTTGAAATTTGACAAAAGATATAAATATATATACATCGACCCACCCGGTCGGAAAAAGCAAAAACAGTTCATATTTCCTATTTGTATTGGGTAGGCGTACCTTTACTTAGCATTTTAAGCAAGTAGCTTATTAATTCTAGCAATTAGTGCAATCCAAACCAGCCAAACGGCCTTTAGGTACCTGTACTTACTCAATTTAAACATATACGCACTATATATATGAAGTTTACAACATTTCTCTTACTTAAACAACTATAACACTTCAATTCTAAAGGAAATGCATTTGAAATAACTTCCATGAGCAATTTATATGTTTTCAAATCTAATTCAATTGCTTTCAACCAATTCATAAGCCATTTAATTCAATTTTAATGGTTTACAACTCAATTAGTTATGTTCAATTTATTTTTAATCCAAACGAGTTTATATTCACTTCAAATGATTCAAAATCAATTTTATTTAATCTCTATCAACTCATAGAAATTTAATTACCTTTTGTTTATGCCAAACGACAATTATTTTTAAGAAAATTCTGGCGATATTTGCTTAATGGAGTATCCATTTTAGTTTATAACTACATCGACTTAATTTATACTCATTCTGTATTTAATTCCATTTTATTTCTATTTTATTCACCAACCATTCCTTTAGCTCGACACATTCCATTCTTGAATACTTCTAGCCATTCCCACATTAATTCAATCCAAGCTTTTATTTAATGGGCTTTCACCCTTATTCGAAGCCAGGCTTCCATAAATTTTAACCTTAAGTGAATTTACTTCAATTTATTCCAACATCAAATGTGACGCCCCACCTCTATACCCACGCTAGCCAAGAACACTACGGAGTAATGCTGTCGACTAGCACGGAGAATAAGGCTGTTGAGGAGCGACCATCCGTGTAATTGCTTTGTGCGAGCATCGATATGTCAGATAGTATAGCATGCAAATCTTTTCAAGTGGAAATCCGACATGCCGACCCAAACTCAAAGCTACTACACAGTGGCTATGATGTCTTCGGAAACAAATATAGAAATAAACATAACACAAATCAGTCACAGATAATTCATATCACAAAGGCGGAAATAGATATGAATATAACACATGAAAGTGTACATCAGAGTAGTGGTCAAACAAGATCCACAATATCAAAAAGAATAGATACAAGTGCTAGACAAAAGAATAAGTATACATCATAGAGTCTGTATCTCAAATGTATACAACAAAAACTACTAATCTAAGTAGTTAGCCAAAAGTCAGATGATAGTCCGATAAGGAGTCAAGCAGAAGCACCTGTAAAATCTCAGTCTGACTCGAGTATTATTTAAGAAGAAAATAATAAACGGATCAGTCTAGCTATAAATATCAGATGAAGTGATATATAATAAGAGATATGACATAAATATATAATAATCACAATGCAAAGCTGTGATATATAAGTAATTGAAAAATCAACAAGAGATTAATCAATATCACAAAGATCTACTCAAGATAAAAAGGAATGTCATACTCCTAATTTCATTCACCAAGCCACAATAAATGACATATATATCCATGCCAATCGTAAAAGTTAGTGAAACATAAATTCCAGAAATCAACACACGAAATCCAGAAATCACAATAAAAAGGATGGCCAATCCCACAAACTGGACATCGACGCACCTAGAAAGACACGCCCCATGTACAGTCCAACATCGACACACCTAGAAAGATATGCCCCATGCTCTAGCATCGACGCACCTAGAAAGATACGCCCCATGCATAAAAAAACATCGATGCACCTAGAAAGATACACCCCATGTAATGTCTAACACCGATGCACCTAGAAAGATACACCCCATGCTAAGTCGAACATCGACGCACCTAGAAAGATACGCCCCATGCTCTAGCATCGACGCACCTAGAAAGATACGCCCCATGCATAAAAAAAAACATCGATGCACCTAGAAAGATACACCCCGTGCATAAATAAACATCGATTCACCTAGAAAGATACACCCCATGTAATGTCTAACACCGATGCACCTAGAAAGATACACCCCATGCTAAGTCGAACATCGACGCACCTATAAAGATACGCCCCATGCATAGACGAACATCGACGCACCTAGAAAGATACGCCCCATGTCCCGACTTATTGAGCCGATTGCTCCACGAAGTAAATAAACATCGATGCACCTAGAAAGGTACACCCCATGCATAAATAAACATTGACGCACCTAAAAAGGTACGACCCATGTATAAACAAACATCGGTGCACCTAGAAAGGTACAACCCATGCATAATAAAACATTGACGCACCTAAAAAGGTACGACCCATGTGAGAAATGAGACGAAGCTCAATAAAATGAGGAACAGCCCTCCACATAAACAAAGAGACATCGCACATTGCTAGTCTAAACCATAAAATGATCGTCATGATCAAAGAGAAGTGTCGATTACAGTAAGCTAGTAAATATATGAGCTTAGCTTCATGTCCCATAACCACTAGCTTAACTTAAATATTTGCGAACAAATTGTAGATCTCCACTAGAAAATTTTCACAAGAGATTCAATCGAACAAGTCCAAGAATTAACCGACGAAGTAAACACAAGCGTTTCATACCACTTGTTTTACTAAGTCGTTTAATTTGATTTCTCATACGAGTGAGGTAAAGGTTTGTATATACTAATAGATTAGAAAACGGTTTTATAAACGAATTTGGTATTAAAATAGTATTGAAATCGTTTGAGGAAAGAGTTTTGATATTTACTACTAGTATAGAAAACTTTTATATTTTAAAGTGACAAATCATAGAAGTGATTGTAGAAACAATCGGGCACAAAAATTCACATTCGAAGACGTGAATAAAATCCAAAGAAATCGATATAAAATCCATCAAAGTGGATATATCTAAAATTCCCAAAGAAAAGGTCATCAAAGTCGATAATAAATGACAACAACAAAAGGGAGACAACTCGAATCGATTAAAGTTGGATATTCAAACGAATTAGCAATATAAGCTAATTTGGAAAATAGTAGCAGGTCAGTCGACCGGACTCCCTGAGTCGGTCGACCGAACCAGAGGTTGGAAATGCTCGGGGCACCAGGTCGATCGATCGAACCAGGGGGGTCGGTCGGCCGAACCAGAAACAGAGAAGTGCATAGCACATTTGGAAGCAGGTCGGTCGGCCGGCTCTCAGGGCTCGGTCGGCCGGACCTGTTTCCAGCCTCTTCCCTGCCTATTACAAATGAGGTTCAATCTTGACCAAAATTGCATTCGCACGAGCAACGGCGCTAAGGGTTTATGCCAATCGACTACCCGGCCCTATATGCTCCTCGATGCATCACCAAAAACATGTTCAAACATCAAAGTTAGGATTTTTAACGAATTGAACTCAAAACACTAAAAATTGGAATACTCACAAAAGCAATCCAAATCAAAATCAAATGCACATGAATAAGTGTTAGGAATTCATACCTAACAATAGAAGAGAATTATAAGCATAGATGTGAGATTAAAAATCTCACCTTTGAACCCAAATCAATGAAGAAGAAGCTTGAAAGCAAATGGAAATCAACCACACTTCAATCTCACACTAGAAGCTTGAATCTAAGCTTAAAAGAAGAACATTCCCTAAGTTAGGTTTAGGAAATTTCTGAAATTCAAAGAGAGAATGAGTTGGAGAAGAAGAAGGAGATGCTTACCAATGGGTTCTCATAGATTTTGGAGCAAGAACTTGGATTTTGCTATGGAACTAGGGCTTGGAGTTTTAATTTCCACTCCTCTCCACCATTGTTGCTAAAGCTTGAAGGGTTAGGAAAATAGAAAGGAAGTAAATGAAGAGGAGAGGGTTGGGACTGAATACATAGTTGGGTTAATCGGCTCAGCCCAAACCAAAGCCCTAAGTGAAAAAGTGGCAAAAATCAACTTTCTCCAGACATATTGAAGCTTATACTCAAAAAGGTCGCAAACGTCATTTTGAACTCAATGGGGGTGGTCTCGAGTCCCAATTCGACTGTTTGTAAAAAGTAGCTTTTTGGACCAAAATCCGTCGAACGATAATATATTTAAATAAAATATTTAAATATAAAATCGATAAATATGCGGGTTGTTACAGACTCCCCTCCTTAAAGAAATTGCGTCCTCGCAATAATTAAGAAGGAAATATAAGAAGTATCAACCATAGAAGAATATTAACACAAAGGAAAATTTGAAATAGGAAGTTCACCATAAAGAGCATGAAAGAGTTAGCACGAACGGGATCGCTCGATGAATTCTCTGGATTCCCAAGAGTAATCCCTAGGATTTGAGAACCATTGAACTCTCACAAGAAGAACATCTTTATTTCGAAGTCGCTCAACCTCCGAAGCAATGATGCGAATGGAATGTTGCTCATAAATCAAATCTGGTGAAACTTCAATTTCTACAATATCACCGGGCTCAAGAATAAAAACCGGAATCCCTAAGGCATTTCCGTAGATAAAAGACGTGGAGAACGTCAAGAATAGCAGAAAAATTGAGCTGGTGCAACGACGTAGTTTAATAAGAGTCGCCCGAGAAAATAGAAACTCAAATAATTTGGAATATCAGCGTTGTACAAAAACGGTACGTCCAATGAACCGATTAACCGGATCAACGATGCAGTAAAATAATGGTACATCTATTGATCCAGATAAGATGGAACATCGATGTATTATAATAACAATACCTCTGAAGAACCGAACACCATAAAAGAACACCGGACACTAGTCCATAAAAGGAATGAGATAAAGCTCAATAAAACGAAGTATACCAAAATGTCCGATGAACTTGATAAAAAGATAATTCCATTCAGACATCATCAAAGAATCAACCACAAGTTGCTTACGACAAAGCGCATTGGCGACACGATTTCCCTTCCGGGAATAAAAAGAATATCAATATCATAAGATGTCAGGAACTCGAGTCAACATGAAGTTCCTTATGAGAAAATAAATATTCCAAAGATTTATGATCGAGGTGGAGAACAAATTTCTCCCCCAAAAATGATGATGCCAAATTCCAAAAGTAAAAACAATAGCCGCGAGCACTGGATCATGAGTGGCATATTTAGTCTCGATAAGCTATAATGGTTTAGAAGCACAAGTGATAGCACGTTCTCCTTTGCAAGAGAACGACATCCAAATCAATACGACTAGTATCGGTACAAATAGCAAAGTCTTGGTTCCCCTTCAGGAATCACAAGAATAAAAGTATCGAAAAGAAAGAATTTCTTTTAAATAATCTTCTTTCCTGAAAAGTTAAAACTTTCAAAATTACATTTATCATTATGTAATAATCATTCTAGAAAAAATTACTATTTTCAAGTTAATATACTGTGTCTGATTGTCTCATCAAAGCGTTTAGGAAATTCCTATCGATAACGTTGATCAAGCGCATCGACCAAAATTCTTAAAGCACTCAACGGGCAATACAATCACAAAATCATCTTTTATAGGATAAATAAATCTCTTAAAAAGTTTTAAGAATATTCTTTGTTCGTTTCAAGAACAAAATCCAATTTTACTTATAAATAAATCTTATGAAAAAGATTTTCAAAATTTTAAATTACCATTTTCATCCAAAATCAATATATACAAGAATGGTCTCATCGAAATATTCATAGAATATTCGATTTATAAAATGGATGAAATAAGCTGGACAAACTGAATGACAAAATAAGTCATTCATAAGAACCGTAACGAGTGTGGAATGGGGTAAATGGAATGCGAACTCCCGCAACTCATAGCAAATGAAAATTGGTGGTAAGGTCAAACTGAAAAGACCTTAGCACCACACAAAAGATTACTTAGGTTATAATCCTAAGACAAGCTCAAAGATTTCGGAAAATTTCTCTAACTACATGAATGAGAGAAATAACACTTTCCTTATAAGTGGGCTTAAGGAATAAAATGATGCCATCAAGTTGGAATCAAAATCATAAAGGAAAAATAGAAATCTGCATAACAGATTGAACATGTCGAAGATGAATAGTCCTCTCGAGAAAATAGGATATAGGCTTCATTAATGATTAAGCCGATCCTTTCAAAAAAAAATCAATTCCGAAGCCTAAGTAAAAATATCGGCTCGGAAAGAAAAGTCTCATAAAATAATTTCGAGATCAATAAAAAGCAAATTGAGTGTTGCGGATCTACCGTCCGGATTCACAATCCTCAAGGAAGTCATCAAGCCTAAAATATTTAAAGAAAAAGAATCGACAAGTTCTTTTGATATAAAATAGTGAGATGGAACCCATATCAAGAAGAACTCAAATAAGAAGATCACGAAATAAATGTAATCAAGGATTAGATGAGAAATACCTTGACCGCGAGAAGTGTTACCAGGAGCTTGCACCACATTGAGCTCTCCCTCCTTCTTATTTTGAAGTACGGGACATGTAGTAATATGGCGACCCGAATTTTTGCAATAGCGACAAAAGAGGGGTCTCGAACACTCCCTTGCATAGTGGTTCGTGGAACCACAATTGTAGCATTGACCACGACTAGAGGTAGGAGTCTTTGCTACCGGAATTTGTTGCTTCCCTTTCTTATTAGAATTGGAGCCTTTGAATTTGATAGGCCTCTTCAAGTTATTGTCGAAGTTCCGTTGGGCACGCACAACTTCAACATCACCTTCATTATCGGCCTCTTCAAGACGAAGAGAGATATCAATAAGCTGATCAAATGAAACTTCAAGTTTCAGAAGTAATGGCTTCTTAAGATTCTTATTCAAGCCATAGACGAATCTCTGATTTTTCTTCATTGGGGTGTTAATGTATTCAACCCCGTATTTGGAAAGAGATTCAAAAGATGCGACATAGTCCGTCATAGAAGATTCACCTTGAACAAGGTCAATAAAACGCCGGGCCAAAGTTACTTTTTCGGCCTCCGGCACAAATTTCAATTCGAACCTTTCCCGGAATTGCTCCCAAGTGAGATCCGCTTCAATGATTTCAGAAATTAAAAGCTCATACCAATCTAATGCTCTTTCTTGGAGCATGCAAGAAGCCACTTGGACTCGATGTAGATCAATAAGGTTCATGCGAGAAAAAATGCGATCGCATGATTTGAGCCAAGCTTGAATTTCTATAACGCTCTCGGATCCCGTGAATGGCCTTCCACCCAAATCGGTATAGTCTCTGTATAGGCGTGCAAAACCGGATCTAGGATGAGTAGGCTCTGGATTGGGTCCGGCAGCTTGAGCGTCCTTAACAAGATCTAAAAGCTGCTGGGCAGACATAAAAACTCCATCTTGGGGAGTAGCACTAGATTGACCGGCGCTGAGACGGCCAGGTCTAACCATTTCTCTTCTTTAAGAAAGAAAGAAAGAAGAGGAAAAAGTTATTCTCAAAATAAATTTCAATCAAACTTGATTGATAAAACAAGGAATCATAAAGAAATTAGGATGAATCGGTACGAGGACACGAATTAAATCCTAAAGCACGACTCCTAAGATGGACTTAGGACGATGATCCTTGTTAAATTATTCTACATTGTTCCGAAGTTTGGCTCTGATACCAAGCTGTAACGCCCCACCTCTATACCCACGCTAGCCATGAACACTACGGAGTAATGCTGTCGACTAGCACGGAGAATAAGGCTATTGAGGAGCGACCATCCGTGTAATTGCTTTGTGCGAGCATCGATATGTCAGATAGTATAGCATGCAAATATTTTCAAGTGGAAATCCGACATGCCGACCCAAACTCAAAGCTACTACACAGTGGCTATGATGTCTTCGGAAACAAATATAGAAATAAACATAACACAAATCAGTCACAGATAATTCATATCACAAAGGCGGAAATAGATATGAATATAACACATGAAAGTGTACATCAGAGTAGTGGTCAAACAAGATCCACAATATCAAAAAGAATAGATACAAGTGCTAGACAAATGAATAAGTATACATCATAGAGTCTGTATCTCAAATGTATACAACAAAAACTACTAATCTAAGTAGTTAGCCAAAAGTCAGATGATAGTCCGATAAGGAGTCAAGCAGAAGCACCTGTAAAATCTCAGCCTGACCCGAGTATTATTTAAGAAGAAAATAATAAACGGATCAGTCTAGCTATAAATATCAGATGAAGTGATATATAATAAGAGATATGACATAAACATATAATAATCACAATGCAAAGCTGTGATATATAAGTAATTGAAAAATCAACAAGAGATTAATCAATATCACAAAGATCTACTCAAGATAAAAAGGAATGTCATACTCCTAATTTCATTCACCAAGCCACAATAAATGACATATATATCCATGCCAATCGTAAAAGTTAGTGAAACATAAATTCCAGAAATCAACACACGAAATCCAGAAATCACAATAAAAAGGATGGCCAATCCCACAAACTGGACATCGACGCACCTAGAAAGACACGCCCCATGTACAGTCGAACATCGACACACCTAGAAAGATATGCCCCATGCTCTAGCATCGACGCACCTAGAAAGATACGCCCCATGCATAAAAAAACATCGATGCACCTAGAAAGATACACCCCATGTAATGTCTAACACCGATGCACCTAGAAAGATACACCCCATGCTAAGTCGAACATCGACGCACCTAGAAAGATACGCCCCATGCTCTAGCATCGACGCACCTAGAAAGATACGCCCCATGCATAAAAAAAACATCGATGCACCTAGAAAGATACACCCCGTGCATAAATAAACATCGATGCACCTAGAAAGATACACCCCATGTAATGTCTAACACCGATGCACCTAGAAAGATACACCCCATGCTAAGTCGAACATCGACGCACCTAGAAAGATACGCCCCATGCATAGACGAACATCGATGCACCTAGAAAGATACGCCCCATGTCCCGACTTATTGAGCCGATTGCTCCACGAAGTAAATAAACATCGATGCACCTAGAAAGGTACACCCCAGGCATAAATAAACATTGACGCACCTAAAAAGGTACGACCCATGTATAAACAAACATCGATGCACCTAGAAAGGTACAACCCATGCATAATAAAACATTGACGCACCTAAAAAGGTACGACCCATGTGAGAAATGAGACGAAGCTCAATAAAATGAGGAACGGTCCTCCACATAAACAAAGAGACATCGCACATTGCTAGTCTAAACCATAAAATGATCGTCATGATCAAAGAGAAGTGTCGATTACAGTAAGCTAGTAAATATATGAGCTTAGCTTCATGTCCCATAACCACTAGCTTAACTTAAATATTTACGAACAAATTGTAGATCTCCACTAGAAAATTGTCACAAGAGATTCAATCGAACAAGTCCAAGAATTAACCGACGAAGTAAACGCAAGCGTTTCATACCACTTGTTTTACTAAGTCGTTTAATTAGATTTCTCATACGAGTGAGGTAAAGGTTTGTATATACTAATAGATTAGAAAACGGTTTTATAAACGAATTTGGTATTAAAATAGTATTGAAATCATTTGAGAAAAGATTTTTGATATTTACTACTAGTATAGAAAACCTTTATATTTTAAAGTGACAAATCTTAGAAGTGATTGTAGAAACAATCGGGCATAAAAATTCACATTCGAAGACGTGAATAAAATCCAAAGAAATCGATATAAAATCCATCAAAGTGGATATATCTAAAATTCCCAAAGAAAAGGTCATCAAAGTCGATAATAAATGACAACAACAAAAGGGAGACAACTCGAATCGATTAAAGTTGGATATTCAAACGAATTAGCAATATAAGCTAATCTGGCAAATAGTAGCAGGTCGGTCGACCGGACTCCCTGAGTCGGCCGACCGAACCAGAGGTTGGAAGTGCTCGGGGCACCAGGTCGGTCGACCGAACCAGGGGGTCGGTCAGCCGAACCAGAAACAGAGAAGTGCATAGCACATTTGGAAGCAGGTCGGTCGGCCAGCTCTCAGGGCTCGGTCGGCCGGACCTGTTTCCAGCCTCTTCCCTGCCTATTACAAATGAGGTTCAATCTTGATCAAAATTGCATTCGCATGAGCAACGGCGCTAAGGGTTTATGCCAATCGACTACCCGGCCCTATATGCTCCTCGATGCATCACCAAAAACATGTTCAAACATCAATGTTAGGATTTTTAACGAATTGAACTCAAAACACTAAAATTGGAATACTCACAAAAGCAATCCAAATCAAAATCAAATTCACATGAATAAGTGTTAGGAATTCATACCTAACAATAGAAGAGAACTATAAGCATAGATGTGAGATTAAAAATCTCACCTTTGAACCCAAATCAATGAAGAAGAAGCTTGAAAGCAAATGGAAATCAACCACACTTCAATCTCACACTAGAAGCTTGAATCTAAGCTTAAAAGAAGAACATTCCCTAAGTTAGGTTTAGGAAATTTCTGAAATTCAAAGAGAGAATGAGTTGGAGAAGAAGAAGGAGATGCTTACCAATGGGTTCTCATAGATTTTGGAGCAAGAACTTGGATTTTGCTATGGAACTAGGGCTTGGAGTTTTAATTTCCACTCCTCTCCACCATTGTTGCTAAAGCTTGAAGGTTTAGGAAAATAGAAAGGAAGTAAATGAAGAGGAGAGGGTTGGGACTGAATACATAAGTGGGGTTAACCGGCTCAGCCCAAACCAAAGCCCTAAGTGAAAAAGTGGCAAAAATCAACTTTCTCCAAACATATCGAAGCTTATACTCAAAAAGGTCGCAAACGTCATTTTGAACTCAATGGGGGTGGTCTCGAGTCCCAATTCGACTGTTTGCAAAAAGTAGCTTTTTGGACCAAAATCCGACGAACGATAAAATATTTAAATATAAAATCGATAAATATACGGGTTGTTACATCAAACTTAAGTTTACTTCTATTTGATTCTCATTTAATCAAATCCCATTCAACTCAGTTAGCCCATCCCTTTTAAATTTTAATTTTAATTCACCTTCTCAGTTTATTAAAATAATATCCAACCACATACTTATCTCATTTATACTTCAAATTAATATACCATCAAATTTAAGTTCAGTCTGATAATCCAATTCCAATCACAACTTTGATTTAATTTTTATTCAATCAGACTTCATCCATTTATTGTTTAACTCAATTAACCCATTTTAAATTTTCATTTACTTGCTTAACTCATTTTCGAATTTATGTTATACAAGGCCATTCTCAATTTATTTCTATTCACTTGGGTTTTATTTTGCAACTCAAACCATTTCTATTATAATCACTTCTATTATATCCAATTTACTTGCAAATTTCATTAAATATTATTCAAATAACATTTGAATTTTATTTATAATTCAAACCATCACATTTTCAATCCAATTTTATTTTATTTTTATTTTAAAACATCTCCTCTTATTTAATTCATTATCAAATCTAATTCGAATTCTATTTACAATTCTAATTCATTTTCAAATTCCATTATTAACTTACAATTTATTTTATTCATCCGAGTTAAACTTTATTAACATACTCCATCGGATAATTATTTAACCAATTAGCTTTCTTCCAACTTCTAAATCAGTATTCGATTTTAATTACAAGATCACTTCATTATAATTCTAGTTGGATTTCCCTGATTTTCCAAAATTCCAACATCTTTATTTAAAAATTTTAGAAATGCTTTTAAATTTACATTATACTATTAAAATAACTCTTTATAAAAATACTTTTTATAACTCGATGTCTCAACCGGTCCATCCTTGTTCTCACAGAAATTCAGTCGTACGTTGATCAGGCGTAGGACTGAAAAATCTATAAGTACTTGGTAAACCCGTTTTCAACACCTAGTGAAAATACTTGGGAAATAATTTTATTGAAAATATAGAAAACAATTTTTGAAATTGGAGGAAATATCTTTGGTGAGAATGATCTGGAAATCATCACCCCCATCCATGGTCGTAGTTAACCTGATGATTACGTAGCCATCCCGACAAAATCCATAGATAACTGTAGGCCTCCACGTCCCTCGATTACACCATGGAACCCACGACAGATCGTAGCTACAACTGGGGTTACGTTGCTATCACAGCAAAAACCCATATAACTGTGGCATCAGCGCCCTCGAATTTCGCTGCCAAAAATGAAACTTCTCCACTCCACTTGACCATAGATCGCAGTCTACCGATGTTGCATTGCCTTCCCGGCAAAATCAAGTGTAGACTGTTGGCACTCATCCTCCACACGAATTTCGCTATGGTCCCCACAGTAGATCGCAGCGACATCGAGTTACACTGTCGTCACATCATAACCCAAATGCCTCTGTAGGCATGAGCGCCCTCGACTTTCGCAACCCAATAATCCTCAGGAACTAGTTTTGTCTGGACTCCTCAGAAGATCAACTTTAGAACCACCCCTTGGGGCTCAAGGCAGCACCACTCGGTGGCACTGCTGAGAAGTTCATTTCAAGGGAACGCCTTTTTCCCCAGAGCCATCATCAAAACATTTTACACTATACACATATAGTATCTTCAAATCATACACCTAGTATGATATCATACAAAGCACCTTTACAAAAAATCGATTATCCCAAAATAGATAATTTTCAAACTAGGCTTTCCAAATTCAATATTGATTTTACCCAAAATCAAAAGCCTTTCCAAATCCAAAGGTTCCCAAAACCTTTTTCCAAATTCCTCATAAGATCCTTTATATATATATTCAGATATATAAAACTTAAAAACATTGGATCTTTTGAAACTTGTATAAAACTCCTTTTATACTTCAAACACTTTCAAAATTATTTTCTTCTGGCTATAGATTTATCAAGGGGAGTTTTATCTCATACAACAAAGATATATAGCTTCATTTATTCAAAATCAAATATTCAAATTTGACTTCTCTTTCCAATATCAATTTCATTCAAATCCGTACGATGTACACATAACATCAGTATGCTATATCAACCTAATCGCACATTCGTTCACACAATTTCACTTTCGAACTAGTATCGTCCACCCGACTTCCTTGTGCGGACACAAATCTGGTTTCTTGATCAGAAACCGTCATTCTCCTTGCATACTCATAACTATGATAGTGAATATCCAAAACCAATCAACAATCCATATCCAGGTTCGCCGTCGAAAATCGAGTGAAAAATCCTACTCGGTTCGATATAACTATCTCGAAATTCTGCTCTCGAATCTGGATCAAACCACTATGCGAATAGAATAATATACATACATCCTACGTATTTAACTTCATGGATTATTAGCTAAGTCAATTCCCTTTCCATTCACATTCACTTATTCATATTTACATTAATCCCATTTGGATTATCACTTCGATTCTTATCTCGGTTGGGTATTTAAATCAATAACAGTTTGAACTCCGACCAGTTTATATTTAGAAAAATAGCTTGAAAGTTTTAAAAATAGATAAGTAGTTGAAAAATAATTATTAGTTTGCAAAATAACTGTAAAATAGTTAAGTAATTGTAAAATAGTTGAGAAATAGCTAAATAGTTTCAGAAATTTTAGATAATTGCAAAATAGTTGTAAAATAGTAATTAATTTGTAACATAGTTGAAAAATAGTAATTAGTTTAGAAAGCAGTTGAAAAATGGTTAAATAGCTCCAAAAATAATCGTAAAACAAGTATATAAAATAATTTGGCTTTAAGAAAGAAAGGTTGTATATATTTAATAGCTTAGAAAAATAAGTTTATATCAAAACAATTTATACTGAAAATAGTCAAGAGCCAACTGTTCACTTTCCCAACAATTCAATTTAAATCTCCATTTAGATTGACCCAATTCCAATTCTAATAACTCCAAATTCCATTGGACTTAATTAATCCCCAATTCAGGTTGAATCAATCTTGATTCCTTCCCCAATTTAAATCAAATTGTTAACCCTCAATTTTCTACGACTCAAAAAATGCACGACTCAAACAAATTACGTGACTTAACGAGCCAAGGATTGGCCGACTTAAAGGAGTCAACGACTTAAGAAAGTGGACGGTCTACGACCCAAGTTATGGACGACCTAATGGTTTAGCGAGTTGAAGGACTTGGTGACTTACGACATAGAGAAATCTGTGACTCAACGGTTTAGAAGAGAAGGGATGCTCCACGACCTAAGGCGTCCACGACTGAAGGAAGCCCACGACTCAAGGATAGGATGACTTAACGGTTCAAGAGAGAGCACGACTTAAGAAGGAAATGAGTTAACGACTTAGAGCTATCTGCGACTTACGACCTAGCATGTGTCGTGAGCGACTTAAGCAAATGAGGCGCTGCTCCTTACTTAACACAGTGACCTCTTAACTCGTACACGATTCAGGACCTGGGTTATTATCTGAAGGGAACAAGCTTATCAGTTAACTCGTACACGACTCACAACCTAGCTTGAGTCGTCCACGACCTAAAGCTACTAGGTGAAGGTTCAATGCCGCATCAAAAGACCAGTTGACTCATTTGCGACTTAGATGATGACTCGTGGGCGACTTAGGACTTGTACAAATGAACTTTTGTGAGACCATGGGGCTGGGCCAGATAAGCCGACCACGACCTACCATAAGTCAAGGACGACTTACGACCCAAGAGGAAAATTTCCCTATAAATACCAACCCACCTCAAGCATGAAGGGGACTTTTGGCTGATCTCTTTAAGCGCCGATACTCTGCAGAATTCTCGACTCACTCAACACTTCAAGTACGAAAGGAATTCCAACTAACCTCGAGAGGAAATCTAACGCAATCTACATGAATTCAAAGAATTCTTCTGCATCAAAGTTCTAGTTGTTTGTTTCGTCAGAATTGTAATTGAAGATTGTTGTAAAGTTGCAATTGATTCAGCAATAAAGTGAATTAAAGTGGACGTAGGCTCACCCTAAGCCCAACCACTATAAAAACTGTTGTCTTTTCTGCTTACTCTGTGACTTTTCTACTTGTTTTTAGTTCCCGTGTTCACGGGTGGTGCTTTCGCTCAACTTCAAATCTACACCGGGGTGTTAGCGTCTGATTTTTACGTTAACATTTTTAGTGCTTTCACTGAGAATTGAACTCGGGAAACTTCCACTATTGCTCCGCGAAGAATTGTTGAAAAGATTTCTTGTAAAACCAGAAGTTTATTGGAAATAATGGCTCCTGGGAGAAAACGAAGTTCTGTAAGATCCGACAATGTTCAAGAGAATACTGCTACCTCTCCTCCTTCAAGTCAAGCAGCTCCAACTGTTGGGGTTACACGAGCAGAATTGGACGCCGTAGTTTTGGGGCTGAATCAACAATTGAACGCTCAGAATGCGCAGTTGGAAGCCCAAAATGCCCTGATCTTGAGTAAATTGAATGATCTACTTGGGGCAAACCGTCAACCGGGTAATAATGATGCGAACCCTACTGTGGGGGTTCAGGATGTTGAAGCGAACATTTCTCAAAGAGCCGCAGACCCTGTAGAAAGGACTCCTCCTCAAGCTGGGGGATCAGGGCCACAACCGACCCTCCGTGAACGATTGTCAAGACATAATTCAAAGAGAGTGGCTGATGTGTGCCCTCCAGAGACTGTAAATGATGAAGAGTATTTTTCAGGAATGGCTCGTCAAATCATGAAGGAAAATATGCGAAGAGATGAAGATGAGAAAGAGTGGGGTTTTGCTCCAAGCAAAACTCCATTTACTGATAAGATCTTAAAGGCAGAGTTCCCAAGGAAATTCGTTCCCCCTACTATTCCGGCTTACAATGGGACGAGTGATCCTAACGAATTTCTGTATAAGTACGACTGGCATATGACTGGGGCCAGGGCGTCTGATGAAATTAAATGTCAATATTTCCCGGTATATCTCGAAGGCGTGGCTCTATTGTGGTTTACAAAGCTGCCAGTCAGGTCCATTGATCAATTCCCCGATTTGACCAGGAAATTCAAGGAGCAATTTCGATTGTATGCTTCTAAAGCAAAAGATATAATGTCACTGTCAAGTCTAGAGCAAAATCCGGGAGAATCTATCAGATAATTTTTAAATCGTTTTAACATAGCATTGGCCGAGGTAGATAATGCTGAGCCACGCATGGTCTTAACAAACTTGATTAGGGAAATTGACAAGTCAAGCGAATTTGGAAAGTGGTTGAAAATGAAAGAACCAAACTCGCTCGACAAATTATACAAGAAAGCGGATGAATTCATGCGCTTGGAGCGCCTCCAAGCACCGGCTAAGGTGGTATCAGCGAAAGCCAGGAACAATGGTGCTGCTTCGAACAAGAAAGAACCTAACACTCAGAAATGGGGAAACGATGGTGGAAAGAAACAGGGAGATGCTAAGAAAGGCCGTTCTTTCAATTTCACTCCCTTGACCGATACCCCTGAAAACATCTTCTTTGCAACCAAAGATGATGTCAATTATCCGACACCACCTAAAATGAGAGTTGCGATTAAGATGGAAAAAAGTGGAAGGTTCTGCCGGTTCCACAACCAGCCGGGCCATGAAACCAACGAATGCCGTCACTTGAAAGAGGTAATTGAACAAATCCTGAAGGAAAACAAACTCCAGCAGTATGTGAAAAGGAACAAAAATGCCCCAGCTTCGTCAACTCAAGGACAACAAGTTCCCGCTCACCGTCCTGCCTCAAGTGAGAAGGCCGTAGAACATGAATCGGAAAGGCCTGTCATCAATATAATAACTGGAGGACCTCACCCAGCAGGCAAAAGCCGAGGCCAGATGGAAAGGTATGCCCGGGCCTTGAGGCATGTACCAGCTGAAGAGAATGTTTTTGTTTTAGAGAATGATGCGCCTTTAAAGCAACAAAAGACTTCCACAGATGATATTGTATTTAGTGCCAGAGATTCTTTGGGTATCGAGGCTCCGACCTTAGATCCTTTGGTCATATCCGCTGGTATTGGGCCAGCAACTATGAGAAGAGTTTTAGTTGATTGTGTAGCTTCATGCAACATCCTCTTCAAGAAGACCTTTGATCAAATGAAAATTCCAATGGCTGACGTTCAAGCTTCATCACTTAAGATTGCAGGGTTTGCTGGAGAACCCAAACAGCCGATTGGGACCATAGATTTGTTTGTAGAACTTGGAAAGGGACCGAGGAAGGTGGCTCGAAAGCAAACCTTTATAATTGTTGAAGAATTCTCTGCCTACAATGCCTTTTTAGGCCGACCGGCTCTTGCTGCGTTCAAAGCTGTTCTTGCCCCATGATGTCTGACTCTAAAATTCCCCACAAATAACGGAGTTGGTGTGATTAAGGGAGACCAAGATGCGGGGTGAGAATGTTATCTTACAGAGCTGCGTGAATCAAGGAAAAGAGAAATGGAAAAAGGTGCGGCGGCTCCAGTCCGCACCAAGGAACCAACCTTGTAGCAATTACAGGGTGGACCCTGCACTGGCGAATGTAGTGGCGCACGAAGAGAGATGGATCCAAGGAAAGCCAGTGTAGGGGACAATAGGGTAGTACCGGTAGAGGTAACAGTGCCGGTGCCCGTTGACCCAAAGGACCCAAACAAAGTGCTTAATATGGGTTCACAACTCAACACAACAGTTCAGAATGTTCTGATTTCATTTTTGAAGGCTAATTTGGATGTATTCGCTTAGACTCATGCTGACATGTGCGGAATATCCCCAGAGATTGCAGTACACACTCTGAACATTGATCCAAAGTTCACACCTGTAAAATAGAAAAGAAGAACCCAGGGTCCTGAGAGAACGGCAGCGTTTAAAGAAGAAGTGGATCGGCTCATGAAGAACGGTTTCATCAGAGAATCTACTTATCCAAATTGGGTATCAAATCCAGTGCTGGTTAAAAAAGCTAACGGAAAGTGGAGAGTGTGCATTGATTTTTCAGATCTGAACAAAGCCTGCCCCAAAGACTGTTTCCCGCTGCCCAGGATCGATCAGTTGGTGGATGGGACGGCGGGACATGAATTGTTATCTTTTATGGATGCATACTCCGGATATAACCAGATTATGATGCATGAGCCAGATCAAGAGGATACGAGCTTCATCACAGATGTTGGACTCTACTTCTACAAGGTCATGCCTTTCGGACTCAAGAATGCAGGGGCAACTTACCCAAGGCTTGTTAATGCCATGTTTAAACCACAGATTGGCAAGACAATGGAAGTTTATGTTGATGATATGCTAGTAAAGTCTAAGAAAGCAGTGGACCACATGGATCACCTGGCAGAGATGTTTGTTGTACTCCGTAAATACAGAATGAAGCTTAATCCCCTGAAATGTTCATTTGGAGTGGAGTCCGGAATGTTTTTGGGTTTCATTGTGAGCGCTAGGGGCATTGAAGCCAATCCAGCTCAGATCACTGCCCTGAGAGAGGTCAAGGCTCCTAGAACAAAGAAGGAATTGCAAAGTCTCAATGGAAAGGTTGCTGCTTTGAGTCGGTTCATTTCAAAAGCTACTGACAAATGCATTCCATTCTTTGATGCTCTGAAGAAAGGAAGAAAAAACTTTGAGTGGACTCATGAATGTCAAAAAGCATTTGACGAGTTGGTTCATCATATGGAAGTGCCTCCGATACTTTCGAAGCCTGACAGTGGTGAAGATCTCTTCATATATTTGGCAATTACGTCACATGCTCTCAGTGCAGTGTTGGTACGGGAAGACGCAAGGATTCAACGCCCAGTCTATTATATTAGCAAAAGATTCACTGGGGAAGAGATGAACTATTCAAGATTAGAAAAGCTCGCCTATTGTTTGTTGATCGCATCAAGGAAATTGAGGCCGTATTTCCAAGCTCATCCCATCAAAGTCCTCACTGATCAACCTCTAAAGCAAGTCCTATTCCGTCCTGGGACTTCGCGCCGTCTTTTGAAATGGAATATTGAACTCAGCCAATATGACATCACTTACCATCCCCGAAAAGCCATCAATGGACAAGCTTTGGCAGATTTCATCGCAGAATGTATGGATAAGGGTGATAGTGAGGAAGAAGTCACTGATAACATTCCAATCCAATGGAAATTATATGTTGATGGCACAAGGAATGATTACGGTTCTGAAGCAGGGGTTATCCTAGAAACCCCAGAAGGGCGATCACTATGTTATGCACTGAGACTAGAATTTCCTTCGACAAATAATGAAGTAGAATATGAAGCTCTCATCGCTGATTTAAGGATCGCTAAAGAACTAAACATCAAGGCATTGCAGATCTTCAGTGATTCTCAACTTATTGTTTGCCAAGTCAAGAAGGAATTTCAAGCTAAAGGAGGGAATCTACCCGCCTATCTATCAAAATCCTGGAAGCTCCTTCAAGATTTTGACCGTTATTCAATAAACCATTTACCTCGAGAAGAAAACATGAAAGCGGACTCTCTTGCAAAGTATTCAAGTACTGGTGAAGCTCAACTATTGGGATTAGTTCCCGTTGAAGTCTTGTCAGCTCCAAGCACATATGAAATGGATGTTGATTGGATTATGAATGTATCCCAAGAGCAAGAATCATGCATGACTCCGATACTTGAATATTTACTCAATGGTTCTTTGCCAGAAAGTTCAAAAGAACGGCAGAAGCTGATGAGGAAAGCCTCCAGATATATAATTCAAGATGGTCGTTTGTGCAGACGAGGATTTTCAATGCCATTACTCCGATGCGTGACAAAGGAAGAAGCTAAAACAATTCTGACTGAAGTACACGGAGGGGAATGTGGAGATCATACAGGTGGTCAAACTCTAACAAAGAAAATCCTCCGTTATGGATACTTTTGGCAAGAAATTAATCAGGATGCTGCTAACTATTCCCGAAAGTGTGATAAATGCCAGAGATTCGCCAAAATTCCTAGAGCACCCTCTACTGAGCTAACTCAAATGGTCAGTCCATGGCCGTTTTCCATCTGGGGAATAGATCTCATTGGGCCTTTGCCGACTGCCAAATCGGGAATTAAATATGCTATCGTTGCTGTTGATTACTTCACTAAATGGGCTGAAGCTGAACCATTGGCTACTATTACCTCTAAGAAAATGATAAGTTTTGTGACTAAAAATATCATTTGCAGGTATGGTGTGCCTCAGAAGATAATCACAAACAATGGTACTCAGTTTGAAAGTGAGGAGTTCCAAGATTTCTACAAACGATTCAGGATCCGAAAGAGCTTCTCAGCAGTGGCTCATCCGCAGGCAAACGGGCAAGTGGAAGCAGTAAACAAAATCATCAAATCAACCATCAAAAAGCAGCTGGAAAAAGCAAAAGGTGGTTGGGTCGATAAGTTACCGCTTGCACTATGGGAATACAGGACCACCCACAATACTACGACTGGGAATACTCCATTTTCATTGGCATACGGATCAGAAGCGATGATTCCAGTGGAAACTGAAGTCCCCTCACACAGAAGGATCCATTTTGATCAAGATGAGAATGAAAAACTGCAACTGGAAGCACTTGACCTCCTTGACGAAGGAAGAGAAGAGGCTAGGCTTAGAATTGTAGCTCATCAATAAAGAATAGCCAGGAACTTCAATTCCAATGTTCGTCAGCACAGCTTTGAAGTTGGGGACCTAGTCCTGAAGAGAATCATGACAGCTACAGGTGTGTTTGGGCCAAACTGGGAAGGGCCATATGTTATAGGCACGAAGCTTCTTGATGGCACATTCAAACTTACAACTGTCGAAGGAGAACCAATCCCAAGAGCTTGGAACAGCAATCATTTGCGTCCCTATTTTACTTGAAAGCTTTGCTGAAATGTTGTAACAGAATTACAAATATATGATTCTTGTATTGAAAGCAATTGTAAAGCAAGTGAATAATGAAAAGCTATAAAGTGGATGTAGGCCCAGTTTTTGGCCGAACCACTATAAATCTTGTGTTCTCTACTATTATAAACTGCTTTGTTTTATTTCGACATATAAAATACGTTAACTATGTTACTAAAGTGTCGATTTAATAATGCAGGCCATAAAAACAAAGCTTACCCGTCACAAGACCAAGCGATCTCCGACATCACCCAGCAAGCAAACGCTAAACCATTCAAAATTTCCATACTCAAATCCTACAAAAGAAGTGCTTCGAACAAAAGTTAGCGATGTGGGTGGAAGTGGACCATATCTAACTAACTGCAAATGTTTGAACAAACAAACAACCAGTTAAATAACATGTGTCTACCACCACCAGCTTGCTTAACTATGAAGTATATTTCTTTGGATAAGGAAAATTATTGGCAACAAAAAAAGGAGGACACTTGCAAAAGATAACGGGGATGAAGATGGCAAAGAAACATAGGCGAGCAAGCATCAATCAGCAAAAGACCTCTTCGGAGGCACAACTCTTCGGAGGATAAAGACCTCGAGCGGGCCTCGCCAGAAAAAGAGAGATCTTTCTCGATACAAAGTTGCGGACTGATCAGTCGATACACTCCCGTGAATCCGTCCAACCGAGAGAAAGAAACTCCAAACTTCCAGGCAAAAGCCCTACTCAGAAGCACACGTTTCACCGAGATTGAAATAAAACTTCCAAGTGTTGAAACGTGAAAAGCCCTCTTCGGAGGCCCATTTCACCACAGTTGAAATGCTAAAAGACCTCGAGTGGGCCTAACCAGAAAAAGAGAAGTCTTTCTCAACATAAAGTTGCAGACTGATCGGTCGATACACTCCCATGAATCCGTCCAGCTGAGAGAAAGAAACTCCAAACTTCCAGGCACAAACCCTACTCAGAGGCACACATTTCACCGTGTTCGGTGATACACTCCCATGAGACGAAATGTGAAAAGCCCTCCTCGGAGGCCCACTTCCCAGCGAAAAGGGAAAAAATAAAAGCCTCTCCGAAGAGGCAGAAACAAAAAGACCTCTTCCCAGAGGCACAATCAAACAAAAAAGACCTCTTCCCAGAGGCAGAAACAAAAAGACCTCTTCCCAGAGGCACAATCAAACAAAAAGACCTCTTCGGAGGCACACGTTTAACCGAGATTGAAATAAAACTTCCAGGTGTTGAAACGTGGAAAAGCCCTCCTCGGAGGCACAACTCTTCGGAGGCACACGTTTCACCGAGATTGAAATAAAACTTCCAAGTGTTGAAACGTGGAAAAGCCCTCCTCGGAGGCACAACTCTTCGGAGGCACACGTTTCACCGAGATTGAAATAAAACTTCCAAGTGTTGAAACGTGAAAAAGCCCTCCTCAGAGGTACAACTTTTCAAAGAAGCATTTCGTCAGAAACGCAAAGCAAAGATCAGAAAGCCCTCTACTGAGGCGCAATAAAAAAAAAGAGAAGCCCTCTTCAAAGGCACACTTTAACTTTCAAAGGAAGAATGATTCACCTATTCTGGAAAATACTCTTCCTCAAAAAGAAGTTAAAGTGCCCTTCAGAGGCCCGCTTTACCACATAGAAGAATTCACTTGGTAAAAATGTGTGTATGCTCAAAAGAAAAAGTGATATCTTCGAAGGATAAAGCGTAAAAACTCATATGGAGGGAGCTGTACTCTATTTTTTAACAAAATAATATTCCTCCAAGTATGGAATAATTGTTCTCCAAAAAATAAGAGTACAAGCCCCCTCAAAGTATAAAATATTGCAACGAGCTTATGGTATAGAGGCAACATGGTATAGCTACATACAACATGGTATAACTACATTGGTAAAATTATGCTCGAACAACATACCACAAGCTCACTGCAATATCATATAAAGAAACTTGTACAAAGATGGATAGTAAATGCATTCTCAAATACAGGCAGAAGTTTGTACAAATAAAAAGAATCATTTTATTTACTACTGTCAAAATTTTGTACAGGTACAGGTATAAAAAGAAAAAGAAAAGCGGAGGCCGGTATCCGCACAATCTCCGGCCAGTACATGCAAAAAGCAAAAAGCGATATAAAAAGCATAAAGACCAATCTCGTCATTTCTTCTTCCTACCACCCTTCGAGGTCTCGCTCGGCCGAATGACTAACTTTTTAGGTCGAGTTGTAGGAGAGGAAGGGAAAAGGGATGCAATAGGCTCTTCTCCCGCTTGTGTCCCGCTATCAGAAGCCTCCTTCTTCTTCTTAGAGACTCCATGCTTCCCTCTCTTCCTGGAAGAAGACTCACTCTCTGGAGAGAGAAGTGTAATTAACGGTTCATCATCGGAACCAGTCAGTTCTGGAGTCTTCTCACCCCCTTTTGTTTCTTCCCCCATGTGTTCTTGTGAAGCAATGGGATCGTCCAAGTCTTGGAGAGCTTCTATTTGCTCCTCTTGTGATCCTGGTTGCGAGGCAGAAGGAGGAGTGACCTGAAGAGAGGGAGGAGGTACAACTGGAGGAGGGGAAGTCTGAACGATGCTCGACACTTTCTCTACAGAAGAAAAGAAGTTAAAGTCAGAAAAGAGAGGAGATAAAGGCTCGTTGAGGTTCAGGAAATAGTCAAGAAGCTCATCAAAATCATAAGAAACCAATGAACAATCTACTTGAGCAAGATTGACAGTAGAGTTACCTGGAGAAGTCGGCTTCCTGATATCAACCTCATAAGCCTGTGCTTCGGCACTCTCTTCACCTTCATCTCCACCCTGTGTGCTTGTGATCTCAGTGGTAACTTTAGCAGGGGATGGAGAATGAGAACTGGAGCCGACAATGTCGATTTCGGCCGAAGGTGAAGGCTGAACTGGAACAGTTGAAGCAGTTTTTCCTAAACGTTCCCCTTCTGCCATTTCGGCTCTTAATTTTGCAAGTTGTTCTTTCCCCTTGGCAAAAGCAGCGCGAGCATCGGCATCCAAGTAATGCTCCTCAAGAGCTGATTCGGCATAGCCAGCACCTTTACCGCCAAGCATGTCAAGTGCAGCCTCCCACACTTCAGCCAGTGTAACTTCATATTTGGGGCCTAGAAAGGCGAGACTACCGCGTCCCAAAACGCTGTGCAGGTAGAAGTCAAATAATGTTGAGCTGATGCTGGTCTTCGTTGCCTCATGAGATTCTTCAGCTGCAATTTTACCGGCAACGGCCTCATCACGCTCTCTTTCAGCTTTGGAAAGTTGAAGCTTAAGCATTTCGATTTCTGCCTCTTGAGAGCCGGTTTTCTTCCGAAGCTCAGCAATATCAGCAATATAGCCCTCATTGATTCTCTTTTGCACTTCGAGCCTGTCTTCGGCGTCTTTTTGGCCGGCATGAGTATCTCTCACTTGTTTCTGAAGCACTTCTTCTTTTTGAGTATAGGAAGTAGAAGAAGTGGTGAGCTCTTCTTTAAGCATCTCGACCTTCGCTTCAAGCTCTTCATTATAAGTAGTGATGCTCCTCATTTCGATATCATACTGCTCAAGAACTTTCTGCCATTCAGCTTTGTCATTCTCTATAGTAAGCATGGCCTCGAGATTCGCACGGTTTACCCTTTGAAGTTCGTCAACAAGCTTTTGCCAGCTCGACATTCTTTCAATGTCAAGTATGACGGCATCAAGATTTTGCAGCATGGCAGGCTTGTCAATTGGAACCAAATCAAGATCGAAGCGAACCCCCTTCAGGCACCATTGTGGAAACCGTCATTGGAGAGTAGCTGGACCTAGCCCAACTTGATATGAAGGCCTATTGATAATTGTCTGAATATCAGTACGAGAAGGGGCAGGAGATTGAGAAGTAATTGGAGCAGTGGCCTTTTCGGGAGTTGTAGATGCATGCTTCTCACTGTACCGGGCACGCTTGCTTGGGTCCTCAACTATATGGCTTTTTTCCCGATCATCATGCGACTTTCTTTTGTGAGAGTCGTCACCTCTCTGGGAAGAATCATGGTGCTCCTCCCTTTCTTTTCTCTCATAACGCTCTTCTTGAGCCCTCCTCTCCTGAGCCTTTCGAGCGGCTCTCTCTTCATCGGTTTCTCTGTGAACGGGAAGGTAGCGCCTATAATCATATTGACTACGCCTCCCGTAGCGCTGGAAGTCGTCATAGTAAGAGCCGCTGCGTCCCATCGGAGAATCTGAAATAAAAAAACAAGTCTTAAAAGTCTTCAGAGAAAAGAAGCGTAATTGTAGAATTTTCAAAGTACAAAGAATTTGGTGTATGAAAATGCCGAAAGATTCTAAGTGTGTGATGTGCAAACTACGCGCATCAAACTACAAACCACTCTTCGACTGCGGAGTAGTTGTGGGGATAGTAGTTAACGTCAACTCTTGGGTTGGCGGATCTTGATGCAAAGAAGAAGTCGCTTCCACTACTGAAGAAGAAACCCTAGCAGTGACAGGGTCATCTTTAAAGATCTCCTGTGAGGTGGCGAAGAGGTCGCTCAACCCTTCGAAAGTGTCGTCCCCGCTCTGCCTGACAGGGCTCATTTTCCCGGCTTCTTCGCCAGACTTCTGTGAATGTTGGAGAGATCCCTGAGGCTCTTCTTCCCCAATGACTGGGGCAAGTGCGGATTTGCCAGACGACCCCGCAACATCGACAGTAGTAGAGCACTTCACTAGAGAAGCCTCAGAGGCAGGTTCTTTTGGTAGGGGTTCGTCAGCAGAAACTGGGGCATCTAATGCTTTAGGTGGGGAGTCTGGAACCTCATAGGGGTGTGTGGAGCGAGAAGGGTGAAGAAGTCCGAATTGGTGAAGGAATTCGTCGTTCAACAAAAATTTCATATCCCGCTCTTCAACCGATACAGCTAGAGCCTCTCCAGAGTTGGCTTGTGGCTGGGATCTCTAGAAGGAGGGGGAAGCACTGAAATGAAAAAATGAAGTTAATACTTGGCAATTCGGACTTCACAAAACTCAAAGTATAGAAGAGGAAGAGGTAGATGATCTTACTTCCTTCCCTCCACACAGCATAAAACCCCGGGGGGCAGCGGACAAAGAAGAATTGAGTTAAGAACCCATGGGCAGTGTCAGGGAGGCCAACGATCAATTTACAATTTCGGGCGCTTCTCACGACGGTGATAGAAGGATGATCCTTAGTCCTAGTAAAGGAACATAGGAAGCAAATCTCGTCAAAGCTTGGAAGTCGGTCAAATATTCTCCTAAATAGCACGCACAACCCCATCAGAATGGCATAGCCATTGGGATGTAGCTGGAATGGGGAGATAGCTAGTCGAAGAAGAAGATTCTGGAGAAAGTTGTTGAAAGGGGGAATGGCCCCGCTTAGGCACATTTGCCGGTTAACCGCTACAAAGCCAGTAAGCGCCACATCAGCAGTGTCACTTTTCTCAGGAAGAATGGCATCTGCTTCAGCAATGCCAAACTGACCACACAACTGACGAAAAGCTTTGTACGATAAGGTGGTAGGGGCTCTTTCTGGAGGATTGACTAATGGAGCTGGAATAAGAGTGGCCTCTCCAGCCTGCGCTGTTATATCTTCTTGCTGAGAAGTCATTCTACACAAGCAACTGGATATTCAAATATGAAGGTGCACGTTTCCTAAAATGTGTGAAGTGTTTTGTAAAATCAACAAAGCAATAAGCGAATAAAACTGGAATGAAAACTAGCAAGCATTTGTCAGTTATGAAGTCCAGGGTTCGTTGTTTTAAAATATGAAAGAGAAATGTAGATGCAAACAAATCAGTTCAAGATAACAATGCTTTGCATTAATATTTCACTTTAGTTGATTGGTTCACAGCATTTCATACAGTATGTTTAAGTTGATTACTCTATGTTGACTAATCTGTCATTTGATATGGGCAGTCAGTGGCAGTATATTCGTCCCAATTTTTTGTAAATAATATATTGAACAGGTTGTTAGTTAACACAAGTCAAAAGTGATCTGCGAAAGAATGCAACAAAGTTCAAGCAACAATTCAAAGTCCAAACAAAGCTTAAAAGTACAAGTGCTAACTCGCCAATGACTTAAGGAATCTTTTCTACGGGTTAGGTTGAGTCATTGGTTCTCTGGCTAACTCGTCTGCGACCTAAGTCATTAAGTTAAGTTAGGTCATGTCAATCTCGAGTTGTTGGAACTTTAAGTCGGCTGCGCTCTAAGTAGTAATTCGTGGAAGATAAAGGAAACTTCAATGCAAAGCAACGAGAAACTCTCAAGTCCTAACTCGGCCACGACTCTTGGCTTAAGTCGTAAGGTATGTTAAGACGGTTCATAGTTAAGTCGCTAAAAGTTGCTGGGTCACGCAGAGGTGCCAAATTATACCTAAGGCGACATTCCACTCTCTTTAGCAAACATACCCTCCTACTCCTAACCCGTTAACCTTCTAACCCGTTAACCTTCTAACCTGTTAACCATCTAACTCCTAATCCATTACGCACAGTGGATAACCCTAGTTCTACCACACTACTAGATCGCCTCAAATCATGAATCACTACAAGATAGATTGAACCTCCTGCCCTAAGTCCATCAGTATAACAAAATTCACGAGGGTTAAGGGGGAAAATCGGAGACAAAGATCAACGATGATCGGCAATTGGAAAAGAGGCAAAATCTCTTACGCAGTGTGACGATGAAGATTGTAGGAACTTAGTTGGTTGCGAGGTAAACTGGTTGGATCTTTTTTTGAAAGCTTCAAAGGTCAATAATGGCAGAAGAAAACACGGAAGCAAGTAAGTGAAGAAGAAGCGACCTAAGCCTTTTATATCTCGAGGCAGAGGAATTTGAACCGGCACACGAGTTAAGACAAGTCGAAGCAAATGACCTACGACCTAGGCGTGTACTTCGAGGGGCAAATGTTAACCCTCAATTTTCTACGACTCAAAAACTGCACGACTCAAACAAATTACGTGACTTAACGAGCCAAGGATTGGCCGACTTAAAGGAGTCAACGACTTAAAAAAGTGGACGGTCTACGACCCAAGTTATGGACGACCTAACGGTTTAGCGAGTTGAAGGACTTGGTGACTTACGACATAGAGAAATCTGTGACTCAACGGTTTAGAAGAGAAGGGATGCTCCACGATCTAAGGCATCCACGACTTAAGGAAGCCCACGACTCAAGGACAGGATGACTTAACGGTTCAAGAGAGAGCACGACTTAAGAAGGAAATGAGTTAACGACTTAGAGCTATCTGCGACTTACGACCTAGCATGTGTCGTGAGCGACTTAAGCAAATGAGGCGCTGCTCCTTACTTAACACAGTGACCTCTTAACTCGTACACGATTCAGGACCTGGGTTATTATCCGAAGGGAACAAGCTTATCAGTTAACTCGTACACGACTCACAACCTAGCTTGAGTCGTCCACGACCTAAAGCTACTGGGTGAAGGTTCAATGCCGCATCAAAAGACCAGTTGACTCATTTTCGACTTAGATGATGACTCGTGGGCGACTTAGGACTTGTACAAATGAACTTTTGTGAGACCATGGGGCTGGGCCAGATAAGTCGACCACGACCTACCATAAGTCAAGGACGACTTACGACCCAAGAGGAAAATTTCCCTATAAATACCAACCCACCTCAAGCATGATGGGGACTTTTGGCTGATCTCTTTAAGCGCCGATACTCTGCAGAATTCTCGACTCACTCAACACTTCAAGTACGAAAGGCATTCCAACTAACTTCGAGAGGAAATCTAACGCAATCTACATGGATTCAAAGAATTCTTCTGCATCAAAGTTCTAGTTGTTTGTTTCGTCAGAATTGTAAATGAAGATTGTTGTAAAGTTGCAATTGATTCAACAATAAAGTGAATTAAAGTGGACGTAGGCTCACCCTAAGCCGAACCACTATAAAAACTGTTGTCTTTTCTACTTTCTCTGTGACTTTTCTACTTGTTTTTAGTTCCCGTGTTCACGGGTGGTGCTTTCGCTCAACTTCAAATCTACACCGGGGTGTTAGCGTCTGATTTTTACGTTAACACAAATTCTAGTTGATTTTAATCCTGTTCAATTTTAATTATAATTTCATATTATTCCATTCAATTTGAATTATTATCAATTTAATTTCAGAATCCAAATCACTTCAATTTAATCCAATCCAATTTCGCATTTAAAATTTTTAAACTTATACATCTTCAATCACCAATCCAATTACTTCAAACCAAATTCAATTTTGAACTAATTCAATTTAATCTTGAATTTAAACTATCTCGAATTATAGAAATTCGAGTTAAATTCTCAAAGGTTGGTTTAACTCTTTAAACCAAATTAACATTTAAATCAAAGTGTTTAATCATTTTAATTTCTGAGCCCAATTTCTCAAAATTCCCATTTTAAATTATTTTTACTTATATATTTCAAGGTTCAATACAATTTTATTTTAAAATTTTAATTTATTATTCCATTTAATATTCCAGTTTGAAGCCAGTTCTTAAACAAGTTTATTTTACAATTCAATTATTCAAACTTATTTTATTTTACTTATACAATTCCATTCTCAATTTAAAGATTTTTACTTACAATAGGATGATATCATCCAATTTATTTTAAAAGGTCCATCCATTTCAAATTTTTAGATCTCAAACCCTTTAGAGATCACACAAAATCCCAATTCAAATCAACCATTTAACTTTCCAAGTTAAATTCCAATTTCATCTTGAAATTTCCAATTCTGGTTGCTTCTCTACACTTATTTAACTTTCCAAAGTTGAATTCTAATTTACTTAATCCAATCAACCTTACTCAAATTGAATTCCCGCTTCAAACTTCAAAATTCTTTCCCTCTTATAAGTTCAGAACTTATATTACTTTGGGTTTTTACATCACACTTCAGGGAAAAAATCAAAACTCAACCTCTTAGAGTTTATTTCAAATTATCTCTGATATCATGTATATCCATACATATATACATATTTATTTCTTGTCCCTCCCAGCCATGTTTTAAAATTTTAAACCACCCTTGGTTTTATATTCAAATCAAATTTCCAACAACCCATTGTTTGCAACAAGTCCCAGTTATTTAAATAATACTTATTTATTATTTTTCATTACTTTTGAATATAAAAGTTATACTCTTCTTATAAATGTACTTCATTTGACTTACTTAATAACAAATATCCCATTATTAAATACAACAACTATTTATGATAATAACCAAGGTTATCATATCTAGATACCCCTTTCCTTTTTATATAATTCTTATTTCTATAAATTTAAAATTGAATTTTAGTCGAATCCCATTTCAACTTACCTCTATTTAAAGCTTTTTAAACAATTTAATTTCTGAATTCTAATTTTAGAATTTCATTTCAATCAATTTAATTTTAATTTGGTTGTATTTCTATTACCACTTACTTTAATTCCATTTCAAGACTTCAATTTGGTTGTATTATATTGCTTCTTAATTCTACTTTCAATAATTTAACAACCAATCGCCTTAATATTTATTAGAATGAAATATTCCTTTATATATCAAAATATATTTTTGTATAAAATCATTTAAAACCTTTATATAAGAAAATAACAAGTACGCGCATATATATATATATACACTCAACTCATTCTAGAGTACTTTGGACTCTATTTAATGAGTAATTCCCACCAGAGCCAAGATTCCCGCTTAACCTTTCAGCTCTGATACCAAATGTAACGACCCGAAATTTTCGAAGCCGAAAATTCCAGATAGTTATGAAAAGAAGAAAGAGATAGAAGAAGAAGAAGAAGAATAGAAACACCAAACATCTCACATTTGCAGCGGATAAAATATAATAATAAATAATAATAGTCTACAAGAGAATATTATATCTGTCAGTTACATCCTAATACATCAGAGTTTCACATTATATACAGTTACTAAATATTTACAATTATCATGTCTCAGATTAACAATAATATAAATACAGCGGAAATACTCTATACGCTCCTACCATCCAGCTCGCCTCCTGAGCTCCAGAACGTATCTACCTGAAAATCTATAATACTCGGTCTGACCCGAGCATTACATCAAAGTAACACCCGGGTCAGGTTGGAAACCAGCATGAGTAAACTCAACATGGAATACCAAAGCAAACAACTATATAAAACCCGGGGTAACTCAAACCAATTTTACAAGTTCACAATATGTTTTAGACATAACTAATTTCACATATCCATTTCCTAAGTACCAAAGCTTAAATTTAAATAGTCCAATTCCTTTAAATCACTTCACTCCAGCATATAGATTTCACATATCAATCCATAAAAATATTCGAAGTGGTTTCGGGTATTTCCCAATACCCGATCACGGCCTCTTCGAGTCTCACATCACCTAATTCCAGTTTATCCATACGAAATACACAACATTTCATATTAGAGGTATCAACTCATTCAAGCATCCAATACCATTTAGTTATCCATAACCAATGCTTAATCACATATAAATTAATTCAATTGATTCTAATTGAATTTCTAACCACATTCTCTTAGATCCTTCAATATTAATTAATTCCAATTCAATTAATTAGTCACCCCTTCATTTTTCATCTTAATCAATCACCCTGGATTAATTAATTTTCAATTATGTTCAAGTAATTATCTTTAATTCATTTCGCGATATTAATTGTTCTTAACCCAAATCAATAAGAAATCTTAATTACCTTAGGAATTAATTAACTATTTTAATTACATTAGTCCATAATTACTTATATTAATTAACTTCTCATAAGTCACTTGTATTGATTTATTTTCTTAACTAATCAATCTCAATTTACATCATTGATTTTATAGATTAATGAGTTTTTTATTTACATTTCAATTTATTCAAATCTAATTTTAATTATATTAAATAATTAATCATTCTCGGTAAATCTCAACGTAAAATTAACTATTGTTTATTTACTTCATTAATCAAATTAATTACTCGTTTCGCAATAGAGGCTTAAAGGAATTTAAGGACAAATTTATTTCTAAATTCAAGTCAATTTACAATTACACGTAAACATTCAAGTTGTTGAAAAAACTTTATTTGTTAGATTTTACTTTGATTTAGAACTCGTTTTCACATCTGCACTTTACAAAATTTTAACAACAGTTTCTAAATATCATTTTCATTTCTTCCCAGCTCATTCTATATTTTTTTCTACAATCATTTTACTTTAAAAATTCACCCTTTTATTCCCTACAAAAATCCAATTTATATATTTCGATAACTCAGGGTACCAAAATATGCAGGCCACTCACAGCATTCATTATTCCAATTGCCAATAAAAATCATCCCAAACTACCAATCATCTTAATATAATCTACATATTACTATACAATATAGCATAAATTCAATTCAACTATTCAACCAATCATTTCAATTTAACCATCTAAATTTTAATAAAACCCAGAAGCGTGAGATTTTACTCACCTTTGTCCTTCGATTTCCATCCACTTCAACTCGACTTGGTTTTCCCAGTTTTGTCCTTGTAAAAACATTAAATGATTTATTTATATTCGAAGTAATCGAACAAACCCATTTATCATTTGAAAATTTTAATTCGAAGTAACAACTAAATTTTAAGCTAACTTTCCTTCTTCTTTCTGATTACCTATACATATATAATTGAATCTATATATTTTTGAAAAATGGGTATTCCCTTTACTGTAAAATTAAATAAAGTAGAGTTTTGCCTTCTGTACATGTATATTTTTTTGAAAAAAAAACAAAGGAAAACAGCCTTACCTCACTGCCAAAACTCTGCTCCTCCCTCACCATGGCTTCGTCCTAAAGCACCACTATTGCCGCCTTTGAGTCACCCATGCCTTGAAAACAACTCCAAAATCTAGTCACAGCTCTCGTTCTCGAGCCCAGCATCACACGAGCATCACTCAAACCCTATAGCCACGCGAGCTCCATCCATCCTGTCTCGCTTCGCCTTACGCGGCCCACGCCTCATCTGGCAGCCCTAGATCTTTGAACTCGACTCGATTCGAGTTGATTTGAAATGCACGACCGAACAAACCACGAACGAACAGTCGCGACAATCTCGAAGCTGCGTACCCTTCCCTTCACAATACAACCCTCTCGATTCTCGGTCGAGAAACTATGCTGGTTTCGATTGAGTCTCGTTGCGCCAATGAACTTTCCCCCTCCATTGAGTCGAAAAGGAGAACATGATTTAGTTCTGCCATTACGAAATTTCCTGGTTTCGATTTTACTTTAAAAAAAAATTCTCATCTCGGCATTAACTGAGATTTGAACGAAGAAAAATATCTGCGTTTATCTTCATTTATTTTGTCAACGAAGAAGCGTATGAGGAAAGTTAAGGAAACATATTTAGCACAACTTGCTACAGAAAATGAAAAGTTTGATGTGAAGGTAAATTGACCAGTCAAACAATATAAGAAGATTCCTAGATTTAAATCGCCTCGTTTTACATAGCTTAAATCATGAACTCCTATCGAGACGTGATGCTAGGCGTCTAAAAGGTTTTACCCACGTTCCGAACACAATGAACCATTATTCGGAACCTAATTCGATCGTATGCACGATCTACAGAAGAAAACAATCAATTTTAAATTATATCAACTAAAATAATTTCTAAGCGTTTGGAGCTGTCAGGGTCAAACGACAACTCCGATTGCTCTGAAAATTGAAATCCGAAAATAACTAACTATTACGGATCCAATGGAACTGGTTTCGTCGAATTCCGAGACTGTGCCTCGGAAGGCTATTATAAAATTCAATTTAAACGGTATATTTTTAAAATTGAATGAATTAACTTTAAATTTAATTTCACACATTCTATTATCTCCAGTATCACCATTATAAAGTTTATAAGTCTTCAGATTATTTTAAATAGGCTTAGAAATTCCAAATTCAACAATTTACCCAATTTCAATTATTAAATTCAATATTTAAACTATACAATTTAATGATTTAATTATCACGTAAATATTGATGTCTGGAATTCAAGTTAAAATTAACTTTTAAATATTTAAAATCAATTAGTTACTCCAATTTAATTTGTTAAAATTTACGGGTCGTCACACTAACACTAGCTCAAATCAACACAAACCAACTCTAAAATGTAATGATCGTCAATATGGACCCAACGCAACTTGTTTCATCAAAAATAGACCTCGTATGAAGAAGTTATGACGTTTAAAGTTTGCACGAATTAATATACATACATACATACATACATACATACATACATATATATATATATATATATATATATATTATTTACAAGGTTTAATTTTTATTTTTGAGTTAAATATTTACTTAAACAAATTTCTACACATTTCAGCTTGCCACGGCAAAACCCTAAATTCGATTGACACGAAATTAGAAATCCTACAATAATAACACTACGGATCTAATGAAACTGGTTTCGTCGAAAAATGAGACTATGTGAAAAATGAATAATTTTGCACGTTAATTAAATATTAAAATATTCAATTTGTATAAGTTAACTTTAATTTAATTTTAAAAGTTCTCCAACATCATTCTAATTCAAATAAAATTTAATTCAACTTTATAAATCAGTTTCCTTTACATTAAATTCAAATTTCAATTATTTCAGCAATTTCAAATATTAAATTAACAATTTAATTATCCAATTAAATCACTATATTTGAAATATACATTATTCAACTTATAAAATTACTTATGAATATTTAAAATCAATTAAATATCCCAATTTCGAATGATTGAAATGCTAGGTCGTTACAGACACTTTCCCTTGGGAAAGATTTAAAGAGGTTTTCGAGGAGCAATACATGCCAGCATCGGGAAAATCTCGTCTTTATAGAAGCTTTATAGATCTAAAGCAGGAGGAAATGACTATTGATGAGTACGCTAATAAGTCCATTGAATTGTCTTGTTTTAGGCCAGGTCTAATTGACATGACTTTGAAGAAAAACAAGCAATTCATTTCTGGGATAAATGAGAAATACCAGAGCAGGATGACTGCCCACATTAAGTGGTCATTTATAGATTTGCTGGATATAGGAATCCGTTATGAAACATTGGACAAGACGAAGCTCAGACCAACAACGATGATAATAACACCAACAATTGGAAGAAGAGGAAGTTTAATCAAAATGGGATAAAGCCAGGTCAAGGAAAATCTAGAGCAGGAGCCAAAGTTAACTATTTGGAAGATGCTATGTGTTGCAATTGCTAACAAAGGGACACCTATCGAATCATTGCAAGAATCCAAAGGTTCATAGGCCACCACCAATCCGTTAGCCATCTAGGCACATGATCAAGGATTGTCCGATCATAAGGAAGGGAGAGCAAGCTAGAGTCTACGCAATAAAGGTGAGTCTTCAACCTCTCAGGATGTGAAGAGCAATGGAATTTTGGAAGGTAATATTTTATTGCAGATATTTTATTTAGAGTATTGTTTGATACATGAGCTTCTCATAGTTTTATTGCTAAGAAAACTGTAGAAGAGTTAAAATTTGAACCTAAGATAGCTGATACCCCTATTTGCGCAACGAATCCTATATGTTGTACTACTACCTTTGCATAAATTATGAAAAAGTCCCAGTTTCCCACACTTCCAATCAATTTCCTTTCGACCTATTTGTCTTAGATTATATTGGATTCAAAATTTTGCTCGGTATGCATTGGTTAACAAAGCACGAAGCTATTTTAGATTGGGTAAAAAGAATGGTTTTAGTAAAGACAAAGTTAGGAAAGTTTATAGAAATATCACGTGAAGTTCCTAGTCCAATAGAAGAAGTTTCCTATATGCATTAGATTCTTCTCAGGAATGATTAGGAACCATACCCGTTGTTAAAGAATTCCCAGACATTTTTGAAGAAGTGAAGAGTTTACCCCACATCGGGAAATCAAATTTCGTATTGATTTGATTTCCGATTCAAGACCAATTAAACAACATGACCGAAGATAGCTCCAAAGGATAGGGAGGAATTAAATAACCAAACTCAAGAGCTATTAAAGAAAGGGTTGATAAAACCAAGTCGTTCAAGTTGGTGATCAACAGTAGTTTATGTTGCCAAGTCGGATGGATCTCTAAGGTTGTGCATAGTTACCGAGATCTGAATAAACAAACGATTAAGAACAAGTATCCTTTACCTTGAATAGATGACTTGTTTGTTCAGTTACATGGTGCTCGGGTATTCTCAAAATGGATCTAGCAATAGGATTCCATCTGTTGAGAATCACAGAAGAATGCATCCATTTAACTGCATTTAATACTTTCTTCGGTTGGTTGGTTATGCCTTTTGGTCTAACCAATACACCCGCTTATTTCGTAGACATTATGAATAAAGTATTTAGAGATGTAATCAATAAATATGTGTTAGTCTTTATTGATCATATCCTTATCTATTCTAAGACAGAAGAAGAACATGAGAGAAATCTAGAAATTGTGTTAGAGATATTGAGAAGTAATGTGCTTAAAGTCAAATTCTCAAAATGCCATTCCTAAGAAAAGGAGGTAAGATTTCTTGGACATATAGTGCCAAGGGACGGGATTTAAGTAGACTCTATAAAGGTTGCTGCTATTCCAAATTGGAAGCAGCCACAAACTCCTAAAGAAGTTCATAGCTTCTTAGATTTGGCAGTATATTACAAAAGATTCCTTCAAGACTTCTCGAAGATTGCCTACCACCTAACGAAGTTAACCATGAAGGATGCTAAATTTATTTGGACTCCAAAATGTTAAGTAGCATTCCAAAAAATCAAAAGGAGATTTAACAACAGCTCCAGTCCTAGCAATTATAAATGGAAATAGTGTATTAACCATTTATACAAATGCTTGTGGAGAAGGAGTTGGTGTAGTTCTAATGCAGGAAGGGAGGGTGATTGCTTAAGAAAGAAGACAACTAAAGACTCAAGAGAAGAATTATGCAATGCATGACTTAGAATTATTGACCGTGATGTTTGCTCTAAAAATATGGAGGCACTATTTACTTGGTAAGAAGATTTCATAGTTTATTTCAATAAAACCTTGAATTGACCTTAGTAAATGAAATTTCCTCCTTTAATTAGGTGAAAAGTTTAAGCTCTTTATGGATCATAAATATTTGAAGTATATTTTTACTTAGAAGGATTTAAACATAAGGCAGCAACATTGGTTGTAATTTCTCGCATCTTATGATCTACATATTTTATACGCACCCGAGAAAGCATGTATTAGCTGATGCATTAAGTAGGAAGTATGCTGTTGATTGTTGTTTCGTAGTAACTCCAATTTTTTTGGAAAGAATTACCAGCAAGCAAAAAGAAGATCAATTTCTAGAGAAGATTTTAAAAATAAATACAAATGATAGAATTCAAGCTTTGAATTTGATAGCCAGGAAGTTTTACGATTGAATGTGTGAATTTGTGTTCCAGATATGGAAAATCTTAGGCAAGAGGTATTAAATAAATGTCACAAATCAAAATTTAGCATTCATCCGGTAGTTAACAAAATGTACAAAGATATGAAGAGCATATTATGGTGGAAAAGCATGAGAAGGGACATATCCGTTTATGTTAGCAGATGCAGAAATTGTCAACCAGTCAAAAGCGACCAACAGAAAGTTACGGGGTTACTTAAGCCTCTGGAGATTCCAGCTTGGAATGGGATCAAGTATCAATGTATTCCATTGATGGTTTACCTCGAATGAGGAAAGGGAAAAAAGGCATTTAGGTTATCATAGATCGATTAACTAAAAGTGCTCACTTCATTTCAGTTAAGCCAACAAGGGCTGCTGCAAGCCTTTCAAATATATATATTTATATATATATATATATATATATATATATATAAAGGAGATTGTACGATTGCATGGAGTTATGAGCACTATAGTGAGTGATCGGTATCTAATCTTTCCTAGTCAGTTTTGGGAAGAATTATAGACAGCTCTGGGAGCAAGGCTGAATATAAGCACTACCTATTATCCTCAAACTTATGGACAAACAGAAAGAGTCAACCATGTTTTGAAAGAGGTTCTCAGGGAATGTATTCTAGACTTTGGAGGCTCCTAGTAAAATCATCTGCATTTAGTAGAGTGTTCTTATAACAATAGTTATCAAGCTAGTATCGGCATAGCGCCATATAGAGCTCTATATGGTCATCCGTGCAGGTCACCAGCATGTTGGATCGAAACCGGAGATCAGTTAGTACTTGGTCCTGATATGATACGATAAGCTTTAGAAAAAGTCGATGTATTTAGAAAGAAGCTAAGGAGTCCTACAGTAAATAGAAAATTTATGCAGATTAAAGGCATATAAATCTAGAGTTCTTAGTGGGAGATTCAGTCTTTTTGAAAGTCCCTCCGATAAGAGGGGTGGTGACGTTTGGAAGAGCTGGAAAGTTAGCATCTAGATATGTTAGACCATTTCCTATTCTTGAACGAATCGGCCCACTAGCCAATCAAGTGCAATAAGCAGAAAGGTTGGCAAGAGTGCATAATGTTTTTCATGTATCTCATTTAAGGAGTCATGTACATGACCTAAAGAAAATCATAGAAAGAGCTGCTCAGGAAGACTTCGAGGTGGAACCAAATTTAAAAGTTATTAGACGGCCTATTCGAATCATTGATCGTGATGAGAAATGAATAAGGAGGAAGGTAGCAAGGTTAGTCAATTGAGTGGAGAAGTAGAGGATTGCACTTGGGAAATAGAGGATAGAATGTAAAAGGCATAACCCGAATTTAGAATGGAAGAATGAACAGTATGAATCATATTGCTATAGTGTACACACCGCTCGTCGTGTAGTCACTTATCCATATTTTTGTATATGTTAATTATATCGAATATATTTCCTTTTGAGCTATTTTCTTCTCATTTAAATTTCGATGAAATTCTTTTAAGGAGTAGAGTCTGTAACGACTCGTAAATATATCACTCGAAATAATGATCATTTAACTTTATTGGTAATACAAATAATTTTGTAAATAATTATTTACGTTAATTTAAATAATTTTATAATAAAATATGATCATCTTTTTAGTTAGTAATGATAAGAAAATTTATTTTCAAATTTTTTTTATAAAAATATGCATATTTATTTTAAAGAGAAAATATGATCGAAAATCGAAATCGGTATTTGTAACTATACAACGTGTCAAAGTTGTACAACGTTATAGGGATATTCTTATATACACATATAGATGTACATATGCATACATGTAATATGCACATAAATATATATATACCAAATATATAAATATAAATATATAAGATATTTTAAGCAAACTTACTCCTTAAGCTTTTATAAGTCAACATATGCACACATGAGAAGATGGAAAGTGATGTACACATAGGGGCCTTCTGGCCGGGCTTCTGAGAAGAGGAGGTGTGTAGGAGAACCTTTAAATGGTGATGCAAAGGTGATGTGTACATGTCTTCTTTTACACTCTTCTTTTTCCTATAAATACCTTACCATCTTCTCTTATTTTTCATTCATCTTCATCATATTCTCAAGATTTTGCTTCCTTTTTAATGGCTTCCATTCTAAGGGAAATAATGTCAAAATTTATTTCAAAAATAAATTAAATTATAAAATTTAGTTATATATAATAAAACTCCTCAAAATGATCCCAAAACTCCTCATTTTCTCTTTGTTCTTCAAAAACTCCACTTTACTCCACCTAAGTCGAGCCTACTCCTTGCTACACCTAGGCCATGCAGCCCCTAGCCTCCTCAAGACTTGGTCGAGGCATCTAGGAGCTTAAATCCGAAGAATAGCGAACTTAGAAACTCGAATAGTGGAGCTATAGCGAATTTTTAAGTAAATAGTTTAAAGTCCAAGTTAAGAACTCCTACACTATAATTTTATATGTTGAATGATGATATGACGTTGCAAATGGACTTTTATTATTCTTTGATTAATCAAGTTTGGATGTTTTCATATGAATATTGAACATATATGCAGGTCATGGAAATACACGTCGATAAGCATAAAGGAAATCACTTTCCTTGAATTAATAAAAATGTGTATATAGAATGATAAACATCTTTAATAATGGTTTAAAATGAGTTTGAAATGTTTTTATGAACATTAAAAAGTGTTTTGGTGTAGTTTGAAAGAAACAGAATTCAGTCAAAAATAAGCGCGTTGCGTAAGGGTAGTTCGCGATTTTGCGCTATTAAAGTCAAACATATGTAAAAATTGGAATATAGCTCGGAATTCTTCGAGATAAAAATTTTAAAAACTATTATATCCATAGTTTTCCAACGGAGAAAGAAAATCGAGATTTCGATAAGTATATTTTGGAATATGAGTAAAACAAGTTTTGGAAAAACTCCCAATTTTGTAGTCCGGAATCCAAAACTGGATTTCGTTGAAAACGATGTTTTAAATTTTTAAAAAAATACGGAATAAATCTTATAAATGTTTTAAAAGTGATTTGAGTAATAAAAATGTATTTTTAATAATAAAAAGTCGTTTTGATCAATATAGTTTAAAAAAGCACTTTCAACGGCACTTTTCTATTACTTTTGAAATATAGTATGAAATTTAACAATTCTTTAAAAATCTTTTATAAATATTTTTAAATGATTGATAAAGTGTTTTAAAGATGAGTTGAAGAATTTTTGGAGTGATTAAAGATTTAGAGTCGATCAAATAACTTAACCGCCTTATGGGTGTCAAAGAGATAGTGTCTAGGCTTGAGTTTGGAAAACCAGTTTCCTGCTCTTCCTGGCTATCCGAACTGGCCCGACAGTGAAGATGGTGAATTTGGTTTACTTGAATCAATATCTTCCTAATAAAAATGAAACGATGTCAAACTGATTCCTAGTAAACAGAAGTTTAAAAAATTATCCATGGATTTTATAAGAGAGGTTTAATATTTCTATATATACCTGAAAGAATGTTTTATAAAGTATATATTAAAAAGATATTTCGATAAATGAACTTAGTCAATTAAAAATTGATTTCCTATTCACAAGAACATCTTTTTATCGATGATTGTTGCAAAGGAACCAAAGGTCGGATTTGGGTAATTTCTATCCAAAGACCACTACGAACCAATTTACGTATTTGAAGTGAAGACGTGGATATGATATTAGGATATTCATAATGAAGGAATGCTTGTTGATCATTTGGGATAAACTCCCAATACGCATATAGTAGCGGTAGTTTCCTCGTTATGAAATATTCGATGCAAGGACTAATTGCTACTAATCTTAGGGTGAATTCCCTACATGATGTGGTAGGAGAGTACCTTCAGTTGGTCATGTTCCTGGAAAACTTGTATGGACAAATGTCTGACATTGCATTCTTATTTACATAAGTGATCTCTATGAACGTATCACATGTTTGGTGGTGGAAAATGCAACTTCTCTTAGCTTAACACCCTTTCCTGAGATGTATGAGCTTAAGAGTTATAAGTTTGTAGAAATCAGTTGTGTGACCTGGGAATGGTAGTGTGGCATTCAAAGAAAGATGATGTGCAATGTAAAGGGTAATCGTTACCTAAAGACAGAGACTCGTAAATGGCCAAAATAGGGTAGATGCAGCAAGGCTATGTGGTTCGTAACTATCAGGTTATGATCTTCCCCTTCTAGATATATTTCTACCCGCTATGACGTTCTAGTTTAAACTATTATGGTGTATGCTAAGAGACGTCTCGGTTAGGTAAGTAACGATCGGGGTGATGATATATTCGGTACTATCTGGGAAGAGGTAGGCCGGTTTTGTGTCCGTAGAGGACCATCTATTGAGCCGCGGTACATTCCTCTAGAGATGTACTACAGGAAGGTTGTCCCTTCACTTGGTCATTTGTTTGGAAACCCATTCTCTAATAAGTGCCTACCATTTTATTTGTAGAACCAGCATTTGTGCTTAGCATGTTGGAATTTAATAATGTAACAATTTCGGCCAAGATTGAGAAATTTACTTGCAAATGTTTTCAAAGATATGTCATTAAAAATAATATCCTTTATTTTTAAATAGGAATGTTTTGGTTATCATAAGGTAAGCATATTTCGTGTTATGCGCAGCATGGTCTTATGATATACTTTTTTGTTTTCAAAACAACGTATTTTGAGTTCTCACACTGGTCCTATGATTGACCCGGAATTTATTTTGTTTCGTTTTAAACTCTAGGTGCCCTATTTTTCCGAGCAGCCAAGTAGTCAGGATCTTGTTGGAGTATTTTGGGGAAAGCATGCTGGAGGAGATTTTTGGAGCATGGAGCTAGAGCACCTGATAATTATCTACTTATTTTTATTTTTCCGCCATGTCCAAGTTTAATTTGTACCAGAAATTGTGGGAGCAGGCAGTTATAACCATTCCTGGCTGGTTTAGTGCATACAAAAACTCTGATGTACCTTAGTGATGGCAATTGTATGTACTATTTATCTATCTAACATAATCTGAGAATTTGTGTTTCTATCTTTTACTTTACTTTATTTCTAAAAATCCACCTCCTTGGCACTTGGATTTACTGCACATGAATACCGTGGATGTATTAGTTTCGATTTCCAAGAGCCGAGGCCTCCACAGTTACCATGATATTAACCTCATATAACTGAGAAGTTGAATCCTCTCTTGAATAGTGCTTCACTTCCATTGCTTCCACTAAACCCAACTATAGCCGTTCGTTGGACGCCATGCCACGATTTAACTATAATCAAAGCAGAGCTTCAACATTGAAGATCAATGGTATTTTGAAGTCGAAATAATTCTGTAAATTAGTCACATCGATATTCTTTGCTTGACCTTAATTATATTAACCAACAAAAAACTATTGATTGAGTCATTCCATAGTTATCTAATAAGTATTAGTATGTAACCCTTTGGTGCGTCCAACAGTCATAAGTAATACACTGCCTAACTTTTGAAGAGCGTTACGTACTCTAATCTCAACGGATACTAGATATCCAGTCTCGATGTATCTTGATTAGGAACATTTAAAATGGTATATTGGTTTCATTATAATGAATTACGCATGGTTACAACATTTTGTAACTACTATCACAAAACATACCATTTATGGATTTTCTATTAAATACTTCAATTTAATTTAGTTAATTAATATAACCATATCATATCATGTACATAATAGAAAGAAAATATCTTTATTTTGAACAAGATTGGTCAACGAGTTGGATATATGTAACAAATTACATAATTGCCTTTAGGCATACCCCTAACTCTATCAAAAGAGGCAGGCCTTCAAACAACCACTTGATATCTCTAACCTCAAAGTAGGTCTTATCTCTCTCATAGTCACGAATCATATGACTGGTGATGTCTCAAATCAGTGGTAAGTGCACATGACTACTGGTAGCCTCTAAGTGAAGGGCATTCTTCTATTATTTGACTCTACTGACCTCGCATCCCTATCTTCTAAGTCCAGATAACTATCCTAAATCTATACAAAATTTAGGTCATATATCCTAGGTCTTAGTATTATTCCTAAGTTAAATATTGGACGTAGTGTACTAATCCCCTTTTTATTTAAGGAAATAAGATTTACCTTAAATACTTAATTACCCATTAATCCCTTCGAATAATCCATAAATGTTACTTTGTCCATAATAATCATAACATACATTCCCTAAGACATTGATGTGTAATTGCTAATTTCCAATTAGTAATCTTTTCATAACTATTTCATTTTTATCAGTCACACTAATCCATTTGGACCTATTAATTGTAACTTCTAATTCATTCCTGAATTATTTGCCCATTAATTGGAGTTACTACCTTCTATGCGACATTAATTAATTGCAGCCCACAATTCGATTCACATTTTTTGCCCATTAATTGAGGTTACTATCTTTTATATCCTATTAATTATTAGCAACTTCTAATTTTATTACCCATTAATAGGAATTACCACCCTTCCTAATTTCTCCTATTCGCTTTCTCATTCTATTTAGTATTAACATATCTTAAGCGAATTTTACGCATAAATGATGCATGTATAGACACTGTTCTTATTTATTGATGCAATAAATATGTATAAATTACTTACTCCTAACCAAAATATATTAGTCATAAATATTTAACTAGAATCTGCTTTCCAAATAAGATATTTTGGTATTAAATTTCTTAGGAAGATTTTCGTTATAATTTCCATAAATTAGTTTAAAACAAAAATAACAAAAGAAAAGATAGCCTCCATTTGAAATTACAAGGAATGAATAATTTCTTTTTATTTGGAACAGAAAGTGTAAACTATGGCAATAAATCTGTACTTTACACATCTCTTCCTTTTTATTTGCATATATTCTTTGTTAAATCAAACGTCGTCTATTTCAATGAAAAGTGAAGAAATAAACAAATTTATAAAATTCAGACGTATGTTCTTCCTACAAAATTAAACTGTGGAAAATATATGATTCAACGTGAATTGAGCAATAATCAAAATCCTATTAATATTTACACCCCACGTACGGATCTGGAATAAAAATATACATCATTCAAATTCTAAAATCTTTATTTCTAGATCAACATGTAACAATATTCTAAATCAGATCTAAAATAAAAATATGTAGATAATGGTTTTCTATACTGACTTAAGTGCATAACTCAGAAACGATTTAGGCATAGAAATCAAACGTATGCCAATGGGATAGATTCAAATTCATAAACAATATATAAAATTTCCCACTCACCTTAAAAGCGCTTCAAGTCTTTAGATTTGAAGTAAAATCTTTGATTCAACTCCTAATCCTTTTTAACCTAAGAAATATTTAGGGTATATACAGATGTTAGAATTTCGGATTTGAAAAAAGATTTGGTATTGGGAGAGAAAATTGATAGAAACATATAAATATATGAAAATTACCTCCAATATGCATATTGTTGATTGATTTTCGTTTTCTTCTAATTTCTATTCCTCTCCAATTTGTATAAGTATTTTATAATTTAGAAGGATAGTGGAGAAGGGAAATGCTAGTGCTTGAAACTACTTCCAGAAAAATATGAGAAGAAATGAGAGGGTTAGGCTTGAATTTATAACCGCTAGAATCAACCACAGTCATTAGATTTAAATATTGAATTCATGCAGTTTAGGCCTAGGCAAACCTTAGCCACTAGGTTGCCTAACGGTTGACCACCCCTTGGGAACCGGCCGTTAGGTGCCAACCCAAAATGACAGGTCGGCCTGTGGGCTTAGGCAAATAATATATAAACCGTAGTTGATCTAGTCTAATTATTTTCGTCCCCAATTCCTTTTTCACTCATAACTTCTTCATTTGGAATCTGATGGCAAAACTCCAAATATGAAAGTTGCTCAAAATTTCTCCACAAACATAATGGTGCAAGTTTTACGGTCAAATTTTGTTATTTGCACAAATTTTTTTGGAGCCAAATTAACTAACTAACTAATTAAATAACTAAAGCTAAGTTACATGGTGTTATGAGGCCAATCGACATGGTATTTCTTTTAAAAATGGTTAAATGAAATAATTTTACCTAAGATTGTATTTATATGTAAAGGAATAGATTTAGAAAAATTAATTTAGTTATTTTTGATGTGCTCATTTGTTAAGGAATGATAATATTCAATTAGTGTCATTTAGGGTTTGATTAGTCATGCTCCTCAAGTTTTGTGCATTGACTAGTGTTTGTTGATCTATCTGCAATTTTTTCTTTTCTTAAGCATGGGTTGGGTAAATAAAACCGTGGGAACATTGAAATGAGCACCTTGTGAATTAAGTTTCATAATTTGAGTATAAGGCATTCGATTTTAATGTTGGGTTAAAAATTGGACTTTAATAAGAATGTTTACTAAGAGAAAGCAAGAATATTCTAGAACAAATATTTAAGAAATGATATTATAGAAGAAGTTGATTTTATAAAATTGGTTTATAAGAATGTGTCTTATAAATAAAAGGATTCAAAAATTTGTGGACTTAAATCCTGGTGCTTTTTGAAAAAAGAGTTTTCAAGATTTTGGAAAAATAATAATTGTATTTCTGAAACTATTTATGAATAGAAATATTTACAAGGGATTTTAAAAAAGACAGAAAGCACTGAACTTTTTCTGTCATTCGAAAATAATTTCGATGGTGTTTGCAGCATCGTCGGTGTTTAATTTTGAGTTTCTAATTGGGGAAATGCTACCATAGAAATTTGCTATAGGATTGTTTGATAAAGTGGATGTTGATTCAATGTCCAGAAGCATGATTTGATTTACAAAAGGAAATATGTTTATCATTATTTCAAATTATATTTGGAAATAGCAGTAATAGTTTACTTGAGAATGTTTTTTCAAGTATAAATATTTTGGAAAGGAAATATTGAAGAAAGGTACTGTAACGACCCAGAATTTTGGTCCTTAGATTTTGAATGTTCAATTCATTTTAAATGTAAAATGTGGATTTTGAATTGATTTTGAAGTAAGAAGATTTTGGTTAAATCGATATAATTAGTTAAAATATCGAGTATGGTAATTCAATTGGATTTGAATAATAATAATTAAATATTTGGAATTGAGATAATTGGTGAATCTGGATGTAAATGATTGTGAAAATGGTTTCTAAGATTTCTTTTTGGTCTTGTTTGATTTGATTTGTAATATGGAATTTTTGGACGGAATCAAAGGTCGATAAGCTGAATTTGGAATTTTTATATTAATTTAAAAATGGAATTTAATATAATAATGCAAATAATCAGATTTTGATTTAAAACGAATTAGAATGATTTCTAATGTGACTATAAATTCTATACGATTTATAATGAATATAGTAAAGTTTTAAAAGTAAAAGTTTAAGTGATTTCGACGATTTTGAAAATCGCTCGAATTTATCGACGAGTTAAAATAGCCTTCCGGGGCACAGTTTCGGAATTCGACGAAACTAGTTCTATTGGATCTATAATAGTTAGTTATTATTGGATTTCAATTTTCGTAGCGTTTGGAATTGCCGTTTGTCCATACGGGAGAGAAACACATTGAAATTAAAATCGATACTTTAATATTTAAACTCGATTCAAAAGGCTATCTTCCACATATAATCAAATTAGCCTCCGAAACACGTTCCATTATGTTCAAAATGCGGGTAAAACCTTATAAACGCTCGGCGGCACGTGAGATTTGGAGTTCGCTTATAAAAGTTTGTTAAAAATTGAGAATATTAATAAAATAATTTGATTACACGTATATATATACGTATAAGGTCGAAACCCTAGTATCATTTTCGAGCCGCCGTTCTATGTTATTTCAATGGCCGAAAATTCGTAAATTTCTTTCTCAATATCTCAAAATCCTTACACAATTAAGCTTCGATTTCTAAACGAAGATTATAGAGGGCTTCGAGATCTACGCATCCTACGGTTGATCGGGGTATCATCGTCGATTGGAGGCATTATGAGGTTGAGTTCGCCGACCGTTCGTGCTCGTTTTCGAGTTGATGGAGCGACCAAGTTTGGCCAGGCGCCAGGCGATGGATGAGCTCATGTAGACCGTTCGTAGGTGGTTACTGATCATGGCCTAGACGATCGAGGAGGCGACGGTTCCAAACCCTAGTGGGCGGCTGTGGGTTTTGCGAGATGCTGGAACGCGATCGTGTGATGAAGGAAAAGTATAGGGACGGACGATGGTATAATATTAAAAAAAAAAGGAAATTTTTTTAAACATTTATTCAAACTATAAAATTCATTTCTTGTACATATGTTATCATATTTCGACCAAACAAGAAGCGTCGGAATCGCAGCAATGAGTAGCCCACTGTGGTGTTGATCTGGAGTCGTTCTAAGCAAGTGAAAATTTGCACTAAATCGAACGTGCTCGATTTAATGTAAAATTTGAACGCTCGGTGTTTCGAAATTCAACGTGAGTTTATCTCACTCATATCTGGAAAGCTAGTTAGTTTAAATAGTTAATATTTAAATGATTTCTTGATTGGTTGAATGTGATAATGGATATCAGATTGGATCGATATTTATTTTTTGTGCTAACATTTGTGGATGCAGGGAAACAGTTTGGAGGGATCCAACTGGATTCCTGACAGTACAGAAATTATTTTCGCAATTGATGATGTATTTTATTTATATATTGTGATAGATTAATTTTGAAAATTAAATTATGCTGTGTTATCATTGGATAAATAAAATCTGGGGTTCTAAAGTATAAATAAAGTAAATCAGGATTAAAAGGAAATGAAGAGGGATTTTTGAGCAATGAATTTAAGGAAATTAAATTCAAGAATTAGTTTGGAAATTGGAAGTGTTTTTGAAATAGGGATTTAAAAGGAAATGACAAATAGAAATTTATAAACTGGGTTTATAAATGTAATGGAATATTTATCGGGGATAAATATTGAAGATATAGATTTCCAGAGGGAATTTCTACACGAAGTGCGAATTGTTTTAAAATTAATAGCGTGATTATTTTTAAAGGATAGGAAGTTTATTTTTCCTGGAAACTAAGCATGTTTCAAAGAAAAGTTTTCGAAGTATAAACTAGAAAGTTTTGAAAGGTGTTTTTTGAATATTTTAGAAAATTATTATTATTATTATTAATTATTTTTAAGTGAAAGTAAATATTTATTTATGTAATTATGGAATTTAATTATTTAAATGGTAATTTAGTATTATGTTTACTAAAGGGAATGTAATATAAATATTTGATATAATAACCTCATATAAAAAGGAAACTTTTGATTTAAGTTACTTAAGAAACTTTTATAGATTTTCAAAAGTACAATTTGAATAAAGAATTTGGTAATCATATTTTAAGTATATTTTGGAAGTGATTTCCAGGAAATGAGAAACGTGTTTAAAAATAAAAAGGGTTTATTTTTAAAGTGTTGGGAGAAATCTACGGGATTTAAACGTAAATTTGAATTGAGATAAATCCAGCGGGATTTATAAAAAGAATTCTTTGGTTTATTCTAAAATGGAAGTGTATTTCCCTAAAAAACCAAGTACGTTTTTAAAGCAGATTTTGAGTAAAAGTTAGAAGGTTTGAAGTTGTTTTAAAAGAATGATTTCAAGAAATTATTATTTAAGTGGTAAAAATTTTAAAAGTTAATATTTATCAAATTAGTTATGGTAGTAATTATTTTAAAGGGTTAATTAGTATTATGTTTTGAAAGAATATTTTTAATATTTATATTTTATAAAATGGATTTATTTTAAAGATAGTTTGGTTAAAGTTAATCGAAACTAGTATAGAATTTTATAACTCCTCTTTTAAAATTTAATGTAACTTAACCTTTATTATAAAATTTGTTTATATCTTATAAAATAGTTTTGCTTTAAATATTTTTAAAATACATTTTTGAATAAAATGTTTAAGTAGTCTAATTTAAATATTTAAGGTATATTTTAGGATAAAGTGATTTAATCGTTTTGAAATCTAAGGTATTTGTACTTGGTGTTTTCAGTGGAAATAAATATATGGGAATTTATTCCATGACAAGAGTGAGGTTTTGAAAACTGTTTTCAAAAAGGGACTGAAAAGGAAAATATGTCTTACGAAGATATTTTGAGATTAATAAATAATTTAGGTAATTATTTATTCGTTTGATGGATGTTGTGGATGTTAATTGATAGTTAAATAACCGACTATCAATATCGGCCAATGCCTTGATCGTTTCGAAGAGACCAGGATCGGGTTTGCTACATTATAGCATGATAGGGGGTTCTCGCTTTGCGTTTGGTGGCGAAAGAGAGACTCTTACCCCTACATGTCTCTTTGAGTGGATTGGTTTGCTAGGTGCTTGCAGTCGAGAGGCTGGCCGTAAAAGCAAATTCGAGGTACCAATATAAGCCACGGTGGGTCTGGGATGGTTGCAAAGCCTACCGGTCGCCACTACCTCGGGTCATCACAATGGTATCAGAGCTTAGGTTGGCGATAACCTTGGCTCTGGTGGGGAAATTACTCATTAAACAGAGTCAATGTACTCTATAATGAGTTGAGTGTATTAATGCTACGAGAGCGTATGTTAGTGAATATAAAAATTGTTTTTATACTATGTTGACTTATTAGTTGGGTGTTTATGAATTCTGGTCGGTACGGGAAGTATAACCGTATCGATAGGGTTTGCTAAACTCTTAAACAAGATAAACCAACATGGTATTGTTTTTAAAGTGGGTGAATGAAATAATTTTACCCAAAATTATATTTTGATATAAAAAGAATAATTTTCTGAAATTATTATACATATTTGGATGTTTGGTTGTTAATATTATAATCAAATATAAGAATCTAAAATTTGAAATGGTTTATAACCAAATAGAATTATCTAAGTATGGTTTAAATAAAAAGGAGTATAACTAAAATTTGATTTAAACCAGAATTTAAATCCCGAAAATTTTGAAAAGTGTTTTAAATGAATTTAAAACAAAAGTTTGGGAATTTAGAATCTTGGAAATGTTCAAAATGTTTTCCAAAGATGTGAAGGCAATAGTGGAGTATTATTTTGGGAAATATTTTTGAATGGAAATTGTTTTGAAAGGAATTTGTGGAAGTAAGGAAGCACTGAACTCGCTTGAATCGCTGGATAATCCTGATGATGATGGCCACATCATCAGAATTCATTTTCGAGTTTCTAAAGTGATGGATTGCTACCGTGTGATTGGTTATGATATTTGTTTGGACTTGTTGGGTATACAAGTGGTTTTAGAAATTTCAAAAGCGAAATTTGTTTTGGTAAAACCAAGTGTTTTGGAATTTGGAGATTTGATTTGATATACCAAGTGGGTATGTGTTATTTATGATTTCAAAATGGTTTTGAAATAAAACCGGGTAATTGAATTCGGGGAACTCTATTTAAATAATGTGAAAAGTTAAGATAAATCAACCATCGAACGTACAAAAGTGAAGTTGATATTAATAAGAAGATAATGAAAATTTTAATCCTGGAATTAAAAATTAACTTGAGTAAATGGAAGTGAATAAAATATATTTTCATTTAACTCAGGATAAGTTAAATATAAAATAAAATTGAAATTGAAATTGAATTAAATTGAATATAAAGTTGAAATGTAAAATGATTATAATTGTGTAATGAAAATATATACCCTTATGCTATTAAGTGATATATATATAAAAAAAAAAATTGGAATTGTGATTATAAGTTGAAAATGACTCAATTGAGCATTATAAGCTTTTAAATAAATATGTTGGTGAACTTAAGAATTGGAAATGAAAGTTGTAAAACCAAAATAAAATGGTTGGTATTTTATGGCAAATTCAAAACTTGATCCTAAATGAAATATAAATTGGAATAAGGTGAAGAGAAATATAAAATGTGATTGGAGTTAGGATAGTAAATAAGTTTTGAACTCATAATTGAGAAATAAAATTTAATTGAAATAGGATTGAAGTAAAAAAACAAAACCCACTTGTGTTATAAATAATCTTGAATAGAATTAAATTCTTGTTTAAAATAGTAAAGGAAACGGTATGAATTTAAGTTGGCTAATTAAAATTTAGTTGAACTTGAATTAAACTGATAAAGGATTAAATGAAAAGAAAATTTAGTTTAGTTGAAATGATATTGAATGAAGTAAATTCTCACTCAAATAAATCCAAAAGAATCGTTGAGGATGAATTTAGTGTAAACTAAATTAAATGGAAATTGTATTGGAATGAATAAAATTTTGGTAGCTTATTAAAAATTTAAAAGCAAAAATACAACCCATTTCTGGTTTAGAATAATTGGAATGGTTATGTTATTAATAAATTCAGAAATGAATTGAGAAGGTGGATAAATTTAAAATGGATTGAGTGAGTAAACAAATTGAATTAAAATTTGCAATGTAACGGAATTTGATTGAATAAGAATCAAATTAAAATGGAAATAAGATTAAGGTGAGAAGAAATGGAGTTATTTTTTATTGAAATAACTTAAGCAAATTGGAAAATGATTGTGGTCGTGCTTTATAAGGGGTCTTGAATGAAATTTGTTTATATAATAAAATTTTAATGCAAGTGAAAGAATTTTAATTTCTTATCATGATGAAATAAGAATGTATGAGTTATAAATAATCCAGAATGGAATGATATTAATATAAACTTAAGTTGGATGATGAACTTGAAATGAGAATAGGGATTTGATTTAATAATTGTGATGAAGTAAAAATTGTTTGGGTTATGAATAATTCCGAATGAAGTGACATAGATTGAGACAGAATTAATTTTAATTGGTTATAAGCTTAAGTGATGGTTACTTGCATGGATAACTTTAAAATTTGCATGGAAAGTGGTTGTTTGTTGGAAACGGAATTGAATTGATTTAAAAAAGCAAATTAAGCTGGTTTTTGAATCAATTGGATTAAGTGAAATCTAATTAAGTGGTTTTGCATATAAATGAAAGTGGATCATAAAAGAAATGCGAATATATCAAATTTAAAATAAAAATTTGATTGTGAATCAATTTGGAATCGAATTGAAGTAAATTGATGTAAGTAGGCACATGTTGATCATATTGAAGTAATTTTGGGTTGGTTATGGTAAATATGAATTGAGAATAGTAATCTTGAATGTAAATCATTCAAGTGAAATAAAATGAAGTTGGATTTGTTACGAAATTAAAATGGTGATTGAAATCTTGGGATTTGCTTATAATATATGGTTAACAAGTTGAATTATGAAATTTGTTTGTTTGAACTATGTAATTGTTGTGTTAGATAAGATAAATGTATGGAAGGTTGTTAAAAATCCTATATTGCTGAAAACTGATATGTATGTTTGAGTAAGTACAGGTACGGAAGGCAATCGATAGAGTTGGAGCGCGTAAATGCAATATAAATTAGCCGCTTGCTTTTAAAAATGCTAATCAAAGATACGCCTACGCAATAAAATTTGAAAAATGATATATATATATATATATATATATATATATATATATATATATATATATATATATATATATATATATATATATATTGTGGTATATTTTGTTTTCCGACCGTGTGGGTCGATGTATATATATTTATATCTATTGTGATATTGTGAAACACTCTTTGTATAAAGGAGACGTTGTCAAAAAATTTGGGAGTTAGAAAATTTTTGAAAATTTTGAAAATTTTGGGTTAACTAGAAAAGGAATTTTTGAAATGATGTTGAAACAAAGCTTTTGAGTTAGAAATAAAAGTAACTGGTTTTGGCTTAAGCTAAAAAGTTTTGGGAAGTGAATGTTAGTTTTAACTAAGTAAGTTTGGGTAAGTAAACGAGTTTAGCAGCATTTTCCTACCTTAGCAAATTTCGGGGACGAAATTTTTATAAGGGGGACGAATGTAACGACCCAGAATTTTGGTCGTTATATTTTGAACGTTTAATTCATTTTAAATGTTAAATGTGGATTTGAATTGATTTTGAAGTAGAATATTTTGGTTAAATCAACATAATTAGTTAAAATATCGAGTATGACAATTCAATTGGATTTGAATAATAATATTAAATATTTGGAACTGGGATAATTAGTGAATTTGGATGTAAATTGTTATGAAAATGGTTTCTAAGATTTCTTTTTGGTCTTGTTTGATTTGATGTGTAATATTGAATTTTTGGATGGAATCAAAGGTCGATAAGCTGAATTTGGAATTTTATATCAATTTAAAAATGAAATTTAATATAATAATGCAAATAATCAGATTTTGATTTAAAACGAGTTAGAATGATTTCTAATGTGACTATAAATTCTATATGATTTATAATAAAGATAGTAAAGTTTTAAAGTGAAATTTTAAGTGATTTCGACGATTCTGAAAATCGCTCGAATTTATCGACGAGCTAAAATAGCCTTCTAGGGCACAATTTTGGAATTCGACGAAACAAGTTCCATTGGATACGTAATAGTTAGTTATTATCGGATTTTAATTTTCATAGCGTTTGGAATTACCGTTTGTCTTTACGGGTGAGAAACGCGTTGAAATTAAAATCGATAATTTAATACTTAAACTCGATTCAAAAACCTATCTTCCACATATAATCAAATTAGCCTCTGAAACACGTTCCATTGTGTTCGGAATGCGGGTAAAACCTTATAAACGCCTGGCGACACGTGAGATTTGGAGTTCGTTTGTAAAAGCTTGTTAAAATTGAGAATATTAATAGAATAATTTGATTACACGTATATATATACGTATAAGGTCAAAACCCTAGTATCATTTTCGAGTCGTCATTCTATGTTATTTCAATGGCCGAAATTTCGTGAATTTCTTTCTCAATATCTCGGAATCCTTGCACAATTAAGCTTGATTTCTAAACGAAGATTGTAGAGGGCTTCGAGATTTACGCATCCTATGGTGGATCGAGGGTATCATCGTCGATTGGAGGCGTTATGAGGTTGCGTTCGCCGACCGTTTGCGCTCGTTTTCGAGCTGATGGAGCGACCGAGTTTGGGTAGGCACCAGGCGATGGATGAGCTCGTGTAGACCGTTCGTATGGTGGTTACTGATCGCAGCCTAGGCGATCGAGGAGGCGACGGTTCCAAACCCTAGTGGGAGGCTATGGGTTTTATGAGATGCTGGAACGCGATCGTGTGATGAAGGGAGAAGTATAGGGACGGCCGATGGTATAATATTAAAAAAAATTGTTTTAAACATTTATTCAAACTATAAAATTCATATCTTGTGCATATGTTATCAGATTTGGACGAAACAAAAAGCGTCAGAATCACAACAATGAGCAGCCCGCTGTGGTGCAGATTTGGAGTCGTTCTGAGCAAGTGAAAATTTGCATTAAATCAAACGTGCTCGATTTAATGTAAAGTTTGAACGCTCGGTGTTTCGAAATTCAAGGTGAGTTAATCTCACTCGCCTCTGGAATGCTAGTTAGCTTAAATAGTTAATATTTAAATGATTGCTTGATTGCTTGAATGTGATAATGGTTATCAGATTGGATCGATTTATTTGTTGTGCTAACATCTGTGAATGCAGGGAAACAGTTTGGAGGGATCCAACTGGATTTCTCACAATATAGAAATTATTTTCGCAATTGATGATGTATTTTATTTATATATTGTGATAGATTATTTGAAATTTATTTGTGCTGTGTTATGATTGGGTAAATAAAATCTGGGATTTTAAAGTATAAATAAAGTAAATCGTGATTAAAAGGAAATGAAGAAGGATTTTTGAGCAATGAATTTAAGGATTAAATTCAAGAATTAGTTTGGAAATTGGAAATGTTTTTGAAATAGGGATTTAAAAGGAAATGAGAGATAGAAATTTATAAACTGGATTTATAAATGAAATGGAATATTTATCGGGGATAAATATTGAAGATATAGAGTTCCAGAGGGAATTTCTATAAGAAGTGCGGATTGTTTTAAAAATAATAGTGAGATTATTTTTAAAGGATGGGAAGTGTATTTCTCCTAGAAACTAAGCATGTTTCAAAGAAAAGTTTTCGAAGTATAAACTAGAAAGTTTTGAAAGATTTTTTTAGAATATTTTAGAAAATTATTATTATTTTAATTATTTTTAAGTGAAAATAAGTATTTATTTAAGTAATTATGGTATTTAATTATTTAAAAGGTAATTTAGTATTATGTTTTCTAAAGGGAACTTAATATAAATATTTGATATAATAACCTCGTATAAAAAGGAAATTTTTGATTTAAGTTACTTAAGAAACTTTTATACATATTCAAAAGTACAATTTGAATAAAGAATTTAGTAATCATGTTTTAAGTATATTTTGGAAGTGATTTCCAGGAAATGGGAAATGTATTTAAAAACAAAAAGGGTTTATTTTTAAAGTGTTAGGAGAAATCTATGGGATTTAAACGTAAATTTGAATTGAGATAAATCCAGCGGGATTTATAAAAAGAATTCTTTGGTTTATTCTAAAATGGAAGTGTATTTCCCTAAAAAGCCAAGTACCTTTTTAAAGCATATTTTGAGTAATAGTTAGAAGGTTTGAAGTTGTTTTAAATGAATGGTTTCAAGAAATTATTATTTAAGTGGTAAAAATTTTAAAAGTGAATATTTATCAAATTAGTTATAGTAGTAATTATTTTAAAGGGTTAATTAGTATTATGTTTTGAAAGAATTTTTTTAATATTTATATTTTATAAAATGGATTTATTTTAAAGATAGATTGGTTAAAGTTATTCGAAACTAGTATAGAATTTTGTAACTCCTCTTTTAAAATTTAATGTAACTTAACCTTTATTATAAAATTAGTTTATATCTTATAAAACTGTTTTGCTTTAAATATTTTTAAAATACATTTTTGAATAAAATGTTTAAGTAGTCTAATTTAAATATTTAAGGTATATTTTATAATAAAGTGATTTAATCATTTTGAAATCTAAGGTATTTGTACTTGGTGTTTTCAGTGGAAATAAATATATGGGAATTTATTCCATGAGAAGAGTGCGGTTTTGAAAACTATTTTCAAAAAGGGGCTGAAAAGGAAAATATATCTTGCGAAGATATTTTGAGATTAATAAATAATTCGGGTAATTATTTATTTGTTTGATGGATGTTGTGGATGTTAATTGATAGTTAAATAACCGACTATGAATATTGGCTAATGCGGTGATCGTTTCGAAGAGACCAGGATCATGATTAATTTCTCAAAAACCACTTCGATCCGGTTTGTACGTTTTCGTGTGGAAAACAAGAGTTTGGATTCGAAGGTGGAGCAGTGAAGTGCAAGGGCTAGTCCTACTAATCCTGAGGGTGATTCCAAAATGGATGTAGTAGGAGTAGTGCCTTCGGCTCCGTTCGAACCCGGGACGGACTTGTATGGATGAATGCTTTCAGAACATTGTCAGGTGGACGATGGGCATTCTAAGTGAAACGTTCTAAAAGGTAACGCTTAGCCTCAAGCCTCATCAACCGAGAATGACTGAAAATCAGGGGACATGTAGCAAGGCTAAGTGGGTAGCACCTATTAGGGTGAGGTCATCCCTGTCTAGATGTCCTTTTTTATTCTTCTTAGTGGGCAGTTGCTGATCCCAACCGCAGGGTGATCTTACTCGGGATTATCCAGTAAGGGGTAGTCTCGGTCTTGTGTTGCAGGGGATTGAGGGTGGATCCTCAGTACAGTGATCTAGGCCACGTACTGTGATAGGTGGTACCCCAGTGCCTAGTCATTAGTTGAAAATCCATTCTCCATACGTGCCTTTACGGTTTTGTTTGTATACCTATTAGCTGAAATTTAATAAATGTAACAATTTCGGCTATTTGAATAAGTATTTGTATATAGATGCTATTATGATATCAGAGGATTTTGATAAGTGTTTTGGCTATCGTAAGGTAAAAACCCGACATGTTTATTTGTGGCATGGTCTTACGAGATGCTTTTGTTTTCAAAGGATTTTGAAACTTTAATAATCAATTTGGGTGTATTTTTCTCACACTCGTATTTCAGACTGACTCGGGTGTTATTTCATCATAATGCTCGAGTCGGACCGAGTATTATAGATTACAGGAAAGGATGTTGTGGAGCTCAGGAGAGGAGCTTGGAGTCGGAGACATATTACCCATACTTGTTTATGTCTGCTGCTGTGATTGTTGAGTTGCCAGCAAGTTGTGGGGTAGGTTGTTATAACTGTCAGGCTGGTAGTTGCTGTTTTGTCTGTGTGTTACTTTGATGATATATATAAAACAGATATGTTTTCATTTTGTGTAAAGATTTGATATTAACTATTATATTTTGTTCCGCTGCGATTGTGAGATTCTGTTATTGTTTAGTTCCTTCTTTCTTCTATCTTCTTTCTTTTCCCTCAACAATCTGTCTTTTCCGGCACTCGAGCATCAGCATATTATTCTGTGGTGTATTTTGTGTCGATTTTCGAGGGTCGAGAAGTGGGGTCGTCACAGGTATATTTTCTTTGGATTGGGTCGGGGAACAAGTCTTGATTTATTTTTTGTTGTCAGAATAATCTTCTAAGTGTCAATCAGATATTTGTTTAGGTGAAAGTTATAGTGAACATAGTAAATTATTCTCTTTATCATTGTAAGAATGAAACGAGTTCGAATCCGAACAAACCCAAAGCAAATTAGAACTTGATATTTTGTCAAAACTATTTGTTTGGAAATATATACAATTTTGTTTCAAAAAGGGAACTTTGAAAATAGAAGTATTTCTATGATGACTAGTTTTAGAGACTAGAAATAAATTAAAATGGAAAGAGATATGTTCGGATGGTTAACACTTCTCTTAAGTATTGCCCTTCTTGGTCAGGGAATATATGATACTATTTGGTAGTACCTAGTTCTTTAGCATCATTTTGGGGTTACACGGACTATATATATAGTATCATTTTAAAAAGAAATAAAACCAGGTATTTGGATCTTGAATTTACTTAAGGGAAATAAATTTGAAAAAGGTTTAGACTAGATAGTTGTATATGCCTCTAGGATGTAGTAGGGGATTTTACCGTTTTCTAAACTAAAGTTGGGTTTTTACGAAAATGTTTCCATGAATAGTTATGGAAGTAAAATGATTAAGTTTTGTCTAAAATAGTTTCCTTCTTTGTTTGAGATGAAATTTTAAGGTCGAAGTACTTTTAAAACATGGAAGAATGTAATGATCCGAAATTTTATCGATGTGATTTGGGAATATTTAATTTATTTTAGATATTTAATTAATGCTTAAGTAACCCTCTTTTAATTTATAACTAATTACGGAAAATTCATTTTCAATTTTTTTTTAACTAAAATAGGTAGTCTGACGAAAAATAGAAAATGTGATCGAAACTCATTTTTCTGATTTTCGACTTTTTATCGAACGAAAAGTTTTAGAAAATTGGTGAACATATGTATACATTTTAAACAATGTTAGAAGATTTAAACATTTTATGTTGAGATAAGTAAATATGTAATATAATAGGAATGAATAACTGTAAAATGTTTTTGAATTTTAAAATGAAATGATGGATGTGAAAATTCAAAGATTCCTTTAGTATTTAACTTAACAAAGGTGTATGAATACTTCAAATATCCAACATATTTTCATGTGCTTAACATTTTGGTGACTTTGATATGACCACAAAGTTAAAAAATGGTCTAAGGGAATTTTGAAGCTTTTATCTTATTTATTTTATTTTATTTTATTTTATTTTATTTTTTTACTACACTATATATATTTATCCTTCCCATTTCATATCTCATTTCCATCCTTTATTTTTTCTTCTTCATACGTATTAACTTTATTTTTTTTTCCATCTTCTTTTCCTTTTTTTCATTTTTGAAAAGTCCCATCTTTCTATATCTTAAAATATCTAAAAAAGATTTCTACTTCACTCAAGAAGGGGAAAAAGAAAAAAAATTAAAAATGAAGCGTGGATTTGGGTTTCATCAAATTGGGAGTGTGAGAGCACTACATCTTTTATCTTTGTACAATATATAGTGAAATGAATGTTGAATATTATGCTAATAGCTTGGTTTTAAAATAACACGCATGCTTAGGTAATTGGTTAAAAACCATATTTTTGTTGATAATTTGCTTTGAAAAAAAATGATGTGCATGTTTACTATAAAAGAAAACATATGCTATGATAAATTGCATATCTCATACATATTTAGTCCGTTTAACAAACGAGATTTCGTAGTAAACTCATATGGACGAGTACAACATTTTAAAATAAAAATTTATTAGCTTGGTTGTAATATAAATTAATGATAAAATAATACTAGTTGAATATTATTACGTTGATTTACGTAATAATGTAGGTAATTAGTGTCACTTCATTGGTGACCTATATTTAGAAGAATAAAACATTGTTCTGCTATAATTAAATAAAATAGGTTATTCTTGATATATGTTTAGCAGAATAAATCATAGTTCTGCTATTATATTAGTTTGGACATTTATTCATATGCCAGTTAATTAATATGTGGACAAATTAATATTGAATAAGTGAGGGATTAGCTATTGATTTCTAAATTATTGATTTTATTTACATATCTGTTTTCTTATGTAAATACCATAGGTATGACATGGAAATTTGAAATTAAATAAATGGCAGCTTAACTAAATACCATTGTAGTAGCTAAACCTCTCCCCAAAATTTGAAAAGGAATTTAATTAATTATATCATTAATGTTGTTTAAAGTTATTTAATTATATTATTAATGTTGTTTAAAGTTAATTAATAATATCATTAACATTGTTTAAAGTTATTTAATTATATTATTAATGTTGGTCTAAGTTAATCAATTGATCTAATTATGGTTTATGTTAATTAATTGATTTAATAAATGATGAGTTAAGTTAATTACTTAACTTATTTTATTAAAAGTGTTTAAAAGAATTGCTTATTTTATTAAGAATGTATTAAAGTTAATTAATTATTTTATTTATTGTGATCAAATTATAAAGGTGTTTATCTATAATAAAATTGTTTTATAAAAAGAGTTGTACTTAATTTACGGGTTATAAAAATAAGTTAGGATTTATAAAAGGAGTATTAGTAAGGGATTTTTATAAAAGAGTTTAGTTATAGAAAGAAGTTTTATAAATTATTTTGGAGACTTGGGAAATGATTTTTAGATAAGTAATGGGCATATAAAAAGGGAATTTTATAAAAGGAACGAGATTTGATCTTGATAAATAATATTTCTTAATTATGGTGGTATGGAAACGTTCTTTTCATGTGACATTGAAGGATAGTGGTTTGTTTAAAGTAGGTGATGTTTTATATAATATTTGTTTTTTCCATTTAAATATGAATTTGGAAAAGAGAAAAAAAAATTCCTTAAGTTTTGTTTGTATACTTATTCCAATAAGACAAGTAAATGGATATTTTCTATGTATTGAAAACACAACGGTCAATGATATACTTATACCAATGTGATAAGCATATAAGTGTTTTTCCAAGTACTAAAAAGAGCATAAGGGGTTTGTGAAATATCTTTTGTGAAGGTATTTTAAATCAAATAATTCAAAAGATATTTAACTAATGAAAGATTGATTAATAGAGGCTTAATGGATCTCATATGGAATCAAATCTATATTTGATTGTTCGTTATTTGATAGTTAAATAACTGACTACCAAATTTTGGTCAAAGTATAACTCTGGAAGTATCTAAAAGAAACATGAGAGTTACAAGGCACGGTCATCTTCGATGATGTTATATTATAAGTACATATCTCATTTTGTTCTTCTATGACAAATGAGAGGGAAATACATCGTCTTAAATGTTTAGAAGATGATCTCCGCTTTTATGTGTTATCCGATTATTTCCAAAAGAACCGGAATTCTCTTTATCGAAATGACCGATTTGGTTTATTTAGTGACCGCTAAGCGAGGGAGTGCACTTATATGAATGACTCGAACTGTAACAACTCCAAAACATATGTGCGTTCTATGCTTTAGAAGAGATTCAAGATTGGTTCGAGATGATTTAAGACCGAGTTCTTTAGAGCACAAGGGCTGCTTCCTACTAATCCTAAGGGTGATTCCAAAATGAATATAGTAGAAGTAGTGCCTTCGGTTTGTTCTTATCCCGAACAACTTGTATGGACGAATGCTGGCATTGCATTGTGCCTGAAAGGAAGTGTTATCATTCTGAATGGGATTTTTAGGAGAGGAAAAAGGTAATTGCGACCTCACAAACTACAACCCGATAATGACATAAACAAGGGATATGCTTCAGAGCTATGTGTTCGTTTCCATTAGGCATAGTCATGCCTTGATTTAGAATTGATATTTATGGATTTGGTATGTGTGCGCATGGAGGAGTGGGGCCATGGCTGGTTCACACTATTTAATAGCCTTGGTGCCCAAGGAAGGATGTAATCCGGTATGCCATGTTAAAGGGGCAACCGGCTATGATTTGCAGAGTGTAACGACCCTTAAATTTAATTGGTTTTAATAATGTTATTAACTGAATTTTGTGAAATTTTAGATAATTAAATTTGAAAATGAAAATTTTATATTTGAAATACGTCTCTTTTAACATAACAAATGGTAATTTTTCATCCAATAATATTGAAATTTATTTTATTGTGTAATTTTATTTTAATTTAAATCAAATAAATTTGATGATAATAAAATGTTTTACAAACCTGAATATTTTTCTGCAATAAATTTGTAAATCATCTTCGGAGTGAGACATCATCTTCTGTTTTTCCCAAATTTGAATCGCTATTGCTCCGTTTATCTTATCTCTGGCAAATTAGCAGCATTTTCGGTACTGATCATCGATTTTTGATCGGATGATCGTACCATTGATATCTATGTACCGTTCTTATCGTCTCATCCCTTGATATTCATTCTCATGACTTTTATTTTTCCACCTCTTCACGTTTTTGAACTATTCATTTATAAAATAATATACATTAAAAATTTGTATTTTCGAAAAGCTTACCCACCTTCTATATGCAAAACCAAAGAAAAGAAAGCCTGCTCCTTCTTCTTCCCATCGTTCTATTTTTTCTTTTGTCCTTGAATGTATATTACATTAATTATAAGTTATACACTTATTTTTACTTGAAGATGGATCGGCCATCAAACTCACGCCTCCCCTCTTCTTCTACCCGACCTATCACCCTCCACAACCATCAGCCTGGCCGCATGCAAGCATCATCTTCTATCGCCAGTCTTCGAGCCTCAAAACTCACCCGATGCGCCATGTCTTCCCAAGCAACCATGCACAACCTAGACGTAGCAACATTTTCCCCTGCTCTTCTTTGTGTTTTTGGATGTTAGGCTTTATATATATATTGCTCTATATCTTTTGAATTCTATCAAGTGTTTTCAAAACTGCTGTCAGCATTGTCAAAATTGGTAAAGGGAAAATATGTGTATGCTATATGTTTTAAGATGTTTGTTTAGATATATACTAGTATCTACCGAAAAAACCTTTATATAATATGGTGTTTATATTATTTACGTCCATACTAGTTTATTCATACATGCGTATACGTGATCCGATATGGGCTTTAGTGTATAAGTTATTATATATCTAATGTTTATATATGTGTAGTTATATATGTTACAGTTCAATATAAAGGTATTTATACTTTATATTATATTAGTTAGTAGTACATATGTGTTTACGTACAGGCTCATGCATAAATACGGTTGCTATTTCAACCTTCTTTTATATAAAAGTGAGTTTATATATAAGATATATATATATATATATATATATATATAAATTTTAAATAGAGAATTGGATTATTGCTGGCTCCTCTATTACAGACATTGCTATTTTGATTTAAAATTTGATTTTTGTGCGATGTTTGTTTTATACTTATATACCGTTTATAAGATTTTAAGTGTATCTGGAAAATTTAAACTATGTTAAGTATAATGTTATTTGAAAGGGAAAGAAGAGTTATATTCGTTGCACGTGTATATATATTGGTTGTTACATTAAATTTATATAAGTCGATGTCATACCTGATTGGTAGATTTATCATATATATATTGTTTATATATATTTATATATGTTATATAAACTAGTTGTTACTAAGTTTTACTGTTCGAATATAAAATAATGTATATGCATACTTTGATAGTTATATAGTCATACATTCTGGTTATCATATATATATATAATAATTATTAATATTAAAGATATAACATGTTGGTAAGCATGTTGCATTTTTAAGTGTGTGTATATATATATTTCAAAATATAAAGTATATATATATATATGTATGTATTTATTTCAAAGTTTATTAGGTAGATATGTTTATTCTGTTATATGTGCTTTATTTAAAACAATGATTTCTAATACATATATATTTAAATTTAAAACGTGTTTAAATTTATAATATGATGTAAATATATATATTTATATAGTTATATATATGAGTTCACTTATATCATTTATCTTCAACAGTCCAGTTCTGATTTGTTCTCATCAATATCTATATATCAGCTTTGTCCCTCGAATTCGTGCCAATCTTGCTTTGCTTTAGATTCGCAACTCATTATATCGTCGGATCTCTTTAACCTCGAAAGGTGAGCAATCACTCACGATTAATATTCTTATATTTATTAAATTTAATTTCAATTGGAATGACAATTGAAATATGCTATTGTTAGTTATTTACATTGATATATATGCTATCTGTTCACCTGTGACATCTGACACCATTATCTGTTATTTATATTGATGATATATGCCTGTTATATTATTTTCATATCTGTTATCACTCTGCAAGTTCCCTGTTAGTATAGAATTCACTATGGATTGAAATGGTACAAAACCAAATGATCTGTAGAATAGGAGAAAATCCTTATGGTTTGAAATGATAGACCCAAGCGATTTTCATTGAATTGAGTTTGGGATTGCGGGTTGAAATAATTTACACCTGTATTTATATTTAAATTATGGATTCAAATGATAAACATCCATATCACTTGACCATAGGATAGAAAATTATATACAAACACTATGGTCTATATATAAAAATATTTTGAAATGGTTTCTATGGTTTTGGAAAGAAATATATGGTTTTATAAAAATATTGATTTTGGATATTATATAAGTGTTAATTTATATATAACTAAATTCTTGATTTTAAGCTACGTATAAATTTGTTTAAAAATAAAATAAGTATAATAATATAGTTTGATTTTATTATAATATAATATGATTAAGTATTTATTTAAATTATAATATAGAATTTATAACGATTTACTAAATTAAGTTTAGAAAGTTAGATTTGAAATTGATTTGAAATGGTATGTAGTTAAGAATTTATTTAATTCAAATCGATTTGAAACTTGTGGAATTTGAAATTTTAAAGGATATGATTTTATAACTTGATTTTATTTAAGGTGATTTAAAGGGATATATCAAGTTTGAATAAATTGAAGGAATATTGAGTTATCTGTAATTGGAATTCTTATTTAAATGATATTAGATTTATTAAGTAAACATTTCAAAAAAAATAGTAAATGGATATATATATATGAAATTATCAAATTTTGTTTTGGAATGTTGTGATATGCACGTAATTGTGCATATATTTACATCCATACTTTATCTCTTTTTATTTAAATAATCATCATATTTGGGCATTTTAACACGTTTAAAACCAAAATTCAACTATTTCCAACCATCATATTTTCATCTTCATTCAGGGACAAAACGGTCATTTTGTGCATGTGTCAATATAAGAATTTTTACTTGGACATTTTTTGACAGCTTTTATAGGAATTTGGATGCATATGGAAGAGGCTTATATGAAGATATATGCATGCACAAATGAATACAAAGGAAAGAAGAGGGAAATAATTCAAGCCATGAACATGGAGGACCCCACCCACTTACCTAAAAGTACAATTTGGAGCTAATGGACAACTAAGTGGAGGTTAAAGCTTCATGCAAAACAAATGATGGATTAATTAGTGGTTAATGGTTACTTGTTGGCCACACATCCTAAAGGGAATTTTATATAGCCCCCTAAAAATAGAATTACGGTTTTATGCATGTATATATAGCCCTCTTATGTATATGAAACAATCATCTACTCTTTCATTTTTCTTAGGAAATTAAGAAATCAAAGTGTAAGCTCAATGTTCTATGAAATAAAAATGGCTTCCAAGCCTCTTTCTTCTCTCTTTTCTACATGTTTTTCTTTGTTTTATTGTTAATGTTTATTTCTATGCTCTCTTCTTCTTTATGTTCATAGCTTAGATTTACATTTATGCAAGTAGTTAGTAGCTAATCTCTTTTGCTTTCTTTGCTTATTTTCTATTCTCTTTTCTTTTTAATGTTGAAATTTATTTGTGTTGCTTCAATGCCACAAATGAGTAGCTAAACCCCTTCAATTTAGGGGTGATGAAGCTCTCTAACTTTATGTAATTTCAATATTTTTATGATTTATGATCTCTTTGTTTATGCTTCATGAATGTGAATTTTGATGTAAGTTTATACAAGTGGGTTTGATAGCTTATGTTGCTTATGCAAATGAGCTATTCTTATTCAACATAAACACAATTTACATCATCATTTGCTAATTAATTTTTGATTATGAAATGAAAGTAAAAATGAAATTTGATGATCTATATTACTAGTTACAATAGTAAATAGATCATGCTTAAAATAGTATTTGCTTTGGCTTCTTTTTCATGAGAAGTATAAGTGGTATAATTGTTGTATTATAGTTTGATGGTTTGAGTTATGTTAACTAATAACATAAACAAACCATACTTATGATAAATGCAATGATTATTTCACTTAATATCAAAGTTAGAGATCATAAATTATGTGTTTGTTGATTTACAAAAATTTGACAGTGGATTTGCCTCTAAATTGTTCTTTAGTCTAATAGTTTTTGAATCACATTTTTATAGTGTTAGTCTCATTTTATTTTTAGTTAACAAATCCTCCTCCATTTGGTTTAATTTGATTGAATAGAAGTTTAAAATCATCAATTCCCTGTGGATCAACCCGTATTTGCCCCATGCTACATTCGTACACCGTGCGCTTGCGGTTATTTTTATTTCAAAATTCGTTCGACGGTTTTCTAACTCGATAGAATTTCCGTCGACGAACAAGTTTTTGGCGCCGTTGCCGGGGATTTGCTTCGATTTTAATTTTCTATTCTTCGAATTATTTTCATTTGATTTTTGTGTGTGTTTATTTTGTGTGTTTGCATTTAAAAAAAAGAAAAAAATAGTGTGCATTTGTTGGTGTGCTTGGTGTTCTAGTTTCACTTCTATTTTCACTTTTGATTGAAAAAATAAAAAATCATCACACTGCAATTCAATAGTGTGCATTCTTGTTTGCATTTGTCACCTCTGTTTTCAGTAACTTCCGTGTTCTTTTGTTTCAGTTGTGTGCAAGCGTGTCATCAGTCAAAAAAAACAAATTTCATTCCATTTTACATTACTGAATTTCAGTATTACATCTTTTGCTTCACATTGTGTTTTCATACATCTATGCTACAATACATTTGTAATTTGTATTACATTAGTGTTACTCCTTCACCATCTCACAGATTTGCCATCTCAGTTCTGCAACCACCAACAGATCATTCTTAAAGCCACCACAAAGCCCCCTGACCAACCATTTCACCTGAACGCTAATCACCTCGCAACTCAACCCTTCATTGCAACTCCTGGTTCCACAACCAATATCACTGTCATAATCACTTACCTTACCATCATTTCAACATCCCTCTTGTTGCCTTCATCCCTGACATACTGAGCTTCCACAACCTACGACCACACCAGCATTCAATCCCAAAACCACCAGTGCCACTGTCTTCAACAAAACATCACCACAACTTCCTACGAACCAGTCACTACAGCCATCGTTCCAAACACATCAAACACCCACCCAAACCCCTGTCTTCCCACCATTCATCTCTGTTCACACACATCTCACATAACTCCAATTACATCTCCTCCTGACCATACACTATTGCTTGATAAACTGCATACAACTACCATTGCTCATCTCCACTTCTCATCTACCTCTCCACTTTTCATCTGCTTGCTGCCAAATAACACATTTCCACAGCCACAAGTTGCTCACCTCTGATCATCTCATTTCAAATTTCAACTCCCAAACTTTCATCACTGACCGTCAACCCAACCACCCCAAACTTCCACCAATCGAACTCCACCATCCATCGCCTTCGCATCATCACGCATCCAGCATCTCACTACAAACCCTTTCCTCCATAATTCGCAAAAACCAAGAACAATTACAAGCCACTACCACAACCGCCTTCACCCAGAAATCATCAACAACCTCCTTACGCAAATCAAATCCAAAGCCAGACTACCTCACAAACCGCAGCAACCCATCGCGACACTCGAACTCGAGCCGCCTTGTCCACCGAACACTGCATCCCTCAATCATTTGGAACCTTCGTAATTCAATTTCGTTTTGATTCTCAAATTTGAGTACTTACGAATTGAGTTTTGTTTTTGCTTTTGAGGGATTAAGAATTTGATTGTTGAGTCAGTGAAATCGATTGTTTTTTTGGTTAAGAATTCAATTTTGTGATTTGTGGTGCTCTCTGTTTTGCAGTAATATACTAAGTGGGCCGGGTTTTGGGCTTTAGTGTGTGTTTGTTTTCTTTTCTTTTTTTTAAATTGTTTAGTTTTGGTTTGTTTAAAAAAAAAGTTAGCCCAATTTATTTTGTTTGATTTCTTTTGAGTTTGGTTTTGTTATACTATATAGTTGGTAAAAAAAAATTGTATATTTGTTTTGTCTCGTTTTAAGTTGCTCTTAAGTTTCATCCTTATATTAAAAAAAATTGTAAATATATCTTTTTCTTCATTTCAGGTTGTCAAAGTAGAAATTTAAAAGAAAGAAGTGCTTGCCAACAAATAAACTGCTTTGCTATGCTAAGAAAAATTGCCGCTAAAAAAAATATTGCTAAATAATCTGCACGCTCTAGTATCGTGCACCTTTTTCCTTATTTATTTGAATTGCATTGTTGGTTACTTGCATTTGCATTTATACATTAAAAAAAAATTCAAAATTCGAAAAAAAAAACCCAAAAACAAACTTCATTTTAGTTGCATTGTTAATACATGTTTAATTTCTTGTTTTGCATTCATCTCATCTTATTTTCTTTTCTAAGGACAATACCCCAATTCACATAAGGCGAGGGATTTCATCACCCTTTCCTTAGCCCACAAAAGCATTTCATCGTAGAATTTGACTAATAATAAAGGTTAGACGTTGGACCTAAGGGTGTCACGAGCTCACTTAGGGCTTAATTGTATCTTCACAATTGTTTTATTTGAACGATTTTATTTCTTGGTGTCTAGGCTACGGCAGAGTAATAACCAATTATAAAAATTACGGTGATACGGAAATATTATACTGGTTGTTCCTCTGAAGGTGCTTAAACCTTCGGCTGCATTGCTACGGTGATTCGTGGTGCACCGATAACTCCTGTCCGTTACCTGGCTGAGAAATATTTTTGTTGATTTAAGGCAAAGTGTGATTATACAATTTTGGGTTAGGAGCTACTAAGGACAAAAAGTTGTAATTAAGTCCTTTGCATTCATTTAGTTGAATTAGTTCATGCATATTTAAAAAAAATTAAAAAATCCAAAATCCAAAAAAAAAATTGTAAATTTTAACTTGATTTTTCATTCAAAAAAAATCCTTTTCTTTGTTTCCTTTGAAAATATTCAATCAAAAACAAAAATCCAAAAAAAATTATATAATCTTTTCAAAAAGAAAAAAAAATTTGAAAAACGAAAATCAGTTTCCATTTTCTTAAAAAAAAAAATCTTTTTGGTAAATATTTGAAAATTCAAAAAAACAAAAAAAAATACAAAACCAAAAACATATAAAATAAATTTGAAAAACCAAAAACAAAATAAAAATCAAACTTTTCTTTTGAAAATAAATCTCACTTGTTAAATAGTTTTCTCCCTTGTAAAAAAAAATTCAAAAAAAACAAAAACACGTTTTCAAAACTTCTTTCACTCCCTAAACTCAATTCTAACTCCTTTCTCTTCTCGACTTTCACTTGTGCATGAGTACTTGGACTCGTGACACAACAACGAATCGTTGGACTCGCGGCCCTTCTACAAACCGTTTAACTCGAATAGACGATCCTCCTGAAATGGTGAACGAAAACGCCCCTCGAACTCTTATGGATAGAATCTTTCCCGATAGAGTTTCTATTCCATCTTGCATTACGTTACCCGCCCCTACGGGTAACCATTTCGAAATCCATTCGAACCATATTGCCACGCTTCCAAAATTTGGCAATTTCGAGCACGATGATCCATACATCTTTTTGACTAAATTCGAACAAGTTTGTGCAACCATTAAACTCCAACAACTTTCTGATGACGGAATCTAACTTCGATTAATCCCATTTTCTCTTACGGATTACGCTGAAAAATGGTTGTACAGCTTACCTTCGAACTCAATTAAAACGTGGGAAGAATTTGTAAAAGCTTTCTTAAAAGTTCTATCCCTTGGAAAAAACAAGTAGAATTCGAAACGAAATTGTAAATTTTCATCAATTCAAGGGTGAACCATTTGGAAAATATTTTGAAAGATTCAAAGAGCTTCTGATAAAATGTCCACACCATAACTTTGAAAAATGGACGATTTGCCAAATCTTATACGATGGACTAGAAAACAGCTCACGAACGATGCTCGAATCAATGTGCCAAGGCAATTTTCTTGCCCAACATCATGATGATGCTTGGCAATTTCTTGAAAACCTCGCTGAAAAGTCGTCCCAATGGGAACGCTCGAACGAAAAATCAATCTACTCGCAATCGAGTTCACACTCGATAGGATCTTCTGTTGCTTTGGAAGCTAAGATCGACGCAATGATTAAAAAATCCGATAACGTTTTCTCATCGAATCAAATGAACCAAGCTTCCCAACCGATGTGTTATAAATGCAATGCTCCTAATCATATAGCCGATCAGTGTCCCAATGCTATCGAACAAATCAATGCTTTCAATAAAGCCAAAAACGACCCGTTTTCTCCAACGTACAACCCTGGTTGGAGAAATCATCTGAATTTTGCATGGAGCCAAAACAATCCTAACACGAATACGATTCGTCCCAATTTTCTAGCATTTCCGAATGATGTTTCGAATCCTCCCTTTCAGCCCAACAATTTTCAACCAAACTTTGCGGGTCCATCCCATAATCAACCACAACAATCAAATTTTCAAACAAATTCTGCTCATCCTCCCCAAGACGATAAACGTTTAACTTCACTTGAGAAAACTCTTGAAACGTTGGCTAAGGCAACTACTCAAAGCCTTCAATCAAACAATAATTTGCAAAATTCATTGACTTCATATATGCAAAACACGAACCAATCAATTGCAAAACTCGAAATGCAAATAAGTCAATTAGCCACATCTTTAAGTGAATGTGAACGAGGAACATTCCCAAGCCAGCCCCTTCCAAATTCCAGAAATCAAAACGCAAATTCAAATCAAGCCCATGTTGTTCAAGATAGCAACGTCACCCAGTTGAATGCTATCACAACTCTCCGTTCTGGTAAACAAATCGATAATCAAGTCGTTAATCCAAATGATTTACCGAAAACTTTTCTCGACACTTCTGAACCAACGAACGACTCAGAACAGAACGTGGAGCCATACGTCGAATCGAACGACAATCAAAAATTTTCTTCTTCTACTCGAGTAGACCTGCCTACCGAGTATCGTGTTCCATTTCCACATCGTCTTCGACCAAAGACACACTCGGACCAAATGGAAAAGGTGTTGGAAATTTTTAAACAAGTAAAAGTGAACATCCCGCTTCTTGACATCGTTCAGCAAGTCCCCACTTACGCGAAATTTCTTAAGGACTTGTGCACCTAAAAGCAACACACTCAAGTGCCCAAAAAAGTCTTCTTAGCAGCTAGTTCGAGTGAAGTCTTGTCCCGATCCATGCCCGTTAAATACAAAGATCCTGGCTGCCCTACGATTTCGTGTACAATTGGAGACAAGACGATTAACAAATGTTTGATAGACTTAGGCGCGAGTGTCAACTTGATTCCATACTCCATGTACGAACAATTAGGCTTAGGTGAGCTCAAACCCACGAAAGTTACGCTTCAATTTGCCGATCGTTCCATTAAGAAGCCTGTAACAACCCTGCATTTTCTAATTATTGTAATTGTATATTTTAATTATTTTAATTTAAATTCCTAATTTAAATACTTTATTTTATTTATTAAATGAACATATTTTGTTATTTGAAATATAAATGTTGATTTTGATGTGGATTAGAATTTCAAACATGCATAAATTGAATATTTCCAGAAAATGTGAATTTTGGTCAATCTGGTCAAACTTTGACTTTTAATTTAAATTTTAAATATTTGAAAATTTGAATTTTCTATTTTATTATGAAAATAAATAAAATTCAAAGAATACTGCTTTTCGTTTCATTGAAATTGGATTTATATTGTGAAAGATATGCTTTTTACAAATTTGGGAGTAAATTGTTTTATTTAACAATATTGTTTATTTTAAATTATATAAATAATCTTTTTAGTTGTCATATCTTATTCTAATTTGTATTATATGTTATTTTACATATATTTTTACCTTTTAAATATTTTTAAAGTGATGTTTGAATTTTTCCAAAGTCTATTGAATTTATTTTCTATTTTTAAAGCCTAGTTTCCATTTTTCTGTTATTTTCTTTATTTAAATTATATTTAATTAAAATTTATTTATTCATTTTTATGTATTCATTTTTATTTTATGTTTTTATCTTTATTTATAAATATTTTTCATGTACATACAATTTTTTTCAAAGTTCATTTCATTTATTTTCGAATTTTCAAGCCTAGTTTACATTTTGTTTGCTATTTTCTTAATTTAATTATATTTAATATTTATTTATTTATTTATTTTTGTTTATTTACTATATTTTCGTGTTTTTATCTGTATTTATACATATTTTACATGTATTTAAAATTTAAAAAGAAATGGTGGAAATTTGAAAGGTTTGTGACTCTTTATTTGCTTAAGCCTCTTTGTATTCTCATCTTTTCATTATCAACCATTACCTTTTCATTTTTGCTTCCTTAACTCCATTGCTTCAGCGGTATCTTTTTCCTCATCATTTTCACGAAAATTTAAGCTTCTCAACTCCAAAAAGATCGGCCATCGACCTGAGAAAAAGTTTTGGTAAAATTTTTATTTCTTTTTTCATGTTTTCCTTCTTGTTGCTTATGTTATTTGCATTGCTTTCTTCACCTTCTAGGCTTGGCACCTCTCCACTCCATCAGCTCCACCATCACCTCCTCCATCTACAGCAGCCATTAGCCCCTCCTTTGACCAAAAATTCAGGCCATGACCCTTCACATGAAGCATCACCACAAAAACATTGCAAAGCTTTGCCAAACTTCACCAAAACAATGCTAGCCAAGCCTATACTCCACTATTACCTTCATAGTTTCCTTTGGCCACTCCTTAGCCACCACCATCATCATCTATATCACTTTTGGCTGCCACATGACCACTGACCAGATCTGAAACCCCCTATGGCGGAGCTCCAATTGACCTAAGCCGAGCCAAAAAGTTGAACAACTTGCCTCTTTTGCATTGTCTTTGGTATGCTTCATGTTAGCACCACTACACCCTCATCTCCACTTGTTTTGATGCCATACCAGACCGAAACCTGATCTATATGATGCCAAACCTGAGCATAACACATCATTGGCTAAGCTCATGATCCACCTTGGTCGAGCATTCGAATGGTAAAGACAGGGTCTTGTCTTTATTGCCTTGTATTTCAACTTTTTCTAAATAATTTTGTGTTGAATATTCATATGGTATATTGTCTTGTTTTGGGTTGTTTACAAGATGATATATTGACTCTCTCTACTCATTTGAATCACTATTCGTGCTGTATCGTGCTTGTCGTGCGTTTGGAATCGTTTGTGTGTCCTAGTGGTCTTCAGCTTGAAAAGGTGAGTCTTTCTCACTCTGACATTTATACTTATGAAATAGTGAATTGATGACAAGTGTTTAGTAATATAAAATGTATATGCAAGTTAATGATGATCATATGATATGCTATACCATGTTATTACCATGTTAAAACTGTTAATTATCACCTGATATCTGATATATGACATTATATTGTGACATTGACATTGTTTATATTGTTTATGCGTATATTCACACTACAAGTTCCCTGTTAGAATAGAATCACTATGGGTTGAAATGATACATACCCGAACGGACTTTAGAATAGGGAAAAATCGTTATGGGCTGAAATGATAGGCCTGAGCGATTTTTATTTTATTTTATTTGGCTTCGGATTACGGGTTTGAAATGATAAAACCCGGTTTTCTTTGTAAATTATGGATTGAAATGATATATATCCGTATCACTTGACCTAGGTTAGAAAATTATATACAGACCCCGTGGTATATTTTTAACTGATTTTTTTTAAATATGTATTTTCAAAAGTATGAAATTTTGATTTAAAATATATATATTATGGTTTTAAGAAAGTTAAATTTTAAATCTTGAAATTGTGAATTTAAGTGAATTCAAGTATGTAAATGTGACATTTGACTTTAAATTTTATTTTAAGATGTAAATAAATAATGAAAATTAAATTTAAAGTTTTGAAATGATATTTAAAGTAAAATTTTAAGTTTATTAAATTTATAAATTAATAAATAGTGAATTTTGACTTAATAAATGAATGGAGTTTGCAAAATTGAATATTTGATCTTAAAATTTTATTGTGTTAAATCATATGATAAAATGATTTTAAATGTGAAATTTTGAAGTCTAGAAATATGATTTTTAAGTTGTAATAATAAAAATTTGGAGTTTTATTATTATTTTTGAAAAGCTAAAATGAAACCTGGAATTTTATAGCACTTTCAAAATGCTTTAGTCTTTTCACAGCATTTTAATGCTATTGTTTTGAATCTAACAATGTTTGAAATAACTAAATATCTATTACGACATTTTATAAATGTCGCTATTCTTGAAATAAACCATTTTGGAAAATATAAGCTACGATAGCACTTTATAAATGCTGTCGTTGCTATAATTTGACAATGTTTTGAAATGTTATAGATTTTAACACTGTTTGGGCTATATTTTAAAGTGTTAAATAATTTAACTTTTGAAATGGATTATCTGTGAAATTTTAGAAGTTTTGAATATTTAAATTTGAATTTTTAATGAATTTAAATTGAATTTGAATTTAAATAAAGTTTACTTGGTTATGTGTTAAACGGAATAAAATGTAATATAATAAATGAATTTTTGAATGGAATTTTGGAATGTATTTTTGGTAATGATGTTTGAAATAATAAATGAATGACATAATTGATTTTTAAATGATATTTAACTTTGAATATTTGGATTTGAATTCAAATAATGATTTGATTATGAAGTTTTGAAAGGATGTAATATTTTAATGATTTTGAAATGGTTTGGAAATGATTGATCTTTATTTTGATAAAGAATATGAGTGTGGAATAATATTTGATTTTGATTTATTTGATAAAGGAATATTTTAAGTTTATATTTGTATGAAAAGTTATTTGGTTTAATTGTAATTTAAGTTTATTTTAATAATATTGGATTTATGAAATGAATATTTCAAAACTACATAATAATGAAATTAGATTTGAGATATGAATATATGGAATTATAATGTTTAGTTTTGAAATGTGGGATATTAAAGTTGGAAACATATTAAAATTGGATAGCTTATTTTGTAAATCAAATCTATATTTGAAATTTATAAGATTTGAAATGTTTTGTTAGAAAACTGAATTGAATTGAAATTGATGGTTTGATTTGAATTAAATTGGAAATTTGAAATTTTGAATTAAATTGGAAATAAATTTGTAAAATGTAAAGAATTAAATGAATGTTTCATGATTTCAAATGTATGATTTCAGAATGTTATGAATTTCAAAGTGTAATGATTTCAAGTATTTTGGTTTCGAAAGAGTTATAACTTTGAAAGTATTATGATTTTTGGAAGTGAATATAGGTTTGAGTTGGAAATGATAAAGTATAAACTATTTTGATTTGAATATAGTTTTGAAATAAAAATGATTTTGGTTTCGAAGTATAAACTATTTTGATTGAATAAATAGTTTTGAAATAAAAATGGTTTTGGTTTCGAGGCGTAAACTATTTTGAAAGGAATATAGTTTTGAAATGAAATGATTTGATCCTTTTGAAATATAAACTATTTTGAAATGACCACGGCGTTATAATAACGTTTGGTTGTTAAAGAGACCGGGATCGAAAGTTGTCATACTCTCTGCCAACTCCGAAAACCACTTTAACAACCGTGTACGCGGTGGAGATTCCAGAATGAAGTAGGATGGTGGCGACGTTCTTGAGGTATATTACGTGGACCCAACTCCCGTGAGTTGGCATAAGGTGGCTAAAACAGGAGCGATCTCGGGCCAAAGGAGTTAGCACCTCTGGTTGGACACATTCCTTCGATACTATACTCTTACTGGTGATTGATTAGATGGCCATCCTCCTATTTTGATTGGGAGTGTGTTCCGAGGTGGGCGTATGTGGCTGCTGCGTTACCACCAGACCGTGTGCGTAATTGGTATATCTACCCTGGCATTGCCTTGTGTGCCGTGTCACCTACCATACCGAGCCTTTACTACGAGTTTGTTTTTCTCCCGTAGCCCGTGTGGTATCCTCTGACAGTCACCCGGAGTGGAGATGGCATGATATTGGATGGACTACTGGGACTATTATGTGTGAAGGGTGATATGGGTAGCCCGGAACGCTATTTAAAAGTATGTTTATTTTACTGTAGACATTATTATAATAGCGCAATATTACTACATAGTAAATAGTTTAACGGATCCTTAAAGGATGGGCGATCCCAAGCATCCTTTAAGTTACTGATGCATTTTTGTTACAGTTCACTTGAGTTGATTTACAGTTCATAAGTATTTATGTCCTGACTCGAGTGTTTTGCTTTACGCTCGAGTCAGATTGAGTGAGTTAGCATTCAAGATTCACCTTCGGAGTTGGAGCTTTCCTTGAAGACCCAGCCATCTATTTTGCTTTCTGTATCCAGTGATTTCAGTGATGTATTCTGATTTGCATCTGATGTATCTTGTTACTTTTTGTTGTATCATGTTTAACTCTGATGTATCTTATTTTTATATAGTAGCTTCATGAACTACTATTTCTTTTAAATTCCGCTGCATTATTAAATACTCTGCGTCTGTGATCTGTGATTATGTATTTACTGTATATTCTGAGATTTGCCAAATTTTATTTACAACGCGGTATTTTTGAGCAATTCAAGTCCGACATGTGCGGATGCGAATGGTTGAAAATATCGGGTCGTTGTAGTTGGTATCAGAGCTTTGGTAGCTCTAGGCAAAACTGAGTATATAGGGTAAATGTATTTACAGAATCACTTTTATTCAAGTTTGAATCTCTTCCTTTTTGACTCGATTCCTTTGAATTTTGGAACATTCCCTGTGGTTCCAAAATCCATTCGTGTCCCTCACTATTTATCTTCTTTTGTTTCTGGAGTATCCCATAACTCCACTTCAAAAGATCTTCATAATGAGTCGGCGGTCTCGCCAACCTCAAATTTATTTGTAAAGGGGGAAAACTCCTTTACAACAACATCGATTCACCAGAGATTCTATATGCTCGGTTTAGATGCTAGTATCTCTTATAATTTCGAACTCTACATCTTGAGATCGAATGTCGATTTACCCAAGAAATCCACATCGGTCTTATTCTTTAAGTTACGGTTGACCCGGTTAAGGTTGCCCGCGATTTATATAAGCTTATCCATCTTTCTATTCTGTTATTTAATTATCTCATCTTTGTTTCCAACTTATCTTCAAATCATTCTTGAAGTGTAATTTTAAACTAATATTTAAAATGTTTTATATATTGTGTTTTTTGAGTTGTTGATGTTGATTTGGGTTTCTAATCGATTCGTCTGATCAACGCTATCGATAAGATTTCCAAAACACTAGAACAGATCAAACTGACACAATATGTTTTTAAAATTTAGTAATGAAATAATTTTGTGAAATAAATTTTGTAACTATATTATAAATCTTTTCTGAATTTTATTGAATGGTTGTTAAGAAATAATATTTGGTTTTATATATCATTATCTCTTGTTTCATTTATAAATAAGTGAACTATGAACATGGTTATAAATTTATTTGGAAATTTAAAATGAATTTAAACAAGAATTTGGGAATTTAATTTCCAATGCTTCCAAACCTTGTGTTTAAAGTTTTTAAAGAATGTACTATTTAATGTATTTTCGAGTAGAAATTTGTTTCCAAAGAATTTTAAAGTTCAAAATTTTGTGCTCTTCTCTTTGTCGCTGGAAAATAATTTCGGTGATGACTGCAGCATCATCGACATTCATTTTCGAGTTTCGAAGTGAAGAGACCATTCTGTAGCCTTGCTACAGGTTTGTTTTGGAAATTTAATTGATTTGAATTTCTTAAATAATACTGGATTTATAACTTATGTTGATATATGATTTAAATTTGAATGGATATATATATATATATATAGTATATGTGCATTTATTTATCTCTAAATAGTTTGGAATTTATCGGAAATTTAATTCCTAAATTTTATCTTCAAAGATAATTTCTAAGTATAATTTCAAGATTTGGATAATTATTCAAGTTGGAAATAATTGAATTAGAAAGTTTTATTTGTATAATACACAATTTCATTCCAATATAACTTACCTTAATTTTCAGAAGTTGAATATGTAGTTGGATAATATACAATATAAAAAAAAGATTTTTATAAATAAAATTTGAGTGGTTATTATAAATTTTATATACTTAAATTTTAGTTATAAAAGGATTAACAGAGGTAAATAGAAAAAGGGGTAATAGAGTAATTTACATTATAAAATGATGTTAAAAGAAATAAGAATAAGAAAAAACAGTTATAATAAGTATAAATATATTTAACATAGGTGATAAAATATATTAATAGGAGTAAATTTAATTTTAATTAGGAATAATGAAGAATTAAATTTATTGAATATATTTTGAGTATAGTAAATGATTTTTTTTACCAATCCATGATTTTTGAGATTGTTAATTTAAGATAATTGGATGATAAGATAATGAAATTAGAGATGGTTTAGATTTATTTAACTTATATAAGATTAATTATTAATTTAAGTTGAAATTTCAGGTTTTCAAATTTATTATCTTATTTGTTTACAAACTATCTTTTGGTTGTCCTTATTTCCCTTATCTTGCTATGGAATGGGAAAGCTATGCTTATACCAATCTGTTTAGAAACCTTTCTATAATCTTTGATAATCTTTGGTACTCATCTTTGAATCTGATCACTGCTGGCCATCCACAGACCGTCGGTCAAGCGGGAAGGGTGAATCAGATTCTAAAAGATTTTTTGTGCGTGTGTTCTTGATTCTAGAAGATCTTGGAAAGATCATCTCCACATTGCTAAACTTACCTATAGCAACAATTATTAGGTATAATTTTAATCTTCTTATCATCTTGTCTTAATAATATTTCATTCTATCTTTTTCTATGCTTTCCCGTACCACATTCCTTTTCGGGGACGAAAAGTTTTGAGTGGGGGAGAGTGTAACAACCCTGCATTTTCTAATTATTGTAACTGTATATTTTAATTATTTTAATTTAAATTCCTAATTTAAATACTTTATTTTATTTATTAAATGAACAAATTTTGTTATTTGAAATATAAATGTTGATTTTGATGTGGATTAGAATTTCAAACATGCATAAATTGAATATTTCCAGAAAATGTGAATTTTGGTCAATCTGGTCAAACTTTGACTTTTAATTTAAATTTTAAATATTTGAAAATTTGAATTTTCTCTTTTATTATGAAAATAAATAAAATTTCAAGAATACTGCTTTTCGTTTCGTTGAAATTGGATTTATATTGTGAAAGATATGCTTTTTACAAATTTGGGAGTAAATTGTTTTATTTAACAATATTGTTTATTTTAAATTATATAAATAATCTTTTTAGTTGTCATATATTATTCTAATTTGTATTATATGTTATGTTACATATATTTTTACCTTTTAAATATTTTTAAAGTGATGTTTGAATTTTTTCAAAGTCTATTGAATTTATTTTCTATTTTTAAAGCCTAGTTTCCATTTTTCTGTTATTTTCTTTATTTAAATTATATTTAATTAAAATTTATTTATTCATTTTTATGTATTCATTTTTATTTTATGTTTTTATCTTTATTTATAAATATTTTTCATGTACATACAATTTTTTTCAAAGTTCATTTCATTTATTTTCGAATTTTCAAGCCTAGTTTACATTTTGTTTGCTATTTTCTTAATTTAATTATATTTAACATTTATTTATTTATTTATTTTTGTTTATTTACTATATTTTCGTGTTTTTATCTGTATTTATACATATTTTACATGTATTTAAAATTTAAAAAGAAATGGTGGAAATTTGAAAGGTTTGTGACTCTTTATTTGCTTAAGCCTCTTTGTATTCTCACCTTTTCATTATCAACCATTACCTTTTCATTTTTGCTTCCTTAACTCCATTGCTTCAGCCGTATCTTTTTCCTCATCATTTTCACGAAAATTTAAGCTTCTCAACTCCAAAAAGATCGGCCATCAACCTGAGAAAAAGTTTTGGTAAAATTTTTATTTCTTTTTTCATGTTTTCCTTCTTGTTTCTTATGTTATTTGCATTGCTTTCTTCACCTTCTAGGCTTGGCACCTCTCCACTCCATCAGCTCCACCATCACCTCCTCCATCTACAGCAGCCATTAGCCCCTCCTTTGACCAAAAATTTAGGCCATGACCCTTCACATGAAGCATCACCATAAAAACATTGCAAAGCTTTGCCAAACTTCACCAAAACAATGCTAGCCAAGCCTATACTCCACTATTACCTTCATAGTTGCCTTTGGCCACTCCTTAGCCACCACCACCATCATCTACATCACTTTTGGCTGCCACATGACCACTGACCAGATCTGAAACCCCCTATGGCGGAGCTCCAATTGACCTAAGCCGAGCCAAAAAGTTGAACAACTTGCCTCTTTTGCATTGTCTTTGGTATGCTTCATGTTAGCACCACTACACCTTCATCTCCACTTGTTTTGATGCCATACCAGACCCAAACCTGATCTATATGATGCCAAACCTGAGCATAACACATCATTGGCTAAGCTCATGATCCACCTTGGTCGAGCATTCGAATGGTAAAGACAGGGTCTTGTCTTTATTGCCTTGTATTTCAACTTTTTCTAAATAATTTTGTGTTGAATATTCATATGGTATATTGTCTTGTTTTGGGTTGTTTACAAGATGATATATTGACTCTCTCTACTCATTTGAATCACTAGTCGTGCTGTATCGTGCTTGTCGTGCGTTTGGAATCGTTTGTGTGTCCTAGTGGTCTTCAGCTTGAAAAGGTGAGTCTTTCTCACTCTAACATTTATACTTATGAAATAGTGAATTGATGACAAGTGTTTAGTAATATAAAATGTTTATGCAAGTTAATGATGATCATATGATATGCTATACCATGTTATTACCATGTTAAAACTGTTAATTATCACCTGACATCTGATATATGACATTATATTGTGACATTGACATTGTTTATATTGTTTATGCATATATTCACACTGCAAGTTCCCTGTTAGAATAGAATCACTATGGGTTGAAATGATACATATCCGAACGGACTTTAGAATAGGGAAAATCGTTATGGGCTGAAATGATAGGCCTGAGCGATTTTTATTGTATTTTATTTGGCTTGGGATTACGGGTTTGAAATGATAAAACCTGGTTTTCTTTGTAAATTATGGATTGAAATGATATATATCCGTATCACTTGACCTAGGTTAGAAAATTATATACAGACCCCGTGGTATATTTTTAAATGATTTTTTTTAAATATGTATTTTCAAAAATATGAAATTTTGATTTAAAATATATATATTATGGTTTTAAGAAAGTTAAATTTTAAATCTTGAAATTGTGAATTTAAGTGAATTCAAGTATGTAAATTTGGAGTAAATGTGACGTTTGACTTTAAATTTTATTTTAAGATGTAAATAAATAATGGAAATTAAATTTAAAGTTTTGAAATGATATTTGAAGTAAAATTTTAAGTTTATTAAATTTATAAATTAATAAACAGTGAATTTTGACTTAATAAATGAATGGAGTTTGCAAAATTGAATATTTGGTCTTAAAATTTTATTGTGTTAAATCATATGATAAAATGATTTTAAATGTGAAATTTTGAAGTCTAGAAATATGATTTTTAAGTTGTAATACTAAAAATTTGGAGTTTTATTATTATTTTTGAAAAGCTAAAATGAAACCTGGAATTTTATAGCATTTTCAAAATGCTTTAGTCTTTTGACAGCATTTTAATGTTATTGTTTTGAATCTAACAATGTTTGAAATAACTAAATATCTATTACGACATTTTATAAATGTCGCTATTCTTGAAATAAACCATTTTGGAAAATATAAGCTACGATAGCACTTTATAAATGCTGTCGTTGCTATAATTTGACAATGTTTTGAAATGTTATAGATTTTAACACTTTTTGGGCTATATTTTAAAGTGTTAAATAATTTAACTTTTGAAATGGATTATCTGTGAAATTTTAGAAGTTTTGAATATTTAAATTTGAATTTTTAAGGAATTTAAATTGAATTTGAATTTAAATAAAGTTTACTTGGTTATGTGTTAAACGGAATAAAATGTAATATAATAAATGAATTTTTGAATGGAATTTTGGAATGTATTTTTGGTAATGATGTTTGAAATAATAAATGAATGACATATTTGATTTTTAAATGATATTTAACTTTGAATATTTGGATTTGAATTCAAATAATGATTTGATTATGAAGTTTTGAAAGGATGTAATATTTTAATGATTTTGAAATGGTTTGGAAATGATTGATCTTTATTATGATAAAGAATATGAATGTGGAATAATATTTGATTTTGATTTATTTGATAAAGGAATATTTGAAGTTTATAGTTGTATGAAAAGATATTTGGTTTAATTGTAATTTAAGTTTATTTTAATAATATTGGATTTATGAAATGAATATTTCAAAACTACATAATAATGAAATTAGATTTGAGATATGAATATATGGAATTATAAAGTTTAGTTTTGAAATGTGGGATATTAAAGTTTGGAAACATATTAAAATTGGATAGCTTATTTTGTAGATCAAATCTATATTTGAAATTTATAAGATTTGAAATGTTTTTTTAGAAAACTGAATTGAATTGAAATTGATGGTTTGATTTGAATTAAATTGGAAATTTGAAATTTTGAATTAAATTGAAAATAAATTTGTAAAATGTAAAGAATTAAATGAATGTTTCATGATTTCAAATGTATGATTTCAGAATGTTATGATTTTCAAAGTGTAATGATTTCAAGTATTTTGGTTTCGAAAGAGTTATAACTTTGAAAGTATTATGATTTGTGGAAGTGAATATAGGTTTGATATGGAAATGATAAAGTATAAACTATTTTGATTTGAATATAGTTTTGAAATAAAAATGATTTTGGTTTCGAAGTATAAACTATTTTTATTGAATAAATAGTTCTGAAATAAAAATGGTTTTGGTTTCGAGGCGTAAACTATTTTGAAAGGAATATAGTTTTGAAATGAAATGATTTGATCCTTTTGAAATATAAACTATTTTGAAATGACCACGGCGTTATAATAACGTTTGGTTGTTAAAGAGACCGGGATCGAAAGTTGTCATACTCTCTGCCAACTCCGAAAACCACTTTAACAACCGTGTACGCGGTGGAGATTCCAGAATGAAGTAGGATGGTGGTGACGTTCTTGAGGTATATTACGTGGACCAACTCCCGTGAGTTGGCATAAGGTGGCTAAAATAGGAGCGATCTCGGGCCAAAGGAGGTAGCACCTCTGGTCGGACACATTCCTTCGATACTATACTCTTACTGGTGATTGATTAGATGGCCATCCTCCGATTTTGAATGGGAGTGTGTTCCGAGGTGGGCGTATGTGGCTGCTGCGTTACCACTAGCCCGTGTGCGTAATTGGTATATCTACCCTGGCATTGCCTTGTGTGCCGTGTCACCTACCATACCGAGCCTTTACTACGAGTTTGTTTTTCTCCCGTAGCCCGTGTGGTATCCTCTGACAGTCACCCGGAGTGGAGATGGCATGATATTGGATGGACTACTGGGACTATTATGTGTGAAGGGTGATATGGGTAGCCCGGAACGCTATTTAAAAGTATGTTTATTTTACTGTAGACATTATTATAATAGCGCAATATTACTACATAGTAAATAGTTTAACGGATCCTTAAAGGATGGGCGATCCCAAGCATCCTTTAAGTTACTGATGCATTTTTGTTACTGTTCACTTGAATTGATTTACAGTTCATAAGTATTTATGTCCTGACTCGAGTGTTTTGCTTTACGCTCGAGTCAGATTGAGTGAGTTAGCATTCAAGATTCACCTTCGGAGTTGGAGCTTTCCTTGAAGACCCAGCCATCTATTTTGCTTTCTGTATCCAGTGATTTCAGTGATGTATTCTGATTTGTATCTGATGTATCTTGTTACTTTTTGTTGTATCATGTTTAACTCTGATGTATCTTATTTTTATATAGTAGCTTCATGAACTACTATTTCTTTTAAATTCCGCTGCATTATTAAATACTCTGTGTCTGTGATCTGTGATCTGTGATTATGTATTTACTGTATATTCTGAGATTTGCCAAATTTTATTTACAACGCGGTATTTTGAGCAATTCAAGTCCGGCATGTGTGGATGCGAATGGTTGAAAATATCGGGTCGTTACAAAGCCCGTGGGAGAAATCGAAGACGTGCTCATTCGAGTAGGGCAATTTATATTCCCCGTTGACTTGATCGTTCTCGAAACACAACCCGTGACGAATCCCTCGATTCAAATTTCGTTGATTTTAGGCCGACCATTATTACCCACCTCAAATGCCTTAATCAATTGTTGTAACGGATCAATGAAAATCTCTTTTGGAAACATGACTTTGGATCTTAACATTTTCAATCTTGGAAGCCAATCGAATGAACCTCATAACGAAATGTTGGAAGTTAGTGCCATTCATGAAAACTTTGAAAACGAGACACTTGACCTTAACAACGAACGCGAAGCCGATTACGAAAAGTTGTTTCGCGAAATTCCCAATGAGATTGAATACACTCTTCCCTTTGAATCGCTTCAAGATGAGTCCGAATCTTGATCCAACTCTTTGATCGAAAAACTCCCGAAGTTGGACCTCAAAACACTTCCCGATCACCTTAAGTATGCATACTTAGGTGAAGACGAAATGTTACCCGTCATAATTTCCGCAACTCTCTCTCTTGATCAAGAAACCTCGTTACTCTCTATTCTTTCGAAAAACTGAGAAGCAATTGGATGGTCGATTTTCGATATAAAGGGAATTAGTCCCACTCTTGTTCAACATCGCATCCATTTAATCGACGATGCCAAGCCTACTTGTGACGCGCAGCGAAGGCTTAATCCAAAAATGAAAGATGCGGTGCGTGATGAAATTCTTAAACTTCTCGATAACGGAATCATTTACCCAATCTCTGATAGTTCATGGGTTAGCCGAATTCACGTTGTACCGAAAAAGTCTGGCCTAACCGTTGTCAAGAACGAATCAAACGATCTTATTCCAACTCGTACTCAAACAGGTTGGCGTGTTTGCATTGACTATCGAAAACTAAATGCCGCAACACGTAAGGATCACTTCCCCCTTCCTTTCATCGACCAAATGCTCGAACGTTTAGCCGGCCATGAATTTTACTGCTTCCTTGATGGTTATTCTGGCTATAACCAAATTCCAATCGCTCCCGTAGATCAAGAGAAAACGACTTTCACATGTCCATTCGGTACCTTTGCTTATCGACATATGCCATTCGGACTATGTAACGCTCCTGCGACTTTCCAACGATGCATGGTTGGCATCTTTTCCGACATGATTGAACGCTTTTTAGAAGGTTTTATGGACGATTTCTCTATCTTTGGTGATTCTTTTTCCCAGTGTTTACATTACCTCGAGTTGGTTCTGAATCGATGTAAAGAAAAACATTTGACTTTGAATTGGGAAAAATGCCACTTTATGGTCAAACAAGGCATAGTCCTTGGACATATCATCTCAAATAGAGGCACTGAGGTAGACAAAGAAAAAATCGATGTCATTACAAATCTACCCATTCCCAAATCTGTTAAGGACATTCGATCATTTCTAGGACACGCTGGCTTTTACCGTCGTTTTGTGAAAGACTTTAGCAAAATGGCCCATCCTTTGACGACCCTTCTTGGAAAAGACGTTCCTTTCGATTTTAACTCTGATTGTATCTTTTCTTTTGAACGTCTTAAGAGCGAACTCATTTCTACCCCAATCATTTGCGCACCCAATTAGGATCTTCCTTTCGAAATAATGTGTGATGCTTCGAACTTTGCCGTTGGTGCTGTCTTGGGACAACGCATCAACAAGATCCTTCATGTCATTTTCTACGCGAGTATGACCTTGAACGACGCTCAACTCAACTACACAACAACCGAAAAAGAGCTTCTAGCTGTCGTTTTTGCGCTTGAAAAGTTTCGACCATACATGATAGGTTCACACATTACGGTCTATACTGACCATTCTGCGCTTCGATATCTCTTCGCTAAAAAGGATGCTAAATCCCGTTTGATTCGTTGGATCCTTTTACTTCAAGAATTTGACCTTACAATCAAAGACAAAAAAGGATCCGATAATGTCATAGCCGATCACTTATCTCGCCTTCCGAACGCACCATCTTCCTTGCCGATCAATGAAAACTTCCCCGATGAACAACTTCTTTCGATTTCTATCGATCCATGGTACGCTGATATAGTGAACTACTTAGTCACTAAAGAAACTCCCTCATCTTGGTCCAAACAGGACAAATGTAAATTCATGTCCCAAGTGAAATATTTCTATTGGGACGATCCATACTTGTTCAAATATTGTCCCGACCAAATCATCCGACGTTGCATTCCGGATAATGAGATACGGAGTGTTCTTTCATTTTGCCACGATCAAGCGTGCGGTGGACATTTCGGTCCTCGAAAAACTGTGGAAAAGGTGCTTCAGTGTGGTTTCCATTGGCCTTCTCTTTTCAAAGACTCATTCGAATTTTGTAAAACTTGTGATCGATGTCAAATGCTTGGACGAATTTCTGGACGAGATATGATGCCTATAAACCCTATTCTTATGATCGAAATCTTTGATGTTTGGGGTATCAACTTTATGGGACCTTTTCCAAATTCTTTTAGAAACTTGTATATCCTTCTCGCTGTCGATTACGTTTCAAAATGGGTCGAAGCCGTTCCTTGCAAAACCAATGACCATAGAATTGTTGTGAAATTTCTCAAAGAAAACATCTTTTCGAGGTTCGGCACACCTCGCACAATAATCAGTGATAACGGAACCCATTTTTGCAACCGTTCTTTTGAAACTTTAATGAAAAAATACTCGATAACCCACAAGCTATCCACTCCGTATCATCCTCAGACTTGTGGCCAAGTTGAAGTTTCAAATCGACAAATAAAACAAATCTTGGAGAAAACTGTCAATGAAAATCAAAAAGATTGGTCTCAGAAATTGACCTACGCGCTTTGGGCTTACCGTACTGCTTTTAAAACTAACCTTGGGATGTTCCCATTTCATTTAGTTTACGGTAAAGCTTGCCACTTACCCGTTGAAATTGAACACAAAGCGTTGTGGGCAATAAAAAATCTTAAACTTTGATCATGAAAAAGCTGGCGAAAATCAAAAACTACAACTCAATGAACTAGAAGAACTTAGGAATGACGCGTATAAAAACGAGAAAATTTATAAAGAAAGAACCAAAGTTTTTCATGACAAGTCAATCCTAAGGAAAAAAAATTCGCCTAACCAAAAAGTTCTTTTATATGACTCGAGACTTCATTTATTCCCTGGGAAACTTAAATCAAGATGGACTGGACCATTTGTTGTACGAACCGTTTTTCCACATGGTGCCACAGAAATAGAAAACCCAAAGGATGGATCGATTTTCAAAGTCAACGGTCATCGGTTAAAACCTTTCTTGGAAATTCCCGGTAACCAAGAGGAGGAGCTTATGATCCTTCATGAGCCAAGCTAGTCTAGTAAGAATGTTAACCCCATTTTGTAAATATGTACATATTTTTCCCCGCTACACTCATTATATCATGCATCGACTTTGGGGACACAGTCAAAATTAAGTGTGGAGGGAGGGGGGGTCTCATTTTCATTTTCTTTAGTTTTTCATGGAATTTTTGAATTTTCATTTTCTTTAAAAAAAAAAATTTCAAAACTCCTAAATCTCAAAAACATTTTCTTTTTACCATTTTGATTTATTTTTGAAGAAACACTATGAGATAAGTATAAGTTTTGGTTAATAAATTGAAATTTTTGAAAATTTATTTGTCTTAACAAAAATAAAATTGAAGTTTGATTACAAATAACAATGGTTTTACTAGTATATAGGAAGGTTAATCTATGTTAATTATGAAGAATGTTCTAATTGAAAATCTTTGTTTAAAATGTGGTAAATTTAAAGTAAGGATATAACATTTTTGTCTTCTAAGTTAAATGGTGCTAAGATGGTTTTGCAAAACTCTCTCTCTCTCATAAAAAAAATATAAAAAATAAAAAATAATAACATCTAAAGTATTCACTCTCATTTAAAAGTCCTCACGGTTATGCATGGTTGAATTACTTGGAATCTTTGATTATGTGCTTTCATACTCATTTAAAAGTCCTCACGGTTATGTATGTATGGAACACATACACAAAAAAAATAGACTTAATAAAAACCCCCTACGGTCGATAGGTGTATGCACGAAAGTGTGTGCACTCGCCATGCTCTGTACTCCCCTCACATAAGCCCGAAAGGCAGTGCATGGGTGGTATGTCTGGCCTCAGTTTACCTGAGCTAGGGTGTAATTTTTCTTGCAAATAATGAGAGTGCAAGCAATTTAAATCCTAGCACTATTTTAACTTGTTTGATTTAACTTGTTATTGAAAATAAATGAAAATAACATTTTAATAAACTTTGATAATCAACTAAGGATCCATTTCATAATTACATTGCGTTATCAAGCGAAACAACTAGCCAAACTATGGTCTATCTGTTATGACAACTTGATTTTTATTGGAAATTTTGACGAGTAAAATTTTCAAGACAATGACCAAAACTTGTATTTAACTTATTCGTGTCAATTTAAAAATAAATCCTTTATTTGTAAATATTTTCAAAAACTTGCATTCATCTCTTTGTAAATAAATCTTGCATTTTGTAAATATTTTCATCCTGCATTTGGATTTTGTGGGTAGTATCCGCTGAAAACCCCCACGAGACAACACTCGTCCTATTGGGGATACCCAGAGGTTTAACGCCTTGTTGCATACGCTCAATGCAATCGTGTTCCCTACGAAAACAGATTTATCTTAGTTTTCCTTTATTCGAGGACGAATAAAAAGATAAGTATGGGGGTATTTGATATGCACGTAATTGTGCATATATTTACATCCATATTTTATCTCTTTTTATTTAAATAATCATCATATTTGGGCATTTTAACATGTTTAAAACCAAAATTCAACTATTTCCAACCATCATATTTTCATCTTCATTCAGGGGCAAAACGGTCATTTTGTGCATGTGTCAATATAAGAATTTTTACTTGGACATTTTTTGACAATTTTTATAGGAATTTGGATGCATATGGAAGAGGCTTATATGAAGATATATGCATGCACAAATGAATACAAAGGAAAGAAGAGGGAAATAATTCAAGCCATGAAAATGGAGGACCCCACCCACTTACCTAAAAGTACAATTTGGAGTTAATGGACAACTAAGTGGAGGTTAAAGATTCATGCAAAACAAATGATGGATTAATTAGTGGTTAATGGTTACTTATTGGCCACACTTCCTAAAGGGAATTTTAGGTAGCCCCCTAAAAATAGAATTAGAGTTTTATGCATGTATATATAGCCCTCTTATGTATATGAAACAATCATCTACTCTTTCATTTTTCTTAGGAAATTAAGAAATCAAAGTGTAAGCTCAATGTTCTATGAAATAAAAATGGCTTCCAAGCCTCTTTCTTCTCTCTTTTCTACATGTTTTTCTTTGTTTTATTGTTAATGTTTATTTCTATGCTCTCTTCTTCTTTATGTTCATAGCTTAGATTTACATTTATGCAAGTAGTTAGTAGCTAATCTCTTTTGCTTTCTTTGCTTATTTTCTATTCTCTTTTCTTTTTAATGTTGAAATTTATTTGTGTTGCTTCAATGCCACAAATGAGTAGCTAAACCCCTTCAATTTAGGGGTGATGAAGCTCTCTAACTTTATGTAATTTCAACATTTTTATGATTTATGATCTCTTTGTTTATGCTTCATGAATGTGAATTTTGATGTAAGTTTATACAAGTGGGTTTGATAGCTTATGTTGTCTATGCAAATGAGCTATTCTTATTCAACATAAACACAATTTACATCATCATTTGCTAATTAATTTTTGATTATGAAATGAAAGTAAAAATGAAATTTGATGATCTATATTACTAGTTACAATAGTAAATAGATCATGCTTAAAATAGTATTTGCTTTGGCTTCTTTTTCATGAGAAGTATAAGTGGTATAATTGTTGTATTATAGTTTGATGGTTTGAGTTATGTTAACTAATAACATAAACAAACCATACTTATGATAAATGCAATGATTATTTCACTTAATATCAAAGTTAGAGATCATAAATTATGTGTTTGTTGATTTACAAAAATTTGACAGTGGATTTGCCTCTAAATTGTTCTTTAGTCTAATAGTTTTTGAATCACATTTTTATAGTGTTAGTCTCATTTTATTTTTAGTTAACAAATCCTCCTCCATTTGGTTTAATTTGATTGAATAGAAGTTTAAAATCATCAATTCCCTGTGGATTGACCCGTATTCGCCCCGTGCTACATTCGTACACCGTGCGCTTGCGGTTATTTTTATTTCAAAATTCGTTCGACGGTTTTCTAACTCGATAGAATTTCCGTCGACGAACATGTTGAACATATAAAGCTTTGAAATATATTAAAATTGAAATGGTTAATTTGAGGTTCAAATCTGTTTTGAAACTAATATAATTTGAAATGGTTTATTGAGAAATTGAATGGAATTGAAATCGATGATTTGAGACTTGATTAAATTTGAATTTTGGAATTTGAATCGATTTTGAATTGATTTGTGAGATTTGAGGAAGCTATTTTATTAGATGAAGTATTTTAGATTTGATTTAAAACTATTTATATATTTTACTTTTACAAACTATTTTAATATAAATTTGTGATAACCCTGATTTTATAAACAAGTTTTGTGATTTAAATTGGTTCATGTTTGTTCAAAATTTTTGCATAGAAAAATAACCTATTGCAAGTGCATTGTTTGAATATGGATGTGTACATAAGATAGCGCACACACATACACACACTTCTCTGCATAATGAAAATAGTCAGAAATCAATGTATAAATTAGGAAAAATAATTAAGGAATATATATAGTATGGAAGACATGATTATTCTTTAATAAGTTGGCATAAAAGAAAATAAACATAGGTGGAAATAATAATAATACCTGTAGAAAGGTTAGATAGAAAAAAAAATTATTTAAAAACAAAAGGAAGAAAAATAAAAAGACTTAGATAAAAATAAGTTTACATATGATATGCATGTGCACAGGCAAGTACCACTGGTAGAAGACAAGGCTTGCATGGAAATAGTATGGATCTTTAAATAAACATTTTAGCTATTTTCAGTAATTCTTTTGCTTAGGAAAATTTAGTCATGCATATAACATGACCCGGGGTAGAATTAAAAGAGTAAGTTTTATTTTTCTGAAAATATAATGAGGACCACATACCCTTTTTCTTCTTTCATTTGAATTAAGACTAAAGGCAGATCTTATTAATGGGGTAAAACTGACATTGGGTAACTTTCTAAAACCCTAGAGACGGCCAGGGTCTAGTATAAGAAGGCTTAAGGATAGTGAGGTCTGTCACCATTTTCTAAAACAAAAAAAAGTAGCAATAAAAATATAAACCAGAGGCAATGAAGAGCACAGGCCATTAGATTTAAGAGGAAGTAGAGGATCAAAGGGAAAAGGAAGGCTTAGGAAAAGAAATTAAGGTGAGTAATCTCACTGAAGATTTGGCATTAAGTCTTAAAAATTGAGGCAGCCTAATCGGTTTTATATTTCATTTTTGTAAGCTGTGTTCATTTTATGACCTGATGCTTCTGATTTGTGAATGATTTGTTTAAGTATAAACCTCTGCATAGTGATTCATTCAAAAAAAAAGTCATGTACTTCATGTTTAAAAATGTCTATCTGATTATGGATTAACTTTGAGATGAAGTGGTTTCTTTTTATGAGTTTTCTTCATTTAAATACTTATTTAAATTCCAGGATTTATGTGATGAATATATGGTCTAAAAATGGGAAGAAATATGGGGCAGTAGCATTGGGTTGTTGCTTATGTGTCATATTAAACTAGAAAAAATAGAAGCGCAATGTTATACATGTGCTGATCTTCTATAATTTTATGAACTATCAAAATCAAAGTTTAAACCTATGGTTTAGCCAGATCTAAATAAATAAGAATTTGTTTGAACCAGAGGTAAAATGGAAGTGACGAGAAAAAATATTTATGACCATATGTTTATGACATGATCTATTAGAACCCATAGGCAAAATAATATGCTAAGTAATCATATCTATTTGCATGATTAAATAATTGCTTCTGAGAATATGATTTATTCATCTCTGGATGAACACATGACTGGGTAAATTGTTTATTTTCCTCTGAATGAAATGTGACCTGCAGAAGGGATTAGCACAGTTAAGGAAAAAAAATAACACTTAGTAATTTAACTAAGGACTATGGATCTTAGGGTTACAAAAGAAGGCGTGGCAAGGGGAATATTGCAAGCTCACACATGGTACGTTTATACCCAGGGGCCTGAGTGTGCTGGGTTAACAGAGATTGGTCCCAGGCAGTGTGTGATATAACAAGAGATAGTAGATAAAGACCATAATATATATATATATACTTGATTGTAATCAATAGAAATAGGTTGAGGCTTGGGTGAAGTCCCTGATGGCCAGTAAAATTTGAAAAGGGGACTGGATGATTGAATTGATAATTGCATTGGTTAGTATGATGTTTTATTGGTTAACTTTATGATTGTTTTTCTCTGAACTAAACCATTTGGGTTATATTAAAGTTGTTTTGCTCTGATAAGAAGGCACATGCCTTACAAAAACATGCATGAGGATGATACAGAATTTCTTAATTCATTTAAACTATTTGCATATAAATAAAGTCAGATAAAATCATCTTTTCAGGTAGGGTACTCATACCAGATAATAGTCTGACCCATATGTGTTTATACACCATTGGGTGTCTCATATTTATGTGAGGTAGTTCATGGTGATTGTGCAGGCAAATAGGTTTTTCTCTGATCAAGCTTTGAATGAGATAGCTGCTTAAGGAATTGGATGCAATAATTTCAGATTAACTGATATTAAAATAGAAGTTTAAGTTGAATTTATGTTATGATATGATTAGTTAAGTTGTTTGAAAAGAAACTTATGTAATGTTATTTTCTGTTTTGTAAGTATTGAACCAAATGGTGTAGTTCGGTTAAAATTTCATGAGTTGCTTTGAAAAAATTTTATTGTGGAATGTAGTTTCTTTCCTTAACTTCCAGAATACTTAACAAAAATGTATAGTACTAGAAAATCTGAAATGACAAGTATATTTAAATTAAAGGAATGATCTGGTAACTGTTATGAGAAGCTTATGTTTAGAAGATGATACAAAAGCATGGTAAACAATATAGCTTTGAGGCACTTAAAGGAACCCAGAATTATATATTTTGCTTGAGAATGGTGGTAAAAGGAAATAAGGCTAACTTGACCATTTCCACTAAGCCTGGGTCTGACCACCTTTCAATACCTTAGAACTTAATTAGCACGAGAGATGAACAATTCAATTATCAAGGAAGCTAAGTTATTTGTGTAGAAAAAAAACTGAATACTTGAAATTATTCAAACACATATGCATAGAAAACATGCACTCACACCTGTACAGCACAGAAATAAAATCATGAAAATACAAATAAATGCTAAGACCAGAAAAGATGATATCAAGAGCTTAGAAAAAGTTGTATATGACTGAAAAACTTATTTTGGAAATTATTTTGCTATGTGGGAATCATATAATGATTTCCAGTTAGAATCTATCTTTTCTTTTTGCTTCCAAAGTTTCTCTACTCTGATTTAAAAACACAAAGCATCATTTATATATTCTCACATATGAGAGCTTAATATAATTGGGAGAACAACAATATTTTTATATTGGCTAAAGATCCTGGATAGAGGAAAAAATAGAGATGACACTCTCTTGAGTAGATGACCACAGTATGACACTATATATATATATATATATATATATATATATATATATATATATATATATATAAATTAGGGTAGGAAAGTGGGTCATCTCAATTTGGTATCATAGCTATGTTGTTAAGTAACATAGCAAAATTTTGTATGAATTTGTTTGCATTGAATGTATGGAAGTGTTGACTGCTTTGGATGACTTGTTTTGTTAATACATATACCACTAATATCTCTTATAACTAAACAAGGATAAAATGAAGTAAATTAATTTATAGAGGGTTAGGAAAAATGAACTAACTTAAGTGTTATATCCATAAAACTATGGTGAGACCTAGACAACATGATGTAGGACCAAGTGAACCACCAATGGTGAATATGCAAGAATTCATGAGAGCTATAAGAGATGGAGTAGGCAATAGGCAAGAAAATCCACATAAAGAGCTTTCCAAACTACTCAAGACCTTTACCAATCTTGGAGGCAAAACTTTTGATGGAACAGAAGGGATTATGGGAGTTCAAAACTGGCTTAGAATTTTGGACAGAATTTTTACGGATATGCAAGTTGAAGACCAAAAAAAAGGCAAATAGCATCTAGACAATTGAGAGGAGCAGCTCTGGACTGGTGGGAAGTTGTCATAGCTGGAAGACCTGAAGGAGAAGTGACATGGAATCAATTTAAGGAAATGTTGAAAGGAAGATTTGTACCTGCATCAGCTAAAGAGTTTTGCTAGAGGAATTCATTAAATTAAGACAGGGGACTATGAGTGTTACTAAGTACACACAGAAGTTTGAATCACTAGCAAAATATGGTGCAGTGCTTATCACAACCAAAGAGGCTAAAAATGGCAGATACATCCAAGGGCTGAATGCTATCCTTAGTAGAGCTATGTTGCCATATAAGGACAGGACATTTGATCAAGTTTTGGGTCTGACTTTGAGTATTGAACAGCATGATAAAGCCAGGGAAAATTTCAAAGCACTAAGGAATAATCAAAATAAGAAAGGAAAGGGTAAGTTTCACCCTTATGACAAAAAGAAAACAGATGTAGCTTCCACCAAGAAACCAGAAGAAGCCAAGACTACCGAAGTTAAGAAGAAGATCACTTGTTATAATTGTGGACAAGAGGGGCATATGAAGAATAGGTGCACAAATCCCAAACCAGCATCCTTCAAATGTCACCAGTGTGAGAAGGAAGGTCATATAAGGAGGAATTGTCCAGATTTTAAGCAAGGGAAAATGGGAACTTTGAAGGGGAAGGGCAAAACAACTGAAGAACCAAATGTTGGGAATCATGGCCAAGTTGAAGGTACTTTGCTTATTCACTCAATACCTTTTGCAGTAGTGTATGATACTGGGGCTACACACTCATTAATTTCCCATGATATTACACAACAACTAAAATCAAATTGTATGATTGTTGATAAGCCATTGCTCATTAGAAGTCCTTTGGGTAGTTCCTGTGTTTTGGGTATGATGTGTATGCAACTGGGATTAAATATAGGGGGATATGTGTTTAGTGCAGACCTATATGTGTTGCAATACCCAGGCATAGAAGTTATTTTAGGAGTTGATTGGTTAAAAAAATATAATGCTGCCACAAATATGGAGACCTCCACCATATCATTAAAGGCTTCTGATGGAAAAAGGGTAGTTGTTCTTTGTGAAGCAAATAAGAAAAGAAATATAGCCACCCTTGTTAATTTGTCCACTGAGAAGCACATGCCTGCATTAGAAGAAATCCCTATAGTAAACCAATACGCTGATGTGTTTGGTGAGGTTAAGGGAGTTCCTAACCATAGGCCGGTAGAGTTTTCAATTAAACTAATTCCAGGAGCTAACCCAGTAGTTAAGAGGCCAACTAGAATGGGGCCTAAAGAATTAATAGAATTGAAAAAGAAACTGGTTGAACTAGAAGAGAAAGGCTTCATCAGACACAGTAGCTCATCATGGGGAGGACCAGTGGTTTTTGTTAAGAAACAGGATGGATCTCTTAGATTATTTATTAATTACAGGGAGTTAAATAAAATCACAGTTAAAAACAAATACCCCTTACCAAGAATTGAAGATCTCTTTGATCAATTAAGTGGTGCAAAAATATTCTCTAGACTTGATTTAGCTTCAGGATTTCATCAAGTGAAAGTAGAAGAGGAAAGCATTAAATACACAGCTTTCAACACTAGATATGGACTTTATCAATTTTTAGTGATGTCATTTGGCTTGACAAATGCTCCCTCTTACTTTGTTGATTTGATGAATAGAATTTTTAGAAAATACTTAGATAAATTTGTATTGATATTTATTGATGATATACTAATTTATTCTAAGACAGTTGAAGAGCATGAGAATCATTTGCATATAGTGCTACAGAAATTGAGGCAAGAAAATTTGAAGGCAAAATTTTCAAAATGTATTTTTTGGCAAAGTAAGGTAAACTTTTTAGGACATGTGATATCAGAAGAAGGTATATCTGTAGATCCCAATAAGGTAATTGCAGTTCAAGCATGGAAAAGGCCTACCAGTGTCACAGAGGTCAGATCATTTATGGGAATGGCTGGTTATTATAGAAGGTTTATAAAAGATTTTGCAAAAATTTCAATCCCATTAACTAGATTGACTAGGAAGAATCAGGTATTTGCTTGGACTGAGGAGTGTGAAAAAGCCTTTGGGAGGTTAAAGGAAGCACTAATACAAGCTCCAATACTAAAAGTACCTGAGGGAAATGAAAATTTGGTGATATATACTGATGCAAGTGGACAAGGACTTGGGGCAGTATTGATGCAACAACATCAAGTGATAGCTTATGCCTCTAGACAGTTAAAGCCCAGTGAGGTAAGGTATGCTACACATGACCTTGAATTGGCTGCTATAGTGTATGCTCTTAAATTATGTAGACATTATTTGTTAGGGGCTAAATTTGAAGTCTACACAGACCATAAGTCACTTAAGTACTTCTTTTCACAAAAAGAATTAAACATGAGGCAGCAAAGGTGGGTTGAACTACTAGCCTCATATGATTTTGAGATATTATACACACCTGGCAAAGCTAATAAAGTAGCAGATGCTTTAAGTAGACAGCATGTTAATGTATCTAGGTTAATGATAGAAGAATTTAACACTTTATCACTATTGATTGACTCAGAGGTAGGAAGTGAGAGTGTGGAAAGCATGAATGTAGAAATGGGAAAATTAAGTTTTATTACTCTGGGGTCAGAATTGAAGAGTAAAGTTGTAAAGTTGCAAGACCAAGATCCATTTTTATTTGAAAGGAAAACTCAGATATTAAATGGTGAGGCAGTGGAAGGTTTTCAGTTGAATAAACAAGGCCAATTGGAGAAAAGAAAAAGAATATGTGTTCCTGCCATTGATGAATTGAAGCAAGAAATATTGGATGCTTATCATAAAAGTAAATATACCATACATCCAGGAAGCACAAGATGTATCATAACCTCAAGAGAGATTATTGGTGGAGTGGTATGAAAAGTGCAGTGGCAACTTATGTGTCTAAGTGCATGGTTTGTCAACAGGTAAAGGCTGAATACCAAAGACCTTCAGGGATGCTTCAACCTTTACAAATACCACAGTGGAAATGGGAAGATATATCAATGGATTTCATTGATGGTTTGCCTAAAACTAGGAGAGGAAATGATAGTATTTGGGTTGTAGTTGATAGGCTAACTAAATCAGCTCATTTCATACCTGTAAAATCAGAAAGGAATGAATGCACATTAGCTCAATTATTTATTAAAGAAGTAGTTAGATTGCATGGAATACCAAAAACCATAGTGAGTGATAGAGATACCATCTTCACTTCAAAATTTTGGCAAAGTTTTCACAAAGCAATGGGGACTGATTTATGCTTGAGCACAGCATATCACCCTCAATCTGATGGTCAAACAGAAATTGTAAATAAATTGCTTGAAGACATGTTAAGGGCATGTGTATTGGATTGGGGAGGAAGCTGGGAAGATCACATATTTCCAGCAGAATTTGCACACAACAATAGCTATCACAGCAGCATAGGCATGGCACCCTTTGAAGCACTCTATGGTAGGCCATGTTTATCACCCTCAAGTTGGATTGAATCTGGGGAGAAGGTGGCCTTAGGGCCAGAAAATGTAAAAGAGACTTCTGAAAAGATAGGTTTGATCAGGAGAAGAATTGCCTCTGCCCAAGACAGGCAAAAGAAATATGCTGATCAAAAGAGAAAAGCAATGGAGTATGATGTTGGGGATTATGTATTTATTAAAATATCACCCGTGAAAAAGATTTTGAGATTTGGGAAACAAGGAAAGTTGATTCCAAGATACATGGGGCCATATTAAATTCTAGAAAGAATTGGAAATGTAGCCTATAAGTCAGAACTGCCAGAGGAAATGAGAGAAATGCATGATGTTTTTCATATATCTCAGTTAAGGAGATGGGTTCATGATAAAGAAACAATTCTAAAATCTCCTGAGGAAGTACAGATTAATCCCAGAATGGTGTATGAAAAAGAGCCAGTAGGCATAGTAGCTAGAGAGATCAAGAAATTGAGAAACAAATAAATAAAATTAGTGAAAGTGCAATGGAGTCTTGACCCAAATGATTGCACATGGGAGGTGGAAGATAAAATCAAAAATGATTATCCACAACTGTTTGGTTAAATAAAAGGTAAATATAAATATTTTGATGAATGTTTTGATTGATTATGCATTATGAATTTTTGTCTTGATATGCATAGAGTTTGATTAAGTAATTGGTTAAGAAGATGATTGATTTTCTGGATTGATGATATTTGAATTAAGTATGAAAGAATTGTGGGTCACACTTCCTAAAAGGAGGGGTATATGTGATAACCCTAATTTTATAAACAAGTTTTATGATTTAAATTGGTTCATGTTTGCTCAAAATTTTTGCATAGAAAAATAACCTGTTGCAAGTGCATTGTTTGAATATGGATGTGTACATAAGATAGTGCACACACATACACACACTTCTCTGCATAATGAAAATAGTCAGAAATCAATGTATAAATTAGGAAAAATAATTAAGGAATATATATATAGTATGGAAGACATGATTATGTCTTTAATAAGTTGGCATAAAAGAAAATAAACATAGGTGGAAATAATAATAATACCTGTAGAAAGGTTAGATAGAAAAAAAATTTATTTAAAAACAAAAGGAAGAAAAATAAAAAGACTTAGATAAAAATAAGTTTACATATGATATGCATGCGCACAGGCAAGTACTGCTGGTAGAAGACAAGGCTTGCATGAAAATAGTATGGATCTTTAAATAAACATTTTAGCTATTTTCAGTAATTCTTTTGCTTAGGAAAATTTAGTCATGCATATAACATGACCCGGGGTAGAATTAAAAGAGTAAGTTTTATTTTTCTGAAAATATAATGAGGACCACATACCCTTTTTCTTCTTTCATTTGAATTAAGACTAAAGGCAGATCATATTAATGGGGTAAAACTGACATTGGGTAATTTTCTAAAACCCTAGAGGCAGCCAGGGTCTAGTATAAGAAGGCTTAAGGATAGTGAGGTCTGTCACCATTTTCTAAAACAGAAAAAAAAAAGTAGCAATAAAAATATAAACCAGAGGCAATGAAGAGCACAGGCCATTAGAGTTAAGAGGAAGTAGAGGTTCAAAAGGAAAAGGAGGGCTTAGGAAAAGAAATTAAGGTGAGTAATCTCACTGAAGATTTGGCATTAAGTCCTGAAAATTGAGGCAGCCTAACTGGTTTTATATTTCGCTTTTGTAAGTTGTGTTCATTTTATGACCTGATGCTTCTGATTTGTGAATAATTTGTTTAAGTATAAACCACTGCATAGTGATTCATTCAAAAACAAAAGTCATGTACTTAATGTTTAAAAATGTCTATCTGATTATGGATTAACTTTGAGATGAAGTGGTTTCTTTTTATGGGTTTCCTTCATTTAAATACTTTTTTAAATTCCAGGATTTGTGTGATGAATATATGGTCTAAAAATGGGAAGAAATATGGGGCAGTAGCATTGGGTTGTTGCTTATTAGTCATATTAAACTAGAAAAAAATAGAAGTGCAATGTTATACATGTGCTGATCTTCTATAATTTTATGAACTATCCAAATCAAAGTTTAAACCTATGGTTTAGCCAGATCTAAATTAATAAGAATTTGCTTGAACCAGAGGTAAAATGGAAGTAACCAGAAAAACTATTTACGACCATATGTTTATGACATGATCTATTAGAACCCATAGGCAAAATAATATGCTAAGTAATCATATCTATTTGCATGATTAAATAATTGCTTCTGAGAATATGATTTATACATCTGTGGATGAACACATGACTGGGTAAATTGTTTATTTTCCTCTGAATGAAATGTGATTTGCAGAAAGGATTAGCACAGTTAAGGAAAAAAAATAACACTTAGTAATTTAACTAAGGACTATGGATCTTAGGGCTACAAAAGAAGGGTTGGCAAAGGGAATATTGCAAGCTCACACATGGTATGCTTATACCCAGGGGCCTGAGTGTGCTGGGTTAACAGAGATTGGTCCCAAGCAGTGTGTGATATAACAAGAGATAGTAGATAAAGACCATAGTGTATATATATATATATATACTTGATTGTAATCAATAGAAATAGGTTGAGGCTTGGGTGAAGTCCCTGATGGCCAGTAAAATTTGAAAAGGGGACTGGGTGATTGAATTGATGATTGCATTGGTTAGTATGATGTTTTATTGGTTAACTTTATGATTGTTTTTCTCTGAGCTAAACCATTTGGGTTATATTCAAGTTGTTTTGCTCTGATAAGAAGGCACATGCCTTACAAAAACATGCATAAGGATGATACAGAATTTCTTAATTCATTTAAAATATTTGCATATAAATAAAGTCATATATAATCATCTTTTCAGGTAGGGTACTCATACTAGACAATAGTCTGACCCATATGTGTTTATACACCATTGGGTGTATCATATTTATATGAGGTAGTTCATGGTGATTGTGCAGGCAAATAAGTTTTTCTCTGATCAAGCTTTGGATGAGATAGCTGCTTAAGGAATTGGATGCAATAATTTCAGATTAACTGATATTAAAATAGAAGTTTAAGTTGAATTTATGTTATGATATGACTAGTTCAGTTGTTTGAAAAGAAACTTATGAAATGTTATTTTCTGTTTTGTAAGTATTGAACCAAATGGTGTAGTTTGGTTAAAATTTCATGAGTTGCTTTGAAAATGTTTTATTGTGGAATGTAGTTTCTTTCCTTAACTTCCAGAATACTAAACAAAAATGTATAGTACTAGAAAATCTGAAATGACAAGTATATTCAAATTAAAGGAATGATCTGGTAACTGTTATGAGAAGCTTATGTTTAAAAGATGATACAAAAGCATGGTAAACAATAGCTTTGAGGCACTTAAAGGAACCCAGAATTATATATTTTGCTTGAGAATGGTAGTAAAAGGAAATAAGGCTAACTTGACCATTTCCACTAAGCCTGGGTTTGACCACCTTTCAATACCTTATAACTTAATTAGCATGAGAGATGAACAATTCAATTATCAAGGAAGCTAAGTTATTTGTGTAGAAAAAAAAAACTGAATACTTGAAATTATTAAAACACATATGCACAGAAAACATGCACTCACACCTGTACAGGACAGAAATAAAATCATGAAAATACAAATAAATGCTAAGACCAGAAAAGATGATATCAAGAGCTTAGCAAAAGTTGTATATGACTGAAAAACTTATTTTGGAAATTATTTTGCTATGTGGGAATCATATAATGATTTCCAATTAGAATTTATCTTTTCTTTTTGCTTCCAAAATTTCTCTACTCTGATTTAATAACACAAAGCATCATTTATATATTCTCACATATGAGAGCTTAAGATAATTGGGAGAACAACAATATTTTTATATTGGCTAAAGATCCTGGGTAGAGGAAAAATTAGAGATGACACTCTCTTGAGTAGATGACCACAGTATGACACTATATATATATATATATATATATAAAATTAGGGTTGGAAAGTGGGTCATCTCAAAATTATTTTAATATAAACTATTTTAATATATTAATTATTTTAATATAAACTATTTCAATTTATAACTCCTTTATATAAATTATTTTACTTTATAACCTATTTTATTTTATATACTCTTTTAATATCTAAACTATTTAAGCAGTACAAGTTATGTTTTAAGTTATGAATTTTAAAGTATCAAGTTTTGAAAGGGTTATAATTTCAAGTGTTTTGTTTCAAATGTGTTAATGCTTTGAAATGCTATGATTTTTGAAAATAGATATATTTGAAATGGAAATGATATGGTTTTCGAAATGGCAATGATATTTTGGTTTTGAAGTATAAATTATTTTGAAATTACCGCGGTGATATAATAACGCTTCATTATTAAAGAGACCGGGATTGGAAGTTTTCGTACTCTCTACCAACTCCGAAACCACTTTAACAACCGTGTACGCGGTGGAGATTCCAGAATGAAGTAGGATGGTGGCAACATCCTATTGAGGTATATACGTGGACTCGACTCCCGTCAGTTGGCATAAGGTGGCTAAAACAGGAGCGATTCCGGGCCAATGAGGTAGCTCCTCTGATGGGACACACTCCTTCGATACTATATTCTGATTTTGGGATTGATTTGGGGGCCGCTTTTGATTTTTGACTTTGGGAGTGTGGCTCGAGGTGGGAGGCAGTGGCTGCTATTCGTTACCACCAGCCCGGATGTGTGACTAGTATATCTACCCTGACATTGCCTAGTTGTGCCGTGTCACCTGCCCTAGCGTGCTTTATAATAAGTTTGATTTGTGTCGTACCTATGAAGTATCCTTTGGTGGCTTCCCGATCAGAAGGGATTATGATACTGTATAGACTATTGGCACTATTTAAGTGTTAAGGTGGAAAATGTAAAGCCTTAACGCTATTTTTAAGTAAGTTTATTTTACTTTGGACATTATTATAATAGTGTATATTACTACATAGTAGATAGTTTAACGGATCCTTAGAGGATGGTTATCCCAAACATCCTTTAAGTTACTTATATTTCAGTTGTTATTTCACTTGAGTTGGATTTATTGATATAAGAATGTGAATCCTGACTCGAGTGTTTTGTGTTTTGCTTTACGCTCGGGTCAGATTGAGTGGTTCAGCTTTTGAGATTCACCTTTGGAGTTGGAGCTTCGCTTGGAGATCCAACTATCTGTCCAACATTCAGATATTCAGTTGATTCTAGTGATGTATTCTAATCTTGTATTGTGACTATTGTATTCAAGACTTCTGTTGTTTCTTATTTAGCTCTGATATATATATAGTAGCTTCATGAACTACTATTCTCTTGTTTCCGCTGCATTATTTTTATATTACTCTGTGTCTATGATTCTGTAATTATTTTATTTACTGCATATGATGAGTTTTGCTAAATATAAATTAACAACTTGATATATTGAGCAATTCAATTCCGGCATGTTTGGATGCAGATGGTTACAAATATCGGGTCATTACATTTGGTATCAGAGCAAGGTTTTAGGCAAAACTCAAAATATAGGGTATATTTAATTACAGAATCACTTTCGTTCGAGCTTAAATCTTTTCCTCTTTGACTTGGTTTCCTTTGAATTTCGGAACGTTCCCCTCGGTTCCAAAATCCATCATTATCTCTCCCTATTTGTATTCTGGAGTATCCCATAACTCCACTTCAAACAATCTCCACAATTAATCGACGGTCTCGCCAATCTTTCAATGATTTGTAAAGGGGTGAAACTCCTTTACAATAGGCATTTATTTACCAAAGATTTCTGTGTCATCGGTCTACGATGCTATCTATCTACTGCTATGTCTGAATTCTATCTCTTGAGATCGAATGTCAATTTACCTTGGAAATTTGCATCAATCTTATTCTTGAAGTCTCGGTTGACCCGGTTAAGGTTGCTCACGATTTAATAGACTTATCCATCTTCCTATTTGTTATTTAATCATCTTATCTTTGTTTCGAATCTATATTCGAATCAAAATTCTCTTTAATTTGAGTCCATCAAATTTGAATCTCTATACTTGTTATGAAATTCATTCTTGTATTGTGGAGCGAGCAAGTGTATTTGTAAATTAATATTAGAATGTTTTACATATGTATTGTGTTGTTTGAGTTGTTGATGTTGATTTGGGTTTTAGATCGATTCGTCTGATCAACGCTATCGATAGGATTTCAAAAACACTTGAACAGAGAAAATTGACACAATATTGTTTTCAAATTTAGTAAATCAAATAAATTTTGTATTATTATATTACATATGCGAGTGTAATTTTCTACAGGATAATTGTTAAACGAATTGGCTAACCAAATGATATTATCTGACTTTCATTTATTTATTTATAAACCATTGATTTACAAACATATAAATAAATGGAATTATAAAACTTGGTTTATAAAATTGATTTGGAAATTTAAATAAATTCAAAGTAAGAACTTGAGAATTAATTTTCGAAAATTTCAAACTTTGGTTTTAAAATTTTTAAAATGTATTATCCAAAGTATTTTCAAATAGAAATTGTTTCCAAAGAATGATTAAAAGTTTCAAATCAGTGCTCTTTTCATTGTCGCTGGAAAATAATTTCGGTGATAACTACAACGTCATCGACATTCATTTTTGAGTTTCGAAGTGGAGAGACCATTAGGTAGCTTTGCTACACTTTTGTTTTGGAATGATTTTTGATTTGAGTTTCTGAAGTATGATTTGGTTTAGAGTATATACGTATATGTTTATATATTTGCTTTGATATATATATATATATATATATATATATATAGTGTATATATATTTATATCTCTAAATGGTTTGAAGATAATGAAAAATTAAATTCTTAAATTCTCTTAAAGGACGATTTCAATTAAAATGGAACCAGAAATTTTTGAATGAATATTTAAACTTGAAATAATCAAATTGAAATTTTTTATTTATGTAATATTCAAGTGCATTCTAATATAACTTACCTTAACTATTTAGAAGTTGAATATGTAATTGGATAATATACAATATGAATGATTTTATAAATAAACTTTGAGCGGTTATAATAAATGTTATACACTTAAATTTTAATTATAGAAATTATAATGGAGATGTAACAACCCGGGGTTTGTAATAATTAATTTTCGTCACTAAACGATTAATCTGCTGGTTATTTGCTATGGGAAGTTTTTAATCGAGATGAAATTCTTTAAAAAAAATTGTTGTGAATATGCGGGATTTAAAATTTAATTTGGCCCAAGTTTTCATTGTTGTTTTGTGCCGTGATGGATATCAAAGGCTAATACCAGTCCCCCTTTACCTTTTTCATTCAAAAACCCTAAACGAAAAAAAATGGTGGCGGCTTCGTTCTCCTTCGTTCCTCTTTTCAAAACTAAGGCTTTTCAAAATCGAAGAGGCCGACTTGTGTAGCTAGCTCGAAGGATGATTTCGTACCTCGCATCTGTCGATCTTTGGATCCGTGCTCTTCGATGCTAATGTGATTGGTTTGCCACTCACATCTAATTCAATTTTGACGATTTTTGTTTTGTTTAAAATTGTGATTTTCGATGTTTGATTAAGTGATACCCTCGGCTTTGAATTTGCTGATTTGCTTGACTTCGATCACTTGATTTTGTAGACTTTTGTTTGGTTGAAAATACTATGTTTCGGCCATTTGATTATTGCTTGGATGCTTGTGATTTCACTGACTAAATCAAATTCGTATAAATTCGTGTTACTTGGTTGACATGGTTTTGAATTGCTATCATGGTCATCATGGTGTTGATTTTTGCTTTGACTTCGCCCATTTTTGATTTCATGAAATTCTGGCTTTGACTTGAATTTTTTCGAACTTGCATCCTTGGCTTTCCTTGGAATTTGCTGATAAACTTGATTGACTTGCGGCTTGATGCGTGAATTTTTGGTCGGCTTCGACTCTGGCCATCTTTGTGTTCATCCCTGAGCATTTTCAATCTGTTGTTTGCATTGCATCACTCATGTATTGTAACGATCGCAATTTTTCGTTCCCGAAAAACCGAATAGTTAGGGTTGAAGAAGAAGAAAGAGGTAGAAGAGAGAAAAATATAGAACAGAACAGAAACAACAGAACAATATCAGAATCTCACAATCGCAGCGGAACAACATATAATAGATAAATGAATAATCTTTTAAACAAAGAACTATATCAGTTATTACATTACATCATATTACATTACATTACATCATCAAAGTGTACAACAACAAACAACAACAAACAGCGGAAAAGAAATACTATATACAATAGATAATATGCTATGCCATCCAGCTTGCCTCCAGCAACTCCTGAATTCCAGAATATCCTGATAAACCTTAATTCTTGACTGCCCGTGTGGAAATTGGTGGGCACCCAGAGTTTAGGAAGGAAAACAATAAACTCCGAGTCAGTCATGTGACTGGTGTGAGAACTAAAACAGTTTATCTTTAAAACAAAGAACAGGATAATTTTAAAATAGATTCACAATGCTTTTTAGAAAATGAGAATACCATAAGGCCTCCCGCACACACAAACAATGCAAAAGCAGAATCGGAGGAGATTTCTCCTTATGATAGCCAAAGATGCTTGATACGCATTAAAAGAAACATTTGATATTATTACTAGTGCATAGTGTAGGAAAAATTATTTCGAAAGTAAAAATATAAATCTTAGCCAACATACGACCATTATCGTATGCCTACTATAGCTACCATCTAAACAGTGGGGCGCCACCATAAGTAGATGGCAGGTTCTATAACTAAAACCGTACAAGTCTCGTATTGTTTCTTTGGATTTCCAACAAATAGTCAGGCCAAGGAACTTCCCATTGCCACATAAGTACGCCTCTGGAAAGACGACCCGAGAACGAAACCGGATCTCTGCCAACACAAGGCCAAGTTACCCCTAACTGTGTAACTACTGACACGAATATGTCATCCCTCGATCGTAACCGATCTATCCGAGGATCCTCGATTTCCAACAACCACAAAGCAATAAATTTGCAGAAACAACATAGGTTAAGTATCTGGGCTCCATACCATGATACCATCTCTATCCAGAAGGAATGACATACACTAAAGGGGTGCTACCCCCTAATAACTGCATCCTTCCCGTTTTGACCATTTCCGGGGTGTGAGGTCCGACGAAGTCTCGTCCATAAAGCCACGCTTTATACAAAAGCTGTGCTTTGGGTCAACAAATGATCAAACAAATGATCATATCACAGATGATCAAACAATGATCATCTCACAGCAACACTCAGCATGCCACACTACCAAATTGGGAGTATATCACTAATAACCTTCAACTATATAACCTCTGAGCTCGTACGTCTCAAAGAAGGGTGTTCAGCTAAGAGAATAAATTCTCCCCCACCAACAGAAATATATTTAAAAGAAATACGTTTTATATCTCAACTTGTAATGTCAGACATACAATCCATACAAGTCTGTTCCGGGCTCTAACAGAACCGTAGGCACTTACAAAGAAGTCCTTGCATTCCGGATAATTTCTAATCACGTCCGGACTTCCCGTCACTAAGGGTGATAAAACCTCTATATCGGAGATCAGCCGATGCAGAGTAACTCAACGGTAATCCTTCCGTTTTCAAAAATATCCGGTCTTCAACACCGGTCATCGAATGTAATCCATTACGACGTATCACATATTCGGAATGGGTTATACGACCCCAAGGTCCTTTCCCGGCTAACCCGAATAGTGAGCGCTTATTCAAAAATAGGTGTGGCATTCAAATTCAAGCAATCACAACAAATACCTATTTAAAGGTAAATGTTGATAGTCGGTTATTTAACTATCAATAGGCGTGTTCAACATCACCAAATTCCAAATAATTTTCCAAATTATTTACTTTCCAAAATATCTTTACAAGATATATGTTTTTTCCACACTTCAAAAATAAATCAACGTTTATTTTTAAACAAATTCCCCTTTTCTTTTATAAATTCCATAGTGAATTTACATTTCCAAAATATCTATGAATATACGATTTTCTAATCGACTTCTAATATTCATTTTCAATTTATCTTTAAAAGATAAAATCTCTAAACATTCACTTCATATTGGAAAACATTTCCATACTTATTTAAGAATAAGTAATTCACAAACCCATTTATTTTCAACACTTGGAAAATATCCAATATACTTAAATTGAAATTAAGTATATATTTCATTCTTTAAGAAATCATTTCTTAAACACATTTATTTGGGCCAAAACAAATGTTGCGTAAAACACCGTTACGACGACCCAAAATCACTAGTATAAGGATTCAAAATTAAAATAGATATAGAAATCCCAATACTATATAAATCATTTCCTTTCGGAAACCATTTACTATAACAACAGTGTTATAGTCCACCATTTCCTAATTTCTCGAAAACGTCTATTTCAACAATGAATGTTGAAATCTATGTATTCGATTCATAATACATTTTAAAACATCGTTAAAACGATTAACTTCATTTTATAATATTTATTTTCCCAAGCATATCCATTTTATTTGATAATATATTCACTGTCCAAAATCGTGAATATACTTCCTTAACCAATTTCAACTTTCAATTTATCAAATTCCATGGATTTCGAATTTATAAACAATGTCTATAAATTCCATTTCTATTTATAAGCTTCGATTTATAAATCTCCTTTATTAATCCAATTTTAATTTATATAACTTAATTATATACCAAAAGTCTATATTATAAGTTAAATGCTTATAATCCATTTATTTACAAAATCATTCTTTTAAAACTTCACAAATTATAAATCTTACTACTTATAAGGTTTCATTTATAACCCTATTTTCAACATTAATAGAACTCCTTTTAAAATTCTATTATTTCGATTTATAAAATATATATTTTATAAATCTCAACTATAAACCATTTTTGCTTCATCAAAGATTTCAATTTAAATGCAAAAATCCGATTTATAAGTTAATTCCTTAAAATCTTTTGTCTTACAAAATCTATTCATTTTATAACTTTACAATTCATAAATCTATTAATTTTCATTCACTTATGAATCCATTTATACTTCATTTTTTACACTTATAAAAACTCATTTTATAATTCCAATATTTTTAATTTTAAAATATCAAATTTATACATCTTTCATATAACCCATTTTAAAATAATTCAAAAATCCCAATTTAACTATTTTATAAATTTATTAACTACTTATCTCAAAAATCACCTTTTGGTTATATTTCACAAAATCTTAATTTTTATAACATAAAAATTTATAACGTTTTAATTATTTAAAATGAATCAATTCAAAAATTTAATAAAACGTATACTTTCAAAAATTACTTTAAAAATTCTTTTAAAAACCAAAATCATTATTTTAAAACTTCAAAAATGGATCCGATGTTGCAACAGCACCAAATAGTCAATCACGACATCCAAATATCATATATCGGTATGATAATCAACAAATATCAAAATATCTGTAAATAAATCAATACAGTTGAGGAATCCAGTTGGATCCCTCCAACCTATTTTTCTACATCCAAAGATGTTAGCACAATAGCAATTCCGTTCCAGTACAGAATTATCGCGGTATATGGGATTTATAAAATATTATCCGCTTAATAGGCGGCGCAATAGGGTCTCATCCGCTATATAATGCGTGAAAATCAACTCCAAGTACATAAATAATACCAATTTCACTATACGGTGAAATATTCGCGGTATATGTTTTTAATAAATAACATCCGCTTAAATAACATCCGCTTACTAACGGCGCATAATGTCTATTTTAACAATCAATAGATAACAATCATCATTCAAACATGCATTCAAGACTTTTAAATATAACTATTTAAAATTAAAATCGAAACCGATTCGATTGAGTGAGAAGTTCTCACCTTGATTTTAATTCCGTTTTCAGCTTTTATTTCGAATAAAATTAAACGGGCGTTTAATTTTACCCGAAATTTTTTCTAACTCCAAACGACTCCAATCCAATTTCATAGCGTAGTGCTCGTCCATACGAACCCAACGCAACTGGTTTCGTGCATTTTTGACCTCGTATGAAAAAGATACGTTAATTTAAAGTTTATACAAATTTGTAATATAATTATTTACAACATTTTTTTATATTTTCAACCTTGCTTCCATCATCACCGTTCATTTTCACTTCAGGAAATCTGGGCCGCACCCTGCATCTTCTCCCCCACGCGTTTCACTCCCAGGTAATACATCACGCAAGAAACCCAAAAGCTCGATTCTAGGGTTAAATATTGCAGCCACCACGATGACTTCTGCCTCGATCAAGGACCACCATTTGAAGCGCCACCCACCACTCCATACTCGGCCAGAGACCGTCCCTACTCGGTCACCTATTTTCTCTCGAAAGTCATGCTCAATCATGCGGCTTCACAGTAAAAACGCGACCAACCCGATGACCAAACGATGATCATTACCTTATAGATCTGTAGAACTCACGATCCTCTTCTACTTTGCAGTTGAGTGTTTCTAGAATCGATTCACGGATTGAGAAAGATTAATGGAAGAAGGATCGAACATTTTTGGCCATTGAAATAGTGTAGAGGCGGCCGGCCATTGAAATGGAACCTTAGCTAAATTTTTTTTAAATTTTGTGAATAAATGGTCTATTTATAGAAAATAAAACGAACACTATTCATTCTGGTTTTCCGGACTCCGATTTACACGCGGTAACTGGCATTTCTGGGGTTTATCCCGCGTTCCAGACACAATGGAACAGGTTTCGGAAACTAATTCGATCATCTTTGCGAGTTATGGCAATAAACGTTCGATTTTAAATTAAATCGGTAAATCAAATTTCTAGGCGTTTTAGCTTGCACCGGACAAACGATAAATTCGATTGACATGAAATTTGAAACCACACAATAATATCACATAACGAATCCGATGAAACTGGTTTCGTCGAAATCCGAGACTGTTTGAAAAATGGCTATTTTAACTCGCCAAATAAATATTAAAACAATTTCGATGCGTTTCGAGCTGCCACGGTCAAACGAAAACTCCGATTGCTACGAAAATTAAAATCCGATAATAACAAACTATTACGGATCCAATGGAACTAGTTTCGTCCAATTCTGAGACTGTTCGAAAATTGACCAATTTCACTGGTCGATTAAATATTAAAATATTCAATTTTCACAAATTAACTTTTAATTTAATTTTAAAAGTTCTAAAATATCGTTCTAACTCCAATATGATAAAATAAAATTTTACTAATCATTTTCAATCATATATAACCCAATTTTCAATTATTTCGGTATTTTCACATATTAAATTATCGATTTAATTATCCAATTAAATCTTATTATTCGAAATAAAATTATTCGACTTATAATTCCACTTATTAATAATTAAAATTAATTAAATATTCAAATTTTAATTAATAGAAATTCTGGGTCGTTACAGACTTCCCCCTTAAAAGAATTTCGTCCTCGAAATTACGAAGCAAGAAAAATTTACAGAATCCATTAACTTTCCAAAATAAACCATTCAAATTAGATTTTTCAAATCTCTTAAGTGTTTAACTTTCTCAAAATTCATAGTTAAACTTCATACAAAATCTTTACTAAGTTTCCAAATCCAAACTTAGTTTTCAAAAATTTCCCAATTTTCTCAAAAATATTCTAACGCCTTAAATTTTCGGAAAAATTCACCATAGTCTCCTTTGCGCGGCTCGATCCGAAAAAAATGACAGTATATATATCACAAATATACTTCTCATCAGTGATGAGGCATCCCGCGGGGAAAAAATTGTAAAAGTACGGTATGTAATCCGAGATATGTACCTTATTTATTATTAGCGAGCGTATGCGGCTAATATAGCGCGAAAGCGAGCTCCAAATGCGAAGCAAACGCGATCCGCACCTACTAAACACTTAACAAACCATGAGAAACATGCATATATGAAAATAATATCAATATACATCATATAGCAACATAACAACTACATAATATAGCAAATGCAACTAAAGCAACAAATGCAACCACCAAATCAATATAATTTTACTTCTCATTAATATTCATTGAATTTGTTTTCCAATTGATTCATTAACATTGGAATTTACTAACATTCATTCATATTCAATTTTAATTAGTTTGCATTCACTAATTTTCATTCAAGTTGGTTCACTTCCAAATCAAATTCAATTCTATTCAAGTTCATTTTCTTCCAAGTTGGATTCAATTACTTTAGCTTCTAATTTCGCTAATTCAATTTCATTAACACTTAATGAATTTATATACAATCAACTAATAATCATATAACAACCAATGTATATTCAACATAACCAAATTATTTAATTGACATTCAATTTGGTCCAACATTTTTACTTTTAACTCCATTTGGTTTATATTAAATTGATTTTCATTCAATTTATTCAATTTCTCAACTTCATTAGTTTCTAATGGATTAACACTTACATTCATTATTTCATATCAATTATTTACATTCAATTGATTAACATTCAATCCATTAATCAATTCAATTGCTAATTCATTTAACATTTCAAGTTGAATTTCATTTATATAACTCAAGTTCATATTCATCACTTCTCTTGATTAATTTACTTTGACACCAAAATCAACTTCATTCAACTTTATTTAAGTTATATTCCACATATAAATCCAATTCAGATTCCAATTCCAGTTCTATTTAACATTTTACCAAAGCTAAATATATTAACTCATATTATAAGTTCAAAACTTATTTCACTTATATTCATCATTTTATAAGTTATACAACTTATATTCAACAATTACCACTTGGATTTTTTTTATTGATTCACTTATACCTACTTTAATTTAACTCCATCCTTTAACTTAAATTTATTCTATCAAAATTCAAATTGTATAAGTTATCAACTCATTTATCATTCCCATAAATATTTTAAATAGGATTCCAGAGTCTTTTCAACCTTTCAAAACCATTTTTGAAACCATTTCAATTATCCTTTGAATTTCAAAACCCAAACTCAAATTTTCCAAACAACTTCCATTTAAAACAATTTGGCAGCAATCCCTCTTTTGGAAACCCAAAAATGAACACCAATGATGTTGCAATCATCATCGTAATTATTTTCCAGCGACCGAAAAGAGTTTAGAGCTTTAATTTCTCCAAAACAATTTTCCAAAATATCAAATCCTTTCAAAACACTTCTCTGGAATTTTATTTTCAGATTATAAATCACATTTATACATCTTTTACTTATATAATTTCACTTCTTATATATATAAGATTATTTCACAATTGTAAACTACATTAATTATAATTCCACACTTATAATTTATTTGTTTATACAATTCATTCTTTTTCAACTGTTGTTTTTATTTAACTTATTCAACAACCAAACAATAATTCTACACTTTAATAATTCTGAAAAATTATTCTTTTATATATAAAATATAATCAAGGTAAAATTATTTCATTTACCCAATTTAAAACAATACTGTGTCGAATTGTTCTATTCAAGTGTTTAGAAACCCCTTCGATACAGTTGCGCAGACTGGGCCGACGAAGGTTCATATGCCACTCAGCAAACCAATCATCACAATATAAAACCATTTAATATTCACTAAAAAATACGCTCTCATATCTATTATTACACTCAACTCATTCTAGAGTACTACTGACTCCGTCTCTAATGAGAAATACCCAACAGAGCCATGGTTGTCGCTTAACCCTATGCTCTGATACCAAATGTAACGATCGTGATTTTTCGTTCCCGAAAAACCGAATAGTTAGGGTTGAAGAAGAAAAAAGAGGTAGAAGAAGAGAGAAAAAGATAGAACAGAACAGAAACAACAGAACAATATCAGAATCTCACAATCGCAGCGGAACAACATATAATAGATAAATGAATAATCTTTTAAACAAAGAACTATATCAGTTATTACATTACATCATATTACATTACATTACATTATAAGAGTGTACAACAACAAACAACAACAAACAGCGGAAAAGAAATACTATATACAATAGATAATATGCTATGCCATCCAGCTTGCCTCCAGCAACTCCTGAATTCCAGAATATCTTGATAAACCTTAACTCTTGACTGCCCGTGTGAAAATTGGTGGGCACCCAGAGTTTAGGAAGGAAAACAATAAATCCTAAGTCAGTCATGTGACTGGTGTGAGAACTAAAACAGTTTATCTTTAAAACAAAGAACAGGCTTTTTAGAAAATGAGACAACCATAAGGCCTCCCGCACACACACACAATGCAAACGCAGAATCGGAGGAGATTTCTCCTTATGATAGTCAAAGATGCTTGATACGCATTAAAAGAAACATTTGATATTATTACTAGTGCATAGTGTAGGAAAAATTATTTCGAAAGTAAAGATATAAATCTTAGCCAACATACGACCATTATCGTATGCCTACTATAGCTACCATCTAAACAGTGGGGCGCCACCATAAGTAAATGGCAGGTTCTACAACTAAAACCGTATAAGTCTCGTATTGTTTCTTTGGATTTCAAACAAATGGTCAGGCCAAAGAACTTCCCATTGCCACATGAGTACGCCTCTGGAAAGACGACCCGAGAACCAAACCGGATCTCTGCCAACACAAGGTCGGGTTACCCTTAACGGGGTAACTACTGACACGAATATGTCATCCCCTGATCGTAACCGATCTATCCGAGGATCCTCGATTTCCAACAACCACAAAGCAATAAATTTGCAGAAACAGCATAGGTTAAGTATCTGGGCTCCATACCATGATACCACCTCTATCCAGAAGGAATGACATACACTAAAGGGGTGCTACCCCCTAATAACCTTGTTGCATCCTTCCTGTTTTGAACATTTCCGGGGTGTGAGGTCCAACGAAGTCTCGTCCACAAAGCCACGCTTTATACAAAAGCTGTGCTTTGGGTCAACAAATGATCAAAGTAATGATCACCAAGATAAATGATCAAACAAATGATCATATCACAAATGATCAAACAATGATCATCTCACAGCAACACTCAGCATGCCACACTACCAAATTGGGAGTATATCACTAATAACCTTCAACTACATAACCTCTGAGTTCGTACGTCTCAAAGAAGGGTGTTAAGCTAAGAGAATAAATTCTCCGCCACCAACAGAAATATATTTGAAAGAAATCGGCTTTATATCTCAACTTGTAATGTCAGACATACAATCCATACAAGCATGTTCCGGGCTCGAACAGAACCGAAGGCACTTACAAAGAAGTCCTTGCATTCCGGATAATTTCTAATCACGTCCGGACTTCCCGTCACTAAGGGTGATAAAACCTCTATATCGGAGATCAGCCGATGTAGAGTAACTCAACGGTAATCCTTCCGTTTTCAAAAATATCCGGTTTTCAACACCGGTCATCGAATGCAATCCATTACGACATATCACATATTCGGAATGGGTTACACGACCCCAAGGTCCTTTCCAGGCTAGCCCGAATAGTGAGCGCTTATTCAAAAATAAGTGTGGCTTTCAAATTCAAGCAATCACAACAAATACCTATTTAAAGGTAAATGTTGATAGTCGGTTATTTAACTATCAATAGGCGTGTTCAACATCACCAAATTCCAAATAATTTCCCAAATTATTTACTTTCCAATGTATCTTTACAAGATATATATATTTTCCACACTTCAAAAATAAATCAACGTTTATTTTTTAACAAATTCCCCTTTTCATTTATAAATTCCATAGTGAATTTACATTTCCAAAATATTTATGAATATACGATTTTCTAATCGACTTCTAATATTCATTTTCAATTTATCTTTAAAAGATAAAATCTCAAAACATTCACTTCATATTGGAAAACATTTCCATACTTATTTAACAATAAGTAATTCACAAACCCATTTATTTTCAACACTTGGAAAATATCCAATATACTTAAATTGAAATTAAGTATATATTTCATTCTTTAAGAAATCATTTCTTAAACACATTTATTTGGGCCAAAATAAATGTTGCGTAAAACACCGTTACGACGACCCAAAATCACTAGTATAGGGATTCAAAATTAAAATAGATATATAAATCCCAATACTATATAAATCATTTCCTTTCGAAAACCATTTACTATAACAACAGTGTTATAGTCCACCATTTCCTTATTTCTCGAAAATGTCTATTTCAACAATGAATGTTGAAATCTATGTATTCGATTCATAATATATTTTAAAACATCGTTAAAACGATTAACTTCATTTTATAATATTCATTTTCCCAAGCATAACCATTTTATTTGATAATATATTCACTGTCCAAAATCGTGAATATACTTCCTTAACAAATTTCAACTTTCAATTTATCAAATTCCATGGATTTCGAATTTATAAACAATGTCTATAAATTCCATTTCTATTTATGAGCTTCGATTTATAAATCTCCTTTGTTAATCCAATTTTGATTTATATAAATCAATTATATACCAAAAGTCCATATTGTAAGTCAAATGCTTATAATCCATTTATTTACAAAATCATTCTTTTAAAACTTCACAAATTATTAATCTTATTACTTATAAGATTTCATTTATAATCCTATTTTCATCACTAATAGAACACTTATTAAAATTCTATTATTTCGATTTATAAAATATATATTTTATAAATCTCAACTATAAACCATTTTTGCTTCATCAAAGATTTCAATTTAAATGCAAAAATCCGATTTATAAGTTAATTCCTTAAAATCTTTGTCTTACAACATCTATTCATTTTATAACTTCACAATTCATAAATCTATAAATTTTCATTCACTTATGAATCCATTTATACTTCATTTTTTACACTTATAAAAACTCTTTTTATAATTCCAATATTTTTAATTTTAAAATATCAAATTTATACATCTTTCATATAACCCATTTTCAAATAATTCAAAAATCCCAATTTAACTATTTTATAAATTTATTAACTACTTATCTCAAAAATCACCTTTTGGTTATATTTCACAAAAATCTTAATTTTTATAACATAAATATTTATAACGTTTTAATTATTTAAAATGAATCAATTCAAAAATTTAATAAAACGTATACTTTCAAAAATTACTTTAAAAATTCTTTTAAAAACCAAAATCATTATTTTAAAACTTCAAAAATGGATCTTATGATGCAACAGCACCAAATAGTCAATCACGACATCCAAATATCATATATCGATATGATAATCAACAAATATCAAAATATCTATAAATAAATCAATACAGTTGAGGAATCCAGTTGGATCCCTCCAACCTATTTTCCTGCATCCAAAGATGTTAGCACAGTACCAATTCTGTTCCAGTACGGAATTATCGTGGTATATGGGATTTATAAAAAAATATCCGCTTAATAGGCGGCGCAATAGGGTCTCATCCGCTATATAATGCGGGAAAATCAACTCCAAGTACATAAATAATACCAATTTCACTATATGGTGAAATATTCGCGGTATATGTTTTTAATAAATAACATCCGCTTACTAACGGCGCAGAATGTCTATTTTAACAATCAATAGATAACAATCATCATTCAAACATGCATTCAAGAATTTTAAATATAACTATTTAAAATTAAAATCGAAACCGATTCGATTGATTGAGAAGTTCTCACCTTGATTTTAATTCCGTTTTCAGCTTTTATTTCGAATAAAACTAAACGGGCGTTTAATTTCACCCGAAATTTTCGCTAACTCCAAACGACTCCAATCCAATTTCATAGCGTAGTGCTCGTCCATACGAACCCAATGCAACTGGTTTTGTGCGTTTTAGACCTCGTATGAAAAAGATACGTTAATTTAAAGTTTACACAAACTTATATTATAATTATTTACAACATTTTTTTATATTTTCAACCTTGCTTCCATCATCACCATTCATTTTCACTTCAGGAAATCTGAGCCGCACCCTGCATCTTCTCCCCCGCGCGTTTCACTCCCAGGTAATACATCACGCAAGAAACCCAAAAGCTCGATTCTAGGGTTAAATATTGCAGCCACCACGACGACTTCTGCCTCGATCAGGGACCGCCATTTGAAGCGCCACCCACCACTCCATGCTCGTTCAGAGACCGGCCCTACTCGGTCACCTATTTTCCCTCGAAAGTCGTGCTCAATCGCGCGGCTTCACGGGAAAAACGCGACCAACCCGATGACCAAACGATGATCATTACCTTATAGATCTGTAGATCTCACGATCCTCTTCTACTTTGCAGTTGAGTGTTTCTAGAATCGATTCATGGATTGAGAAAGATTAATGGAAGAAGGATCGAATGTTTTTGGCCATTGAAATAGTGTAGAGGCGGCCGGCCATTGAAATGGAACCTTAGCTAAATTTTTTTATTTTTATTTTGTGAATAAATGGTCTATTTATAGAAAATAAAACGAACACTATTCATTCCGGTTTTCCGGACTCCGATTTACACGTGGTAACTGGAATTTCTGGGGTTTATCCCGCGTTTCGGAAACAATGGAACAGGTTTCGGAAGCTAATTCGATCATCTGTGCGAGTTATGGAAATAAACGTTCGATTCTAAATTAAATCGGTAAATCAAATTTCTAGGCATTTTAGTTTGCACCGGACAAACGATAAATCCGATTGACATGAAATTTGAAACCATACAATAATATAACATTACGGATCCGATGAAACTGGTTTCGTCGAATTCCGAGACTGTTTGAAAAATGGCTATTTTAACTCGCCAAATAAATATTAAAACAATTTCGATGCGTTTCGAGCTGCCACGGTCAAACGAAAAATTCGATTGTTACGAAAATTGAAATCCGATAATAACAAACTATTACGGATCCAATGGAACTAGTTTCGTCCAATTCTGAGACTGTTCGAAAATTGACTAATTTCACTAGTCGATTAAATATTAAAATATTCAATTTTCACAAATTAACTTTTAATTCAATTTTAAAAGTTCTAAAATATCTCTCTGACTCCAATATGATAAAATAAAATTTTACAAATCATTTTCAATCATATTTAACCCAATTTTCAATTATTTCGGTATTTTCACACATTAAATTATCGATTTAATTATCCAATTAAATCTAATTATTCGAAATAAAATTATTCGACTTATAAATTCCACTTATTAATAATTAAAATTAATTAAATATTCAAATTTTAATTAATATAAATTCTGGGTCGTTACATGTATGTTGTCTTGCATTTGATTTTATACATCTGATGGCATTCATGTGTACACATTATCACTTACATTCATATTCTTGCTGTCATTCAGTTTGCATACATATTCATCATGTAGTTCACTGTGTATATGCACAGTTTCATACATTGTGTCATTTGTTTTGCTCTGGAGTACCATTGTTCTTCTGGAGCTCGTACTTGAGTCTGTTGTGAGCAGTTTGTAGTTGTTGGCTAGCCTTTGATGGTTCATTCATGTTGTATTTGCCATTCACTGTCTGTGTAGTTTGTTTGCATTGCTCCTGACCTTATGTCACTGTATATCCCATCACCACCAGAGAACACTTTATATAGCATTAGCATCATATATTCGTTCGCCTGCTTCGAGCCTGGTTGCATGCTCTCTGCGCATTCCTGAAAATGTAACGGGGTCTGATATTTTCGAAGTTTGCACTGTCCAGTTCATTACTGCATACATGTTGCATCTTTTGGAGCTCAAGTTGTCTGACCATTTCTTTTGTGTACTGTTTGGTTCCATGGATGATGCTATGCATCTGCACATGCATGTGTCATTTCTTTGCTTACATCCGCACATCCCTGTCCTACTTGTGATGTCTTTGTATTAATGTTAGCCTTGTGTTTGTTGTATATATGAACTTGGTTCATATGTATGCTGGGCATTTGTCTTTGGTTTCATCTTGAACTGTGTAGTATGACCCTTCCCTTCTTCATAAGATTGAAGTTCTATGATCATCACTTTCCTTTCTTCTGCCTTTTGTTACTAGAAATTTGCTTGATCACATTCTGCTGTCTTTATACCGTTAGCACTGCTGCCTGTAGGCACTTGGTCACTCGAGCCTTGTTCTTTCTAATTGAGTTGAGTTGCCTTTCAGTATTGAATATTTGTGTTGTCCTGAGTTCATGTGGTCTTCACACATGTGTAGCCAGCACTTGCATTGAGTTCTTATTCCCTTTAGTTCATATTGTATATATTTATATGTGCTAGTGGCTGTGCACATTGTATATGTTCATGTATCTTGTTGGCATGAATTAGGGCATGTGTGCTATGTATGATATGTGCTCCCGACCAGTTTATTGCATTTGGGTTGATTTTCGAATTACACTTGAGTTGAATCCAGTTCGTTGCTCGGATTTGACCTTGTACTGAAAGTTGTGATATTATTTTATTGCACTTGAGTTGAATCCGGTATTTTGGGTTTGACCTTGTGCTTGATTGTGAATTTTCATTGTGCCTTCATGTGCAATTTGTTCATTTGATGGTTCATTTTGATTTGAGTTGATGCCATTTTTTTCTAGTTCATTGAGCTTTTGTGTAATTCATCACTGTAGTGGCGAGGCAGTACACGCGTGCATGTGCTGCAGCCCTACCAGAATTGATGTTTTTATGTGATATTTCAATTGCTGGAATTGATTCGTGTTGCCAATTCAATATATTTTGAAGTGTATTTTGATTTGGTTTAATTTGATATTTTGTTGTTGTCTAATTATCTTCTAGATAATTAGATTATGAGTTTCTAATTATTTACTTAATAATTAGATTTTGTTGCTAATTGCCGTTTAGGAAATCCTGTTGTTTTCTAACTTATTTTCATTGATAATCTTCTCATTTATCTTCGTTGATAATTTGAATTTGCTGATTTGTTGTTTAACACTGTTATGTGTTATATTTACCGTTGTTCGATTTCTTATTAAAGGATTGGATAAACGAGATTTATTGTGGCTGTCGTCTAATTGTTATTTAATTATTATTGCTTTTGTGCATTAATAACTGAGTTTGAATTAGACTGACCCGTGTATTATTTTCTTTTGAATTTAATACTCGGGTCAGATCGAGTTATTACAGGTTGTAGATATCTTGCTTTGGGTTGCTGCTTGAGCTATGAAGTCTTTACATATTTTTTGGAGTAGTCGTCGTCATTTTATAGTAGTCAGTGTATTTGTATAGGATGATATATATTCATGTATATTATTCACGATAATGTACTTGTATATGTAACTTCCTGAGTCGACAGTTATAGTTGTATCATATGTATGGTATCACATGTATTGTAAATGACTTCAGTTATATATGTGAGACTTTTTTATTATCTGTGTTCCACATTTAGCTGATCTGTGTTATTATTATATATATTGTCCTAAACTATTATGAACCATCGTAGTTCGATTTATACTGGAATTGGATACGTCGATGGGAGTAAATAAATAGGAGATGAAAAATAAAAATATATACCACTCCTATCGAGGTAACCAATACTAGTATAAGGCCTAACTACGGATGGCCGCTCCTATCCAGCCTTATTCTTCGTAATAACAGATAGTATTTCTTTTAATACTCTTTGTTATTGTGCGCATAGAGGTGGGGCTTCACAGTTGGTATCAGAGCTTGGGATTTATGGACATAATGTAAAACATAACTTAGATGGAACATGTGTTACAACTATTTGTCGATGTTTTATTGTGCCTTGAGTCAAAACTAAAGTTTTGAAATTATGATGAAATTTTTAAATATCTTTATTTAAAAATAATAGTGAAACCGTGTTTGATGATTGAGAAATTTGTGTTTTGTTTATCAGAGTGCACAGCGGAAACAATGAGACTGTCTTCGCTGAGTACAGTTGATAACCATTTTAATTTAAGAATCAAAATATGAAATTGAAATAAATTTCATTTGTTGTTTACATAGCTGTGTTTATTTTGTTTTCTTTGAAAATTTCGAATCCGATTTGAGGATCCGAAGCGATTGCAGTTATGTGATTTTATTGAGATTTTGTTGTTTTGAATTATCTTCATTGAAGTTATATTCAAGTGAATTTTTTGCTTATTTTGTAGTATACGTGCAAATTTAAGTTGCACGTTACCACATTAAATTTTACGTTGGACCGATGTTTGGTTTTAAACGTATTTTGTTACTGTTATTTTTATAACGGAATTTTTACACCAATGCTAAATCTTTGAAGCACGGTGTTTTGTTGACATTTTTAATGAATGAAAATTCATTGGTATTATATTTTGATGCGAATTATTTTGATGAGATTTTGACGTATAAAATTACTGTCGCTTTGACTTCAGTAACCATCAAATTTAAAGTGAATTTTCAAGCGGTTATCCCGCAATGCTGATTTTGAGATCAGTTTTTACGGTGTTTTGAGAAGTGCAATTTCCTTGTCGAAGTTGCTACTGATGTTGATGTTTTAATCATGTGTTTTAAAAATTTCAAAATAAAAATTGTTTTCAAAATTTTTACAGTTTACGCTTTGAAAAGAATGAGGAAGCGATTTAAACGTTTCAGCAAAATCGAGGACTATGACCCCTTTCTTTTACTGATTCGCTTCATTCCGGACTTGTCCGTTTGAGAATGTAAATTATTACTTTTATAAAATAAATGAAATTGTTTTCCGAAGTTTTGCAGTTTGCGTTTTCAAAAGAATGAGGAAGCGATTTAAACGTTTCAGCAAAATCGAGGTTATGACCCTTTTCTTTTACTAATTCGCTTAATTTTGGACTTGTTCGTTTAAGAATGTGAAATGTTATTTTTTTGAATACACAATTTTGCACTTTCAAGGAAATGATGAAGAGAATTAAACGATTTTGTAAAACTCGTGGTTATAGGACATGTGCGTTTGCTATTTTGGTTAATTCCAGACTCGTTAATTGAAATATTTGTTGTTTTGATGATTGTCGTGTGCTTTCGAGCCACTATGTTGGACCTTCGGGTCATATGTTGGACCTTCGGGTCATATGTTGGACCTTTGGGTCAATACCAGTACTAGACCTTCGGGTCATTTGTTGGGCACCAAAATTATGTTGACAGTACTTGGTAGGCTTCGGCCATTTGTTGATGCACGTGCGACGTAGCTAAAAACTCGCCATCTAATGGGATCGATCCAACCTTTTATGTAACGACCCAGAAATTTTATTAATTAATATTTGAGTATTTAATTAATTTTAAATATTAATAAGTGAATTTATAAGTCAAATAAATTTTTATTTGAGTTATTGAATTTAATTGGATTATTAAATCGATAATTTAATACGTTAAATTATGGAAATAATTGAAAATTGAGTTAAATATGATTGAAAATGATTTGTAAAATTTTATTTTATCATATGGGAGTTAGAACGATATTTTAGAACTTTTAAAATCGAATTAAAAGTTAATTTGTGAAAATTGAATATTTTAATATTAAAATCGACTAGTGAAAATAGTCAATTTTTGAACAGTCTCAGAATTGAACGAAACCAGTTTCATTGGATCCGTAATAGTTAGTTATTACCGGATTTCAATTTTCGTGTCAATCGGAGCTATCGTTTGATCGTGGCAGCTCGAAACGCATCGATTTATTTTTAATTTTAATTTGGCGAGTGAAAATAGCCATTTTTCAAAAAGTCTCGGATTTCGACGAAGCCAGTTTCATCGGATCCGTAATGTGATATTATTGTAAGGTTTCAAATTTCAAGTCAATTGGATTTACCGTTTGTCCGGTACAAATTAAAACGCCTAGAAATCGACTTAAATCGGTTTAATTCAAATTGAGCGTTTACAGCCATAACTCGCACAGATGTCCGAATTAGCTTCCGAAACCTGTTCCATTGTGTCCGGAACGTGGGGTAAACCCTAGAAACGCTGGTTACGGCGCGTAAATCGGAGTTCGGAATTTCCGGGATGAATAGTGTTTCGTCGGTTCCTTATAAATAGCCCACTATCTAAAAAAAATAAAAAAAAATATACAAAACCCTAGCCAAAAACTGCAGCCGCCTCCTCCTATTTCAAAGGCCAGTATTTCTTCTCTTTCTCCCCTCAATCATTCACAATCCATCGACAATTAGGCGAAGTGTTCAACTGCAAGGTTGTAGAGGATGGAGAGGGCTTCAGATCCATACGGAGTTGATCGTGTTTGGAGCATCGGAGGGGGAGAAATGGGGGGCCGACGGTCAGGGCCTGCGCACGCCTTTCGAGGCTCATCAGGTGGCCGAGTTCACCACTATTCTGGCCGAGCATAGCCTTGGTCGAGAGCTTCCTATTGCAAGTTGTTGATCGAGTTATCGTTGAGTATTGATGTTGCATAATTAAACCCTAATTATCTAAATATGGGTTCTCTTGCATGGTTTGAGTTACTGAAGAGGACGTGGGGGAAGAAGAGGGGATGGAGGGCTGTGATCAGGTTGGAGATGAATCCTGTGGCCCAGATTGCATAGGTTTAAATATATAAAGTTAAATGTTGTAAATTAGTTAATTAAAATCGTGTAATCTTTAAAACTGCATAACTTTTACATACGAGGTCGAAAAATTGCGAAACCAGTTACATTGGAATCGTATGGACGAGCATTACACGATGGAGTTGGTTTGGAGTCGATTGGAGTTAGTGAGAATTTTGGGTAAAATTAAACGTCCGTTTAATTTTATTCAAAATAAATCGCTAAAACGGAAATTAAAATCAAGGTGAGAACTTCTCACTCAATCGAATTAGTTTCGATTTTATTTTAAATAGTTAGATTTAAAATATTTGAATGCATGTTTGAATGTTGATTGTTATCTATTGATTGTTAAAATAGACATTATACGCCGTTAGTAAGCGGATGTTATTTATTAAAAACATATACCGCGAATATTTCATAAACAGTGAAATTGGTATTATAAATAATATCAATATATATATATTGGCATATGTATATATTGCAGTTGTTGATTTTCCGCATTTTTTGTTTAGCGGATGAGACCCTATTGCGCCGTTATTAAGCGGATAATATTTAATAAGAACATATACCGCGATAATTTCGTACTGGAGCGAAATTGGTATTGTGCTAATGTTTGTGGATGCAGGAAAACAGGTTGGAGGGATCCAACTTGATTCCTCAACAGTTTTTATTTGATTTCAGATATTTTGATATTTGATGGATTTTCATATTGATATATGATATCGTTGTAGTCGTGATTGACGATTTGGTATGTAGCATCATTGGACCAAGTTTTGGAATTTTAGAATGATTTATAAAGTGATTTTTGAAAATATACTATATGTTTGGAATTGATCCATTTTATATAAATAAACGTTATAATTTTTAAAGTTATAAAAATTATGATTTTTAAGAAATATAGTTAAAAGCTGATTTTTGAAAATAAGGAATTAATGACTTTATAAAATAGTTAAATCGGAATTTTTGAATTTATTATGAAAAGTTGAAATATAGGATTTATAAAATTTAAATTGTTTTATGAATCAAAAGGAAGAAGTTTTTAAAGGAATTTAAAGAAGTTTTAAAAGAATAATATAAATAGATTTATATTAAGAGATTTATAAATGGATATTTATAAATTGAAATATGGACATTATAAAACGAGTTTTTATAAGTGTTTGAATGAAGTGAAAATGAATTCCATAATTGAATGGAATTTATAGAATTTTATACGGTGAAGTTATAAATGGAATTTTATAAGCAGTATGTTTATAAAATTTATTAAGTTATTAAAATAATGATTTTGGATAAATGAATGAATCTTATAAGTTATAAGATTTATAATTTGGGAAGTTTAAAAGAACGATCTTTGTAAAATAATCGTTTTATAAGTATTTAACTTATAATATGAATGTTTAGTTCATAATTTAGTTATAAACTGGAATAGGTTAATAAAAGAATTTATAAAAAGGAAGTTTTTATAAATAAATAGAAATGGAATTTATAAACGTTGTTTTATAAATTCGCAAATGACTTATTTTGATAAGTAAATTGTTGAAACCTATAAATGGAGTTATATTCACATTTTTGAATAGTGAATAATCCTTTGAAATAAAATGAATAAAAAGGATGAAATTTGTTAATGAAGTATATTCACGTTTTTGAATAGTGAATAATACGTTAAAGAAAATGGTTTAGATTTGAATGTTTTAAATAGAATTAAAACGACCTAACGATGTTTTAAAAGGTATTGAGATTCGAAACCATAGATTTCAACATTTATTGTTGAAATAGACGTTTTCGAGAAATAGAAGGAAATAATGGACTATAACACTGTTGTTACAGTAAATGATTTCCGAAAGGAAATGTTTTGTATAGTATTGGGATTTATATATCTATTTTAAATTTTGAATCCCTATACTAGTGATTTTGGGACGTCGTAACGATGTTTTACGTAACATTCGTTTTGGCCCAAATAAATATGTTTAAGAGAATGATTTCCTTAAAAAAATGAAATATATACTTAATTTCGATTGAAGTATATTGAATATTTTCCAAGTGTTGAAAATAAATAGAAATTGTGAATTACTTATGAATAAATAAGTATGGAAATGTTTTCCAATATAAAGTGAATATTTTGAGAATTTATCTTTTTGAAGATAAATTGAAAAGAAATATTGAAATGAATAATTGAAATCGAATATTCATTGATATCTTGGAATTATAAATTCACTAAGGAATTTATAAAGGAAAGGAGAATTTGCTTAAAAGTAAATATTGATTTATTTTTGAAGTGTGAAATTATATATCTAGTGAAGATATTTTGGAAAATAAATAATTTGAAAAAATTATTTGGAAACTGGTGATGTTGTGCATATCCATTGATAGTTCAATAACCGACTATCAATATTTCCCTTTGAATGGGTAATTGATGTGATTTGTTTGAATGTGAATGCTACACTTATTTTTGAATAAGCGCTCACTATTCGGGTTAACCGGGAATAGACTATGGGGTCATATAACCCATTCCGAATAGTGATACGTCGTTGTGAATTGCATTGAAGATCGGTGTTGAAGACCCAGTATTTGCGAGAGAGATAGGATGACCTGTCGATTTACTCTGCACCGAGTTGCTCCGGTATAGAGTTCTCCATATGTGATGGTGAATCCGATCAGGATTGTGAATATCCGGATTGCAAGGACTTCTTTGGAAGTGCCTTCGGTTTTGTTCGATCCCGGAACAGACTTGTATGGATTGTGTGTCTGACATTACAAGTTGAGATATAAAGCCGATTTCATTCAAATATATTTCTGCTGGTGGCAAAGAATTTATTCTTTTAGCTTAACACCCTTCTCTGAGACGTACGAGCTCAGAGGTTATATAGTTGAAGTTATCAGCGATATATTCCCAATTTGGTAATGTGACATGCTGAGTGTTGCTGTAAATGATCATTGTGTTGATTATTGTGATAGGATCGTTTATTTGATCGTCTATCTTGGTGATCATTGTGTTGATCATTTGTTGACCCAAAGCATGGCTTTTGTATAAAGTATGTTTTTGTGGACGTGACTTCGTCGAACCTCACACCCCGGAAATGGTCAAAACAGGAAAGATGCGGCAAGGTTATGAGGGGTAGCACCCTTTAGGGTATGTACATTTCCTTCTGGATAGAGGTTGTATCATGGTATGGAGCCCAGATATTTAACCTATGTGGTTACTACGAATTTATTACTTTGTGGTTGTTGGTTTTCGGGATCCCGTGAGAAAGGTCGTTTACGATCGGGGAATGGCGTGCTCGTGTCAGTAGTTACCCAGTTAGGGGTAACCCGGCCTTGTGTTGGCAGAGTTCCGGTTTGGTTCTCGGGGATGTCTTTCCAGAGGCATTCTCATGTGGCAATGGGAAGTTCCTTGGCCTGACCATTTGTTGGAAATCCAATTCCCAATACGAAACTTGTACGGTATTAGTTGTAGAACCTGCCATTCACTTATGGTGGTCACCACTGTTTGGATGGTAGCTATAGTAGGCATAGTTCGAAATGTCTATGTTGGCTAAGATTTATATTCTACTTTCGAAATGAATTTTTTCTCTACACTATGCACTAGTAATAATATCAAATGTTATTTTAAATGCGTATCAAGCATCTTTGACTATCATAAGGAGAAATCTCCTCCGATTCTGCGTTTGCATTGTGTGTGTGTGCGGGAGGCCTTATGGTAGTCTCATCTTTAAAAGCATTGCGAATTGAATTTAAAAATATTCCTCTATTTTGATTTCAAAGTTAAATAAACTGTTTGAGTTCTCACACCAGTCACATGACTGACTTGGAGTTTATTGTTTTCCTTCCTAAACTCTGGGTGCCCACCAATTTCACACGGGCAGTTAAGAGTAAGGTTTATCAGGATATTCTGGATATTCTGGAGTTGCTGGAGGCAAGCTGGATGGCATGGCGTATTACTAGTTTATATAGTATTTCTTTTTCCGCTGCACTATTTGTTGTTGTTGATGTTGTACACTCTGATGATATGATGTAATGAAATGTAAAGTAATAACTGATAGTTCTTTGTTTAAAGATTATTCATTTATTATTATATGTTGTTCCGCTGCGAATTGTGAGATTCTGATTGTTGTTCTGTTTTCTTTCTGCTCCGTCCTATTTCCTGTTTTTTTTTCTTTTTCCTCTATTCTCTTTTTATTCTATTTTAAAATGTTCTCTCTTCTTTTCTGTTTTCTCTCCTCCCTAATTTTTCTCTTCTTTTCTCTCTTTTTCTTTTCCTAAATTTTTCTTAAAACCCTCAGTGTTCGGTTTTCCGTCGTTCGATTCCTCGGCAGTCGATAAAGTAAGTATCGATGTTGAATTTTCGGAAGACGAAGAATCGTGTCCTGACAATGTGGTATCAGAGCTTATGGTTAAGCGACAACCATGGTTCTGTTGGGTATTATTCATTAGAGATAGAGTCAGTAGTACTCTAGAATGAATTTGAGTGTAATAATAGCTATGAGAGCGTATTTGTTAGTGAATAAAAAAATTGTTTTATATTGTGATGATTGGTTTATTGAGTGGTATATGAACTTTCGTCAGCGTGGTCCGCAAGACTATGCCGAAGGGGTTTCTAAACACTTGAATAGAACAATTCGACACAGTATTGTTTTAAAATTGGGTAAACGAAATAATTTTACCTTGAGTATATTTTTTATATAAAGAAATAATTTTTCAAAATTATTAAAGTGAAAATAAGTTGATTGTTTAGTTGTTTGAATAATCCAAATAAAGGAATAATTGTATAAGAAAAAGAATTATAAGAGTTAAATTTTAATTAAAGTGAATTACAATTGTGAAATAAAACTTATATATGTAAGAAGTGAAACTAATGAATATATTTATGAATATGAGTTGTAAATATAAAAATGAATTTAAAGCTAAATGGAAAATTTACTTTAGAATTGAAATCTGAATTTATTTACAAATGTGAATTAAGTTGATAAGAAATAATGGATATAAGTGTTAATTCATTAAAATGTAATGTTATTGGAAGTTGAATGAAAATCAATTAATTAAACCAATTGAAAGCAAAGAAGTTTGGTTGTAATTAATATACATTGATTGTTATATAATTGTTAGTCGATTGGATATAATTCATTAAGTGTTAATGAAATTGATTTAATAAAATTGGAAGCTAAAGTAATTGAAATCCAATTGGAAGTTAAGTGAATCTTGAATAGAATCGAATTTGAATTGGAAGTGAACCAACTTGAATATGAATTAGTGAATATAAACTAATTGAGAATGAATGTTGATAAAATCCAATGTAAATAAATCAAATGTGATTTGAATTGAAAACCCTTTCATTGAATATTAATGAAAATATAAATGAATATTGATATTGGTTATGGATGATAGTTGGTTGATGTTTGCATTTGTTGCTTTTCATACATTTGCTATGTGACATATATAGTTATTATGTTGCTATATGATGTATATCGATATTATTATCTATATGCATGATTCTCATGTTGTTTGTTGAGTAATTAGTAGGTGCGGATCGCGTTTGCTTCACATTTAGAGCTCGCTTTCGCGCTATATTAGCCGTATATGCTTGCTAATAAAATATAAGGTACATATCTCGGATTAAATACAGTACTTTTACACTTTTTTCCCTACGGGATGCCTCATTACTTGATGAGACGTATATTTGTGATATATATACTGTCATTTTTTTTTTTCGGATCGAGCCGCGCAAAGGAGACTATGGCGAATTTTTCCGGAAATTTAAAGCGTTAGAAAATTTTTGAGAAAATTGGAAAATTTTGAAAACTTGAACTTTGATTTTGGAATTGAAAGTTAAACAATAGTAATTGTTTTTGAAAAGATAACTAAGTATGATTTGGAAAACTTAGTAAAGATTTGTAAGAAGTTTAATTATGGATTTTGGAAAGTTAATAGATTCTATAACTTTTCTTACTTGTAATTTCGAGGACGAAATTCTTTTAAGTGGGGAAGATTGTAACAACCCAGAAATTTTATTAATTAATATTTGAGTATTTAATTAATTTTAAATATTAATAAGTGAATTTATAAGTCAAATAAATTTTTATTTGAATTATTGAATTTAATTGGATTATTAAATCGATAATTTAATACGTTAAATTATGGAAATAATTGAAAATTGAGTTAAATATGATTGAAAATGATTTGTAAAATTTTATTTTATCATATGGGAGTTAGAACGATATTTTAGAACTTTTAAAATCGAATTAAAAGTTAATTTGTGAAAATTGAATATTTTAATATTAAAATCGACTAGTGAAAATAGTCAATTTTTAAACAGTCTCAGAATTGAACGAAACCAGTTTCATTGGATCCGTAATAGTTAGTTATTATCGGATTTCAATTTTCGTGTCAATCGGAGCTATCGTTTGATCGTGGCAGCTCGAAACGCATCGATTTATTTTTAATTTTAATTTGGCGAGTGAAAATAGCCATTTTTCAAAAAGTCTCGGATTTCGACGAAACCAGTTTCATCGGATCCGTAATGTGATATTATTGTAAGGTTTCAAATTTCAAGTCAATTGGATTTACCGTTTGTCCGGTACAAATTAAAACGCCTAGAAATCGACTTAAATCGGTTTAATTCAAATTGAGCGTTTACATCCATAACTCGCACAGATGTCCGAATTAGCTTCCGAAACCTGTTCCATTGTGTCCGGAACGCGGGGTAAACCCTAGAAACGCTGGTTACGGCGCGTAAATCGGAGTTCGGAATTTCCGGGATGAATAGTGTTTCGTCGGTTCCTTATAAATAGCCCACTATCTCAAAAAAATAAAAAAAATATACAAAACCCTAGCCAAAAACTGCAGCTGCCTCCCCCTATTTCAAAGGCCAGTATTTCTTCTCTTTCTCCCCTCAATCATTCACAATCCATCGACAATTAGGCGAAGTGTTCAACTGCAAGGTTGTAGAGGATGGAGAGGGCTTCAGATCCATACGGAGTTGATCGTGTTTGGAGCATCGGAGGGGGAGAAATGGGGGGCCGACAGTCAGGGCCTGCGCACGCCTTTCGAGGCTCATCAGGTGGCCGAGTTCACCACTGTTCTGGCCGAGCATAGCCTTGGTCGAGAGCTTCCTATTGCAAGTTGTTGATCGAGTTATCGTTGAGTATTGATGTTGCATAATTAAACCCTAATTATCTAAATATGGGTTCTCTTGCACGGTTTGAGTTACTGAAGAGGACGTGGGGGAAGAAGAGGGGATGGAGGGCTGTGATCAGGTTGGAGATGAATCCTGTGGCCCAGATTGCATAGGTTTAAATATATAAAGTTAAATGTTGTAAATTAGTTAATTAAAATCGTGTAATCTTTAAAACTGCATAACTTTTTCATACGAGGTCGAAAAATTGCGAAACCAGTTGCGTTGGAATCATATGGACGAGCACTACGCGATGGAGTTGGTTTGGAGTCGTTTGGAGTTAGTGAGAATTTTGGGTAAAATTAAACGTCCGTTTAATTTTATTCAAAATAAATCGCTAAAACGGAAATTAAAATCAAGGTGAGAACTTCTCACTCAATCGAATTAGTTTCGATTTTATTTTAAATAGTTAGATTTAAAATATTTGAATGCATGTTTGAATGTTGATTGTTATCTATTGATTGTTAAAATAGACATTATACGCCGTTAGTAAGCGGATGTTATTTATTAAAAACATATACCGCGAATATTTCATAAACAGTGAAATTGGTATTATAAATAATATCAATATATATATATATATATTGGCATATGTATATATTGCAGTTGTTGATTTCCCGCATTTTTTGTTTAGCGGATGAGACCCTATTGCGCCGTTATTAAGCGGATAATATTTAATAAGAACATATACCGCGATAATTTCGTACTGGAGCGAAATTGGTATTGTGCTAATGTTTGTGGATGCAGGAAAACAGGTTGGAGGGATCCAACTGGATTCCTCAATAGTTTTTATTTGATTTCAGATATTTTGATATTTGATGGATTTTCATATTGATATATGATATCGTTGTAGTCGTGATTGACGATTTGGTATGTAGCATCATTGGACCAAGTTTTGGAATTTTAGAATGATTTATAAAGTGATTTTTGAAAATATACTATATGTTTGGAATTGATCCATTTTATATAAATAAACGTTATAATTTTTAAAGTTATAAAAATTATGATTTTTAAGAAATATAGTTAAAAGCTGATTTTTGAAAATAAGGAATTAATGACTTTATAAAATAGTTAAATCGGAATTTTTGAATTTATTATGAAAAGTTGAAATATAGGATTTATAAAATTTAAATTGTTTTATGAATCAAAAGGAAGAAGTTTTTAAAGGAATTTAAAGAAGTTTTAAAAGAATAATATAAATTGATTTATATTAAGAGATTTATAAATGGATATTTATAAATTGAAATATGGACATTATAAAACGAGTTTTTATAAGTGTTTGAATGAAGTGAAAATGAATTCCATAATTGAATGGAATTTATAGAATTTTATACGGTGAAGTTATAAATGGAATTTTATAAGCAGTAGGTTTATAAAATTTATTAAGTTATTAAAATAATGATTTTGGATAAATGAATGAATCTTATAAGTTATAAGATTTATAATTTGGGAAGTTTAAAAGAACGATCTTTGTAAAATAATCGTTTTATAAGTATTTAACTTATAATATGAATGTTTAGTTCATAATTTAGTTATAAACTGGAATAGGTTAATAAAAGAATTTATAAAAAGGAAGTTTTTATGAATAAATAGAAATGGAATTTATAAACGTTGTTTTATAAATTCGCAAATGACTTATTTTGATAAGTAAATTGTTGAAACCTATAAATGGAGTTATATTCACATTTTTGAATAGTGAATAATCCTTTGAAATAAAATGAATAAAAAGGATGAAATTTGTTAATGAAGTATATTCACGTTTTTGAATAGTGAATAATACGTTAAAGAAAATGGTTTAGATTTGAATGTTTTAAATAGAATTAAAACGACCTAACGATGTTTTAAAAGGTATTGAGATTCGAAACCATAGATTTCAACATTTATTGTTGAAATAGACGTTTTCGAGAAATAGAAGGAAATAATGGACTATAACACTGTTGTTATAGTAAATGATTTCCGAAAGGAAATGTTTTGTATAGTATTGGGATTTATATATCTATTTTAAATTTTGAATCCCTATACTAGTGATTTTGGGACGTCGTAACGATGTTTTACGTAACATTCGTTTTGGCCCAAATAAATATGTTTAAGAGAATGATTTCCTTAAAAAAATGAAATATATACTTAATTTCGATTGAAGTATATTGAATATTTTCCAAGTGTTGAAAATAAATAGAAATTGTGAATTACTTATGAATAAATAAGTATGGAAATGTTTTCCAATATAAAGTGAATATTTTGAGAATTTATCTTTTTGAAGATAAATTGAAAAGAAATATTGAAATGAATAATTGAAATCGAATATTCATTGATATCTTGGAATTATAAATTCACTAAGGAATTTATAAAGGAAAGGAGAATTTGCTTAAAAGTAAATATTGATTTATTTTTGAAGTGTGAAATTATATATCTAGTGAAGATATTTTGGAAAATAAATAATTTGAAAAAATTATTTGGAAACTGGTGATGTTGTGCATATCCATTGATAGTTCAATAACCGACTATCAATATTTCCCTTTGAATGGGTAATTGATGTGATTTGTTTGAATGTGAATGCTACACTTATTTTTGAATAAGCGCTCACTATTCGGGTTAACCGGGAAAGGACCATGGGGTCGTATAACCCATTCCGAATAGTGATACGTCGTTGTGAATTGCATTGAAGATCGGTGTTGAAGACCCGGTATTTGCGAGAGAGATAGGATGACCTGTCGATTTACTCTGCACCGAGTTGCTCCGGTATAGAGTTCTCCATATGTGATGGTGAATCCGATCAGGATTGTGAATATCCGGATTGCAAGGACTTCTTTGGAAGTGCCTTCGGTTTTGTTCGATCCCGGAACAGACTTGTATGGATTGTGTGTCTGACATTACAAGTTGAGATATAAAGCCGATTTCATTCAAATATATTTCTGTTGGTGGCAAAGAATTTATTCTTTTAGCTTAACACCCTTCTCTGAGACGTACGAGCTCGGAGGTTATATAGTTGAAGTTATCAGCGATATATTCCCAATTTGGTAATGTGACATGCTGAGTGTTGCTGTAAATGATCATTGTGTTGATTATTGTGATAGGATCGTTTATTTGATCGTCTATCTTGGTGATCATTGTGTTGATCATTTGTTGACCCAAAGCATGGCTTTTGTATAAAGTATGTTTTTGTGGACGTGACTTCGTCGAACCTCACACCCCGGAAATGGTCAAAACAGGAAAGATGCGACAAGGTTATGAGGGGTAGCACCCTTTAGGGTATGTACATTTCCTTCTGGATAGAGGTTGTATCATGGTATGGAGCCCAGATATTTAACCTATGTGGTTACTACGAATTTATTACTTTGTGGTTGTTGGTTTTCGGGATCCCGTGAGAAAGGTCGTTTACGATCGGGGAATGGCGTGCTCGTGTCAGTAGTTACCCAGTTAGGGGTAACCCGGCCTTGTGTTGGCAGAGTTCCGGTTTGGTTCTCGGGGATGTCTTTCCAGAGGCATTCTCATGTGGCAATGGGAAGTTCCTTGGCCTGACCATTTGTTGGAAATCCAATTCCCAATACGAAATTTGTACGGTATTAGTTGTAGAACCTGCCATTCACTTATGGTGGTCACCACTGTTTGGATGGTAGCTATAGTAGGCATAGTTCGAAATGTCTATGTTGGCTAAGATTTATATTCTACTTTCGAAATGAATTTTTTCTCTACACTATGCACTAGTAATAATATCAAATGTTATTTTAAATGCGTATCAAGCATCTTTGACTATCATAAGGAGAAATCTCCTCCGATTCTGCATTTGCATTGTGTGTGTGTGCGGGAGGCCTTATGGTAGTCTCATCTTTAAAAGCATTGCGAATTGAATTTAAAAATATTCCTCTATTTTGATTTCAAAGTTAAATAAACTGTTTGAGTTCTCACACCAGTCACATGACTGACTTGGAGTTTATTGTTTTCCTTCCTAAACTCTGGGTGCCCACCAATTTCACACGGGCAGTTAAGAGTAAGGTTTATCAGGATATTCTGGATATTCTGGAGTTGCTGGAGGCAAGCTGGATGGCATGGCGTATTACTAGTTTATATAGTATTTCTTTTTCCGCTGCACTATTTGTTGTTGTTGATGTTGTACACTCTGATGATATGATGTAATGAAATGTAAAGTAATAACTGATAGTTCTTCGTTTAAAGATTATTCATTTATTATTGTATGTTGTTCCGCTGCGAATTGTGAGATTTTGATTGTTGTTCTGTTTTCTTTCTGTTCCGTCCTATTTCCTGTTTTTTTTTTCTTTTTCCTCTATTCTCTTTTTCTTCTATTTTAAAATGTTCTCTCTTCTTTTCTGTTTTCTCTCCTCCCTAATTTTTCTCTTCTTTTCTCTCTTTTTCTTCTCCTAAATTTTTCTTAAAACCCTCAGTGTTCGGTTTTCCGTCGTTCGATTCCTCGGCAGTCGATAAAGTAAGTATCAATGTTGAATTTTCGGAAGACGAAGAATCGTGTCCTGACAATGTGGTATCAGAGCTTATGGTTAAGCGACAACCATGGTTCTGTTGGGTATTATTCATTAGAGATAGAGTCAGTAGTACTCTAGAATGAATTTGAGTGTAATAATAGCTATGAGAGTGTATTTGTTAGTGAATAAAAAAATTGTTTTATATTGTGATGATTGGTTTATTGAGTGGTATATGAACTTTCGTCAGCGTGGTCCGCAAGACTATGCCGAAGGGGTTTCTAAACACTTGAATAGAACAATTCGACACAGTATTGTTTTAAAATTGGGTAAACGAAATAATTTTACCTTGAGTATATTTTTTATATAAAGAAATAATTTTTCAAAATTATTAAAGTGAAAATAAGTTGATTGTTTAGTTGTTTGAATAATCCAAATAAAGGAATAATTGTATAAGAAAAAGAATTATAAGAGTTAAATTTTAATTAAAGTGAATTACAATTGTGAAATAAAACTTATATATGTAAGAAGTGAAACTAATGAATATATTTATGAATATGAGTTGTAAATATAAAAATGAATTTAAAGCTAAATGGAAAATTTACTTTAGAATTGAAATCTGAATTTATTTACAAATGTGAATTAAGTTGATAAGAAATAATGGATATAAGTGTTAATTCATTAAAATGTAATGTTATTGGAAGTTGAATGAAAATCAATTAATTAAACCAATTGAAAGCAAAGAAGTTTGGTTGTAATTAATATACATTGATTGTTATATAATTGTTAGTTGATTGTATATAATTCATTAAGTGTTAATGAAATTGATTTAATAAAATTGGAAGCTAAAGTAATTGAAATCCAATTGGAAGTTAAGTGAATCTTGAATAGAATCGAATTTGAATTGGAAGTGAACCAACTTGAATATGAATTAGTGAATATAAACTAATTGAGAATGAATGTTGATAAAATCCAATGTAAATAAATCAAATGTGATTTGAATTGAAAACCCTTTCATTGAATATTAATGAAAATATAAATGAATATTGATATTGGTTATGGATGATAGTTGGTTGATGTTTGCATTTGTTGCTTTTCATACATTTGCTATGTGACATATATAGTTATTATGTTGCTATATGATGTATATCGATATTATTATCTATATGCATGATTCTCATGTTGTTTGTTGAGTAATTAGTAGGTGCGGATCGCGTTTGCTTCACATTTAGAGCTCGCTTTCGCGCTATATTAGCCGTATATGCTTGCTAATAAAATATAAGGTACATATCTCGGATTAAATACAGTACTTTTACACTTTTTTCCCTGCGGGATGCCTCATTACTTGATGAGATGTATATTTGTGATATATATACTGTCATTTTTTTTTTTGGATCGAGCCGCGCAAAGGAGACTATGGCGAATTTTTCCGGAAATTTAAAGCGTTAGAAAATTTTTGAGAAAATTGGAAAATTTTGAAAACTTGAACTTTGATTTTGGAATTGAAAGTTAAACAATAGTAATTGTTTTTGAAAAGATAACTAAGTATGATTTGGAAAACTTAGTAAAGATTTGTAAGAAGTTTAATTATGGATTTTGGAAAGTTAATAGATTCTGTAACTTTTCTTACTCGTAATTTCGAGGACGAAATTCTTTTAAGTGGGGAAGATTGTAACGACCCAGAAATTTTATTAATTAATATTTGAGTATTTAATTAATTTTAAATATTAATAAGTGAATTTATAAGTCAAATAAATTTTTATTTGAATTATTGAATTTAATTGCATTATTAAATCGATAATTTAATACGTTAAATTATGGAAATAATTGAAAATTGAGTTAAATATGATTGAAAATGATTTGTAAAATTTTATTTTATCATATGGGAGTTAGAACGATATTTTAGAACTTTTAAAATCGAATTAAAAGTTAATTTGTGAAAATTGAATATTTTAATATTAAAATCGACTAGTGAAAATAGTCAATTTTTGAACAGTCTCAGAATTGAACGAAACCAGTTTCATTGGATCCGTAATAGTTAGTTATTACCGGATTTCAATTTTCGTGTCAATCGGAGTTATCGTTTGATCGTGGCAGCTCGAAACGCATCGATTTATTTTTAATTTTAATTTGGCGAGTGAAAATAGCCATTTTTCAAAAAGTCTCGGATTTTGACGAAAATAGTTTCATCGGATCCGTAATGTGATATTATTGTAAGGTTTCAAATTTCAAGTCAATTGGATTTACCGTTTGTCCGGTACAAATTAAAACGCCTAGAAATCGACTTAAATCGGTTTAATTCAAATTGAGCGTTTACATCCATAACTCGCACAGATGTCCGAATTAGCTTCTGAAACCTGTTCCATTGTGTCCGGAACGCGGGGTAAACCCTAGAAACGCTGGTTACGGCGCGTAAATCGGAGTTCAGAATTTCCGGGATGAATAGTGTTTCGTCGGTTCCTTATAAATAGCCCACTATCTCAAAAAAATAAAAAAAAATATACAAAACCCTAGCCAAAAACTGCAGCTGCCTCCCCCTATTTCAAAGGCCAGTATTTCTTCTCTTTCTTCCCTCAATCATTCACAATCCATCGACAATTAGGCGAAGTGTTCAACTGCAAGGTTGTAGAGGATGGAGAGGGCTTCAGATCCATACGGAGTTGATCGTGTTTGGAGCATCGGAGGGGGAGAAATGGGGGGCCGACAGTCAGGGCCTGCGCACGCCTTTCGAGGCTCATCAGGTGGCCGAGTTCACCACTGTTCTGGCCGAGCATAGCCTTGGTCGAGAGCTTCCTATTGCAAGTTGTTGATCGAGTTATCGTTGAGTATTGATGTTGCATAATTAAACCCTAATTATCTAAATATGGGTTCTCTTGCACGGTTTGAGTTACTGAAGAGGACGTGGGGGAAGAAGAGGGGATGGAGGGCTGTGATCAGGTTGGAGATGAATCCTGTGGCCCAGATTGCATAGGTTTAAATATATAAAGTTAAATGTTGTAAATTAGTTAATTAAAATCGTGTAATCTTTAAAACTGCATAACTTTTTCATACGAGGTCGAAAAATTGCGAAACCAGTTGCGTTGGAATCATATGGACGAGCACTACGCGATGGAGTTGGTTTGGAGTCGTTTGGAGTTAGTGAGAATTTTGGGTAAAATTAAACGTCCGTTTAATTTTATTCAAAATAAATCGCTAAAACGGAAATTAAAATCAAGGTGAGAACTTCTCACTCAATCGAATTAGTTTCGATTTTATTTTAAATAGTTAGATTTAAAATATTTGAATGCATGTTTGAATGTTGATTGTTATCTATTGATTGTTAAAATAGACATTATACGCCGTTAGTAAGAGGATGTTATTTATTAAAAACATATACCGCGAATATTTCATAAACAGTGAAATTGGTATTATAAATAATATCAATATATATATATATATATATATATATATATATATATATATATATATATATATTGGCATATGTATATATTGCAGTTGTTGATTTCCCGCATTTTTTGTTTAGCGGATGAGACCCTATTGCGCCGTTATTAAGCGGATAATATTTAATAAGAACATATACCGCGATAATTTCGTACTGGAGCGAAATTGGTATTGTGCTAATGTTTGTGGATGCAGGAAAACAGGTTGGAGGGATCCAACTGGATTCCTCAACAGTTTTTATTTGATTTCAGATATTTTGATATTTGATGGATTTTCATATTGATATATGATATCGTTGTAGTCGTGATTGACGATTTGGTATGTAGCATCATTGGACCAAGTTTTGGAATTTTAGAATGATTTACAAAGTGATTTTTGAAAATATACTATATGTTTGGAATTGATCCATTTTATATAAATAAACGTTATAATTTTTAAAGTTATAAAAATTATGATTTTTAAGAAATATAGTTAAAAGCTGATTTTTGAAAATAAGGAATTAATGACTTTATAAAATAGTTAAATCGGAATTTTTGAATTTATTATGAAAAGTTGAAATATAGGATTTATAAAATTTAAATTGTTTTATGAATCAAAAGGAAGAAGTTTTTAAAGGAATTTAAAGAAGTTTTAAAAGAATAATATAAATTGATTTATATTAAGAGATTTATAAATGGATATTTATAAATTGAAATATGGACATTATAAAACGAGTTTTTATAAGTGTTTGAATGAAGTGAAAATGAATTCCATAATTGAATGGAATTTATAGAATTTTATACGGTGAAGTTATAAATGGAATTTTATAAGCAGTAGGTTTATAAAATTTATTAAGTTATTAAAATAATGATTTTGGATAAATGAATGAATCTTATAAGTTATAAGATTTATAATTTGGGAAGTTTAAAAGAACGATCTTTGTAAAATAATCGTTTTATAAGTATTTAACTTATAATATGAATGTTTAGTTCATAATTTAGTTATAAACTGGAATAGGTTAATAAAAGAATTTATAAAAAGGAAGTTTTTATAAATAAATAGAAATGGAATTTATAAACGTTGTTTTATAAATTCGCAAATGACTTATTTTGATAAGTAAATTGTTGAAACCTATAAATGGAGTTATATTCACATTTTTGAATAGTGAATAATCCTTTGAAATAAAATGAATAAAAAGGATGAAATTTGTTAATGAAGTATATTCACGTTTTTGAATAGTGAATAATACGTTAAAGAAAATGGTTTAGATTTGAATGTTTTAAATAGAATTAAAACGACCTAACGATGTTTTAAAAGGTATTGAGATTCGAAACCATAGATTTCAACATTTATTGTTGAAATAGACGTTTTCGAGAAATAGAAGGAAATAATGGACTATAACATTGTTGTTATAGTAAATGATTTCCGAAAGGAAATGTTTTGTATAGTATTGGGATTTATATATCTATTTTAAATTTTGAATCCCTATACTAGTGATTTTGGGACGTCGTAACGATGTTTTACGTAACATTCGTTTTGGCCCAAATAAATATGTTTAAGAGAATGATTTCCTTAAAAAAATGAAATATATACTTAATTTCGATTGAAGTATATTGAATATTTTCCAAGTGTTGAAAATAAATAGAAATTGTGAATTACTTATGAATAAATAAGTATGGAAATGTTTTCCAATATAAAGTGAATATTTTGAGAATTTATCTTTTTGAAGATAAATTGAAAAGAAATATTGAAATGAATAATTGAAATCGAATATTCATTGATATCTTGGAATTATAAATTCACTAAGGAATTTATAAAGGAAAGGAGAATTTGCTTAAAAGTAAATATTGATTTATTTTTGAAGTGTGAAATTATATATCTAGTGAAGATATTTTGGAAAATAAATAATTTGAAAAAATTATTTGGAAACTGGTGATGTTGTGCATATCCATTGATAGTTCAATAACCGACTATCAATATTTCCCTTTGAATGGGTAATTGATGTGATTTGTTTGAATGTGAATGCTACACTTATTTTTGAATAAGCGCTCACTATTCGAGTTAACCGGGAAAGGACCATGGGGTCGTATAACCCATTCCGAATATGTGATACGTCGTTGTGAATTGCATTGAAGATCGGTGTTGAAGACCCGGTATTTGCGAGAGCGATAGGATGAGCTGTCGATTTACTCTGCACCGAGTTGCTCCGGTATAGAGTTCTCCATATGTGATGGTGAATCCGATCAGGATTGTGAATATCCGGATTACAAGGACTTCTTTGGAAGTGCCTTCGGTTTTGTTCGATCCCGGAACAGACTTGTATGGATTGTGTGTCTGACATTACATGTTGAGATATAAAGCCGATTTCATTCAAATATATTTCTGTTGGTGGCAAAGAATTTATTCTTTTAGCTTAACACCCTTCTCTGAGACGTACGAGCTCAGAGGTTATATAGTTGAAGTTATCAGCGATATATTCCCAATTTGGTAATGTGACATGCTGAGTGTTGCTGTAAATGATCATTGTGTTGATTATTGTGATAGGATCGTTTATTTGATCGTCTATCTTGGTGATCATTGTGTTGATCATTTGTTGACCCAAAGCATGGCTTTTGTATAAAGTATGTTTTTGTGGACGTGACTTCGTCGAACCTCACACCCCGGAAATGGTCAAAACAGGAAAGATGCGGCAAGGTTATGAGGGGTAGCACCCTTTAGGGTATGTACATTTCCTTCTGGATAGAGGTTGTATCATGGTATGGAGCCCAGATATTTAACCTATGTGGTTACTATGAATTTATTACTTTGTGGTTGTTGGTTTTCGGGATCCCGTGAGAAAGGTCGTTTACGATCGGGGAATGGCGTGCTCGTGTCAGTAGTTACCCAGTTAGGGGTAACCCGGCCTTGTGTTGGCAGAGTTCCGGTTTGGTTCTCGGGAATGTCTTTCCAGAGGCATTCTCATGTGGCAATGGGAAGTTCCTTGGCCTGACCATTTGTTGGAAATCCAATTCCCAATACGAAACTTGTACGGTATTAGTTGTAGAACCTGCCATTCACTTATGGTGGTCACCACTGTTTGGATGGTAGCTATAGTAGGCATAGTTCGAAATGTCTATGTTGGCTAAGATTTATATTCTACTTTCGAAATGAATTTTTTCTCTACACTATGCACTAGTAATAATATCAAATGTTATTTTAAATGCGTATCAAGCATCTTTGACTATCATAAGGAGAAATCTCCTCCGATTCTGCGTTTGCATTGTGTGTGTGTGCGGGAGGCCTTATGGTAGTCTCATCTTTAAAAGCATTGCGAATTGAATTTAAAAATATTCCTCTATTTTGATTTCAAAGTTAAATAAACTGTTTGAGTTCTCACACCAGTCACATGACTGACTTGGAGTTTATTGTTTTCCTTCCTAAACTCTGGGTGCCCACCAATTTCACACGGGCAGTTAAGAGTAAGGTTTATCAGGATATTCTGGATATTCTGGAGTTGCTGGAGGCAAGCTGGATGGCATGGCGTATTACTAGTTTATATAGTATTTCTTTTTCCGCTGCACTATTTGTTGTTGTTGATGTTGTACACTCTGATGATATGATGTGAAATGTAAAGTAATAACTGATAGTTCTTTGTTTAAAGATTATTCATTTATTATTATATGTTGTTCCGCTGCGAATTGTGAGATTCTGATTGTTGTTCTGTTTTCTTTCTGTTCCGTCCTATTTCCTGTTTTTTTTTTCTTTTTCCTCTATTCTCTTTTTCTTCTATTTTAAAATGTTCTCTCTTCTTTTCTGTTTTCTCTCCTCCTAATTTTTCTCTTCTTTTCTCTCTTTTTCTTTTCCTAAATTTTTCTTAAAACCCTCAGTGTTCGGTTTTCCGTCGTTCGATTCCTCGGCAGTCGATAAAGTAAGTATCGATGTTGAATTTTCGGAAGACGAAGAATCGTGTCCTGACATTTTATGTTGACTTTCTAGTCATCTTAATTGATTTCTAGATATTTGTTGTTTCGAATTATCTGCAGGTAATTGGATATTTTTTGATATGAGTTCTAATTATCGTTTTTGACAATTGGATAATTGTTGTTTCTGATTATCGTTTTTGATAATCGGATATTTGTTGTTTCCGATTATCGTTTTTGATAATTAGATATTTGTTGATTTGAGATTTCTGATTATCGTTTTGATAATTAGATATTTGTTGATTTGAGATTTCTGATTATTGGTAATTGGATATTTGTTGATATGAGTTCTGATTATCGTTTTTGATAATTGGATAATTGTTGTTTCTGATTATCGTTTTTGATATCGGATATTTGTTGTTTCTGATTATCATTTTAGATAATTAGATATTTGTTGTTTCTTATTATCGTTAATGATAATTAGATATTTATTGATTTGAGATTTCTTATTATCGTTTTGATAATTGGATATTTGTTGATTTGTGATTTCTGATTATCGTTTCTGATAATTAGATATTTGTTGATTTGAGATTTCTGATTATCATTTTGATAATTCGATATTTGTTGATTTGAGATTTCTGATTATCATTTTTAATAATTAGATATTTGTTGTTTTTGATTATTGTTTTTGATAATTAGATATTTGTTGATTTGAGATTTCTGATTATCGTTTTTGATAATTAGATATTTGTTGTTTCTGATTATCGTTTCTGATAATTAGATATTTGTTGATTTGAGATGTCTGATTATCGTTTTTTGATAATTAGATATTTATTGATTTGAGATTTCTGATTGTCGTTTTTGATAATTAGATATTTTTTGTATCTGATTATCGTTTTTGATAATTAGATATTTGTTGATTTGAGATTTCTGATTATCGTTTTGGTAATTGGATATTTGTTGATTTGAGATTTTTGATTATCGTTTTTGATAATTGGATATTTGCTAATTTGAGATTTCTGATTATCGTTTTTGATAATTAGATATTTGTTGATTTGAGATTTCCGACTATCGTTTTGGATAATTAGAAAATTGCTAGTTTTGCTGATTATAGGATTTTCTAGTCTCTAATTGACTCTAGATTATGTTGATTATATTGAATTGCTGTTTTCTATCTATCTTTGTTCATAGTTTGAGTTTGCTAATTATGGAGTTCGTGTTTTCTAATTACCTGATGGATAACTAGATATTTGCGATTTTGCGATTTGTGATGTGTGATTTGTGTTTTCTAATCGTCTTTGTTGATAATTAGGTTTTGCTGTTTTCTAATTATCGTATCGATAATTAGATATTGTTGTTTTGTGATTTTTGTATTCTAATTATCTAAGTGATAATTGAATATTGCTGATAATTGCATTTATTCAGTTTAGTTGTTCTCTGATTATCAATTTGATAGTTAGATTTTGTTGAAAATTTGTGAAGTTCTTTTATGAAATTAAAAGATTTCTTTGACATTTGTATTCTCGACCTTTATTTCTCTAGCTTAACCAGTTTATGTTAGAAAAATAATTGTTATTGACAACCTTAATTATGAAAATTGCGGGGATGCGTTTTTTATAAGGAGGGGAGTCTGTAACAACCCGGGGTTTGTAACAATTAATTTTCATCATTAAACGATTAATCTGTTGGTTATTTGCTATGGGAAGTTTTTAATCGAGATGAAATTCTTTAAAAAAAATTATTGTGAATATGCGGGCGTTAAAATTTAATTTGGCCCAAGTTTTCATTGTTGTTTTGTGCCGTGATGGAAATCAAAGGCTAATACCCGTCCCCCTTTACCCTTTTCATTCAAAAACCCTAAACGAAAAAAAAAATGGTGGCGGCTTCGTTCTCGTTCGTTCCTCTTTTCAAACTAGGGCTTTTCAAAATCGAAGAGGCCAACTTGTGTAGCTAGCTCGAAGGATGATTTCGTACCTCGCATCTGTCGATATTTGGATCCGTGCTCTTCGTTGCTAAGGTGAGTGGTTTGCCACTCACATCTAATTCAATTTTGATGATTTTTGCTTTGTTTAAAATTGTAATTTTCGCTGTTTGATTAAGTGATATCCTCGGCTTTGAATTTGCTGATTTTGTTGACTTCGATCACTTGATTTTGTGGACTTTTATTTGGTTGAAAATACTATGTTTCGGCCATTTGATTATTGCTTGGATACTTCTAAATCAAATTCATATAAATTCCTGTTACTTGGCTGACACGGTTTTGAATTGCTATCGTGGTCATCACGGTGTTGATTTTTGCTTTGACTTCGCCCTTTTTTGATTTCGTGAAATTCTGGCTTTGACTTGAATTTGTTCGAACTTGCATCCTTGTCTTTCCTTGGAATTTTCTGATAAACTTGATTGACTTGCGGCTTGATGCGTGAATTTCTGGTTGGCTTCGACTCTGGCCATCTTTGTGTTCATCCCTGAGCATTTTCAATCTGCTGTTTGCATTGCATCACTCATGTATGTTGTCTTGCATTTGATTTTATAAATCTGATGGCATTCATGTGTACACATTATCACTTACATTCATATTCTTGCTGTCATTCAGTTTGCATACATATTCATCATGTAGTTCACTATGTATATGCACAGTTTCATACATTGTGTCATTTGTTTTGCTCTGGAGTGCCATTGTTCTTCTGGAGCTCGTACTTGAGTCTGTTGTGAGCAGTTTGTAGTTGCTGGCTAGCCTTTGCTGGTTCATTCATGTTGTATTTGCCATTCACTGTCTGTGTAGTTTGTTTGCATTGCTCCTGACCTTATGTCACTGTATATCCCATTATCACGAGAGAACACTTTATATAGCATTAGCATCATATATTCATTCGCCTGCTTCGAGTCTGGTTGCATGCTCTCTGCGCATTCCTGAAAATGTAATGGGGTCTGATATTTCTGAAGTTTGCACTGTCCAGTTCATTGTTGCATACATGTTGCATCTTTTGGAGCTCAAGTTTTCTGACCATTTCTTTTGTGTACTGTTTGGTTCCATGGATGATGCTATGCATCTGCACATGCATGTGTCATTTCTTTGCTTACATCCGCACATCCCTGTCCTACTTATGATGTCTTTTTATTGATGTTAGCCTTGTGTTTGCTGTATATATGAACTTGGTTCATATGTATGCTTGGCAATTGTCTTTGGTTTCATCTTGAACTGTGTAGTATGACCCTTTCCTTCTTCGTAAGATTGAAGTTCTATGATCATCACTTTCCTTTATTCTGCCTTTTGTTTCCAGAAGTTTGATTGATCACATTCTGTTGTCTTCATACCGTTAGCACTGCTGCCTGTGGGCACTTGGTCACTCGAGCCTTGTGCTTTGTAATTGAGTTGAGTTGCCTTTCATTATTGAATATTTGTGTTGTCTTGAGTTCATGTGGTCTTCACGCATGTGTAGTCAGCACTTGTATTGAGTTCTTATCCCCTTTAGTTCATACTGTATATATTTATATGTGCTAGTGGTTGTGCACATTGTATATGTTCATGTATCTTGTTGGCATGAATCAGGGCATGTGTGCTATCTATGATATGTGCTCCCGACCAGTTTATTGCATTTGGGTTGATTTTCGAATTACATTTGAGTAGAATCCCGTTCGTAGCTCAGATTTGACCTTGTACTGAAAGCTGTGATATTATTTTATTGTACTTGAGTTGAATCCGGTATTTTGCGTTTCACCTTGTGCTTGATTGTGAATTTTCATTGTGCCTTCTTGTGCACTTTGTTCATTTGATGGTTCATTTTGATTTGAATTGATGCCATTTGTTTCTGGTTCATTAAGCTTTTGTGTAATTCATCACTGTAGTGGCAAGGCAGTACACGCGTGTGTGTGCTGCAGCCTACCAGAATTGATATTTTTATGTGATATTTCAACTGCTGGAATTGTTTCGTGTTGCCAATTCAATATATTTTGAAGTGTATTTTGATTTGGTTTAATTTGATATTTTGTTGTTGTCTAATTATCTTCTAGATAATTAGATTATGAGTTTCTAATTATTTACTTAATAATTATAGTTTGTTGTTAATTGCCGTTTAGGCAATCCTGTTGTTTTCTAAGTTATCTTCATTGATAATCTTCTCATTTATCTTCGTTGATAATTTGAATTTGCTGATTTGTTGTTTAACACTGTTACGTGTTATATTTACCGTTATCCGATTTCTTATTAAAGGAATGGATAAACGAAATTTATTGTGACTGTCGTCTAATTGTTATTTAATTATTATTGCTTTTGTGCATTAATAACTGAGTTTGAATTAGACTGACCCGTGTATTATTTTCTTTTGAATTTAATACTCGGGTCAGACCGAGTTATTACAGGTTGTAGATATCTTGCTTTGAGTTGCTGCTTATGCTATGAAGTCTTTACATATTGTTTGGAGTAGTCGTCGTCATTTTATAGTAGTCAGTGTATTTGTATAGGATGATATATATTCATGTATATTATTCATGATAATGTACTTGCATATGTAACTTCCTGAGTCGACAGTTATAGTTGTATCATATGTATGGTATCACATGTATTGTAACTGACTTCAGTTATATATATATATATATATATGCGACTTTTTATTATCTGTGTTCCGCATTTAGCTGATCTGTGTTATTATAGTATATATTGTCCTAAACTATTATGAACCATCGTAGTTCGTTTTATACTGGAATCGGATACGTCGATGAGAGTAAATAAATAGGAGATGAAAAATAAAAATAAATACCACTCCTATCGAGGTAACCAATACTAGTATAAGGCCTAACTACGGATGGCCGCTCCTATCCAGCCTTATTCTTCGTAATAACAGACTATATTTCTTTTAATACTCTTTGTTATTGTGAGCATAAAGGTGGGGCATCACAGGAGATAAATAGAATAATGAGTTAATTGAATAATAAACGAGATAAATAAAATAAAATTTTGTTATGAAGGAATTAGTAAATTAAAATTTAATCAACTTAATGAAATACCTTGAATTTAAATGAATTGATAAATATTAATTAATTTAAATTGAAATTTATATGGTTTTAAATTAATTGTTTATTTTGTATTTCAATCTATTTTATTTATGGTTGTTATATTCTCCTACCCCCTTCCTTTCCGAGGACGAAATGTTTTGAGTGGGGGAGAGTGTAACGACCCGTAAATTTAATTGGTTTCAATAATGTTATTAATTGAATTTTGTGAAATTTTAAATAATTAAATTTGGAACTGAAAATTTAATACTTGAAATACGTCTCTTTTAACATAGCAAATGGTAGTTTTTCATCTGATAATATTGAAATTTATTTTATTGTGTAATTTTATTTCACTTTAAATCAAATAAATTTGATGATAATAAAATGTTTTCCATACCATAATATTTTTCTACAATAAATTTGTAAATCATCTGCTGATTGAGATGTCATCTTTCATTTTCCCAAATTTGAATCGCTATTGCTCCGTTTATCTAATTTCTTGCAAATTAGCAGCATTTTCAGTACCGATTATCGACTTTTGATCGGACGATCGTACCACTGATATCTGTGTACCGTTCTTATCATCTCATCATGCTGATCTCCATAGTATATTGGTTTGTTTATTTCGAAGTCCGTGAGACGGTGAAATCTGCGTAACGATCTGTCATGTCGGCTCCATATTTGAGCCTTTTGTTTTCTCGTCTTCTATTGGTCCATCGGTCGAATACAAATAGCCTTTGGCATTTATATCCCTTGATATTCACGCTTGTGAATTTTTACTTTTCCACTTCTTCACGTTTTTGAACTGTTCATTTATAAAATAATATACATTTGACATTTGTATTTTCGAAAAGCTTACTCATCTTCTATCTGCAAAACCAAAGAAAAGAAAGCCTGCTCCTTTTTCTTCCTGTCGTTCTATTTTTTCTTTTGTCTATGAATATATATTACATTGATTATAAGTTATACACTTATTTTTGCTTGAAGATGGATCGGCCATCAAACTCTCGCCTTCCCTCTTCTTCAACCCGATCGATCACCCTCCACAACCATCAGCCTGGCCGCACGCAAGCATCATCTCCTATCGCCAGTCTTCGAGCCTCACAACTCAACCGACACGCCACGTCTTCCCAAGCAACCACGCACAGCCTAGAGGTAGCAACATTTTCCCCCTGCTCTTCTTTGTGTTTTTGGATGTTAGGATTATATATAGACACACACACACACACACACACACACACACATATATATCGCTCTACATCTTTTGAATTCTATCAAGTGTTTTGAAAACTGCTGTCAGCATTGTCAAAATTGGTAAAGGGAAAATATGCGTATCCTCTATGTTTTAAGATGTTTGTTTATATATATACAAGTATCTACCAAAAGAACCTTTATATAATATGTTTGTTTATATTATCTACGTCCATACTAGTTTATTCATACATGCGTATATGTTATCCGATATGGGCTTTAGTGTATAAGTTATTATATATCTAATTTTTATATATGTGTAGTTATATATGTTATAGTTAAATATAAAGGTATTTATACTTTATATTATATTAGTTAGTAGTATATATGTGTTTACGAATAGGCTCATGCACAAATACGGTTGCTATTTCAACCTTCTTTTATATAAAAGTGAGTTTATATATAAGTTATATATATAAATGTTTTAAACCGATAATTGGACTTTTGCTGGCTCCTCTATTACAGACATTGCTATTTTGATTTAAACTTTGATTTTTATGCGATGTTTGTTTTAGAGTTATATACCGTTTATAAGATTTTAAGTGTATCTGGAAAATTTTAAACTATGATAAGTATACTGTTATTTGAAAGGGAAAGAAGAGTTATATTCATTGCATGTGTATATTTATATTGGTTGTTACATTAAAGTTAGATAAGTCGATGTCATACCAGATTGGTAGATTTGTTATATATATTGTTTATATATATTTATATATGTTATATAAACGAGTTGTTACTAAGTTTTACTGTTCGAATATAAAATAATGTATATGCATACTTTGATAGTTATATAGCTCATATATTCTGGTTATCATACATACACACACACACACACACACACACACACACACACACATATATATATATATATATATATATTAATTATTAATATTAAAGATATAACATGTTGGTAAGCATGTTGCATTTTTAAGTGTATATATATATATATATATGCCAAAATATAAAGTATATATATGTATTTATTTCAAATTTTATTAGGTAGATATGTTTATTCTGTTATGTATGCTTTACTTAAAACAATGATTTTTAATACATACACATTTAAACTTAAAACGTGTTTAAATTTTGAATATGATGTAAATATATATTTATATAGTTATATATTTATATATATGAGTTCACTTATATCTTTTATCTTCATTAGTCCAGTTCTGATTCTCATCAATATCTATATATCATCTTTGTTCGTCGAATTCGTGCCAATCTAGCTTTGCTTTGGATTCGTAACTCATTCTATCCTCGGATCTCTGTAACCTCGAAAGGTGAGCAATCACTCACGATTAATGTTCTTATATTTATTAATTTTGATTTCAATTGCAACGACAATTGAAATGTGCTGCTGTTAGTTATTTACATTGCTATATATATGCTATATGTTCACCTGTGGCATCTCACACCATTATCTATTATTTATATTGATGATATATATATATATATATATATATATATATATGTTATATTACTTTCATATCTGTTATCACTCTGCAAGTTCTGTGTTAGTATAGAATTCACTATGGATTGAAATGATACATGCCCGAACGATCTGTAGAATAGGAGAAAATCGTTATGGGTTGAAATGATAGACCCAAGCGATTTTCATTGAATTGAATTTGGGATTGCGGGTTGAAATGATATATACCTGTATTTATATTTAACTTACGGATTGAAATGACAAACATCCATATCACTTGACCATATCATTGAAAATTATGTACAGACACTGTGGTCTATATATAAAAATATTTTGAAATGGTTTCTGTGGTTTTGGAAAGAAATATATGTTTTATATAAATATTGATTTTGGATATTATATAAATGTTATTTTATATATACTTAAATTCTTTTTTTAAGCTATGTATAAATTTGTTTAAATATAAAAATAAGTTTAATAATAAAGTTTAATTTTATTATAATATAATATGGTTAAGTATTTATTTAAATTATATTTTTTAATATAGAGTATATAATGATTTAATAAATTAAGTTTGGGAAGTTAGATTTGAAATTGATTTGAAATGCTATGTAACTAAGAATTTATTTAATTTAAATCGATTTGAAACTTATGGAATTTGAAATTTTAAAGGATATGAATTTACAACTTGATTTTGATTTTAGGTGATTTAATGGAATATATCAAGATTGAATAAATTGAAGGAATATTGAGTTATTTGAAATTAGAAGTTTTGTTAAAATGGTATTGGATTTACTAAGTAAATATTTCAAAAAAATAAATAATAGTAAATGGAATTTGATATACATACATATATATATATGAAATTATCAAATTTTGTTTCGGAATGTTGAATATATAAAGCTTTGAAATATATTAAAATTGAAATGGTTTATTTGGGGTTCAAATCTGTTTTGAAACCAATATAATTTGAGATGGTTTATTGAGAAATTGAATGGAATTAAAATTGATAACTTGAGACTTGATTAAAATTGAATTTTGGAATTTGAATTGATTTGTAATTGATTTGTGAGATTTGAGGAAGCTATTTTATTATATGAAGTATTTTAGATTCTATTTAAAACTATTTATATATTTTATTTTATAAACTATTTTAATATAAATTATTTTAATATAAACTATTTTAATATACTGATTATTTCAATATAAACTATTTCAATTTATAACTCCTTTATATAAATTATTTTACTTTATAACCTATTTTATTTATATACTCTTTTAATATCTAAAGTGTTTAAATAGTAGAAGTTATGTTTTAAGCCATGAATTTCAAAGTATTAAGTTTCGGAAGTGTTATAATTTCAAGTGTTTTGTTTTGAATGTGTTAATACTTTGAAATGCTATGATTTCTGAAAATAGATATATTTGAAATGGAAATGATATCGTATTGATATGGTTTCTGAAATGGCGTTGATATTTTGGTTTTGAAGTATAAACTATTTTGAAATGACAGCGGTGTAACATTTGATTGTTAAAAAGACCGAGATCGAAAGTTGTCATACTCTCTGCCAATTCCGAAAACCACTTTAACAACTGTGTACGCCGTGGAGATTCCAGAATGAAATAGGATGGTGGCGACTTCCTATTGAAGTATATACGTACACCCGACTCCCGTGAGTTGGCATAAGGTGTCTAAAATAGGAGCGATTCCAGGCCAATGAGGTAGCTCCTCTGATCGGACACACTCCTTCGATACTATATTCTGACTTTGGAATTGATTTGGTGGCCACTTTTGATTGTTGATTTTGGGAGTGTGGCTTGAGGTCGGTGGTAGTGGCTGCTATGCGTTACCACCGGCCCAGATGCGTAATTTGGTATATCAACCCTGGCATTGCCCAGTTGTGCCGTGTCACCTACATTAGCGTGCTTTATTAAGAGTTTGATTTGTGTCATACCTCTGGTGGTGTGATAACCCGGATTTTAGAGTATCTGTTAATTGATAATTAATTGGTTAATTAATAAAAATACTGATTTATAGATGAACAAATAAATACGATAATAAATATTTACATCTGAATAAATATTTATTTGATAATCTCCTAATATAATTACTTAAAATTTTCAAACTATTCTTTTAAATAATAATGATTGTTTATATAAAGATGTAAATCGATTTTAAATAGAATTATCAAATTGAATTTGTGTTTGTTATATATATATATATATATATATATATATATATATATATATATATTTGTGTTGATTTTAAATTGGATTTTAACTTGAATTTGAATTTGGATTTGGATATAAATTTGAAATCTAAAAGATAATTATCTTAAAATATTTTGGATTTAAATATATATATATATATAAGATTTTTATTAATATATGATTTGTTTTATTTTATTTTCTTTAAAGAATTTTATTTATATAAATATAGAAAAGTATTTATTAATTTATAAATTTAATTATAAAAGCTTATAAACCGTTTTAAAAATAAATAAAACATGCAAAATTACACATGTAAGTTTAATAAATAAAATTTAACAAGTGTAATATGATTAAAATAGGTAAATGACAATTGTAAGCCAAAATTTACAAGTGTCTTAATTTTTATTTTTTCTTTTTATTTTTAGTAAAGGATAAACTAAGTTATATAATCCTCTCCACTTCTCTCTCTCTTTTTCTTTGATCAGTCCATTTTCAAAAACAAATCAAAGAGCAAAAAAAACAAAAGTCTGTAACAAAAATACAAACCAAGAATAAAAGAAAATCAAGCAAGATCAAAGGCATGTAAATTCATCTCAACAAACTACCTGAAGCAATTCAAATCAAACATAAGCTTCAGCTCGTAACAATCAAGTAAGATCAAGGGAAAACTGTGGTTTCAAATCCAAGCTTGCAGCTTCAAGATCAAATAAAATTCCAGATTTGCAAAAGTATAATCAAGTCTTCTCCTCTGTTCAAAACCCAAAAAGGCGAGTAAACAATTGTTTTAAATCATTTGATAACCTGATGAATGAGATAATCTTTGAATTTATGATATGGATTATGTTTTACAAGAATGTATAAATGTATGAATGCATGTGTATAAACTGGGATGCCTGGATATTGTCTGTATATCCTCTGTTGTTTTTCACAGGCTCAAGATCATCTTTTAAAAAAAATTAACTTCCCATACAAACAATTTTAGGCTGGGATTTACAAATGAAATTTGATTATAATAAATATTATATCAATCCTAAAATAGTTTCAAGTATTTTAACATAGCAATTAATTCAGGAATAGGAAATGTCAGTAAAAATCATAAATAAGTTAAAAATCAAGGTTCGCGATTTCAAGTTAGATTTCGTGGATTGATTCAAGTTAGAAAATGATGATTTTTGATATAAAAATCGGGATTTTTAAGATTGTATGTAGGGAATTCCCGAGTTGAACAGATAGTGCACATTCGTCATTTGCCGTCGAACAGCGACGAGTTTTACATCAAGCCTGGTACTGGAGGAAGCTGAAAGTCAGGTGGTCGATGGAAAATACCAGGTGAATTTCTCAAGCACTGTGGTAGCAAAACGAAGATGAACTAGGGTTAAGATCTGGGTTTGAGTCATGGTTATTCTCGAAGCCCATGCGGCGTCGTCGTTGGATCGGGCATGAGGGTAAAGAGAGAGGGAACTTAGGAGTAGCTCCAGGCGTGGTGCCGTGAACTACGGTTATTGAATCTGGGTGGTGTGAGGTGGAATAGGTGGTGGATTTTTTGCTTGATGGTTTCGAGTGTGTTCGATTTTGATTTACGAGAAGGCTTGTGGTTCTGGGTGATCGGTGGAGTTGTTATGGTCATCAATGACTTGTCTGAAGTCGCATCATCGATCAGAGCTCTGGCGATTGTGTGTGCAAGTGCATGAGTGCACTTTGGGGGTGTCTGGATTGTTTAGGTTTGGGGAAGAAGATGGTACTCGGGGGCGATCTCGAGTAGTTTTCGTGAGTGTCACGGGGTAGTTGATAGGCGCGAATACTCGTGAGTAGCTTGGAATTTTATTTTGGGTTTGCTCGTGTTTGTCTCTGGCATGTTTTGTAGGTGTCTGGTTTAAAGTTTAAATAGGAAATGTTTAGGTTTAATGTTAACCAGCCTTTAAAAAAAATTAAATAGATATTGAACCAGGTTTTAAACTGAAAAGGGAAGCAGGATCAAGAATAAAAAAAGAAAATATAATAAAGAAGAAGTTTGTACAAGTTTCAAGGTTAATTAGTAAACAAAAATATCTTTTAAGTTCAAAAAAGTTTTCAAAATCTAGTGTGTAAAGCTAATTGTGTTTTGAATATACTTGACTTGATTCGAATAATTATTTATTAGAATTTTAAATAAATTAACCTCTAAGTATTTTCTAATGGAAATAATAATGTTTGAATTTAACAAGTGTTTAAGGTAAATATATGAATTGGCAAGTTAATAATAATTAATTCCAAAGTTTATTAAATTCTGACGATGATTAAGAAAGTGATTAAGATAAATGAATTATCTTAAAAATATAATTAAGGTTTGGGTAATTAAGATTTATTACTTAATTGATTGATTATCAAATAAAGATTAATTAATTAAGGAAAGTTATTAAAGTTGATTAATTAAGGATTAATTAATCAATAATTTAGAATTAAAATTAATTAATTAGAAATTTATTAATTGGTAATTAGAAATTAATGAACTGGTGATTAGAGATTAATTAATGTAAGAAATTGGAGATTAATTACTTAAATGATAATTACTTAATGTAAGTAATCAAAGGATTAATCTGTTGGGGGTTAATTAATTTAATTACCAATTAAAGGTTAAATTAATTAATGATCAAGGTTAATTAATTAAAGGATAATTAATCAGTGTAAATGAATATAGGATAATTAATTTGGGAAATTAATTAAGGATAAATGAAATTATTGTGAATGGGTGAAGGTCAATCAATTTGTGTTATTAATTAAAGGCTAATTACTTGATGTAATTAAGAGGATAATTAAGGGATGATTAATTAATAATTTGTAATAAATTAATGTTAAGAAATTAGGATTAAAAGTGACTAAAGTAATTAATTCAATTTATTTAAATTAATAAGAAATGGTATGACTAATTAATCTTGCTTGTGAATGATTGGATCATAATGAATGCCTCGGATTATTTGGTACCTCTGATAGGTGATACGAAATGTTTCGTGATATGATATGTTTGGGTTGATCAGTGATAATATGGTTATCTATCGATGATGAATTGCTGTGTAAAAGTGGCATCCTGCATTTAAAATTGAATCGTATTCACTTGAATAACTTGGGTAAGGTGACATTGGATTCGAAGAGACCGGGGTCGGGTACTAGCAAAAACCCGAAACCACTTCGATTAGTAATTTTCAATAATTCTTTATGGATTTGACTTTGGAATAAATAGGCTGGAATGGAATAAATAATGTAAACATGGTCATTTAATCTGAGTAATGATACTTATATGTGATTGTAGGATGTGTATTTGACTATGGCAAGTTAAGAACTTGTAGTGAATTACGAGACTCCGGGTTTTAAATAAGTTTATGTATTAGTATTTCATGTAAGATGGGTTTACCCACGCTGGTTTCTAGCCTGACCTGGGAGTTTCTTTGATGTAATGCTCGGGTCAGACTGAGTATTATAGATTTTCAGGTTAGGACGTTCTGGAGCTCAGGAGGCGAACAGGATGGCAGGAACGTATGTAGTGTATTCCGCTGTGTATATGATACTGTGTAGTCTGTATAGATTGTAGTCTGGAACAAGTTGTATAACTTTCCAGTTTGTGTATAAATGATTGTAACTTTGATGAATTCTATGTAATTTAACAATTACTGCTTACTTTGTAAATGATATTATTTTTATTATATGTTGATCCGCTGCGAATGTGAGATGTTGTTGTTTTCTGTTCTCCCTCTTCCTTCTTTCTTCTTTCTTTAACTATCTGAAATTTTTGGCATTCGAATTTTCGAGGTCTAAATTTTTGGGTCGTTACAGGTGGCTTCCCGATTAGGAGGGACTATGATACTATATAGACTATTGGAACTATTCATGTGTTAAGGTGGAAAATGTAAATCCTTAACGCTATTTTTAAGCAAGTTTATTTTAGTTTAGACATTATTATAATAGCGTATATTACCACATAGTAGATAATTTAATGGATCCTTAGAGGATGATTATCCCAAACATCCTTTAAGTTACTATTTCAGTTGTTATTTCACTTGAGTTGGATTTATTGATATAAGAATGTTAATCCTGACTCGAGTGTTTTGTGTTTTGCTTAACGCTCAGGTTAGACTAAGTGGTTCAGCTTTTGAGACTCACCTTTGAAGTTGAAGCTTCGCTTGGGGATACAACTATCTATCCAGCTTTTAGATATTCAGTTGATTCTAGTGATGTATTCTGATCTTGTATTGTGACTATTGTATTCGATACTTCTATTGTATCTTATTTAACTTTGATATATATATATATATATATATATATAGTAGCTTCATGAACTACTATTCTCTTGTTTTTGCTATATTATTGTTGCATTACTCTATGTCTGTGATTCTGTAATTATTATATTTGTGACGATCGTGACTTTTCGACGCTCGAAAACCGACATCAATACGTACACTGTATCAATTGCCAAGCAATCGAAGGCCGAAAAACCGTACCGTTAGGGTTAAAGAAGGGGTAGAAGATAGAAGAAGAGAGAAAAAAAAGAAAACAACTGAAACAATATCAGAATCTCACAATCGCAGCGGAACAACATATAATAGATAAATGAATAATCTTTTAACAAAGAATTATATCAGTTATTACATTACATCGCATTACATCACATTACATCATCATAGTGTACAACAACAAACAACAATTTTAACAGGGGAAAAGAAATACTATATACAATAGATAATATGCTATGCCATCCAGCTTGCCTCCTGCAACTCCTGAATTCCAGAATATCCTGATAAACTAACTCTAGACTGCCCGTGTGGAAATTGGTGGGCACCTAGAGTTTAGGAAGGAAAACAATAAACTCCTAGTCAGTCATGTGACTGGTGTGAGAATTAAATAGTTTATTTATCTTTTAAAATCAAAATAGTGGAATATTTTTAAAATAGATTCGCAATGCTTTTAAAAATGAGACTACCATAAGGCCTCCCGCACGCACACACACAATGCAAACGCAGAATCGGAGGAGGTTTCTCCTTATGATAGTCAAAGATGCTTGATACGCATTAAAAAGAAACATTTGATATTATTACTAGTGCATAATGTAGGAAAAATTATTTCGAAAGTAAAGATATAAATCTTAGTCAACATACGACCATTATCGTATGCCTACTATAGCTACCATCTAAACAGTGGGGCGCCACCATAAGTAAATGGCAGGTTCTACAACTAAAACCGTACAAGTCTCGTATTGTTTCTTTGGATTTCCAACAAATGGTCAGGCCAAGGAACTTTCCATTGCCACATGGAAACGCCTCTGGAATGACGTCCCGAGAACCAAACCGGATCTCTGCCAACACAAGGCCGGGTTACCCCTAACTGGGTAACTACTGACACGAATATGTCATCCCCCGATCGTAACCGATCTATCCGAGGATCCTCGATTTCCAACAACCACAAAGCAATAAATTTGCAGTAACAACATAGGTTAAGTATCTGGGCTCCATACCATGATACCACCTCTATCCAGAAGGAATGACATACACTAAAGGGGCGCTACCCCCTAATAGCCTTGCTGCATCCTTCCTGTTTTGACCATTTCCGGGGTGTGAGGTCCGACGAAGTCTCGTCCACAAAGCCACGCTTTATACAAAAGCTGTGCTTTGGGTCAACAAATGATCAAAGTAATGATCATATCACAAATGATGAAACAATGATCATCCCACAGCAACACTCAGCATGCCACACTACCAAATTGGGAGTATATCACTAATAACATTCAACTGCATAACCTCTAAGCTCGTACGTCTCAGAGAAGGGTGTTAAGCTAAGAGAATAAATTCTCCGCCACCAATAGAAATATATTTGAAAGAAATCAGCTTTATATCTCAACTTGTAATGTCAGACATACAATCCATACAAGTCTGTTTCGGGCTCGAACAGAACCGAAGGAACTTACAAAAAAGTGCTTGCATTCCGGATAATTTCTAATCACGTCCGGACTTCCCGTCACTAAGGGTTATAAAACCTCTATATTAGAGATCAGCCGATGCAGAGTAACTCAACGGTAATCCTTCCGTTTTCAAAAATATCCGGTCTTCAACACCGGTCATCGAATGCAATCCATTACGACGTATCACATATTCGGAATGGGTTATACGACCCCAAGGTCCTTTCCCGGCTAACCCGAATAGTGAGCGCTTATTTTAAAAATAAGTGTGGCATTCAAATTCAAGCAATCACAACAAACACCTATTTAAAGGTAAATATTGATAGTCGGATTATTTAACTATCAATAGGCATGCTCAACATCACCAGATTCCAAATTATTTTCCAAATTATTTATTTTCCAAAATATCTTTACAAGATATATATATTTTCCACACTTCAACATTTGAAAACTAATTTTCAAATCACTTTTCACCTTTACCACTTTTGAAAACAAATTTCAATCATTTTCCTTATGCGAAATACTTTCATTTCAACATGGTTCATTTAAACCAATTAAATAAATCCTTACCGATTTACTTTATATTTACGTTCCAAATCCGTAAATTAAGTCTCACGCTTCAAAAATAAATCAACGTTTATTTTTAAACAAATTTCCCTTTCTTTTGTAAATTCCATAGCGAATTTACAATCCCAAAATATCTATGAATATACGATTTCAAATCGATTTCTAATATTCATTTTCAATTTATCTTTTAAAAGATAAATTCTCAAAACGTTTCATTTCACATTGGAAAAACATTTCCATACTTATTTATTAATAAGTAATTCATAAATCTATTTATTTTTCACATTTGGAAAATTATTCACTATACTTAAATCGAAATTAAGTATATATTTCATTCTTTAAGAAATCATTCACTTAAACACATTTATTTGGGCCAAAACGAATGTTGCGTAAAACACCGTTACGACGACCCAAAATCACTAGTATAGGGATTCAAAATTAAAATAGATATATAAATCCCAATACTATACAAAAACATTTCCTTTCGGAAATCATTTACTATAACAACAGTGTTATAGTCCACCATTTCCTTCTATTTCTCGAAAACGTCTATTTCAACAATGAATATTGAAATCTATGGTTTCGATAGTTAATCCATTTTAAAACATCTTTAAAACAATTAACTTCATTTGATAATATTCATTTTCCCAAAACATATCCATTTTGTTTAATAATATATTCACTGTCCAAAATTGTGAATATACTTCCTTAACCAATTTCAACATTTAATTTATCAAATTCCATTGATTTCGAATTTATAAACAATGTCTATAAATTCCATTTCTATTTATAAGCTTCGATTTATAAATCTCCTTTATTAATCCAATTTAATTTATATAATTCAATTTTATACCAAAAGTCCATATTATAAGTTAAATGCTTATAATCCATTTATTTACAAAATCGTTCTTTTAAAACTTCACAAATTATAAATCTTATTACTTATAAGATTTCATTTATAACCATATGTTCAACATTAATAGAACTCCTTTTAAAATTCTATTATTTTGATTTATAAAATATATATTTTATAAATATAAACTATAAACCATTTTTGCTTCATCAAAGATTTCAATTTAAATGTAAAAAAAAAAATTTGATTTATAAATTAATTCCTTAAAATCTTTTGTCTTACAACCTCTATTCATTTTATAACTTCACAATTCATAACCTATAAATTTTCATTCACTTATGAATCCATTTATACTTCATTTTAACACTTATAAAAACTCGTTTTATAATTCCAATATTTTTAATTTTAAAATATCAAATTTATACATCTTTCATATAACCCGTTTTAAAATAATTCAAAAATCCCAATTTAACTATTTTATAAATTTATTAACTACTTATCTCAAAAATCACATTTCAGTTATATTTCACAAAAATCTTAATTTTTATAACATTAAATTTATAACGTTTATTTTATTTAAGATGAATCAATTCAAAATTTGAATAAAACGTATAATTTCAAAAATCACTTTAAAAATCCCTTTAAAATCAAAATCGTTATTTTTAAACTTTAAAAATGGATCCGATGATGCAACAGCACCAAATAGTCAATCACGACATCCAAATATCATATATCGATATGATAATCAACAGATATCACAATATCTGTAAATAAATCAATACAGTTGAGGAATCCAGTTGGATCCCTCCAACCTGTTTCCCTGCATCCAAAGATGTTAGCACAATACCAATTCCGTTCCAGTACAGAATTATCGCGGTATATGGGATTTATAACAATATTATCCCTTAATAGGCGGCGCAATAGGGTCTCATCCGCTATATAATGCGGGAAAATCAGTTCCAAGCACATATATAATACCAATTTCACTATACGGTGAAATATTCGCGGTATATGTTTTTAATAAATAACCTCCGCTTACTAACGGCGCATAATGTCTATTTCAATCATCAACAGATAATAATCAACATTCAAACATACAATCAAGCAATTTTAAATCTAACTATTTAAAATTTAAATCGAAACTAATTCGATTGAACGAGAAGTTCTCACCTTGATTTTAATTCCGTTTCAGCGTTTTATTTCGAATAAAATTAAACGGACGTTTAATTTTACCTGAAGTTTTCGCTAGCTCCAAACGACTCCAATCCAACTCCATAGCGTAGTGCTCGTCCATACGAACCAAAAGCAACTTGTTTCGTGCGTTTTCAACCTCGTATGAACAAGATATCACATTTTAAACTTTAAACGAATTTAATATACACATATATACAATTTCTATTATTTTATACCCAAAATAGATCATAGCCGCACGATTTCTTCCTGCAGATCACAGCCGGCCATCCTTTCTTCTCCCCTCAAGTTTATTCGCACGCAACAACCCAACAACGGCCGTCTTGAAACCCTAATTCACGCGGCAACTACGTGCAGTTTGAAGGCGATCAGGCGATGCCACTTCAAAGAGCATCACATGTACGACACTCGGCTGGAATATCATTGAGCTCGGTTGCACGCAGGTCGAGGAAATCACGAACGAACACACACAGTTCAAACTCAAATTGCTACCAATCCACTTCGTTGTTTTCGATCTCCACCGTTGAAGTCGTAGAACTCGAGATGATCTACAACATTGCGGTTGGAAGTTTGTTGAATCGGTGAGTGGATTTGAAGAAATCGAGGGGGAAAGAAACGAGTATTCTCGGCCATTGGTTGTATATGAGGCGGCTGAGCATAGAAATTAGGGTTTTGCCAAAAATCAAAGGGAAGGGGTCCTTTTATAGAAAACAACGAAAAACACGATTCATTTTGGATTTTTCAAACTCCGATTTACGCGAGGTGACAGGGCGTTTCTAGGGTTTAGCCCACGTTCCGGACACAATGGAACAGGTTTCGGAAGCTAATTCGATCATCAGTGCGAGATATGGCAATAAACGTTCGATTTAAATTAAACCGGTAAATCAAATTTCTAGGCGTTTTAGCTTGCACCGGACAAACGATAAATCCGATTGACACGAAATTTGAAACCTTACAATAATATATCGCATTACGGATCCGATGAAACTAGTTTCGTCGAAATCTGAGACTGTTTGAAAAATGACCATTTTAACTCGCCAATTAAATATTAAAACAATTTCGATGCGTTTCGAGCTGCCACGGTCAAACGAAAGCTCCGATTGCTACAAAAATTGAAATCCGATAATAACAAACTATTACGGATACAATGGAACTAGTTTCGTCAAATTCTGAGACTGTTCGAAAATTGGCTATTTTTCAGTCCATAATTAAATATTAAAATATTCAATTTTCACAAATTAACTCTTAATTCAATTTTAAAAGTTCTAAAATATCGTTCTAACTCCAATATGATAAAATAAAATTTTACAAATCATTTTTAATCATATTTAACCCAATTTTCAATTATTTCTGTAATTTCAACTATTAAATTATCGATTTAATTATCCAATTAAATCCAATTATTCGAAATAAAATTTATTCGACTTATAAATTTCACTTATTAATATTTAAAATGAATTAAATATACAAATTTTAATTAACTAAAATTCTGGGTCGTTACAATATTTACTGTATATACTGAGTTTTTCCAAATATAAATTAGCAACTTCATATTTTAAGCAATTCAATTCCGGCATGTTTTGATGTGAATGGTTGAAAATATTGGGTCGTTACACAGAGGGTCCATGTGAGGCCCTCCGTTCATTTTTCTGGATGTATACTGTGGAAGACGGTACCCCAGTAGCCTTATCGTTTATGGAAATTCAACCTCCAATACATGTCTTACGAACTTAGTTGTGCTAAACTACTGGAATGTGGGATGCAAGCATTTTATCCGTTTTTTACATTTATTTTCAACTCAAAGACACTATTATAATATCATCGGATTTACAATAAAATGATTAGATTATCGTACGGTAAAAACCTATCTGTGTTTATATGCATTGTGGTCTTACGAGGTACCTTTATTTTTGAATGGTTTTTATAACATTAAGTAAAATCCATTAGATTGTGTTTTCTCACACTAGTTTAACTAGACTAATACGGGCGTTACATTTCTTATAATGCACAGGTCAACCCAAGCATATTTTCCAGATTTAGCTGGACACTTTGGAGCTTCAGAAGGCAAGCTGGATGCTCCAATGCGTATTCATGTATTTTTATCTTCTATTTTTTTCATGTTGTCTTTATTAGCATTTATAAGGACGGGTTACTATAACTGTTCAGCAGATGATAGGGTAGTTTGCTATGATGACAGTATGTATATTAAATTTTGTTTTCTTTTTGTAAAGAGTTATTATATATTATATATTACTCGTCAGGTTATGAAATTTTGTTTTGTCTTTTCTATTCTTACAACCTAAAAATTTGTCTTTTTGGTACTTGGATGTTTGGTATGTGAATAGCATGGATGTATTAATATTGACTTTTGAGGATCGAAAAGACGGGTTGTTACATCCTTCATCCTGGCATCTTGATTCGTTTGAAAGCTACTTGCTCAAAAAGCTAAATAACACATATAGATTTCAAAAGTGAGTATAAATTATGATATTTATTATGTGAATCTCCCAAAAGGATAGACCCGCATATACTAAACTTGTCTTCGCATTTTGTAAACATGCAAGTCGATGTTCCATTAATCAAAGCATTATGAGGGTATTCAATTTGCTTCGCACATTAGATTTGGTATTATTTATCTAGCTTCCTTGTTTGAGTTTTTGTTACAAGTAATCAAGATCAAGTCTTTGTAGAAAAAACTAAGTTCTGAACTGAACGTCCAGACTTTTAGTGGCAATAGCCCTAGGAAAACTGCTAAAAAAGGGTCTCCAAAAATATATGACAACCATGATTATACCTAATACTAGATGAGGGAAGTCATAAGAGTTGCCTATGCTCTACCTATGCCTATTTGTTCACACCCTACAATTAGTATGATGTAGGTAAAACAAAGAAAACTCCTACGTCCTATGTATTTCAGTAGTAACGTATGGGTATTTACACCTTTTTTCTAAGATAACATGCAACAGAATAACGTAGAAAATTCATACTCTTTTCCTGAGTCTTTTTTGGTTATTTAGTATAATCGTCTAAATAATAAATATTGGTTTTATTATATACTAAATATTTATTTTAAATTATAATAGCAACTAAATTATTAAATATTACAAATTACAAATAATTTAAATATTATACATATAACACTTTTATAGGTATAAAATCATTTTTTCAACTGAATAGTATTTAGTACAAATTAATAATAAGTTACTTGTTATTTTAAAATTTAATCCACATTCTGCTAGACATATACTTCAAATGTCATGGTTTTCAGAAGAGGAGCTAAACTAAACTAAAGACGAGATTCTACAACTTAAGAGATTTCTTTAAGAATTTAGAGATTTTTTGTACTAATAGATTGATGAACATTCAAGCTAACCATGCCAGCCTTGAAGTTATATTTATTATACATATATATTTGTTATGTAGTATTTGGATTTATCGATGAAATACTTAACTATATTAGGTAGTGTTGGAACCTGTTGATGTGTTGTTTGAACATATTAATGTGTTATTTGAAATTGTTGGTGTAATATTTGAACTTATGATGTAGTGTTTGGACCAATAAATATGGCACTAGCAATTATGGAGTATTATTTATCTTATTTTGATGAGTTTGAAGTTTGAAAATACGATATACCTTAAGGTATAAAGACTCTTCGTACTACGTATCATCTCATGTTCGAAGTAGTTTTGCATGAAAATTTGAAATTGTCCTATAGTTGTTAGAATTCCTTTTTTGAGAAATTATTGAAGAATTGTAGCTTAAATATAAATAAAACATTCAAAATTTAAAATGCTTAATCGAAACAAATGCAATGGAAGCTTGCCTTCTTGTAGACTTGCAAAATCAAATAGCATGGGTCAAAATAAATGCATTATTTCTCTACTCATATTGCTAATTCGTTTTCTTTGCCTCATCCAAATAATATGTTGTTTTCTCTCTTTTCATCTTGCAAACTAGTGCAAACCCATGCTACGCACATGGGGTTCATCATACAATTGATCAAATTATGATTTTTTTATATTTTTCTTTACTATATATATGTGGGGGCGTATGTACATGAATAATAATTTTTTTTTGCATATACCATTGATAAACTTTCATTGATAATCTCGAAGCTCAAAAATTATGACTTCACATTTTGGAGAAAATGACTTTGTCTAAAGATAGAAAAACTCACCTATTTGTTATTTATAACGTGGTAAACACTACATTACTAAGCATGTCTGTTAATTTTCAAATGTGAGCAATGTAAGTTGAATATGATTTTATTGCATGTTTAATATATAAATTTAGATATGCATATAGTTTGCTATGCTAATAGTGTTCCAAATTGGAATAAGTGAAACAATGCTTAAAGTGGAAGAGTGTTTCAAATTTAGTTCAACTAAACCACACTACTATGATATGTTGTCCCATTGATTTGTTGTATATAAAGTACCAGTTCAAAAAAAAAAAAAACCACACTACTATTTGCATTTCTTGACATTTCGCGACACTGACTAAATTAGTAAAATGACATGGAAACTTTGAAACTTTATATACATGTAGTGTAATATGACGTACAAATTATATACAAAACACATTATGCGGTTAAATTTTTGAAACAAGCAAACAACTTTTTTATTAGATCAATTATGCATGTAAATGTAAAAACCAAATAATGTAGCAATAAACATACTTTAAAGTAAACTAATGTTAATATAACACAAAATATCCGTAGATACATATGAATACTTTGGATGATATTTCACTGAAGATAACAACTAGATCTAAAGGTGTAAGGAAATCAATTCAATGAAACTACTGAAATTTATTATTACTGTTATTTGAATAAATTAATATAAATGGTTTTGTTACAATGTAGAACAAAGTATTTTTTGAAATAAACACTTATGTACATAATGAAACAACAAATACTAAAATGGAAGTAGGAGTGATTTGTAGAAATATATAAATATATATATATATATATATATATATAATGCAAGAAATAGCTAATGTTTACAGTTTCTATTGTAAATCAAAACCCATAGAAACCATGATTTACTCAAATATAAAATTTACCTTTTTTCAGAAAAAACAAATCAAAAATTTCATTCCAAAAATGTAAATCAAAACTTCGTTGTTTTTGGAAAATTATTTGTAATAATCAATTGAGTTGAAACATCATGTATATATCTACTTGTTCAATATGTAACGCCGCTTATTACCTAACACTATATTTTAACATATTTTAAATTTGAAGTAGACTCTTACACCGATTAATTTTCAGTTTCAGCTTGTTTCTTTTATGTAATCAACTATATTCATTTATTTTCTTAACATAATACTGTAACTTCTAATATTGACTATGAGTGTTCATTGGAGATCTAATCAAATGTTAGACATGACTTTTTTCTCGCGTATCAATCGAACATTAGTATGAATTCATCTAACATTTTTTTATACATTAAAAGATCAACATAGTATGGTATTTATAATCTACTAATTGTTATACATGCAAAATGAAAAGTATAATCATGTTCCATAATATATATAATGTATAATAATTCCCTTCAGGCTTAAACAAATATGTGAAACATGATATTTTCCGTAAAAGCATTAAACGTATTACCCTAATAATATTTCAATTATTTTTGTTGAAGACAATTATCCACAAATATGTATTTTTCAATTATTTTAACCTTTGGCTAAATTTATAATGCTTCTAAATGTTACTAATAAAAGAACGTAACTTAAAAGAATTAATTGGTTAAAAATTAATTCTCTAATTAGTTAACTTTAATGAAAATTAATGTGCAAGTGGTTCTTCAGCTAAATATAATTTCAACCAAAGATAATAATTTAATTAATTAATTTAAAATGAAATTAACAGAACAAATATTATCTTTTATCAATTGCATGATAATAATATTCAACATGTTCTTTCTTATTTGAAATTTATTTACTTATATAAATTGTTATCATGTAGGCATGTTGTGACGGCCCAGAATTTCTAACAATTTAAATTGGAATAATTAATTGATTTTAAATATTCAAAAGTTAATTTTAAACCTGAATTCAAATAATATTATTATTATAGCAATTAAGTTATAAGATTTAATAAACTGAAATTTGGTAAAATGTTGAATCTGGAGTTTTGAGCCTGTTAAAAATAATTTGGAGGCTTATAAAATTTATAATGATGATGTTGAAGATAATAGAATGGTTGAAATTTAATTTAAAGGCGATTTGTTCAGTTTGAATAATATATCGTTTATATTAAATTTAAAAATAGCTTTCCGAGACATAGTCTCAGAATTTAACGAAACCAGTTCCATTGGATCCGTAATAGTTAGTTATTATCGGATTCAATTTTCATAGTAATCGGAGTTGTCTTTTGACCCTAACAGCTCAAAACGTTTAGCCTTCGTTTCAATTGTCACTGTACCTAGGAATGTTAGAACACTAAACGTTCCCATTTCATGCTGCTTTCTCATGCGAAAAAAAATCACCTCGTCCTTAACTTCTGAAGGAAGCCTATAGCTTTCGTTATTTTAATCGTAACATGCCCCTTCTTTTAGCAAGCATTCTAAAATTTCATCTCTAAAACAAAATGGCCGAACAATCTTCAGCTCATTCGAAATTAAAAAAAAAAAAATTGAATCGAGAAATGGCCGTCGCTCTCTCTCTCTCTCGTCCCTCTCGTCCTCCAAATTTAAATAAAAGAAAATCTATAAAATAATCGATCGCGCATAGAAGAAGAATCACGACGTCGAACTCGGATAAAAAAGAAGAAAGAAATCATATCAAATCACGAAGAGAGCTCGCGCTCACATGCGCTGCGACAGGGGAGAAGGATAGTCGTTCGATTTGGAACGACGAAGTCGAATCAACGATTTGGGGAATTTGACCTGGGGTGCTCGCAAGGTGGCGTCGAGGTGAAGGAAGCTCGACTCACGAGAAGGTGAAGGGATTCGATCTGGGATTAGCGTGGTAGGGCCGCGATGTTGCTGACTTCTTTGAGGGAAATGGCGACATGCTGTTGCGACCTGAAGGGGCCGGTTAGGCATTTCGCATTTGGGCAAGTTCGTTGGTAGGTAAGGAGTGTCGCGGAAGAGTCGACAACATTATGGGGTGAGCATCTTCTTGATTTCTTCTTCATAGGTTTGAAATTTAAAATGTTCAACTTTGGAAATAATTTCGACTATAAACTGTTCAAACAGGGAATACGTATATGATTAGAAAATCTTAGGTTCCTTACTGGAGTAAGAAAATAAATATACATGTTTAAAACTACTGTTGCATTTTTAATAATGCATTAGTGATTAGTGGTTTAATTAACTCATTTAATTATTTTGGTTACTAGGAATTTAGTTACCATAGGGAAATTTATTTAAAATCTAAGTTACTGGTTTAAATTTAATTATTAATTAATTAAACTTATTTAAAAGGATAATTGACTATTTGTTTATTTAAAATGTTAATAAGCCCTACAATGCTTTTACAAGGTCTGAAATCGTGAAATTAAATCAAGATTGAATCGAATTGCAAATATAAAAATTAAAAGGAGAGTTAATCTCTCTCGTTTGGATTTTTATTTAAATTTAAATGGTTAAATATAAATAATTGGTTGAATGATTGAATTGATTTGATGTACACTGCTAATCTGGTGAATTTGGTTTTTAGTTGGTTCTCGAGTTAATTGCTTTAAATTAAATCATAAATAAGAAAGTGTTTTCATTTTAAAGTTAATAAGGGCTTAATGATTTATGATTAAATTAGTAGGGTAATTAAAATGGATAATTAGTTAATTCAATTAATTAACGATTTGCGTTAATTAATTTAGTAATTAAGTGTTTGAATTAATTGATTAAGGTTTAAGTTAATTAATTAAGTTTAATTAATTTCGAATAATCATTGGGTGGTTTATTAGGTAATTACTTAATGAAATTAATAAAATATAATTACTTTGTGTAATTAATTAAGAGATTAATTAAGATAATTAATTAAGGAGTAATTAATTTATTTAATGTAGTAAATAAAGGGGTAGATAATTACAGGTTGAGATAAATCAAGAACGATTAATATTTGCAGTTTAATTAATGATTAATTATTTAATGTAAATAATTTAGCTTAGGATAAATTGAAATATAATTAGATATCATAAATTTATATAATTAAAGATTGATTAATTAAGATTTATTAATCCATAATAAGTGACTTATGAGAAGTTAATTAATATAAGTAATTAAGGATTAATGTAATTAAAATAGTTAATTAATTCATGAAGTAATTAAGATTACTTATTGTTTTTGTTTATGGATAATTAATATTGTGAAGTTAATTAAAGATAATTACTTGAATGTAATTGAAGGATAATTAATCCAGCTTGATTAATTAAGATGGATAATGAAGGGATGATTAATTAATTGATTTGAAATTAATTAATGACAAGTAAAGAAATCTAAGTGATTGAGGTTAAAAATTCAATTTAAATTAATTAAATAAATTTTGGTAGCGACCAAGCTTTGCTTATGGATGATTGAATGGTATTGAATGCTTTGAATGAGTTGATATCTCTGGTAGAAAATGTTGTGTCTTTCATTTGGACAACTTGGGTTTGGATGACATGAGTCTCAAAGAGACCGGGGTCGGGTATTAAGAGATACCCGAAAACACTTCGAACTTTTAAAGATTGATATTTGAAATCTATAGGCTGGAATGAAATGATTTAAGTGAATTGGACTATTTAATCTAAATTCGGTAATTAGAAATTGATGTGTGAAATAAGTGATGTTTATAACAAAATTGTGACTTTGTAAATTGATTCGAGTTACCCCAGGTTCTATATAAGTTGTATGCTTTGTATTCCATGTTAGATGGGTTTACTCACGCTGGTTTCCAGCCTGACCCGGGTGTTACTTTAATGCAATGCTCGGGTCAGAACGAGTATTATAGATTTTCAGGTAGGGACGTTTTGGATCTCAGGAGGCGAACTGGATGGCAAGAACGTATAGAGTATTTCCGCTGTATTTATATTGTTGTATATCTGTGACATGATAATTGTGTATATTCAGTGACTGTATATATGTGTAACTCTGATATATTATAAATGTAATTGACAAATACAAAATTCTTTTGTAAAATGTTATTATTTATTATTATATTTTATCCGCTGCGTGAGATGTTGGTGTTTCTGATCTTCTTCTTCTATCTCTTTCTTCTTTTTCATAGCTATCTGGAATTTTCGGGATCGGAAATTTCGGGTCGTTACAGTTGGTATCAGAGCTGAAAGGTTAAGCGAGAACCTTGGCTCTGGTGGGGATTACTCATTAAATAGAGTCTGTAGCACTCTAGAATGAGTTGAGTGTGTGCGTGTGTGTGTGTATATATGAGAGCGTACTTGTTATTTTCTTATATAAATTTTTTAAATGATTTCATATAAAAATACATTTTGATATGTAAAGCAATATTTCCTTCTAATAAATATTAAGGTGATTGGTTATTAAATTATTGGAATTAAATTAAGCAGTAATATAATACAATTAAATTCAAATCTTAAACGAGAATTAAATTAAGTGGTAACAGAAATACAACCAAATTAAAATTAAATTGATTGAAATGAAATTCTAAATTTTGAGCTCAGAAATCAAATTGTTTAAAAACTTTAAATGAACAAAGTTAATTTGGTTTAAAAAAAGTTAAACCAACCTTTAAGAATTTAACTCGGATTTATATAATTCGAGATGGTTTAAAATTTGAAATTGGAATTGAATTCATTCAAATTGAATTTGATTTGAATTAATTGGATTTGTGATTGAAGGTGTATAAGTTTAAAATTTAAATGGAAAATTTGAATCAGATTAAATTGAAAGAATATTGAAATTGAAGTGGGTTCAATTGATATTAGTCCAAATTGATTGGAATAATTTGAAATTATAATTAAAGTGAACAGGATTAAAATCAAATGGAAGTTGATTTGGATTGGGAAAGAAATCGAGATTGATTCAACTTGAATTGGGGTTAAATAAATTTCAATAGGAATTGAAGTTCTTCAAATTAGAATTGATCAATTTAAATGGAAATGGAAATTTAAATTGAATTGATAAGAAAGTGAACAGTTTTCACTTTGGACTATTTTCAATATAAATTGTTTTAATATAAACTTATTCTTCCAAGCTATTTAATGTATACAACCTTTCTTTTTAAAGCCAATTATTTTATATTTGTTCTACAATTATTTTTGGAACTATTTAACAACTTTTCAACTGTTTTATAAACTAATTACTATTTTTCAACTGTTTTATAAATTAATTACTATTTTACAACTATTTTGTAATTATCTAAAATTTCTGAAACTATTTAACTATTTCTCAACTATTTTATAAATAGTTAACTATTTTACAGCTATTTTGCAAAAAAATAATTATTTTTCAACTACTTATCTATTTTTAAAATTTTCAAGCTATTTTCTATATATAAACTGGTCGGAGTTCAAACTACTATTGATTAAATACCCAACTGAGATAAGAATTGAAGATATAATCCAAATGAGAATTAAGGCAAATGTGATTAATTGAATAAAGTTCAATGTGAGGATGAATAGAAAGGAAATTGACTTGGCTAAAAATCAATGAAGATAATTACGTAGGATGTACGTATATTATTCTATTCGCATAGTGATTTGATCCAGATTCAAGCACAGAATTTTGAGATAGCTTATCGATCCGAGTTGCGATTTTTCAATCGATTTTCGACGACGAACTTGGATATGGATTGTTGATTGGTTCTGGATATTCTCTATCGTAGTTATGGCTATGCAAGGAGAATGACGGTTTCTGACCAAGAAACTAGATCTGTGTCCGCACTAGAAAGTCAAGTAAACGATACTAGTTCGGAAGTGAAATTGTGTGATCGAGTGAGCGATCAGATCAGTATAGCGTACAGATGATGTGTGTACATCGTATGGATTTGAATGAAATTGGTATTGGAAAGAGTAATCAAATTTGAAAATTTGATTTTGAATAAACAAAGTTATATATCTTTGTTATATAAGATAAATCTCCCCTTGTTGAATCTATTGCCGGAAGAAAAGGATTTTTGAAAGTGTGTGAAGTATAAAAGGAATTTTATACAAGTTTGAACTGATCCAAAGTTTTAAAAATTATATATATCTGAATATATATATAAAGGATCTTATGAGGATTTTGGAAAAAGGTTTTGGGAACCTTTGAATTTGGAAACGCTTTTGATTTTTAGGTAAAATCATATTGAAATTTGGAAAGCCTAGTTTAAGAGTTATCGATTTTGGGATAATCGATTTTGTGTAAAGGAGCTTGGTATGATATCATACTAGGTGTATGATCTGAAAGATACTATATGTGTATAGTATAAAGTGTTTTGACGATGGCTTTGGGGAAAAAGATGCTCCTTTGAAATGAACTTCTCAGGAGTGCCACTGGGTGGTGCTGCCTTGAGCCCCAAGGGGGGTTCTAAAGTTGATCCTGTGAGGAGTCCGGACAACACTAGTTCCTGAGGATTATGAGTAGTGTGTACCATAGAGAATGTCGTGTGTGTCGCCGAGAGCCAACAATCTACGTTTGATTTTATATCGGTAGACTGCAACCTATGGTAACATAGCGAAAGTCATGTGTGCTGCTGAGAGCCAACAGTCTGCATTTGATTTTACATCGATAGACTGCGACCTATGTAGGAGTGGAGAAGTTTCATTTTGACAGCGAAAATCGAGGGGCGTTGATGCCTACAGTTACATGGACTTTTGCAGCGATGGCAACGTTACCCTGGAATGTAACTGCGATCTGTTTTGGGTTCCATGGCGTAATCGAGGGGCGCGGAGGGCCTACAGTTACATGGACTTTTGCTGCGATGGCAACGTAACCCAGGATGTAACCGCGGCCAAAGATGGGGGTGATGATTTCCAGAGCATTCTCATCAATGATATTTCCTCTATTTTCAAAAACTGTTTTCTATATTTTCAATAAAATAATTTCCCAAGTATTTTCACTGGATGTTGAAAACGGGTTTACCAAGTACTTATAGATTTTCAATCGTATGTCTGATCAACGTATGACTGAATTTCTGTGAGAACGAGGATGGACTGGTTGATACATCGAGTTATAAGAAGTATTTTTATAAAAAGCTATTTTAATAGTATTATATGAATTTAAAAGTATTTCTAAAATTTTAAAATAAAAATGCTGGAATTTTGAAAGATGAAAGAAAATCAAAACTGGAATTATAAATAAGATTTAACTCGGGAAAATTTAATGAAGTGATTTTTGTAATAAAAGTTGGAAGTAAGCTAATTAGCTAAATAAATTTTTTGATAGAATATAGTAATAAAAATTTAACTCGGTTAAATAAATGGATTGTAAGTTAATAATGGAGTTTGGAAATGAATTCGAATTATAAATAGATTTCGACTTGGATTTGATAATAAATTAAAATAAGTGGAGATGTTGTAAAAATAAAATTCAAGTGAGTTATAAATAATATTTAACGTAATTTACTAGTAAATTAGATCTAATGGAAGTGTTGTCAAATGAAATGAAAGTGAATTAAAAATTTAAAATGGGTTAATTGAATTAAATAATAAATGGATGAAGTCTGATTGAATAAAAAAAATTAAATCAAAGTTTTAATTAGAATCGGGTTATCAAAATGAACTTAAGTTATGAGGCGTATTAAATTGAAGTAAAATTTACTCAAGTCGATAAAATCTTTATTTCGGGTAAGAATGGAAGACCATTAAATAAAGGTTTGAGTAAATTTATGTGGAAAATGGATATTAATATAAGCATCGAAGGGTGCCAAGCTCAATGAAATAGTTTTAAAATGAATCCAATACGGAGATGAAATGAAATGCAATATATGGTTGGTGAATAAATTAGAAATGAAATGGAATTAAATATAAAATGCATTGAAATCAATTTGAGGTAGTTGTAGACTAAAAATAAATACTTTATTAAGCGAATATTGTCGAATTTGCATAAAATGAATTGTCGTTTGATGCAAACAAAAGTAATTAAATTTTATGAGTTGATAAAGATTAAATAAATTGGTTTTAAGATCAATTGAATTGAATATGAGCTTGATTGGATTAAAAATAAATTGAATATAAGAAATTGAGTTGTAAACCATTAAAATTGAATGAAATTGCATATGAATTGGTTGGAAGCAATTGGATTAGCTTTAAATCATATAAATCGTTTATGGAAAGCGTTTGGTGCTTTTTGCTTATGTAATGCATGTGTTTAGCTATTGAAAGTAAGTGAAATGCTAATAAATTTTCTACATATGGCACTTACATATTTAAATTGAGTAAGTACAGGTACCTGAAGGCCGTTTGGCTGGCTTTGGTTGCGCTAATTGCTAAAATAAATAAGCCACTTTCTTAAAATGCTAAATAAAGGTACGCATATGCAATAAAAATAGGAAATATGAACTGTTTTTGTTTTTCCGACTGTGTGGGTCGATGTATACATATTTATATCTCTTGTCAAATTGCAAAAGCTCCTCTGTACAAAGGAGACTCTGCCAAAATTTTCCGAAATTTTGGGAGTTAGAAAACTTTTGAGAATTTTTAGAAAAAAAATTTGTTAGTGACAAAACGATCTCAAATTGGAAACATAAATAAATTAGTAGATGAAACTAATTTAAATATTGATATGAATCAGTTGTAAATGGAAGATAAAATTCAATATTCAGGATTGAAGATAAATTGAATTCATATGGAAATGGGAAAACTATTTTGAATAGAAGTATATATGGAACCAATGTAAGGAAATGTATAAAATGATTTGAAAGTTACGATTGGATATTATGGCTAAGTAAGATATGCAGGTATTATAAAGGGAAAGGAAAATTGGTTTTGATTTCAGAAGATAAATTTGAATTCTCCGACTAAAAGGTATGTATTTAAATTTCTGCATGAAATTGGATTGGGTTTTGATCTTGCCACTTGGCTTTTTGTTTTCTTTTGAAATTTGGGAGCCCGTAGAGGCATTTTGTAGTTGTATCGATCTAGCCGCGCAAAGGAGACGCGGGCAAAAATTTTGGGAAATTTAGGGGGTTAGAAAAATTTTGAGGGAGTTTTGATAATTTAAGTTGGATTAAAATTAGATTTGGATAAATGAAGTAAATAACGTTGTGGGAAACTGGAAGATTTTGGGAAGTTGGTTGAAGTGATAGTGGATCTTTAATGAAAGATATGTTATGGCAAGTTGATATAACTATTTGGTTTTGGGGGAAAAGTAAACGGGTATTGGACCATTCTTCCTAACAAGTAATTCCGGGGACGAAATTCTTTAAGGGGGGAGGAATGTGACGACCCAGAATTTCTAACAATTTAAATTGGAATAATTAATTGATTTTAAATATTTAAAAGTTAATTTTAAACCTGAATTTAAATAATATTATTATTAATAGCAATTAAGTTATTAGACTTTAAATATTTAAAAGTTCTTTAATGGGGACCGCTCCCCTTTCAATTTTCTTTCCCGCCGACCCATCTTTTCCCTCCACTTCTAATCAGCCTTGTCCTTCTTCCTCTTTCCTTGTACCACCATCCGCTATTCCAGCACCGTCAACCATACCTTCTTCTGACCTCTCATCCTCTGATCGACCCGTAGTTTCTTCTCCTATCCGCTCGTCTCCTTCTCTCCTTGTTCCACCATCCTCTGTGCCAGCCTTGTCCACCATACCTTCTTTTGTCCTTACGTCCATTGTTCGACCTATTGTTTCTTCTTCAATTCTCTCGTCTCCTTCTCTTCTGCCTCCTCCTTGTCCTCCTGTTCCTTGGTCCTCCTTGTTTAAGGCTAGGCCAAACAATGCAGGTAAATATGTTCCGCGTGAAATCCAGTTAGTGTACGATGGTGATGCAATAGTGCCCCCCTCTGAAGTAGTTCAGGCCGGCAACTCGATGTGGCAAGAATATTTAGTTGGGTTCTTTCTTGATAATCCCCTTCCTTACTCCTTTGTCCTTTATTTTCTCAAGAAAGCTTGGAAATTACAGGGATCATTTAGTGTTAAATCTGATTGACTTCTTTTTTTATTCAAGTTTTCTAACGAGGATGACAAGAATAGAATTGCTACGTCTGATCCTATTGTTATGAAGAATAAATTATTTATTGTAAAACCCTGGGATGAAAATGTTGGCAACTCTTGTGGCAGCATCAAAGCAGTACCTGTGTGGATTAAACTATCCAATATTCCCATGTTTGCATGGTCTCCGTTGGGAATAAATTGGTTAGCTTCCAGGGTGGGAAAACTCTTATGTATGGATGCTTCTACTGAAAATTTTGAAAGAATCTCGTTTGCTAAATGTATGGTTGAAGTTTCCCCTCGATTTGAACTTCCTGATAATTTTGCTGTAAAGCTACTTGATGGCTCTAAACAAATAGTGAAGGTGGATTATTTATGGAGACCTGAAATCTGCTCTATTTGTAAGGAATTTGGTCATATGATATCTAGTTGCAATAAAGTGGAAAGTACTGGTGAAGGGAATAACAGGAAGGGTGACAATGATGTTGAACAATTTCAGTGTGAATTTGTTCAGAGTAAGGTGACAAAAGGTAAAAGGATGGAAAAGGACAATAAGGTGAAGCAAATTTGGCAAAAAGTTAACAATTACAAGGGGAAAAAAAGAAATTTAACTGTAGAAGTAAAAACTACTACCATGAACATGACCAGTGGTAAAGTTATTTCAATACCAAATGTGGATAAGGAAGTTAACATTAATTCCGAAGTAGGAGACTCACCCCATAGTGATGGTACCAGAGTATTAAATCAAGTTACAAGCAACAACAAGTTTAGTCTTCTTCAAGATATTGAAAATGAACAAGGTATTTTAGAACAAATGGAGGTAGAGGAAGGAGAAGTAACACATGAAGTAATCAATAATGTAATAGCAGATACTCTATCTTTGGGCATTGGAAAATCTACTGAAGGCAATACTGAAATAATTAACGAAACAAGTCAATTCATAGTTGGGTTGGAGCCACAAATTCCACTTGGTGCTATTTCTACTGCCAGCAATCATGGTGTAGTATCTGTGTCTCCTGTACACACTGTGCATGTGCACACTAATGAACCTGACTTTGATGCAAACTGGTGCCAGTCTTTTGAACATCAAATTAAGCAAGTAATTTTCAAATTGCATCATGCAGTTGTGGGAAAACCCCCTGATTTACACCCCACTTATAACTTTTCCATTGACATACCTGGTTGGCCAATCAACGTTCCCAGTTCAGTTCCACATTCACCACCAAAACCCCCCTCCTCTAAAACCAATTCCTCTGATTTTTCCTCCCCCTCATCACTTCACCATGCTCGTATCGAAACTAGAGCTCTTTCAGCGAAGAGAGGAAACAAAATTCATCTTTCACTCTAATTAATCCATGAATAAAAAAGTTGCTTCCTGGAATGTTAGGGGTGCCCATTCGAATTTGAAACTTGACCAAGTCAAAACCCTAATCAATTTGTATGATATATGTCTCTTTGGCATTCTCGAAATGAAACTCAATCTTCCTTTAACCATTAAAGCTGCTTCTTATATTAATCCTCTTTGGGATTATTACCAAAATCTTGATACTGCTTCCTATGGTAGAATCCTTGTTATTTATGATCCATCTGTCATGACCTTAACCCCTATATTATCTGCAAGACAATTTATTCACTTTCAAGTCCAACTTTCTCAAACTCAATCTTCCTACTACGTAACCTTTGTTTATGCTGATAATACTTCTCTTTCAAGAAACACACTTCTTAATTCCCTCCCTCTACTTCAGCAGAATACGCATCCGTGGGTTGTTCTTGGAGACTTTAATACATGTTTTCGCCTTGATGATAAAAAGGGTGGATCTCCCCTCCTACCAAGTGACATTGCTCCTATCAATATTGCTATCGCTGACTCTGAGATTTTCTTGGTTAACAAGTCTGGTGCAAAGTATACTTGGAACAGTCGAAGCCGTAGTGGTGTTCGAACATTCACAACAATTGATCATGCATTTTGTAATATATCTTCCCTTAATCATTGGCCATCCTTGTCTGTTTTCCTTCCTCTCCCAGTTCTGTCAGATCACTCTCCATTAATTCTTTCCCTTGATCCCCATATAAGAAGAGACAAAAAATGTTTTAAATTTTTTAATGCTTGGGCTAAACATGATGACTTTCTTGGTTTAGTTTCTAGTGTTCACAATACCCATAACTGTTTTGATAACCCTATGTATAAGTTTTGCAGGAAAATGAAAAGCATAAAGCAATCTCTCAAACAGTGGGCTTCCACTACCTTTGGGCATTGCAGTTTGCTATCTTCTACACTCATTGAATAACTCAGGGACAAGCAGGAATATATGATGGAAAATCCAGAGGATGTCAATGCTGCTAATGATGAAAGTCGTTTATTCTTGGATGTGAATAAAGCGCTTCAGCTGGAAGCTAGTATGAAAAGGCAACAACTCCACAACAAGTGGTATGAGGAAGGTAATAAGAACACAAAATTTTTCCATGACTCTTTAACAGTCAAGCATTCCAGAGAAAATATTTACTATATCATGGATGAACGTGGTAATGTTTTCTCTACTCCTGATTCTGTGGACAAAGCATTTGTTGATTATTTCTCTAAAATTCTTAGCAACTCATCTGGGTTCTCTCCTGACCTTAACTTAATTTCTTCCCTTTCTCTGCCTTGCATTACCCTCCTTGAATCCGATGCCTTAATCAAACCTGTTACTAATGAAGAAATTAAGACTTCCCTCTTCTCTATGAACCAACATTCTTCTGGTGGTCCTGATGGTCTTAATGTTACCTTCTACATTGCTACGTGGTCAGTGCTTGGTCATGAATTGTGTCTAGCTATCCATAATTTCTTTAACAAGTGTAAAATTCTGAGAGAGGTCAATGCCACAAGCATTGCCTTAAATCCTAACGTTTCTCCTCCTTCCGAAGTTTCTTCTTTCAGGCCTATCTCGTGTTGTAATGTTGTGTACAAATGTATTTCAAAAATACTTGCAGCTAGACTCGTTTGTGTTCTACCTACTATTGTGTCTCTCAACTAAGCTGCTTTTATCCCATCTAGAAATATTCTTGATAATGTTCTTCTTGCCCAAGAACTGATGAAAGGATATGGTAAATGTAATGCCTCTCCTGTGGCTGCCCTTCACATTGATATTTCTAAAGCTTATGATTCCATACACTAGGTATCTATTGTGAGGATCATGGCTATGATGGGCTTCCCTAAAACTTTTGTTTCATGGGTCTATACTTGTATATCTACCTCGACCTTCTCTGTCATTGTTAATGGAAGGCCTGTTGACTACTTTGGTTGTCAAAAAGGAATAAGGCAGGGGGACCCTATATCTTCATATTTATTTTTATTGGTTATGGAAGTGCTCAATGTTATTCTCAAGAACAAATACTCTCAAAGGCTCATTAAGTACCACCCTAAGTGCTCTCTGCAAAATATTTCTTCTATTTTGTTTGCTGATGATGTGATGATTTTTACTAAACCTGAAGCTTTCTCTTTAAGTGAAATATCAATTGCTCTGCAGACCTTTTACCTAATGACAGGTCTATCCATCAACCAGTCCAAAACTTCCTTGCTTATTGCAGGAGCCACTGATGTTCATGCAGCTAGCTTGTATCAACAAAGTGGGTTCTCTAGTATGCACTCTGATATGAGGTATCTAGGACTTCCCATTATCACTAAAAGAATTTTCAATTGCTGATTGTGTTCCCCTTTATAATAAGATAACTTCTGTCATGAATGCTTGGAAAAATAGGAGTATGTCTCAATGTGGTAGGCTTGTTCTCGTAAAATCTGTTGTGTTCCCTTCATTGGTTTATTGGGATCGCTTAGTTATCCTTCCTGGCAAGCTGCTGCTCCTTGTTCGCTCTGCCATGAACAGATTCTTCTGGACTGGAAGTATGCACAATAAGAAACTTTTGCCTTGTTCGTTTACAAAGTTTTAGACTTCATTAAAGTTGGGTGGCCTGGGTATTATAAATGCAAAAAATTGGAACACTGCTGCCTTCAGTAAACATTTTCATGATGTCATAAACAAGAAGGACAGTCTTTGGGTCAACTGGACTTGGACATATAATATCAAGCATGGGAAATTTTGGTTGATGGACATAGTTCAAGACAGTAATTGGACTTGGAGGAATATTCTTAAGCTCAGGGAAGTTTATCTACCCATGATCCAGTACCATGTCCACCATGACTCTGATATTAGTTTTTGGGATGAACCATGGGTGAGTTCTGGATTGATTCTATCTAGTTTTTTTGATCATGCTATGATTGTTCAGTCTGGCGTTCATCGAGAAGCAAAAGTCGGTGAGTACCTCAACGATGGCAGAATTCAACTTCCTTACAATAGTAGTCATGTTGTTAGGCAACTCTGGAATTTAATCCAAAGCAGTAGTTACAGTAATGATTACTCTTTATTTGTGACATGGAACAAAAAGCCTCATTGTATTAAGTTGGTATATAAACACCTATCTGGTAACGGTGTCTTGCCTGCAGCGAAGTGGTTCTCTGTTCTTTGGACTACTGATTCAACTCCGAGAGAAAATCTTATGTTTTGGAAGGTTGTTAGCAGTGCTCTTCTCACCAGAAATGTGTTAATAAATTATGGGATTACTTGTTGCCCTGAATGTGTTTTTTGTGAGCAGTTTGCAGAAACTATTGACCATCTTTTCTTTGATTGCCCTATTCTGTATGATCTGGTTGATAACATTACGAGTAGAATTCAAAGCACTGTTGCCAATGCTTTTTCAATTATCAACTGGAACATAATATTTAAGGCAACTAGGTGGAAGTCCAACAAATATAGAGTTTTGGTTATTTGCATTAAAATTTATATGGATGTGATATGGAAAGAGAGAAATACTATTGTATTTGAAAATAAGAGAAAGAGCATTGGCACTCTATGGTCTGAAATGAGGAACATAATATACTTGCAACTGAAAAGGCGGGAGTGCTTTATCCCTGACATTATGATCAACAGTTGGTGTTGATGTTTCTTGTGCTATGTTTTTCTTTTTTTGTCTTCTTTGTTAACCCTGTTTCTTTTTGATTCAAAGCATGTTTTGAATCATTTTTATTGTGTTGCAATAAACTGGTATGGGGCCAGTTAACCCCGCTGGCTTTGCCAAAAAAGTTATTAGATTTAATAAACTGAAATTGGGTAAAATGTTGAATCTGAAGTTTTGAGCCTGTTAAAAATAATTTGGAGGCTTATAAAATTTATAACGATGATGTTGAAGATAATAGAATGGTTGAAATTTAATTTAAAGGCGATTTGTTCAGTTTTAATAATATATCGTTTAAATTAAATTTAAAAATAGCTTTCCAAGGCACAATCTCGGAATTCAATGAAACCAGTTCCATTGGATCCGTAATAGTTAGTTATTATCGAATTTCAATTTTCGTAGTAATCGAAGTTGTCGTTTGACCCTGACAGCTCAAAACGTTTAGCCTTCGTTTCAATTGTCACTGTAGCTAGGAATGTCAGAACGCTAAACGATTCAAAAACGTTCCCATTTCACGCTGCTTTCTTGTGCAAAAAAAATTACCTCATCCTTACCTTCTGAAGGAAGCCTCTAGCTTTTGTTATTTTAATCGTAACCTTCCCCTTCTTTTAGCAAGCATTCTGAAATTTTATCTCTAAAACAAAATGGCCGAGAAATCCTCTGCCTCGTTCGAAATTTAAAAAAAAATCGAATCGAGAAGTGGTCGTCACTCTCTCTCTCCCGTCCCTCTCATCCTCAAAATTTAAATAGAAGAAAATCCTAAACGATCGCGCATAGAAGAAGAATCGTGACGTCGAACTCGGATAAAATAAGAAGAAAGAAATCATATCAAATCACGAAGAGAGCTCACGCTCGCATGCGCTACGACATGGGAGAAGGATAGTCGTTCGATTTGGAACGACGAAGTCGAATCAACGATTAGGGTTGGGGAATTAGACCTGCGGTGCTCGCAAGGTGGCGTCGAGATGAAGGAAGCTCGACTCACGAGCAGATGAAGGGGTTCGATCTAGGATTAGCGTGGTAGGGCCGCGATGTTGCTGATTTCTTTGAGGGAAATGGCGACATGCTGTTGCAACCTGAAGGGGGTGGTTAGGCATTTCGCGTTTGGGCAAGTTCGTTGGTGGGTAAGGAGTGTCGTGGAAGAGTCGACAGCATTGTGGGGTGAGCATCTTCTTGATTTCTTCTTCTTGGGTTTGAAATTTAAAATGTTCAACTTTGGAAATAATTTCGGCTATAAACTGTTCAAACAAGGAATACGTATATGATTAGAAAATCTTAGGTTCCTTACTGGAGTAAGAAAATAAATATACATGTTTAAACTACTGTTGCATTTTTAATAATGCATTAGTGATTAGTGGTTTAATTAACTCATTTAATTATTTTGGTTACTAGGAATTTAGTTACCATAGGGAAATTTATTTAAATCTAAGTTACTGGTTTAAATTTAATTATTAATTAATTAAACTTATTTAAAAGGATAATTGACTGTTTGTTTATTTAAAATGTGAATAAGCCATGCAATGCTTTTATAGGGTCTGAAATTGTGAAATTAAATCAAGATTGAATCGAATTGCAAATATAAAAATTAAAAGGTGAGTTAATCTCTCTCCTTTGGATTTTTATTTAAATTTAAATGGTTAGATTTAAATAATTGGTTAAATGATTGAATTGATTTGATGTGCACTGATGATCTGGTGAACTTGGTTTTTAGTTAGTTCTCGAGTTAATTGTTGCTTGACTTGGGTATTCGAGTTTTTAATTGTTTTAAACATAAATCATAAATAAGAAAGTGTTTTCATTTTAAGGTTAATAAGGGCTTAATGATTTGTGATTCATTAAAGTAGTAGGGTAATTAAAATGGATAATTAGTTAATTCAATTAATTAATGATTTGGGTTAATTAATTTAGTAATTAAGGGTTTGAATTAATTGATTAAGGTTTAAGTTAATTAATTAAGTTTAATTAATTTAGAATAATAATTGGGTGGTTCGTTAGGTAATTACTTAATGAAATTAATAAAATATACTCACTTTGTGTAATTAATCAGGAGATTAACTAAGATAATTAATTAAGGAGTAATTAATTTATTTAATGAAGTAAATAGAGAGGTAGATAATTACAGGTTGAGATAAATCAAGAATGATTAATATTAGCGGTTTAAATAATGGTTAATTATTTAATGTAAATAATTTAGCTTAGGATAAATTGAAATATAATTAGAAATCATAAATTTATATAATTAACGATGTAATTAAAGATTGATTAATTAGGATTGATTAATCCATAATAAGTGACTTATGAGAAGTTAATTAGTACAAGTAATTAAGGATTAATGTAATTAAAATGGTTAATTAATTCATGAAGTAATTAAGATTACTTATTGTTTTTGGTTAAGGATAATTAATATTGTGAAGTTAATTAAAGATAATTACTTGAATGTAATTGAAGGATAATTAATCTAGGTTGATTAATTAAGATGAATAATGAAGGGATGATTAATTAATTGATTTGAGATGAATTAATGACAAGTGAAGAAATCTAAGTGATTGAGGTTAAAAATTAAATTTGAATTACTTAAATAATTTTGTAGCGACCAAGCTTTTCTTATGGATGATTGAATGGTATTGAATGCTTTGAATGAGTTGATATCGCTGATAGGAAATGTTGTGTCTTTCATTTAGATAACTTGGGTTAGGATGATATGAGTCTCGAAGAGACCGAGGTCGGGTATTAGGAGATACCCGAAACCACTTCAAACTTTTATAGATTGATATGTGAAATCTATAGGCTGGAATGAAATGGTTTGAGTGAATTCGTAATCTAAATTCGGTAATTAGAAATTGATGTGTGAAATAACTGATGTTTATAACAAAATTGTGACTTTGTAAATTGATTCGAGTTATCCCGAGTTCTATATAAGTTGTATGCTTTGTATTCCATGTCAGATGGGTTTACTCACGCTGGTTTCCAGCCTGACCCGGGTGTTACTTTAATGTAATGCTCGGGTCAGACCGAGTATTACAGATTTTCAGGTAGGGACATTTTGAAGCTCAGGAGGTGAGCTGGATGGTAGGAATGTATAGAGTATTTCTGCTGTATTTATATTGTTGTGTATCTGTGACATGATAATTGTGTATATTCAGTAACTGTATATATGTGTAACTCTGATATATTATAAATGTAATTGACAGATACAGAATTCTTTTGTAAACTGTTATTACTTATTTTTATATTTTATCCGCTGCGAATGTGAGATATTGGTGTTTCTGGTCTTCTTCTTCTATGTCTTTCTTCTTTTTCATAACTACCTGGAATTTTCGGGATCGAAAATTTCGGGTCGTTACACATGTTCATTATACACATCTAAATAAACATCAAAGAAAATTTAGTTCATAATATATACAATTTGACATTGTTCGAATTATTATGAAAATAATTATACCTATAATCATATTTACATCCAAACTGCAACATAAGTTTAAAGTGTGTCAATATCCTATAATATAAACTATCAGCTAAACTAAAAAAACAAATAGATTAAGTAAACCATGTATATTCTCAAGTAAACTAAAAAAATATAAAACTCAAACTAAACATATATTTCAATAGTTTAAAAATAATTTTAAAATATGAAATGTTATTATTTAGGTATTTGTGCATTTTTAAAAAGAAGCATCTCTTACATGTTTTTTTAGTTTATCAACTATCACCAATACCTATACTATCTAAAGTGTTAAAAAAACTCCACTTATTATTCCAATATATATAAATATATGAACAAACACTATGTATAATTGAAAATACATTTAATTTCATTTGAAATTTAGAGTGAAAATAAATTTTGATAAAGTCATTTACTAATTAAAATTCAAACCAATATGAATTCATTTTATCATACATGTTTTCTATTCATATTATTCATTTTTTTGTTCAGTCCACTTTTTTATTTTGTGTTTTGATTACTTTAGGTATCATTTATACTCATGACCTTCTTTTCTAATTTATGACAATAAACTATGAGATAATCATGCCTGCTTGAAGTACGATATTGGTAGATATATGTGAGAATATGTTTCAACAATAAGGAATTTATGCTTAATTTTGTTTATAGTTATATGCTAGATAGTGTTATATTGCTAACACATCATATCCACTTTATTATATTTAAGTTTATTCTTTAGTCGTTTTTATTTATATTGGGAATTGTTAAATGAAAAGTGATTTGGGTAATATGGTAAAAATGGTTTCTTTAAATAGATAAAAAAATTAAGCATTTTTTAATTAGATAATTTTAATGGTGAAATAATATAATCATTTATTTTTCTCATATAAAATTAATATCAAATTACTAGATTAAATGTTTCATGATTCTGTTTCTTCTCTCATTGTTCATGTACGTTTTACACATCTCCAAAAATGTTTTTACATTTTGTCCTTAAAATACCGAAACTAAAATTCCCTAATTTAAGTAATTACTAAAAACTAAGACTGTAATGGGTTACACATTTTAATTTCAATCTCTATTATCTTAATCTTCGTCAAAATTTTCATCTCCTTCCATTTAATATTTTAATATTACTGCTTTAATTAATGAATTTGAAGTAAAAGGATAATTTGATAATTGATATTTGAGTACTATTTAGAATATTAGGATGTGAATTTAATGTTTTTTATTCCAAATTAAATTAAAGTATCAATTACATATTTATTATCGAATTAGTTCTCTTTATAGTTAACTTTAACTTTACATGCTTGCTTTTTAATTCGATTGATTATTAATACTATTTATGATGATGAATGTATACCATATTTTTTCGTCTTTAGTATTCAATTAATTATTTGTAATTAAATTCTCAAATAAATGTTAATTGATACCTATTACACATGTTCTTTAATAATTTTGAAACTTAGAAGGAAATGAAGTGTATTTCTAGTATTTTTAATATTGATTGATGTTGAAAGTAAAAAAATTTAGAAAACAAATGCATGTATTATATTGTAATAAATTTAGTCTACACCACGATTATAGAAGGGAAAAACAAAAGACATAAGATTCATTTTAGTTTATAGAAAATTAAATATTATATAAAAGCAATGTCCATAAGTAAATATAAAAGTAGGAACCATAAATATATATATATATATATATACACACACATATATACACACTGATATACGCAACAAAAAATGGATGTAAATTATGGTAGGTATATTCATTATTTTAGGTTTTAGTTCAAACTAAGTACAAAATTAATCAGGGTTAATTCCAAATTATTCCCCTTCTTTTTCAATTCAAGATAATATTCATGTTAAGGCTAAAAATGTACGCTAACACCCGGTGTAAGTTGTAGTATAGTGAAAGCTCCACCCATTGGTACGGGAACTGAAAATAAGCAGAAAATAGCAGAGAAATAGTAGAGAGACAACAGTTTTTATAGTGGTTCGGCTTCAAGTCAAGCCTGCATCCACTTAATCTCTTTTATTGCTGATTTGATTACAACTTTTTCAATGATTCTTCAATGACAACACGATTAAGACGAATAGCTAGAACTTCGATGTATAAAGGCTCTTTGAATTCATGTTGAATGAGTTAGATCTTTCTCAAAGTTCGTTGAAGCGTCTTCGGTGCTTGAAGTATTGAAGGAGTCGAGAAAACAACAAAGTATTGGTGTTCCAGAAATGATCCGAAAATCCCTTCCTGGTGGAGTAGGCAGGGTATTTATAGTAAAAATTTGGAAGTAGGTCGTAGGTTGTAACGACCCGCCTTTTTGGACAGTTTAAACTGACGATCAAATACACATGCCGATTCCAAACCATTCAAAAGGGCAGATGGTTATTAGGGTAGAAAAGAAAAGAAAGAGAAATAAAGGAAATGAAACAACACAGAATCTCGCAGCGGAACGATAAAATATAATAGTCAAATAAACAGTTCATGAAGCTGTTTACTATACTTTGACAATTATTTATACAACATTTATCAGAGTTATACATATACAACAGAACAATTAAAATAATGCAGCAGATAGCATGATGCAAGGGTAATAATACTAATAGTATACCAAATCTTCGTACTCATCCTCCAAAATAGATCTTCAAAAATCTGAAAAACTCAGGACTGACCCTAGCGTAATGAAAAGACAAAACACTCGAGTCAGGACTAAAATATCCCTATGAAAGTTAAATCAATCGTAAATAAATATGAGTGTAACGGCGTCATAGATGTTTACGGGGTTTGACATCTCATATCCAGTGTAAGCGTGCGTCCAATAACTCAAGAGATGTTACGGGATTTTCCATCTCTTAAGGATCCGTTAAACTATCTACTATGTAGTAATGTACGCTAAGTAGATAATGCCTATCAGTAATATAATGTATTAAAATAGCGTTAAGGCGTTACCATAATCCCCCTTAATACATTTTTATAATGCCATTGTCTATACAGCACCGTAAGCCCCACCGTAAACTGGTGGTTATCAGAGGGTACCCCATAGGTATAACACAAAACATAACGTAGTGGTGCGAATAGGATAATCAGTATGACAAGGTACATGAGGCGATACCAACTAGGATACTAGTAGTTGCGTGATCCAGACTGATGTTGAGCATAGCCAGCAGCTACCCCAACACCGCGAAACAACACTCCCAAATCAAGGGGTGCACCCAAATCGAATAACAAATGTAATAGATATGGTATCAAAGAAGTGTGTCCGCTAGAGATGGCGAACCTCAATGGCCTAGCGCGGCTCCTGTTTTAGTCATGTCAAGGGCCATCCAATATCGTTCTCTTTCTTCAGTCAATGGTTCACCAAACCATCCACTTCATTCTAGATCAACACTCCGCGTATAATAGTTATTAAAGTGGTTTTCGGTATCGACAGAGAGTATGTCCATATTCGATCCCGGTCTCTTTAGTAACTATGTATTATTACACCGATGGCTCTTTTATATTTCAAATCGATTCATAACTGATATCAAAATATCATATTCGCTTCAAAAATCAAATCCATTTCAAATATCATCGTATCTATTAAAATGTCAGATTCCGTTTCAAAAATCATTTTTCGTCTCAATATCTTATTTCGATTTCAAAGAGCTTGATTTTTCAAACTATCAATTTATAATACTTAACAAAATTATCTTCCAATATTCAAATTTAAAACCCAATTACAATATGATTCAATTTCAAGCTCAATTTCAAAATATCCTTTTATATCGCTTTTACTTAGTAATATTCAAAGCTCGAATTAAGGTTAAATCTTTAAACAGATCAATTTACGAAATTCAATCATATCCCGGTTTTTAAATTCCAAAGTCTCCACTTTAATTATTTAATGATTTCTTTTAACCAAATTTTATTTCAACCTTCCAAACTCAATTTTTCGATAAATTCGATTTTTATAAATTGATTTCTATTTATACTTTTAAATCAAAACATTTAAATAAATTTCAAATCGACGATTTTAAAAATTATTAATTTAGCCAATTCGGTGTTCGTATATAATTTTCTATCCTATGGCCAAGTAATTATTTATTTCAATTAAATGTCAGGGATGAGTATATATTACTTAAACCAATCACAGTGTCATATGTATGCATAACAGTATACATAAGCAAATAAACATCCAAACATTTAAATATCAACCAATAACATCCATCAAAATACATCATCCAATAGACAATACAATTCATGGCAGTTTCATAGTTATCAATGTCAAGAAATTTAATCGCAATTCAATTTTAATTTCAGTTTAACTGTCAATTTAATTTTTCAACGGTAATTCAAATGACAAGCTATATGACAATTAAATTTTTATCAAACAACGACAAATAAAATCATAACACTTCATAATGTCAAATTTAACTAGCATAAAGATATTCAGTATGTTGTGAGCGTTATAAAACACTCACCTTGATTTTTACGATTTTAAATCAAGTCGAACGACGTTCGATTTAACTCAAAATTTTCGCTAGCTCCAAATGATTCCAATCCAGTTCCATTGCGTAATGCTTGATGAAACGAAGACAACGCAACTTGTTTCGTCGAATTCTGACCTCGTATGAAAGAATTATCAATTTTTAAAGATCGTACGATTTAAAATATAAAACAATTTATATTTATTTTATCTTAATTTACAACCTCACTAGATCAGAGCCGTTAGATCATGCTACTTCCAATCTCGGCCGATGCTACCTTCTTCCACATTGCGTTTACGCTCCAGTAAGTATGCACGAACAAGAAACCCATATCAAGTAACTAGGGTTTGAAATTGCCGCCACCACGCTCGACGAGAAGTTGATCAGCTAGCGCCAAATGAAAGCTCTTCTCCCCCTCTACCTTCGGCCGCAACCATGGTGAACTCGGCCCTCCCTTCTCTCTCGAAAAGCGTGCCAACCGAAGACGAATGCGCCCCAAATCCCTTTCGTACGATACTCGAAACCCTATCATATCCGTATGGATGTGAAGATCTCCTCGTGCTCTTCAAGTTTGCAGTTAATGACTTTTGCTAATTGTTCACGATTAAGGAGAAAAGAGAACGAATTTCTGGCCATAGAATATGTTAGTGGCGGTCGGCCATGAGAACCCTAACCCCTTTTTAATTTTAATTTGTGAATAAAGGGGCTATTTATAGGAAACGACAAATACTATTCATTCGGCTTTTCCAAACTCCGAATTTCGTGCGGTAACTGACGTTCCTAGGGTTTATCCCACATTCCAGACACAATGGAATAGGTTTCGGGAGCCAATTTGATCATCTGTGCGAGTTACAGCAACAAACGATCGATTTTAAATTAAACCGATTAAACGATTTTCTATGCGTTTTGGATTGTCCCGGACAAACGGTAAATCCGATTGACACGAAATTTGAAACCTTAAAATAATATCACATTACGGATCCGATGAAACTAGTTTCGTCGAAATCCGAGACAGTTTGAAAAATGGCTATTTTAACTTGTCAATTAAATATTAAAATATTCGATTTTCACAAATTTACTTTTAATTCGATTTTAAAAGTTCTACAACATCATTCTAACTTTAATATGATAAAATAAAATAGTACAAATCATTTTTAATCATATTAAACCGGTTATTCAATATATCCAATAAATTCCAATTTTAAAATCTTATTAACTCAATTATAATCCCAATATAACTTACATTCACTTTGGAAACCAATTTGAATCATATTAAATCAAATTGCAATTATTCACTCAATTTTCATATATTAAATTTCAATATCAAATTAATCATATCAAATTCGAAATTTAATTATTCAAACATTTGTAATATTAAATTTAAACGATTTTGATTATTCTTAAATCACTATCTTTTGAAATATTCAAACGAACTTATAAAATTTAACCTTTGAAACGAGTTAAAATTATAGAACAACCATTTCCATTATACGGTTATTCAATTCCCATTATTAAATTATTCAATAAATTCCAAATATTAAATTTAAACAATTTCGCTTATCCAATAATTCATTATCTTTTGAAATATTGAATTTGAACTTATAAGATTCAACCTTTAAACCAATTCACAATTTAGAACACTATTTTCATTTTACAGTTATTCAATTATTCAATAAGTTTTAAATATTTAATTTAAACAATTTACCTGCTCAATATTCAATATTTGATTTTAAATAGATTTTACTTATCAATCAATTACTCTATTATACCCAATGAATTCAACATTTATTATCCTATCCAACTATTGATTTCAAAGGCATTCACTAAGTAGCATTTATTTTTCAATACTTATTACTATTCAAATCTTCGAAACCAATCTATTAAAATTTGTACTTCTACCTAAATCATTCACAATTCTTATCCTCTTATTTACATTTGTTTTTTCCATATATTCCCTTATAACCAAGTTATAACATTTGAGTCAATTCAATTAAATTGGAACTCCATTCAATCTACAAATAATTATTTGGATAATTATTGTTGCAATTCATTCCAGTTATTATTATTCCAAATGAATTAATAAATTTTTTTAACATTAAATCACGAAATCTTATTAAATTAGCTATTTTAATTATCGGAAATTTACGGGTCGTTACACTCTCCCCCACTCAAAACTTTTCGTCCCCGAAAAGGAAAAAGAAGGGAAAATGAACTAAGTGTAGAATTCAACTTTAGATATATCTTATTCAAAGTTACCCACTTATAAAACAACGAAATTCCATTTATAAAGTCATAACTACGCTTCTACTAAGTTTCTCCGAACGGCTTTCTAACTTTAAAAGTTAGTTATCAAAACAAGTTATAAAAGAAAAGAAAAGAAAAAAATTAAAACTTGAAAAATTTTCTAACACCCGGATTTATGGAAAATTTCGGCAGAATCTCCTTTGCGCGGCTCGATCGGAAAAAAAAATGACAGTATATATATCACAAATATACATCTCATCAAGTGATGAGGCATCCCGCAGGGAAAAAAGTGTAAAAGTATGGTATGTAATCCGAGATATGTACCTTATATATTATTAGCGAGCATATACGGCTAATATAGCGCGAAAGCGAGCTCCAAATGCGAAGCAAGCGCAATCCGCACCTACTAAACACTCAACAAACCATGAGAAACATGCATATATGAAAATAATATCAATATACATCATATAGCAACATAACAACTACATGTACCAATATAGAAAATGCAACAAAACAACATATGCAACCATCAATAACTATCATCCAACTATCATCCAACAAATCCATAACAAATAAATATAAATTCACTTCTCATTTATATTTATTGACTTGGTTTCAATTTTAATCACAGTTGATTCATTAACGTTGGATTTTACTAACATTCATTCTCAATTCAATTAGTTAACATTCACTAATTTATATTTACATTAGTTCACTTTCAATTTGAATCAAATTAAATTCTATTTAAATCCATTTAGCTTCCAATTTGATTTCAACAATTTATAGCTTTCAATTTCATTAACACTTAATGAATTATATACAACCAACTAACAATCAGATAACAACCAAATCATACCCAACATAACCAAATTATTAGTTTCACGTTCAATTTGGTTTATCTCTTTTATATACATATCCTGTTATATAATTTTAAAAGAATCATTTTATATTTGGCATCGTATATTTCCAATATTAACTTTAATTAAGTCCGTAAGCCATACGTATATCATCCGTGAGCAATATCAATCTAATCGCTTATTCGATCACACAATTTCACTTCCAAACTAGTATCGTTCACACGACTCTCTAGTGCGGACTCAGATTTGGTTCCTTGATTGGAAACTGTTACTCTCCTTGCATATCCATATACTATGATAGAGAATTCCAGAATCAAATTAAAAATCCATATCTAGGGTTCGCCGTCGAAAATCGAGTGAAAAATCCTAACTTGGATCGATATAAATCATCTCGAAATTTTGTGCTCGAATTTGGATCAAATCGTTATGCAAATAAAATAATATACGTACAATCTCACGTATTACCTTCCAATGGATTTCTATCCAATTTATCTATACTAAATTATTTTATTGACTTCTATATATTTTTTTTCCACTTAATTACCCACAATCCATTATTCAGTTAGTATATTCATTTCTTTACATAGCATATTCTTTATCATTATCTTTTCTTAAACATCATATCATAAAATTTGCTTACTCAAGTTCATTTAAACATTCTATATAATTTAATTAAGTTCAATTTCATTATTTTAGTTAATAACAAATTTATTTGTGGAACATTTCATTAACCAACACTTTAGTTTATTAATCATCCTATAAAAACTAACCTCTCATAAATGACTTTTCTTAGTTTACAGTTATCTTAAAGGTTACAAATTCAATCAATTTTTTTTTCAATCCCTTTGCAATTTATATTTATTTTCTATAACCAATTTACAAAGATATAATACGATTCATTTATCTTCTTTCTTAAGTTCACTTACTTGTTCCATTTATCCATTCATCATTTCATGCTATATTTAGGTATATAATGTTTAGTCACAGACTCTATGAAGTTTTTTGATTTCTGACAAAGAAATAAAGGCGATCGACAAAACGAAGACATCATGGCTATAAAGAGGCACAAAAGAGCTACATATAGTACTCTAAATTATAGGTTGATTATTTTATGTTATAATAGTGATAAACTTGTTAAAATCTATCCTCAAATAATCATGCATCTCAAGGGAATCAATATATACAACTGAATTGCAGTTGCACATTCTGTGTGCAACTTTACAGGGACCGGTCGACCAGTCATAATCTAGACGGTCGACCGTTCCAGTATAAGTTGCACACTAAAACGAGCACACATGCACATAACGACTATATATTTGAATTCCTGTCTACTGGTCATTTTTTGACCTGTCGACCGTTTTTAAACAGAGAGCAACTTTTCCAAAAGACACTTCTTTCTCCAAAGGTTGTATCTCTTACCTTTCATCAATGATCATATCTCTTAATGGCAACTGCTCACAAAGAGTTACAACCATTCTTCTCTATATAAACTCATCTAAATGATTGATTCAAAAAACATGATTATATATGTTTTTTACTCTAATCTCTGATCTTACTTTCTACATACTCCTGCATTCTAAAAGCTCTCAATTATTTTAATTGCTTATTGAATCATTTAAATTATTTCATATCTTTTGATTCAGTAAGTAATATACTTCTCTTAATCTTCACAAAACATCATTCACATACTTTGAGGATAAGATTACAGGAAGGGTGTACTACAAGTGACAAATCCGTGTTTTCAAGAGCACGAGTTGTCAACAACAATTGTATTTGTTCTTTTGTTGAAGTCCTCGGTGTTGTAAGAGGCAAGTGTTGAAGTCCTCCGTGTTGTAAGAGGCAAGTGTTGAAGTCCTCAGTGTATTAGAGGCGTGAAATCCCGTTCATCTGCTCGGGTGTTGTAAACCTGTTCCTCCAGGTAAATCGAGGTAGTTGATAGTGAAAATCCAGATATAAGTCTGGGACTGGACGTAGGACGGTGTTCCGAACCAGTATAAAAATCTCTGGTGTGATTTTTCTAACTTTTATTTTACTTTGCTACTATCATCTATTTCCGCATTTATATTATATTCCATATTACACGATCCGTGTGTACTATATTAGCACGTACACTGCCACTTTCATTTGGTATCAGAGCGAGGTCATCACATAACCGTAACACAGTTATTTGATATATTCTTGTAATATGGCAAATAACGCAAGTACTAGCACTCAAAACACCACGTACATGGAAGGTCAATCGACACAAAGACCTCCATTTTTCAATGGTCTTAACTATAGTTATTGGGCAACACGTATGTCATTCTTTATGCAATCAAATAGCTATGATGCTTGGAATGCCACTCAAAGAGAAATAGTGAATCCAACAACTGATTATTCAGAATGGACTGTGGTTGAGAAAACGGCAGCAACCGTAAATGCAAGAGCAATAAATATGTTGTTCTGTGCATTAGACCAAAATGAATATAACCGTGTTAGTATCTGCACTACTGCATATCAAATTTGGCAAACGCTAAAAACCACTCATGAAGGTACTAACAAGGTTAAACAAGCCAAAATAGCCATGCTGAAAAGTCAATTTCAAAATTTCAAAATGAAACCAAATGAGACAATCAACGATATGTATTCACGGTTTCAAACTATCCACCATGCACTTATTGGCTTAGGACAAAAATATTCTGATTTTGATGTTGTTTCAACAGTCCTACATTCTCTGACTAGTGAATGGGAAGGAAAAGTATTAGCAATTGAAGAAGCTAATGACCTTTCCGTCATGAAGCCAGATGAATTGATAGGAAATTTAATGTCCTATGAAGCGAATTTGCAGGCTAAAAAAGAACAGAAAGAAGAAAAGAAAAATGTAGCATTTCATGTTGAGAAAGATGAAAATGAATCAGATTCTGAAGACGAAGATTTGGCATTCATTGCGAAAGGATTCAAAAAATTCCTAAAATATCGAAAAGCAGTCGTTACAATAAAAGGAAACCTGGATCAAATAAACCATCTTCATCTGCTATAGAATGTTTCAACTGCCACAAAAAGGGACACATGCAGAAGGATTGTCCAGAACAAAAGAAGAAGTCAGAAAATGACAAATTCAAATATAAGAAGGACAAATCAAAGAAACGAGCCTTCTCAGTAACATGGGATGATTCAGGGTCATCTTCATCAGAAAGTGAAAGTGATTCGGAAAATGAACAAGCTAATGTTTGTTTTATGGCAACAGAAGATAAGGTACAAATTCCTACATTTGATGAATTACTTGATATTAATGGTGAATTGATAGTCAAATATAAAGACATAAAACGTCAATTAAAAGTAGTCAAAGCAGATTTAAGTAGAGCAGAGTTTGAACGAGATATGTTAAAAGATGAGAAGAAAATATTAGAAGAGGAACTTGAAAAAAATTCAAGAATCATCATCCAATGTTGACTCTCAACTATCTCTTTTAAGTCAAGAAATAGAAGCTCAAAAAGAGAAAAATAATGCCCCCACTACTGAAAATCATGAACTTAAGGCTAAAGTCAAAATTCTAGACCTAGAAAAAGCAAGTTTACAAACAAAGTTTGATGACATTACTCATAATGTTTCTAACTTTAACAAAGGTCAAGAAAATTTGACAAAAATCATTGAAAACTCACAATTGGCATCAAATAAACAAGGTTTGGGATACAAGAAACAAGAAATCAAGGGTAATAAAAGAAAGAAGAAAGTACAAAAGATTGAAGTTAAGAAAAATCTTGGTTTATTATGTTCCAAACCAAAGCCAGTTGTGAAATTTCAAAAGAAAAATACAAAGACTATCAAAATATGGGTTCCTAAAACAAATAACAATTTGATTAGGAACAAATACATTCAGCAATTCATGAATACTGTGCATCTTAATAATAATTATATATATAAAGGGGATACCGGACCCATATGGGTTTGGACTCCTATGACCTAACTCTTAGGACCCTATAAAAAGTGGGTACCATAGACTTAATTCTATTTTTTTGCAGGTCCCACTTAAGAAAATAGGAAAGTGGATATTGTACAGTGGTTGCTCGAAGCACATGACGGGAGACAAGAGCTTATTAACAAATATTACATACTCAGATGGTGGCTCCGTCACTTTTGGAGACAATTCAAAAGGCTATATCATCGGCAAAGGCGATGTGAGCAATTGCGGTTCATCTAACTTACCTCTTATTACAAATGTCATGCTAGTTAAAAATTTAAAACATAATTTACTTAGTATTAGTCAGTTATGTGACAAAGGTTTTACAATCTCCTTTTCGAATAATAAGTGTAGTATCTTAGATAAAGACCACAATTTAGTTTTCGAAGGTTATAGAGACAGAAATATATATATTCTGAATATGAATATTAACCATAATTCAGATATGTGTCTTGTGGCTAATGATAATGATCCATGGCTATGGCACAAACGCTTCTGTCATATAAACTTCAGAACTATTAACAAGCTAGCCAAAAACAATCTAGTTAGAGGTCTACCCAAGATTAGTTATAAAAACGATAATTTTTGTGATGCCTGTCAGATAGGAAAATTGACCAGATCATCATTCAAGTCAAAAAGGGTCATATCAACATTACAACCACTTGAACTGCTACATATGGATTTATTCGGACCAACACAGGTTCAGTTAATAAACCATAATAGATATGTATTTGTAATAGTTGATGACTATTCTCGTTACACATGGACTATTTTTCTGAAAAACAAGAGTGACACTTTTGACCATTTCAAATCTTTCGTCAAAAGAATTCAAAAATCAAAAGGGCTAAAAGTTAAAAACATAAGAAGTGATCATGGTGGTGAATTTGAAAATAACAAATTTGAACATTTTTGTACAAAAAAAGGTATTAACCATAATTTTTCGTTTCCTAGAACTCCACAACAAAACGGAGTTGTAGAACGGAAAAATCGAACATTACAAGAATGTGCAAGAATGTTATTAAATAGATCCACTTTACCAAAACATTTCTTTGCAGAAGCCGTCGCTACTGCGTGTTATGTTTTGAATCGTGTGTCCATTCGACCACTCACCAAAAACATGTCTTATGAATTATTTAACGAAAGGAAGCCAAATATATCTTACTTCAAAGTATTTGGTTCAAAATGTTTTATTTTAAATACAAAAGACCATCTCGGAAAGTTTGATCCGAAAGCTGATGAAGGTATATTTGTCGGTTATTCGGAAAGAAGCAAAGCGTATCGTATTTTCAATAAACGAACCAAAACTATTGAAGAATCTCTTCATGTTTCTTTCGATGAATTCTTTAAACCTTCTCAATCAAAACCAGATAATGACAAAACTATATTTACTGACACTCCTCTCTTCACAAATTATGACTCTGACTCTGAAAATCTTATTGACAATATTTCCCAACAACAACCAGTTTGTGAGATACGTTCCCCTCCAAGATTATTGAGACACCATCCGGTTCAAAATGTAATTGGTGAGGTTAACTCACAAGTAAGAACTAGGAATCAATTACATCAAATGGGTCATGTTGCATTTCTATCAAATATCGAACCTAAGAATCCAAAAGAAGCTGCTACAGACGATTACTGGATCATTGCCATGCAGGAAGAACTAAATCAGTTCGAGCGCAATGACGTTTGGGAACTTGTTCCAAGGCCAACTGATCAGTCAGTTATTGGTACTAAATGGGTTTATAAAAATAAGGCCGACGAACAAGGAAATATCACCAAAAACAAAGCAAGATTAGTAGCACAAGGGTATAATCCGAAAGAAGGTGTCGATTATGAAGAAACTTTTGCACCAGTTGCTCGACTAGAAGCTATTAGAATTTTATTATCTTTTTCTTGTCACAATAACTTCAAACTTTATCAGATGGATGTCAAAAGTGCATTTCTAAATGGATTTATCAAAGAGAATGTATATGTCGAACAACCTCCTTGTTCGTACATGAAAAATATCCTGACCATGTATTCAAACTTAAGAAAGATCTATATGGTTTAAAACAGGCACCTCGTGCTTGGTATGAACGATTACGTAGCTATCTTATTAACTCAGGATTTCAAATAGGCAAAGTCGATCAAACTTTGTTTAATAAACATTCTCAAAAGGATATTCTAGTTATCCAGATATATGTAGACGACATCATCTTTGGTTCAACAAACGATAAACTTTGCAAAGAATCTGCAAGTATTATGACCAAAGAGTTCGAAATGTCTCATATGGGAGAACTATCATATTTTCTTGGACTTCAAATCAAGCAACTTCCGAATGGTATCTTTGTCAATCAAGAAAAATATTGTGGAAATCTTATCCAACGCTTCGGATTAGAAAATACATATGGTAAAACAACTCCTATGAGTACAACTACACTTCTTGAAAAAGATGAAAATGGTAAGAGTGTTGACCAGAAATTATATCGAAGCATGATTGGTTCTCTTCTTTATCTTACAGCAAGTCGTCCAGATATATTGATGAGTGTTTGTCTATGTGCACGCTTTCAAGCAGATCCAAAGGAATCACATCTACGAGCAGTAAAACGCATAATTCGTTATCTTAATAATACCAAAGATTTCGGTCTTTTTTATCCAAAAGAATGTCCATTTGAATTAGTATCATATAGTGATGCTGATTTTGGCGGATCACGAACAGATAGAAAAAGTACAAGTGGTACGTGCCATTTTATTGGAAAATCACTTGTCTCTTGGTTTAGTAAGAAACAGAATTGTGTTTCACTATCAACATGTGAAGCTGAATATATATCAGCGGCTCTCGCTTGTACTCAAGTACTATACATGCAACAAACACTTCAAGATTTTGATATTCACTTATCAAATTCAATTATATACTGTGATAACACAAGTGCTATAAATCTCTCTAAGAATCCAGTGAATCATTCTAGAACCAAATACATTGATATCCGTCATCATTTCCTTCGAGATAATATTGAAAAAGGAAATATATGTCTTGAATATTTCCAAACTGACAATCAATTAGCGGACATTTTTACTAAGCCTCTGCTCGAATCTAGTTTTAGATTACGAAGAGAGCTTGGTTTAATTTCAAAAAAAGATCTTGACTAGTAATTACTAATGATCGTCTTGTCTTTTGGTTATATTTTAACTATAGCTTTTTCTTAAGCTATTTTTAACATTGAATATGAGCCTCTGCTTGCTTTAATGGTTAATTTTCTTTATTCATTTTCATCCACAGACTTATTTACAAGGAAACTCTTTATAAGCCTGTAAAAAATTTTCCTTTATTCATTTTTCTGCGAATAAGACTCTATACATAATTCTCTGTGGCTCACATTTGTGATAAATGTGCTCAAGAATCACACATTTCCATTACAAGTTCTGAGTCAGAGGAGTATTATTCTCCTACAACACCAAAACAAAAACCAAGATATCATCATCAATGCTCTCGTACTCCTGTAGTACACCAACCTCAAAACGAGTGAAGAAGACGCTGTTTTGTTCTCCTCGTACCAAAGCACAGATCGACGAGATTCACCACTATCAGAAACATCAAATAGATCTTCAGGAACAGCTCCATTATGGGCAAAGCCAACTTTATCATGAGCAACAACGGACATCGGCACGTTTATCTGTTTTAGAGAAGGTGGCATCATTCTTCTGTAGTTCAAACAAGCATGACGTGCATGAACCAATGTCGTCTAGGCGATCAACATCTAGGAGTCCTAACTCTTGGGATCAGAATTATGACAGGAATGAAGGTACTTAGAAAAACTGGAGTCCATGGGCAAAACGTATTGAAGAAAACAAAGATAATTCTAATGACGAACCTTCCACTTCTCATTTGATTTATATATGCTCATTGTATTCTATTTTTTCTTTTCGTCACTCATGTAATAATACTTATATTCTACAATAAGAGTGAAAATGTAGCACGATATATTCAAAAAAAAAATTGCACAACAGGGTATTATTCGACATATTGTCATACCGGTCGACCCCCCATATTGTAACCGGTCGACCGTTTACCCTTTGGTTGAAAACGGTCGACCGACCATAATCCATAGGTCGATCGGTTTACGAAGTTTCAGTTTTTTTTATATATCTTGCGTCCTTTTATTCCTCTATCTTCCTCATTTTCTTACTTTCTGTACCATTTCACCAAAACCCTAAAACCACTCCCCAAAATTTCAAAATTCCTATTCTCCAAATTCTCTAAAAATGGCTCCTCCACAAAAGAAATCCAAGAGAGGATCATCCTTCGGAACTTCATCAATCAATATCTCAGCAAAGAAATGGCTTGAAAACCCAGTGGCTATCTCAAGATGGAATCAAATGACTAACTACAAATTTCATCCGGGTTCTTTCATCAAGTTTGATGATTTCACGTCTTATGGAATTCGTAGGTTAGCCGATAACTCCAACATTTCTCCATTGATAGATTTTTCAGAAAACAATATGGAAATAAATCATTTGATGATAAAATTGTTCTATGCCAACATGAACCTCGACGAGTATCAACCTGATAATCTGAACGGAGTCATTTGGTCTGTCGTCTGCGGCAAACAAATTTTTATCACTCATGATAGGATTGCCTCTATACTTGGTATACCAAATCAAGGCGATGAGTTTTCATCTAATTTCTGTGAAGTCTTCACTCGCAATAGCATCATCCATCAGTTCATAGAGGACAACAGTGATGGCACAAAGTCTATTGGACTTCGACCCACCGCCAGACTACTACATCGCGTCTTGATGCATTCTCTGTTTCCTAGACTAGGAAATTACGATGCTGTATATAAAGAAAACTTCAAGGCTCTCTATGCTATTTATGGGGATATCCAAATTAATTGGATTCATATGCTTTTTGAAGAAATTCTCAAGGTAAATAACTCTATGCGGCCTCATTTTTTCTACAATGAATATATCATGCGTATTTTGCTAGCTTGTGGGGTAAAGCCTCCTGACTCCGCCACCTCGAAACCAAAATGTATTGATTCCGTAACCATCAAATACATGAAGCTTCCTCCTCCTTACCTTCAGATTATGCCGTTTGAACTATGGCAACAAAGAGGTCCAACAAAACAAAAAGCTACATCCTCTCGACCTCGTTCCGATGAAGTTAAACTGTTAAAATCAAAATCATCCACAAAAGAATCACTTGAAACTATTGCGCGTAACCAATTCTTGCTTGAATCACGTCTCAAGCGCATGGACACAAAAATTGATAAACGCTTCAATAAGGTCAAGTCATTCTTTGGTATGTTATGGGATGCTGTATCATGTACCACATCCACCTCTGTTCAAGCACAAGACCCAGGAAAACGTCATGCTCCTCCTGTTTTCAACTGGACATCATCTGAGGAGTCTACTGGTATGAGTGGACATGGACATGGAGAATCATCTAGAGGGAACAATGATGAAGAAGAAGAAGAAGATGATGATGATGACGATGATGATGATGAAGAGGAGATAGGATCTGCCTCATCTTAGATTCTATTGTCTATTATGGTTTAGTACTTTAAAAACATCAATCGACACTTGTACTAAATAGTGTCGTTATTTTTATTTTTCGTTTGACATTATGGTCTATATTATACTCTGGTATGTTTTGGATGTGTTAAGTTTTATTTTGCTATGCATATTATGGTAATTACACTCCTATATTATTCCAGTATCTGTTACTCCTTTTTGTCGATGACAAAGGGGGAGAAAGGGCTAACAATTGTTTGCAGGAATATACAAATATATACAGAATTCAAACAAACTCTCAGAGGGAGATCACATACTCAGGGGGAGATTCAGATTTTCAGATATATATTGTCATCAATCAAAAAGGGGGAGAATGTTGAGTCACAGACTCTATGAAGTTTTTTGATTTCTGACAAAGAAATAAAGGCGATCGACAAAACGAAGACATCATGGCTATAAAGAGGCACAAAAGAGCTACATATAGTACTCTAAATTATAGGTTGATTATTTGATGTTATAATAGCGATAAACTTGTTAAAATCTATCCTCAAATAATCATGCATCTCAAGGGAATCAATATATACAACTGAATTGCAGTTGCACATTCTGTGTGCAACTTTACAGGGACCGGTCGACCGGTCATAATCTAGGCGGTCGACCGTTCCAGTATAAGTTGCACACTGAAACGAGCACACATGCACATAACGACTATATATTTGAACTCCTGTCTACTGGTCATTTTTTGACATGTCGACCGTTTTTAAACAGAGAGCAACTTTTCCAAAAGACACTTCTTTCTCCAAAGGTTGCATCTCTTACCTTTCATCAATGATCATATCTCTTAATGGCAACTGCTCACAAAGAGTTACAACCATTCTTCTCTATATTAACTCATTTAAATCATTGATTCAAAAAACATGATTATACATTCTTTTTACTCTAATCTCTGATCTTACTTTCTACATACTCCTGCATTCTAAAAGCTCTCAATTATTTTAATTGCTTATTGAATCATTGAAATTATTTCATATCTTTTGATTCAATAAGTAATATACTTCCCTTAATCTTCACAAAACATCATTCACATACTTTGAGGATAAGATTATAGGAATGGTGTACTACAAGTGACAAATCCGTGTTTTCAAGAGCACAAGTTGTCAACAACAATTGTATTTGTTCTTTTGTTGAAGTCCTCGGTATTGTAAGAGGCAAGTGTTGAAGTCCTCCGTGTTGTAAGAGGCAAGTGTTGAAGTCCTCAGTGTATTAGAGGCGTGAAATCCCGTTCGTCTGCTCAGGTGTTGTAAACCTGTTCCTCCAGGTAAATCGAGGTAGTTGATAGTGAAAATCCAGATAGAAGTCTGGGACTGGACGTAGGACGGTGTTCCGAACCAGTATAAAAATCTCTGGTGTGATTTTTCTAACTTTTATTTTACTTTGCTACTATCATCTATTTCCGCATTTATATTATATTCCATATTACACGATCCGTGTGTACTATATTAGCACGTACATTGCCACTTTCATATAACAATTTTATCACAACCAAATTTTCATTTATATACATTTTAATTCCTTTTGAGTTTTCCTTACTTGTATATTTCAATTACTTTCAGGTTCTGTTTATCTATACAATATCTCATTACATATCCAAAACGTCATTTTAACTTTTAACATTTGGTAAGTCTTGTTATATGTTATCAGAATGTAATTTTGGTATTATACAAATTTGTAGAATTTCATTTTACAAAATTAGAATGTCCACAAATTTTATTTATTTAAATTCTCTTTACCTTTCAACTTTAAAGTTTTCCCAACAATAGCTTAGACATCTTAATCCTCTTATTTTATAAATTTTGGTTATTCACATTTCATTTGAAAATTACTAATTAACATAACATAGAATTTTAAATGCCCGGTTCTTTCCAAATCGTTTGAAATAAACATATATACTTATATCCTTTTAAATATATCAAATCATACCTTTGAAATTTAAACCAAAACCCATTTTCCCAAAATAATTTCGAAGAAAAGCAAATCTTCTTAGAAGTCTCCCCACTTTGAGACTCGAAAATGAACGTCGATGATGCTGCGTAGTCATCACCGAAATTATTTTCCAGCGACAGAAGAGAGGAGTACTTAATTCATTCCTTCTTAAAAATCATTTCAAAATATTTCCTATTAATATTTTCCAACTAATATCACAATATATTTTCTTCAAAACTTTGAGAACCATTTTCAAAATCTCCGGGTCTTAAATTCAAATTTTTTTTCCAATTTAAATCTATTTTAATTCATAAGTCACCTTTATAAAATATTCTTATAGGATTTTCTTTCTTACAATATTCCACAAGTTGTTTTATCACTGTTTATTTTGTAATAAACCTTATTTATTAAACTACAATACCCAATTAATGATAACCACCAATATGATCATTCCTAACAACCAGGTAAGCTAGATAAGTCACAATAAATTTAGAAAATAAATTCTTTATTCACAAAATATAAATAGGGCAAAATTATTTCATTTACCCAATATCAAAATAATACTATGTCGAATTGTTCTGTTTAAGTGTTTAGAGATCCCTATCAATGACGTTAATTACTCGTATTGACCAGAATCCATAAGCCACTCAAAAAATCAACCGACACAATATAAAACATTTTATATCACTAACAAATACGCTCTCTCATGTATATATTCACTCAGCGACTCATCATAGGGTATTACTACCCTATTTACAAAGAGTCAGACCCCACAAAGCTAAGGTTATCGCTAAACCAAAGCTCTGATACCAACTGTAACGACCCGCCTTTTTGGACAGTTTAAACCGACGATCAAATACACATGCCGATTCCAAACCATTCAAAAGGGCAAATGGTTATTGGGGTAAATAAGAAAAGAAAAGAAAAGAAAGAGAAATAAAGGAAATGAAACAACACAGAATCTCGCAGCGGAACGATAAAATATAATAGTCAAATAAACAGTTCATGAAGCTGTTTACTATACTTTGACAATTATTTATACAACATTTATCAGAGTTATACATATACAACAGAACAATTAAAATAATGCAGCAGATAGCATGATGCAAGGGTAATAATAGTAATAGTATACCAAATCTTCGTATTCATCCTCCAGAATAGATCTTCAAAAATCTGAAAAACTCAGGACTGACCCTAGCGTAATGAAAAGACAAAACACTCGAGTCAGGACTAAAATATCCCTATGAAAGTTAAATCAATCGTAAATAAATATGAGTGTAACGGCGTCATAGATGTTTACGGGGTTTGACATCTCATATCCAGTGTCAACGTGCGTGCAATAACTCAAGAGATGTTACGGGATTTTCCATCTCTTAAGGATCCGTTAAACTATCTACTATGTCGTAATGTACGCTAAGTAGATACTGCCTATCAGTAATATAAAGTATTAAAATAGCGTTAAGGCGTTACCATAATCCCCCTTAACACATTTTTATAATGCCATAGTCTATACAGCACCGTAAGCCCCACCGTAAACTGGTGGTTATCAGAGGGTACCCCATAGGTATAACACAAAACATAACGTAGTGGTCGCGAATAGGATAATCAGTATGACAAGGTACATGAGGCGATACCAACTAGGATACTCGTAGTTGCGTGATCCAGACTGATGTTGAGCATAGCCAGCAGCTACCCCAACACCGCGAAACAACACTCCCAAATCAAGGGGTGCACCCAAATCGAATCACAAATGTAATAGATATGGTATCGAAGAAGTGTGTCCGCTAGAGATGGCGAACCTCAATGGCCTGGCGCGGCTCCTGTTTTAGTCATGTTAAGGGTCATCCAATATCGTTCTCTTTCTTCAGTCAACGCGTTCACCAAACCATCCACTTCATTCTGGATCAACACTCTGCGTATAATAGTTATTAAAGTGGTTTTCGTTATCGACAGAGAGTATGTCCATATCCGATCCCGGTCTTTTTAATAACTACGTATTATTACACCGATGGCTCTTTTATATTTCAAATCGATTCATAATTGATATCAAAATATCATATTCACTTCAAAAATCAAATCCATTTCAAATATCATCGTATCTATTAAAATGTCAGATTCCGTTTCAGAAATCATTTTTCGTCCCAATATCTTATTTCGATTTCAAAATCAATTCGGATTTCAATTTAGGTTGCAACTTCATTTAACCTAATTCGTATTTAAATTCAAGATTTAAATATAAACATTTCACCTTATTGACCAGCTTAGAATTTTAGAAAATAGTTTTAAGGAGTTTAAAAGTGGTTTTAAATAATTGAAATAGTTAAAAATACTTAAAATGTTAAAATGGATTTGAAATAGATAAATTAGTTTAAAATAATTTAAATCGGGTTAAGTAGATTTAAAATAGATTAAAATAGTTTAAGTATTCAAAATGGTTTATATAACTGAGTAATTTGGAAAACAAAATAAAACAGCTTCAAAACCAAACCATTTCAATTATAACTTCCCAATTCAAAACAATTTCAATTTCCGTTCTACCGATTCAATTTCGATTTCGATTCAATCAACGTCAACTTCGACTTCAAATTTATTCAATTTTATATTCACTTTCAATTAATTCAATTTCAATTTATATCGATTTGGAGCTTGATTTTTCAAAATATCAACTTATAATACTTAACAAAATTATCTTCCAATATTCAAATTTAAAACCCAATTACAATATGATTCCATTTCAAGCTCAATTTCAAAATATCCTTTTATATCGCTTTTACTTAGTAATATTCAAAGCTCGAATTAAGGTTAAATCTTTAAACAAATCAGTGTACGAAATTCAATCATATCCCCATTTTTAAATTCCAAAGTCTCCACTTTAATTATTTAACGATTTCTTTTAACCAAATTTTATTTCAACCTTCCAAACTCAATTTTTCGATAAATTCGATTTTTATAAATTGATTTCTATTTATAACTTTTAAATCAAAACATTTAAATAAATTTCAAATCGACGATTTTAAAAATTATTAATTTAGCCAATTCGGTGTCCGTATATAATTTTCTATCCTATGGCCAAGTAATTATTTATTTCAATTGAATGTCAGGGATGAGTATATATTACTTAAACCAATCACAGTGTCATATGTATGCATAACAGTATATATAGCAAATAAACATCCAAACATTTAAATATCAACCAATAACATCCATCAAAATACATCATCCAATAGACAATACAATTCATGGCAGTTTCATAGTTATCAATGTCAGGAAATTTAATCGCAATTCAATTTTAATTTCAGTTTAACTGTTAATTTAATTTTTCAACGGTAATTCAAATGACAAGCTATATGACAATTAAATTTTTATCAAACAATGACAAATAAAATCATAACACTTCATAATGTCAAATTTAACTAGCATAAAGATATTCAGTACGTTGTGAGCGTTATAAAACACTCACCTTGATTTTTACGATTTTAAATCAAGTCGAACGACGTTCGATTTAACTCAAAATTTTGTTTAGCTCAAAATGATTCCAATCTAGTTCCATCGCGTAGTGCTCGACGAAACGAAGACAACACAACTTGTTTCGCCGAATTCCGACCTCGTATGAAAGAGTTATCAATTTTTAAAGATCGTACGATTTAAAATATAAAACAATTTATATTTATTTTATCTTAATTTACAACCTCACTAGATCAGAGCCATTAGATCATGCTACTTCCAATCTCGGCCGATGCTACCTTCTTCCACATCGCGTTCACGCTCCAGTAAGTATGCACGAACAAGAAACCCATATCAAGTAACTAGGGTTTGAAATTGCCACCACCACGCTCGACGAGAAGTTGATCAACTAGCGCCAAATGGAAGCTCATATCCCCCTCTACCATCGACCGCAACCATGTTGAACTTGGCCCCCCTTCTCTCTCGAAAAGCGTCCCAACCGAAGACGAACGCGCCCGAAATCCCTTTCGTAAGATACTCGAAACCCTATCATATCTGTATGGATGTGAAGATCTCCTCGTGCTCTTTAAGTTTGCAGTTAATGACTTTTGCTAATTGTTCGCGGATTGGAAGATATTAAGGAGAAAAGAGAACGAAATTCTGGCCATAGAATATGTTAGTGGCCGCCGACCATGAGAACCCTAACCCCTTTTTATTTTTAATTTGTGAATAAAGGGGCTATTTATAGGAATCGACGAATACTATTCATTCGGATTTTCCAAACTCCGAATTTCACGTGGTAACTGACGTTCCTAGGGTTTATCCCGCATTCCAGACATAATGGAATAGGTTACGGGAGCCAATTTGATCATCTGTGCGAGTTACAGCAACAAACGATCGATTTTAAATTAAACCGATTAAACGATTTTCTATGCGTTTTGGCTTGTCCCGGACAAACGGTAAATCCGATTGACACGAAATTTTAAATCTTACAATAATATCACATTACGGATCCGATGAAACTGTTTTCGTCGAAATCCGAGACAGTTTGAAAAATGGCTATTTTAACTCGTCAATTAAATATTAAAATATTCAATTTTCACAAATTTACTTTTAATTCGATTTTAGAAGTTCTACAACATCATTCTAACTTTAATATGATAAAATAAAATATTAAAAATCATTTTTAATCATATTAAACCCGTTATTCAATTTATCCAATAAATTCCAATTTTAAAATCTTATTAACTCGATTATAATCCCAATATAACTTACATTCACTTTGGAAACCAATTTGAATCATATTAAATCAAATTTCAATTATTCACTCAATTTTCATATATTAAATTTCAATATCAAATTAATCATATCAAATTCGAAATTTAATTATTCAAACATTTGTAATATTAAATTTAAACAATTTTGATTATTCTTAAATCACTATCTTTTGAAATATTCAAACGAACTTATAAAATTTAACCTTTGAAACGAGTTAAAATTATAGAACAACCATTTCCATTATACAGTTATTCAATTCCCATTATTAAATTATTCAATAAATTCCAAATATTATATTTAAACAATTTCGCTTATCTAATAATTCATTATCTTTTGAAATATTGAATTGAACTTATAAGATTCAACCTTTAAACCAATTCACAATTTAGAACACTATTTTCATTTTACAGTTATTCAATTATTCAATAATTTTTAAATATTTAATTTAAACAATTTACCTGTTCAATATTCAATATTTGATTTTAAATAGATTTTACTTATCAATCAATTACTCTATTATACCCAATGAATTCAACATTTATTATCCTATCCAACTATTGATTTCAAAGGCATTCACTAAGTAGCATTTATTTTTCAATACTTATTACTATTTAAATCTTCGAAACCAATCTATTAAAATTTGTACTTCTACCTAAATCATTCACAATTCTTATCCTCTTATTTACATTTGTTTTTTTTCCATATATTCCCTTATAACCAAGTTATAACATTTGAGTCAATTCAATTAGATTGGAACTCCATTCAATCTATAAATAATTATTTGGATAATTATTGTTGCAATTCATTCCAGTTATTATTATTCCAAACGAATTAATAAAAAAAATTCTAAAATTAAATCACGAAATCTTATTAAATTAGCTATTTTAATTATCGGAAATTTATGGGTCGTTACATAGGTCGTGGGCGACTTAACGTTAGGTCGTAGGTCATGAGCCACCTAAGGTTAGGTCGTAGGTCGTGAGCGACCTAAGGGACAGGCTATGGATTAAAATGGTTGTGCTTGATCAACTGCTTCTGCTAGTAGGTTGTATCGACCTAATGTTGGTTCGACCTATAATCAAGCGACATAAGGATATGAGGCTTGTGACTCGCTAGGTCGCTAGGTCGTTAACTTGCTAAGTCGCTAGGTCACTTCAGCGTTCATTCCACTGTTATATTATGTCGCTGAATGCTTAGATCGTTAGGTCGTTGAGTTACCGAGTTGCTCTTATGCTAGCTTGCTGAATGCTTATATCATTAGGTCGCTTGCTTCTTAACCCGTTAGGTCGCTGAGTCCTTTAACCTGTTAGGTCGCTGGGTCCTTTAACCCGTTAGGTCGCTGAGTCCTTTAACCTGTTAGGTCGCTGGGTCCTTTAACCCGTTAGGTCGCCGATCCCTTTAACCCGTTAGGTCGCTGATCCCTTTAGCTCATTAGGTCGCTGAGTCATGAAAAAGAGGAGTTAACACCTGCCCTTCGAAGCATATTCCTAGGTTATAGGTCGTGTGCTTCGATCTAACACTGCTAGGTCGTGAGCGACTCAAGTAGCTCGTTAACTCGCGTGCCTATTCGTCTTCTCCTCTTTTCTCCCATATAAGCCATTAACTCGCTTTGTCCTCTTCACTTTACTGCTTACACTTTGCAGCCATTGCCGTGCTTGAGCTCAAGAACTTCAAAGCAAAATTCCCTTCCTTGTTGCTTCGATCATCATTCCCAACAATAAACCTAGGTAAATTGATCATCTATCCATTGTTTCTACCATCGATTTCTCCATAACCAATTTCACACAGTTTTAGTCTCCCTGCGGTAAGATTACCTCTTGATTCACCCTCCGATCACCATTGAATCGTTGGTAATCGCTTTAAAAATGAATCGGCCTAGGATTTCACAGAGTTGTTTGGTGAGTGTTTTGAATTTGTGGAGTTTAACGATGGTTTCTGGAGATTTGGAGGAGAAGATGAGGCTTTAGGTACTTGGAGGAGACGAAGGGATGTTTGGTTAACAGGTTAGAGGATTTTAGGTTAAGCCGTGGTGCTTCTCGTGATGCAAGGGCGGTGGACGCGTGGCAAAGTGTGAGGGGAGAACAGGCCTTAGGGTTTGTTGATGGGCGAAAGTTTGGCACTTCCGAGCTACTCCAAGAGCGACCTAATGAATCGAACAACCTAAGAGCCTTGCGATTTAAAGGAAGCTGAACGGCCATCGAACTTGCGACTTAACTTGCATAACATACTTCTTTGGATGGGATAACCCTCTTAACGACCTATTATTGGGTCGCACTGCGATCTGGGCGACTTAACTTCTTGTGTCGTAACCTTTAGGTCGCTGGTGTATTCGAACGAGCTAACACTTAAACAAATATGCTTTGTCTTGACTTAAAGCCTTATGCCATAGCCGTAGCATAACTTTAACTTTCAGGAGCATGAATAGTAAACTCCATAACTCGCACGGAGCGACTTAAAGAAGCTTCGACTTATGCTAAGTCGTTTGAACTTGATCACTTGTAAAACTTGACAGCACTTAATTGAATCTTCAACTTGAACTGCCAGGATAAACTGCTTGAACATGCTGCTTTTTTCCACATATTGAATTAACTTTTAAGCTAGCAACCTGTCAAACACAACATTTGCAGAAAAATAGGGCGAATATACTGCCATTGACTGCCCACATCGAATGACAGATTAGTCGATAAAGAATAATCAACTTAATGGAATTACACGAACGAAGTGTTGTGGATTAACAAGTTCAAGTGAAGTATTAAAGCAAAGCTAAATTAATCATCTCAAGCTGATCTACTTGCATCAATACTGTACTTGGACTTAAAATAACAAGCCATGAAACTTTATAATCGACAAATGCCAATTAGTTTAATTCCACTTATATTTGCTTTTCTTTTGATTAGTTTTTCACAACACTTCACACTTTTAGGAAACGTGCACCTTCATATTTGAATATCCAGTTCCTTGTGTAGAATGACTTCTAAACAAATACAAGAAGAGATGACAGAGCGGACCGAAGGAGTCTTTCCAATAGCTGATCCTTTAGATAATCCTCCAGAGAGAGTTACAACTTCATTGAGACCACGGGCTTTCATCCAGTTATGTACTCAATTTGGCATCGCTGAAGCGGATGCTCTGCTTCCAGGAGTGAACGACACTGCCGATAGGCCACCCCTGGCTTTGTTGCAGTCAACCATCAAATGTTCTTGAACGAGCTATCCCCCCATTCAATGATTTTCTTAGAGTACTCCTCCTTCGATTGACTATCTCCCCGTTCCAGCTGCACCCCAACGGTTTCGCCATTTTGATGGGGTTGTGCGTACTGTTTAGGAGGACGCTTAATCGCCTCCCAAGCTTTGAAGAGATTTGCTATTGTGCACATTTGCGAAGAACAAAGATCATCCTTCTATTACACTTGTGTGGGTCGCAAGAAACCGTAAAATGATTATCGATCTTCTTGAAAGTGCCCACAGGTTTTTGAATCAGTTCTTCTTTGTTCACTGCCCCCGGGATTCTACGGCATCTGGAGAGTAGGAAGTAAGACTACTTATCTCCATTTAGTTGATTTCTGAGCCTTTCAAAACTCGAGTCACCAAGTGTTAACTTCATTCTTTACTTTTGCAGCAATTCCTCCTCCATCAAGAGATTCTAGCCAAAGGACTAAATTTCTGCCGAAGGACGAGTTTCTGCACCAATTCAAAATTTTGCACCCTTCTCGATCTATTTAACCCTGTGATGCCCCCCGTTCTTAGGAAGACGTGTCAGATGCCCCAGCCTCCATGAAGGAATCCATACCAAAGGAATCTATTGTTGAGGCTTCGTTAGTGAAATGCTCAAGTTCCATTGACGATGAGGGATTATCTAGCATCCTTCCAGTTATTGAAGAAGAGAAAGTTCCTCAACGTTCTAGGAAAGCTACTGGAGAAGTTGATGAGGAAGTTAGGAAAGAGAGTTCCGTTGGGCACGATGGTGATGACGTCTTTGGGGGACTGAGTGACCTTATGGTGACTTCCCAAGAGCTTTTTAAAGACGACACCATCACCTCTAAGCTCGTTTCTCCATCAATTGAAGCGACGTCTGTTTTGCGGTCAACTCTATCAATCCAAGAATTGACTTCTAAACCGAAGAGTGGTTTGTAGCTTGACGCGCGTAGTTCACATGCCACACACACTTAGGATTTTGGCAATAATGTGCGCTTAACTTATTTACTTTGAAGATTTCTAAACTTGTCTCTTCTTCACTTTCAGGTTCTCCAATGGGACGTAGTGGTTCGTACTACGACGACTTTCAATGCTATAGGAGGTGCGATTCTTACAACCCCAGGCGTTATTTTCCTGCCCCAAGAGAAACCGATGAGGAAAGAACTTCCAGAAAAGCTCGCGAGAAGTAGGCTTATGAGGAGCGATATGGTAGAAGAGATGACCGCCATGACTCTCACCAAAGGGACGATGACTCGCATAAAAGAAAGTCTCACGATGACAAAGGGAAGAGTTTTGAAGCTGAAGGGTCCAGCAAGCGGGCCAAGCCTAGCGAAAAATATTCATCTGAAATTTCCAAAGTGCCTGCTACTTCTATTTCTCTGGACATCCCTTCTAGTTCCCCCGCCCTCAAAAGAACTGAGATTCAGACAATCATAGATAGGCCTACATATCAAGTTGAGAATGCCCGCCTGCACTCCAAAGCCGGTTTCCAAACTGGTGTTTAAAAGGAGTACGCTTTGACTTGGACTTGGTTCCCATTGACAAACATGCTATGTTAAGAAATATTGATACTGTTAGGCTTGACATTGAAAGAATGTCCGAGTGGCAAAAGCTAGTCGATGAGCTTCAAAGAGTGAACCGTTTAAATCTCGAAGCTATGCTAACCATGGAGAGTGACAAATCTGAATGGCAAAAAGTTCTTGACCAGCACGACACGGAGATGAAGAGCATTACTGCATGTAACGAGAAACTTGAAGCTGAAGTCAAGCAACTTAATATGACCTTTCTACCTCTTCCGCTTCTTATACTCAAAAGGAAGAGGTGCTTCAGAAGCAGGTAAGAGATGCCCACACTAGTCAACGAGATGCTGAGGCTATACTTGAGGCACAACAAAGAATTATGGAAAGCTACCGCAGTGATGTTGCTCAACTGCGGCAAAAGACTAGCTCCAAAGACATGGAGATTGAAATGTTAAAGACTCAGCTTTCTAAAGTTGAAAAAGAACGCGACGTGGCCATTGCTGGAAAGGCGGCGGCTGAACAATCTCATGAAGAGACGAAGGCCAACGTCAGTTCTACTTTATTCGAGTTCTACGTTCACATCGTCTTGGGGCATGGCAGTCTCTCATTTTTGGGGCCAAAGTATGAAATTACCCTGGTGAAAGTGTGGGAAGCAACGGTTAAAATGCTTAAAGGTGCCGGCTACGCTGAGGAGGGTCTCGAGGCTCATTTTTTGGACGATGAAGGTCAAACCGCCCTTGCCAGAGGGAAAGAACAACTCGCCAAAGAACGAGCCGAAGCAGCGGAAAGAGAGCATTTAGGGAAGGCACTTTTGACCGACCCGACTCATCCTTCAGCTACGGTTGACGTCGACATAATTGGCTCTAGTTCTCATTCTCCGCCTCCTGCCAAAGTCGAGACAAGAATTACAACTGCCCACACCGAGTCCCAGGAAGACATTGAAGCCCACGATTTTGAAATCGACGTGATAAAGCCAACTCCTCCAGGTAACTTCAACACTGATCTAGCTCAAGTGGACTACTTGTTTGCTTCACATGAGCTCGGTGAACTTCTTGATTATTACTTAAACCTTGACGTGCCACTATCCCCTCTCTTTGCGAGAAACACTGATGTTTAACTTTTCTTCTTCTATAGTGAAAACAACAAGTACTGCACAAGCTTCGCCTCCTCCAGCTGTTGCTCCTCCATCTCTTCAAGTTACTCCTTCTCTTGCTTCTCAACCGGGATCTCAAGAAGAACAGATAGGAGCTCTTCAAGGCTTGGATGACCCGACCGCTTCGAAAGAGCAAAAACCTGAAGAGCTTGAAGAGGGTGAGAGGACCCCGGAGGAATTCACTACCGATGATACAAAGTTTATTGATCTTATGGCTCTAGGCAGCGAATCTTCTTCAAAGAAGAGGAAAGCGCGGAGTTTCGAAGAAAAGGAAGGAGACTTCTGCGGGTGATGAGAAAGCAGAAGAGGACCCAATTACACCTCTTTCTCCTCTTTCCCCGACTCGTTTAAGCCGAAAGAAGTTAACCATTAGGCCAGGCGAAGGCTCCAAAGGTGGAGGGAAGAAGAAGTGATGGGTCCGGCTTTATCCTTCTTGTTTTACTTTTTGCTTTTTGCTTGTATTGACTGGATATTGTGCGGGTATCGGCCCCCGCGTTTTGAAACCTGCACATGTATACAGATTTTTATAGTATGGAATAAAATGATTCTTTATACTTGTACAAACTTTTGTCTGTATTTATAAATGCATTTATTCCTTTTTATCACACAAGTTTCTTTATTTTCCTTGTATGATATTGCAGTGAGCTCGTGGTATGTTGCTTGAGCGTTGCTTTTATTAATGCAGTTATATTATATTGCTCCCATACCACGGCTTATTGCAATCTTCTCCATTTTGAGAAAACTTGTACTCTTATTTTGGAGAACAATTCTTCCACTTTAAGAAGAGTTGTACTCTTACTTTGGAGAATACTTCTTCCATTTTGTGGAAATATTATTCTACTCTAGTAGAGTATGCTTTGTATTGGAGAAATTTTCTTTCTTTTTTGTTTGAAAAAGTTTTTACACTTCACTCTCGGAGATGGTCACTTTTATTTTTTGACAAGTGGATTCCCCTACGCGGTGAAGTGGGCCTCCGAAAAGGGCTTTGATTTGTTTGTGCCTCTGAAGAGGGCTTTTTTTGTTTGTGCCTTTGGAGAGGGCTTTTTGTTTGTGCCTCTGGAGAGGGCTTTTTGGTTTGTGCCTCAGGAGAGGGCTTTTTGGTTTGTGCCTCAGCAGAGGGCTTTTTGTTTTTTCCCTGTACACGGGAAAGCGTGCCTCCGAAGATGGCTTTGGCACTTCAACTTGGTGAAGTGGGCCTCTGAAGAGGGATTTGGCTCTTCTCCTTGTGAGGAGAAGAGGGCCTCCCGAAGAGGGCTTTTGCCTCCGAAGAGGGCTTTTGGCTCTTCCCCCTTGTGCGGAGAAGAGGGCCTCCGAAGAGGGCTTTTGCCTCCGAAGAGGGCTTTTGGCTCTTCCCCCTTGTGAGGAGAAGAGGGCCTCCGAAGAGGGCTTTTGGCTCTTCCCCCTTGTGAGGAGAAGAGGGCCTCCGAAGAGGGCTTTATTGTTCGCCTGGAAGGTTGCATCTCACAGTTAAGTGGATCCACGGAGCAGACGCAAGCTGCCTAATTGGATGTTCGTTTGCACAAACAATAGCAATTGACTAGCAAGGGCCCGGAACCTTCACTTTGGGAAGGTTCCCCTTCGGTGGTTCCACCAAATTTTTTTTGGCTAAGGCACAAGATTCCATTTTGGCTGTTCTTTGTCTGCTCGCCCATGTCTTTCCACCATCTTCCTCTCAGCGATTCCTCGTTATCATTTCCAAGCACATATTGCCTTCCTTTGCAAGTTGTTTTCTTTTTTCCAGAGAAGTGCATTTCATTGTTAAGTAAATCCATGGGGCAGACGCAAGCTACTTGACCGGATGTCCGTTTGCACAGACGATCGCAATCAGTTAGCAAGGGTCTGGAACCTTCACTTTGGGAAGTTGCCCCTACGGTGGAATCACCAACTATTTGTGAGAAGCACTTTTGATGTAGGAATTGAATGTGGAATTTTTGTGACTTGACATTTGCTTTTTGAGTGATTCGTAGGAATCGCTTGGCCTTGTGATGTGTTGAATAGGTAAGCTTTGTTTTGATAGCCTGCATTATTAAATCGACATTTTAGCAATATATTTAAGATACATGCACATCGAAATGAGACAGGCATTTTATAGTAGTAGAGAACATAAGATTTATAGTAAAATCAGTGTGAATCAATACAAGAATGATACATCCATAATCATTTTACAAATTTAAGCATTGCTTTTAAGTAAAATATGGACGCAAGTGATTGCTGTTCCAGGCTTTCGGAATTGGATCTCATCAGTACTTGGAACTGACAAGACTTTCACAGGGACCAATCCCAATAATTGAGCTTTGGCAGAGCTTGAATACTTTGCGAGAGAATCTGCCTTCATGATTTCTTCCCGGGGTATATGGCTTATTGTATAATGATCAAAATCATCAAGAAGCTCCTAGGCCTTTGAAAAGTAAGCAGGCAGAATTCCTCCTTTAGTCTGAATCTCTTTCTTGACTTGGCATAGAGCAAGTTGGGGCATATCTCAAAGCGTGAGCATATCTTTCCATCTCATCCCAACTTGTGCCCGCTGGGTGAGGACCCCCTGTGATAACATTAATGATATGCCTCTCAAATTCCTGCGCCGCAACCCTCTCATCTGAGCCGGATTGATAAGCAGGAAGTTGTTGCCCCTGAGTAGATTAGATTGGGTCATTTCTATATCTCTTAACATATTGTTGAAGTTTATTCTGTCTCAACAGCTCATCGATCAAACTCTTTAAATGGCGACATTCACTAGTGTCATGGCCGGGTTGGTTGTGGAATCGACAGAATCTTCCATTATGCGCAACATTTTTCCCAAGCCTCAACTTAGGTGGTTTAGGGTATTCAACAACATCCTTGGTTGCGAAAAAGATATTTTCTGGAGTATCAGTTAAGGGAGTAAAATCTGAAGGTCTAAAGTACCGAGTTTTCTTCGCATCTTTTTTCTTTTTTCCACCGTCATTTTTCCTCTTCTGACCATCAGATTCCTTTTTGTTAGAAGCAGCGCTGTTATTCCCAACTTCGTTCACGACTACTTTTACCGGCATAGGAAGGCTCTCTAAGCGCATAAATTCATCGGCCTTCTTGTAGAATTTCTCAAGCGAATTTGGCTCTTTCATCTTTAGCCATTTCCCGAGTTCACTAGATTTGTCGATAGCTCGCATCAAGTAAGTGAGAATCATCCGAGGCTTCGCATTGTCAATTTCAGCCAAGGCTATGTTGAAGCGGTTTAAGAAAGATCTCAGTGGCTCTCTGGGGCTTTGCTCTAGGTTGGAAAGTGATATTATATCCTTGGCCTTTGAAGCGTATAACCTGAACTGACCTTTGAATTTACAAGTGAGGTCGGAAAACTGGTCCACAGATCGAACTGGCAGCTTCGTGAACCAAAGCAGGGCCACTCCTTCCAAATAAACCGGAAAGTATCTACACTTCATCTCATCCGATGCTATGGCTCCAGTCATATACCAGTCATACTTGTACAAGAACTGGTTGGGATCGCTTGTCCCCCGATAAGCTGGAATAGTAGGGGGAGCAAACTTCTTTGGAAATTCAACCTTCAGGATCCTTTCGGTAAAAGGAGTCTTGCTTGGAGCAAACCCCCAGTCATTCTCATCTTCTTTCCTTTGCATGCTTTCTTTCATAATTTGTCGAATCATTCCCGAGAGGTATTCCTCATCATTTAAAGGCCCCGCGGGACAGACGTCAGCTACTTTTTCGGAAGTTTGCCTGGACAAACATTCACGAAGAGTTGGATGCGGCCTTGAACCTCCGGCTTGGGGAGGTGACCCTTCGGCGGTGCCAGCTGCCCTTTGAGGAACACTTTTCCCTTGGGAATTATGAGAATCTTCGGCAAAGGTTTCTTCATTATTTCTTGGTTGTTGGTCAACTCCAAGTAAATCATTTATCCTGTCCAACATCAAAGTGTTCTGGGCTTCCATCTGTTGATACAACCCAGATACTACGGCATCCAACTCCGCCCTTGTGACTCCAACACTAGGAGCCGCTTGATTTGATGCGGGAGAAGTAGCGGTGTTGTCATAAGCACTACCAGATCTAGCAGATCTACCTTTTCTTCCAGGAGCCATAATCTCGGATAGACTTCTGGTCATTAGAGAGAGTCTTTCAACAAATTTTTGCGGAGCAATAATGAGAGCACCCTGAGTTCGATTTTCTCAGTGAAAGCACAAAAAATGTTAACGCTAAAAATGTACGCTAACACCCCGGTGTAAGTTGTAGTATAGTGAAAGCACCACCTGTTGGTACGGGAACTGAAAATAAGCAGAAAATAGCAGAGAAATAATAGAGAGACAACAGTTTTTATAGTGGTTCGGCTTCAAGTCAAGCCTACATCCACTTAATCTCTTTTATTACTGATTTGATTAAACTTTTTCAATGATTCTTCAATTACAACACGATTAAGATGAATAGCTAGAACTACGATGTATAAAGGCTCTTTGAATTTATGTTGAATGAGTTAGATCTTTCTCAAAGTTTGTTGAAGCGTCTTCAGTGTTTGAAGTATTGAAGGAGTCGAGAAAACAACAAAGTATTGGTGTTCCAGAAATGATCCAAAAGTCCCCTTCCTGGTGGAGTAGGCACGGTGTTTATAATGAAAATATGGAAGTAGGTCGTAGGTCGTGGGTGACTTAAGGTTAGGTCGTAGGTCGTGAGCGACCTAAGGTTAGGTCGTAGGTCTTGAGCGACCTAAGGGACAGGCTATGGCTTAAAATGGTTGTGCTTGATCAACTGCTTCTGCTGGTAGGTTGTAGCGACCTAATGTTGGTTCGACCTATAATCAAGCGACATAAGGATATGAGGCGCGTGACTCGCTAGGTCGCTAGGTCGTTAACTTGCTAAGTCGCTAGGTCGCTGCAGCGTTCATTCCACTGTTATGTTATGTCGCTGAATGCTTAGATCGTTAGGTCGTTGAGTTACTTAGTTTCTCTTATGCTAGCTCGCTGAATGCTTAGATCATTAGGTCGCTTGCTTCTTAACCCGTTAGGTCGCTGAGTCCTTCAACCCGTTAGGTCGCTGAGTCCTTTAACCAGTTAGGTTGCTGATCCCTTTAGCTCATTAGGTCGTTGATCCCTTTAGCTCATTAGGTCGCTGAGTCGTGAAAAAGAGGAGTTAAAAATTCAAATACTAATTATCGAATTAGTTCACTTTGATGCCAAATAATGAATTATTGACCATTAATAGACATATTCATAATGTTATGATCAAATAACTAAATAATAAAGACAAAAAATACATCATATTCATTTTAAAAAATAACAACTACACTAATAAATATGTTACCAAAGTAACTAAATTCTACATTTACTCTACTGAATTTACAAGAAATACCCCTTTAAGCTGAGTATTTATTTTGAAAACTAAAAGTACAAAAAAAACCAAATCTATCATTTTTCTTGAAAATGACTTGGATATGCATTAAGACTTTCAAATTTTGACCTTTTAACATTCGTATTGTGTATATCCTTTAAGTTTATAGATCATGTAATATGTTTCATGAACAAATAATTATATATACGTGTGTATGTGTATGTATATTCTTCCTATTGCATCATTTGCACTATGTCAACTTTCCAAAAATCTTAACTCATCAACCATGCACTTCCATCTTTTATGATTCCACATTCCTAGACATGTTCCTAATTTGTCAAAAATTGTGCAAACGGTGAATAACACCATGAAATTCACCTCTAACATGTGAAAATTTAATTAAAGCCTGGGTTTGATGAAGACTGTTAATATAAGGTTTTGTAAAAAGTAAGTAGATTGCGTAACAAAATGTAAAACATTGTCCTTGTGGTTACGTACTTCGACTTTTCTGTAAGAAGTCACATGTTCGAAACTTACATAGCATGATTCGAACATATATTGACATGTAGTATGTTTCATACTGCATAAGATTTTGTAGTACTAATATGCAATACCATCTATGTACCCAATTTCAAAAAAAAAACATTTGAATAACCAAAGGTTTAAAAGCAGTTATTTAGAATAAATTTTCTAACAAAATTTCAAAGTTTCCTACCATTATTAGATCAAAAGTGCTATTTTTTAAGCATATTGTAAAATAAATTATTACTTTAACATTCTTTTACTTTATATATAATGTTTTCTGCCCAGTTTTTCTCTTATATTATGGATTAGAATTGGAAAACGATAAATGTCACCTCCAATGATTATTCAATTCAAAGTTGATTTCTATGGAACAATGAACCAGTTGTTCCCTATGAATTAAATGGATTAAAAAAGTGAAAAATCGTACCAAACAAAAAATTCTAATAAAATTCAATTATTATACCAAACTTGAGGATAAAATAAAGTTATCAACTTTCGCTTTTAATTGATTTTACTAATCAATAAAAGATTCTGTGTTATCCGCATATTAATGAAATTGATAACTTTTTGAAAGAGAAATAAAGAGAACTATAATCATAATCTTCCAAACTGAAAATTAAATCTGAAATTGGAAATTTGAACAAAAACTAGAAATTCGACATCAAACTAACTAAAATGATAAATAATAAAAATGGCATAACCTTTTAATCAAGCTCTATCAAACTAATAAACCAAAAAAAATTGGTGGCCTTTAGATTATTTTTCCATAAATCCTATAATATTGAAAGCAATTGGTAGACAAATAATTATTATAAAATATGAATAAAATCATAAATAATTCTTGATGAATACAAAGCGAAAACCTATTGATCAATTATGTAACGACCCATAATTTGGTCACTGTAATTAAAGGTTTTTAAATTATTTTAAATATTCCAAAATAGATTATTTTTATAAATAATGAAGTTTAAGGTGATAAATAATAATAATAAACCTAATATGAAAAAATATTCACAAAAATATTTCCTTTGGAAATATATCGATAAATTGGCCGAAATTTTTTTTATCGGTAAATAGCTCTAAAATCATAAAATGTTGTGTAAGAAGCTAGATACATACGCTTATTTTATAACTGATTAAGAATATGAAATAAAATCAATTATTTTATTTTTGGAAATTAAATGTATATATGACATCGTTAGTGATGCCTTTATTTTTTATAATTGATTTATTATATTAAATTGAGATTTAATGATTTAATAATTAATTTAATTACTTAATAATGGTTTTAAATGATTATAATTCCTTTTAATTGGTTATTTAGTAATAATGAGTGACTTATAATGGTTTTTATAAAGTTATAAAAGTAATTTGAAATTATAAGGAAAATCAATATCGGTTTAATGGTATATTAACACTTTTTGTAAACAACAGTTTAATACTTATTTATATGGCTTTATATTTCAAATATGATCATTTTAATTCATCTAAAGTGATAAAAAAATAGTTTTTAAATTTTGTTTACAAATACATGTACGTTTACTAAGAAGTGAAAATGTGACCGGTAATCGGTTTCTCGGTTTTCAACGGTTTAACGAACAAACGTTGTTTTAAATCATTGCAAACTTGTTTTTCTATCATGTGCATATATATAACATGCACATACACACCCTAACTTGCATATGAACATATATACTAACATAAGAATATACATGTACACACATATATACATATACACATGATAATATCAAAGATATTTTATGTTTACTTATTACTTAAGCTTTTACAAAAGTCAATGCACATGGGCATACTCATATGGGGGAGTCGTTTCTGTTGAAATGATGTGGTTAGGGGAGGTAGTGGAGGATGACGAAGTGGTGATATATGGTAAGGAAAATATCATGATATTTTGGATGTGAACCTTGCCTATAAATACCCACTCTTTTTTCCATTATTCATTCCACCATATCTCCTTCACACCGAACTAAATTATGAAATTATTTTTTTCAAACCATTTAAAATTTCAACGGCTAAACCTTTCCAGTTTATCACATCTTCCTATAGCTACACTCAAAACTCTATTCTTTCAAGTATATTCACGAGCCCAGTTTTAAAGGCTGAGAATACCTCTTTTTCATTCGAGCATAACTCCTCCAAAAATATTTAAAATTAAGTAATTCTTTTCTTCATATCATGTGAAATACTAGTGGCTATAACTTTTATGTTGAGCACTTCTTTCATTTTTGAGCTTAGACATGTCAAAATTTCACTTCTTTATAGTGCATTTTCGGGCTTCATTTTTATGAATCCTAGAGCACCCTCTCTTCTTTTTGTCATAATTTCATAAAACCGAATCCAAATTGAGTGTTTCTTTTTTTCAAATATAGAGAAAAGAATTTTCTATAACATTTGTGTTGGCCGCTTTCCCAAATTCAGAGAGTAAAATGTTCAAAAACCCCAGAGAAAATGACCTATTTTCGGATGTAGATTTGGAGAACTCAAGGTCGTAGCTTCACCACTTATCTTCCTCCTTCCCAAAGCTTGGTCGTGACCACTTAAAAGTGAGCAAGCACAATGAAGAGGAGCTAAGGCAAAGAGCAAAGCATAGAGGAGGGGGTGGCCGAGCACTTGGATAAGGAGATGAAATAGTTTAGGTGGTGGTAGAAGTGTATAAGTAAAGTGTTATGGCGATATGAATGATGGTAGGAAGATTGGTATTAATTATGGTGATAAAATCCTAAACTATAGTTATATATATTATTGGATGATATGTATTTTTGGTTATGATTGTTACAGATGGTTGTTTAATATGGTTGTTGAATATATATGTAAGTCACGTTAATATACGTCGATAAACATAAATGAAATCGCTTTCCTTTTTCGAATGAAATAGGGTATATGTAATATTTAAACCTCTTAAAAATGGTTTAATTTGATTTAAAAATATTTTATAAACATTTAAAAGTGTTTTGACAAAGTTTATAACTAATATTGAAAACAGGGTCATAAATAGGCGCGTCGCATAACGGTAGTTCGCGATTTCGCACCGTAAAAGTCAAACGAATATGTGTAATGAAATATAGCTCAAAATCATTCGAGATAAGAATTTTCCCAACTATCATATAAATATTTTTCAAACAATGAAAGAAAATCTAGATTTCGATAAGTAGATTTTGAAATATGAGTAAAACAAGTTTTTGGAAAATCGTGATTTTGTAGTTCGAAATCCATTAAAAGATTTCCTTAAAATTGATATTTTAAAATTATTTAAAAATATGAAATAAATTCTAAATTTTTTTTAAAAGTGATTTGATTTATAAAAATGAATTTCTAAATGGTAGAAAAGTCGTTTTGATCAATATAGCCTAAAAAGCACCATTCACAACACTTTTTCGCAACACTTTTCTATAACTTTTGAAACATAGTTTTAAACACAACCATTCTTTTCCAATTCTTTTGTCGGTATTTCTAAATGATTAATAAAACATTTTAAAGGTGATTTGAAGGATTTATGGAATGGTTAAAAAAGTGAATAAAAGTTAGTAGAGTATGTTAAATGGTTTAGAGTCGATCAAATAACTCGATCGCCTTATGGGTGATAGAGAGATAATATCTAGGCTTGGGATTGTAAGTTTGATTCACTTGGATCAAAATTTTCTAAAGTATAAAGGATATAATTTTCCAAATGTAAACAACTTGGATTTTATGGAGATAATCTTCTTATAACTAGTGTTATATTACGAAGATAGAACTCGTACTATTCGTGGAATTTAAAAGGTGATTTCATCGTTATTCCACCAATAGTACTCATTGGATACGGAAATTGATATTGAGTAGAATTAAATAATTTCTATAGATTATACTCACTTAATGTTTATTGGTTTTGGAGTAACATCCTAGATAAAATGGTTTCAACTAAATCAAAATTTTGAGTTTTGAATTAAGAAATCTTTTTAAGATTTAAATGAAATGATTTGGAAATATTTTCCTAAGTAAAAAATGAAATAATTTCAAATTATTCCAAGTTTAAAAAGGTTTTAAGTAATTAAAGGATTTGATAAAAGAGGTTTAATGATTCCGTATATACCCAAAAAAACTATTTTAAAATTATATATATTACCAGAAGATATTTTGATAAAAAAATATATCAATCAAAGAATAATTCCCTATTCCGTTAGCATCTTTTTATTGATGAATGGTTTGAAGGAACTAGGGTCAGATTTGTTTGATTCCTATCTGAAGACCATTTCGAACCAATTTATGTGTGTGAAGTGAAGACACGGAGCTGATTTGGAAGACAAAATGTAGGGCTGCTTTTCACCGACCCTCGAAGGAAATTTCCCATATCATATTATATGGCAGTAGTTCTTGATTTAAAATCTTCGATGCAAGAACTCCTTGCTATTGATCCTAAGGGTAATCCTCGACGGCATGTGGTAGGAGAGTGCCTTCAGTTTGTCCTGTTCCTAGAAAACTTGTATGGATGAATGTCTGACGTTGTGTTTCTAATTATATTAATTTATCTCTATGAACGTATCATCTATTAGGTAGGGGAGAAGGCAACTTCTCTTAGCTAAACACCCTTTCCTGAGATGTACGAGCTCAAGAGTTATACATTTGACAGTTGAGTGACCATGGAATGGCTGTGTGGCATTCAAAGTGAAATGTACTATGTAAAAAATAATCGCTACCTTGGGCCTCTTCACCCTGTAATGGTTAAACTGGGTATGCCGTAAGGCTAAGTTTGGTCGCACCCATTAGGGTATGATCATCACTTTTCTAGATTACCCTCTATATTTTGGGTATGTGGTGTATGCTACGAGACGTCTTAGATATGTCGGTAATGACCGTGGGGATGTCATATTAGATTTCTATCCAGGTCATGTATGAGTGCCAAATAGGATAAACCGATCTTGCCAGATGTGGAGGATTGTTTGTTTATCCTTGGTACATTTGTCTAGAGATGTATTGTATGGAAGATAGTTCCTTACCTACCATTGTATAAAAGTCCATTCTCAATAAGTGCCTTCGGACTTAGTTGTAATCCTATTATGACGTCAAATTTAACCATGCAATAATTTCGGCTAAGATTCAGAAGTTTATTTGAAAAGTATTTTCAAAAGAATGTCATTAAAAATAGTATCAAATCATTTTGCATAACGAATGCTTTGGTTACATAAGGTAAAATCTCATTCCATGTTTATGTGCGACGTGGTCTTATGAGATACCGTTGTTTTCAAAATGCGTATTTTGACTTTCTCGCACTAGTCCTATGACTGACCCTAAGTTTATTTTCCTTTCCCTTAAACTCTTAGAAAAATCTGGATGGAGCTCGAAGCATGGAGTTAGAAGATTCTTCTGAAGATTGTTATCCATTTCCAGCACATCATGGACTATAGTATTCTGCAATTGTAAGGACAGATATTTGTAACTGTCCATGTTTAACTCTGATAAATGTATTTAAAAAAATTTGCTGTAAAGATTATTTGTTGAAATAATATATGTTATTCCATTCGTGTGAGATTTTGTTCAGTCTTTATTTTCTTCCTTACCCATGATAATCGATTACTCCAGCACTTGGATTTGCGACACGTGATTACCGAGGATGTATTAGTGTCGATTTTCGAGGAACGAGGAGGTGGGTCATCTCAAATTTAATCAAATTCTAGTTAGAGTAGAACATTTAAAAGATTGGATTAAAATAGTTAGGATTATTTTTTAATCTTTTCTACATAGGGAATAGAGATTTTTTTGAATCATAGCATACATAAGAAACTGAAAAAGAGGAAGAGACAATACTGTAATAAAATGAATTGAAAATGATAAATGTTTGACATGTAAGTAAATATTGAAATAATGAATGCATATTTGTTGTACATGTAAATAAGGAAAAAAGTGTCAAACTAAAATTTTATATAATTATATAACATAATAGAATAGATAAATGGAAAGTTCAAGCATTAATGATAACTTTATGTATTCTACTGGCATTAAGGGTATCGTTAATACCTAGGACATACAAAAATAAAATTATAACACTGAGAGAAATTGGTAGGAGAAAAATCATTACAAAATATGAATAAAATCATAAATAATCTTGGATGAATATAAAGTGAAAAACTATTGAAAAATTCAATCAAATTATAATTAGATTAGAACATCGAAAAAGACTGACTAAAAATTGTTCGAATAGAATTTATAATTTGTTTTAGATTGGTAATAGATTTATTTTTAAGTCATAGATACAAGTAAAACTGAAAAAGAGAAGGAGACAATATTGTGGGAAAATGAAATGGAAGTAAAAGAATTAGAAGATGATATATGTTTGATATGTGCTTTAGTAGTGAAATAATAAATGCATGGTTGTCATACATGGAAATAAAAATTAAAATAGTCAAAAACTAGACTTTTATATAATTATACAACATAATAAAATAGATATATAGGAAGTCAGACATTGATGATACCACTATGTAAACTATGGGCATAAATGACATCACTAATACTTGGGAGGTATAAAAAAACAGAATTATAACTAAGTTCATGTGGAGTAACACGGTATAAAATATTTAATCATGAAAGGTTTATAATAATAAAAAACTTGTTTAGAGTTAAACTTCTAACAAAATTTTAAAGTTGGATGCTGTAGCTAGATCAAAGTGTTTATTTTCTTCAAAATACTATACAAAATTTTATTATTTATTATTTTTCACTTCATATATAATGTTTACTGCCCAAATTTGTTTTCTTTTGTAATTATGTAGGTCAGAGTTGGAAAAGGATGAATGTTATCGTTTATAAATTATTTGAAACTGGAGTTGATTTATGTAACACGAACTAATTATTCCCTATGAAATAAAGGAATTAAGAAAAACACCGAATCATACCAAAGAAAAAGAAAATCAAATGAAAGTCAATTATTATACAAAATTAAAGAATAAAATAAAGTTTTAACTTTACCTATAACAGATTTTACTAACCAGTAGTAAATTTTATGGTGTCCACATATTTATCAAATCAGTAACTTTCAATGAGATAAATGAAGAGAACTATATTGATAATCTTACAAACTAAAAACATAACCTCAAATTTAAAATTAGAAAGTAGAAATTAGGACCAAACCAATAAATTTAACATTAAATTAGATGAAAAGTCAAATAATAAGAAAATTCTAATCTTTAAATTAAGCTCGACTGAACTAGTAAGCTATGTTTTTTTAGAAGTGTTCAGATTATTTTTCCATTAAAATAATAACATTGACAACAATTGTTAGAAAAAAATTGTTGTGAAATGAATAAAATCATGAATAATTCAATGTAACGACCTGAAATTTTATCGCTTTGATTTATGAATATTTAATTGATTTTAAAAATTCAATTAATGGTTTTTTAATAATTAAATAACCCTTTTGTAATTAAAAACTAATGGAATTAATTTTTTTAACAAAAATAGGTAGTTTGATGGAAAACTAAAATTGTGACCGAATCCACTTTTCGGATTTTCGACTTTTTATCGAACAACAAGCTGTAGAAAATTGTTATACCTTTGTATACACTTTTTAAACAACATTTAAATACATATGATAATTTAATAATATACATATATATATAAAATGTTTAGATAAAGTTTAAGTGCTAGATTTGAAGTTGAATTTTAATTTGAAGATTCCTTAAGTGTAGAATTTAATAGAAGTATATGGGCTTTTCAAAAATGACCGTTTGAATGGCTTAGGAAAAGATCGGAAAGAAGAAAACATGGATTAAGGGCATTATGCTCTTTAGCCCTTTCATGCATTTATAAATACTAAAACGCTTATCACACTTTTCGTTTTTATTATTCATTTTCATTCTTATATTTCTCAACTTCATTTTTCTACCTCATTTCCCTTCCATAATTTGTGAAAACTCATCTCTTTTTATTTTAAATTTTAAATATATATTGTACCAACTCGTAATTTCATAACATCGAATTTTAATATTTAATATATTTTTAAATATTTAAGTAATTGATGTTATAACTCAAATAAACTTCTTTTTAGTAATAACTAATGATAATAAAGTTGTTTTAAATTTGATTTACAAATATAAGTAATTCAAAGGAAAATCGAAAATGTGAACGAAAATTGTTTTTCGAATTTGTGACTTTTTATTTACAGAAGTTATCGGAATGTGTCATATACACTAGTGTACGTGCGCACACATTTATATAAATAACATATGCTTTTGTTAACAATATGATTTTATTTTAATTTTATTTAAAAATATACCTATGATATTAATAAGAAATTTGACTTTCCTTTTGTAACGTCCCGCCTTTCTGCACGCTTTAAATCGACATACGTGCCCATTCAAACCATACGGAAGGGCGGATTGTTATGGGGTAAATAAGGAAAAAACAAGGAAAGAAAAACAAAATAGAATCTCACAGCGGAAGGATAAAATATAATAATAAATGTATAGTTCATAAAATGTTTACAAACATTTGATTCTTCTTTATACAATAAATATCAGAGTTCGCATACCAATCATAATCAATGCAGCGGAATTAAATAGTGTTGCGGAATATAATTAATAATAATAGTAGAAATCTTCGTCTTCGTCCTCCAGATCTAAAGTCTTCGATCCTGAAACGCTCGGACTGACCCGAGCGAATTTAAAGGACAAAAACACTCGAGTCAGAACTAAAAGATCTTATGTGAGTTAAATTAACAGAAATAAATATGAGTGCAGTAACTCAAGAGATGCTCGGGAGTTACATCTCCTAAGGATCCGTTAAACTATTTACTATGTAGTATATTGCGCTATTATAATAGTGTCTATTTATAAAATAAAATTACTTTTAAAAAGCATTAAGGGGTTACCCATATTGCCCTTAACACAAAATATATTCCCATAGTCTATACAGTACCGTAATCTCCGCCGTACTGGGCGTCGTCAGAGTGCACACCATAGGTATGGTAGAAAGCCAAAATCGTATAAGGCGCGCTATGGGAGGTGACACGGCACAACTAGGCAATGCCAGGGTAGATATACCAATTACGTTTCCGGGTCGATGGTAACGCATAGCCGCAGCTACCGCCCACCTCGAGCCACACCCCCAAATCAAAGAAATCAAAAGTGGCCACCGAATCAATCCAAAAGTCAAAGTATAATATCGAAGGGATGTGTACCATCAAAGGTGCCAGCTTATTAACCCGTCAATCGCTCCTTTTTTAGCCACCTTATGCCAACTCACGGGAGTTGGGTTCACGTATTTACCTTACAGAAAACGTCGCCCCCAACCTACTTCATTCTGGAATCTCCACCGCGTACACGGTTGTTAAAGTGGTTTTCAGAGTTGGCAGAGAGTATGACAACTTCCGATCCCGGTCTCTTTAACAACCAAACGTTACTATAACACCGCGGTCTTTTTAAAATAATTTAACTTTCAAAACCAGAATATAATATCTATTTCAAACCGTATAAATACGATATCCTTTTCTTTTCAAAACAAACTCATTTGATATTTTTTTAAAAACCCAAATTAATAATATCACTTTTATTCCAAATATATTACTTTTCCAAAACATATTTCTTTAAATTTTAAATTATGTGAAAACCAAACATTTGGATTTAACTTTCAAAACATAATACTTCGAAATTTAAAGCTTTAAAACCATAACTTCTAAAACTTGCATGGTTTGGATATTCAACAGTATACAGAATAAAATAGTTGATTTTATATTAATTTATAAAATAATTTCTGCAACTTCACAATTTTATCTATTTAAAATTTTAGGTCTAAACCCCATAAATTTAGATTCACCTTTAGTTTCAATAAAACACTTCGATTTCAATATATTCAAACTTTGAGTATTTAAGAATTTCAAACTAAGGTTGGAAATTTTATTCAACAATTTATTGTCCTATTATTTAGTTTTGGAATATTCATAAAATGAATCCATAAAATAAAAACCCAAATTTCTAACAATTAAATATTTCCTTTAATTTATTTATACTAGAAATATTCATTTAATTTATTTTGAATAAAAAATCCAATTTTAAATATCATACCTTTAAAATTTCCAAGTTTAATAAGTTACATCAACTTATAGAGTTAAATTTTTAAATATGTTCCATTCAAATAAATTTCAAATTTTACCATCCAATCTAAATTTTTTTTAAATCATTAAAACTCCATTATTCAACTTATTTATTTTATTTAACAAATTTATACATAGTATAAATTCAATAGTTTAACCATTTAGGTATATATAGAATAATATTTATATAATATCAAAAATTAATATTTATTAAACCGTATCCTATCCAAACCATGGAATTTTTTTTCAAAATAATTTATATACATAGACCGCAATGCCTGTATATAATTTTCTATCCTATGGTCAAGTGATACGGATATTTAGCAATTCAATCCGTAATTAAAATATAAAAATTACGGTTATATATCATTTCAAACCGCAATCCCGAATGAAATGAAATGCATGCAAACTTGCAGTTTATATAAATAGCATCCATTCATCCATTAAAATCATACATCCATTTATTTACAATCATCATCCAATTTAAACAACATCAATATAGAGCACATAAAATATGATAGATAATAAATAACAGGTATTAACTAACAATTTATATTCAATAATAAATTTAATAACTGTTTAACTAGCAGTTTCTATGCAAATAAATAAATTTTTAACTGTAAATCTATATGCAATAATAAAATTAATTAACAGTTAAATTAAATAAATGCAATTTAACAGAGATGATGAATAAAACATGCCAAACAGTCATAAATAAATTTCTACTCATATCTTAAATCAATTTAACAGACATAGGAAATTTTAGAAATTGTGAGTGGGTTAAAACACTCACCTTTTGAATTTAAATTGAAATTTAATCCAATTTAAATCCAAAAATTGCACGGTCTCCAAATCCGTCCAAACCAATGCCAAAACATCCGGAATCCCAATACGAACCTAGCAGAGAAACCGCGCGTGAAACGGATGTCGTATGCGAAAAAACGCATGTTAGAACATTCGAATCTCAAAAATTAATTAAATAAAAAAACAAAAATACACGGCCCACCTGCCACGTCATGTTGTCTTTCGTTCGAATCCTCCTATACGCGTTTTCAAGAGAACGAACTCACGCATATTTCCCCCTTGACCGAGGCTTTGACCACCGAGTACCCCTACCACCGGCCATCATACGACGCGCCACCATCATCAGCAAGCTCGCCATGATGGGCCGCCCCCATGGCCGAAAGCCGACGCCCCCTAACGCCTCTGCCACCGTCGTTCACCCCTAGGGACGAAACTCTAATTGAATTTATCTCGACCATCCAGCCGTTAAATCCCCTAATAAATTGCATCGATGGCCTCCTCTCGTGAATCTCCACAACCCAGCAACTTCGATTTGTCGATCAGTCAAAGTTGATCGACGATCAACAAACGTCCGAAAATAAACGATCACCTTCAGAGCAAACGATGAGTCAAATTGAGAAACAAACAGCAGATCTGAGTTGCGCTCGTCAAAAACTACAACATATATTTTTTTGGAAATTTTATGAGGTGTTTGAATTTTTAACTTTTGATTTGATTTTCAAAACTTGAAAATGGATCTAGGTTTAGCAGCCATGGGGAAGAGAAGGAGCGAAGGAAATGAACGTACAGCAAATGAGAATAGATGGAGGCTAGGGTTTACAACTGAATTTATATAGGTAGGTCAGAATTTGAATAGATGGATGGATCCTATAAACAACGTGCTGAACGATAATTGGCCCAAAAGGCCCGTTTCGACTCCGGAACGAAATTGGTTAAACCCATATATCCAAATAGGCGTTTTAAAATATTCTGAACGTGATGGAAGAAGTTTCACGTCCAAATTCCATCGTATGAAGAAGTTATGCTAAAAAAAATATTTCCAAATTGATTTCAAATTGATTTCAATTAAACGATTTCAAAGCGTTTCGCATTCGTACGATCAAACGACAAGTCCGATCGCTACGAAACTTGAAACCTTACAATAATTCACTGTTACGGATCCGATGAAACTGGTTTCGTCGAAATCCGAGCCCGTGACCAAAATGGCTATTTTTATGTAATTTAGATAAATTAAAAATTAGTCAATTAAATCAAATTTCCCATTTCACTTCGATAATTGACGATTCTTATCATCATAAATTTCTCAAATCATCTTTACTAACTTAAACAAAATTTAACTGTCGATTTAAAATCTATAAATTCTAAATTTTCATTAAATTCACAAATTATAAATTAAATTTACTTTCCTTCTATTTGATGATAAATAACCTAGTACACATTTACGTCCATTCATTTCATTCCATTCATTTATGAGTATTGCATTGAAATTTAATCCAACATTATTACCATTAATTAATTGGATTCCCAATTTTATTCAATACCCTGAATAAATAACATATATATTAATCAAATCCTTACTTTTTTCTCTTCTCGTATTCCATTTAAAATCAAATCATAACATTTAAATGATTTTATTCAATTGGAATTTCATTCAAGTCATAAATTATTAACTTGCATTAACATGATTTCTTAATTTATTCCAATTACTGTTTACACTCTTTTATTGCATTAAATCAATTTAATATTTTCATAAATTTCTCATATTAAATTTTATATCCAGGTAAGAATCCCTTTTTCTTCTTAATTCATTTGGATTTTACTCAATTTCTATAAATAGGTTTAAAGTCACCATTTACGTAATTTATTTTAGCCTTCATTTTAACATTTATTTATCCCCTTTATTGTTTCTACTAAAATAAATTACAAAAATCCTATTAAATAAACAAATTAAATTGCCAAAATTTACGGTTCGTTACACTCTCCCCCACTCAAAAGTTTTCGTCCCCGAAAAGGAAAAGAAGGGAGAAGAAGAAATAAGAAAACAATATGTCTTTCTTAATTAAATTTATAGCAAATAAGTTTAGAAAATAAAATAATTTAACAATAAATATACCAATTTATACCCATTTAAATCTTTTATACATAAATTGTTAAAGTTTGTAAACATTCTTAAATTTTTCTAAGTCCAAAATTTACGGAAAATTTTGGCAGAGTCTCCTTTGTACGGAGAGGCTCGAAAAAAATAATAATATAATTATAACAATATACACAAATATTTTCCAAAATAATATATATCCCTACACGGAAAAATATATAAAATAGCGCTATAACCCGTAATTCGAAAACGTACCTATTTGTCGGGCAACTTACACTAAATTTATGGAACCAAAAGCAGTAGCAATTGCTTCCATAACCTGCATTTCACTTATAAACACTTATAAAATCTAAAGGGTTAACAATTTATATAAAGTGAAATATTTAAGTGGTTTCAATTTCTAACAACAAATCAGTACAACAACCATCAATTCGACAAATAGCATACACAACAAATTCAAAGCAACCATTCAACCAAACAAACAAATAGTTGTTTGGGTTCAAAACTTTTAAAATTATACGGAATGAAGAATAAACTACTAGCGCATCATTTACTCAACAGCCTTAGGTAAAACTAAATAGATTATTCTTTCATCCAATCCCAATTTTAAAGTATCTTACCCACACAACCATAATTTAAACAACAACAATTCAAACCAACAAATCAAATTAACTTATTATCAATTTATTTCATACTTTAGTTGTTTGATTTCCTTTCTTTCATTTATTCAGTGATTATTTAAATTTTTCATTCATTACTTACAATTATTCACCTTATTTCTACCAAAATTTCCACTCATTCATATCATGAATTTTCCTTTTATTATTTTACATTCATTTATTCACTGCTTAACTTATTTATTTACAGTATTCATCATTCTGTTTATTAAAATAATTTACTTTAACATCTACTAAAGTTTATTGTCATCTATTTATGATACTTACCTTTAATTATATTTATTTGGTAAAATTTCAATTATAACTTAAGTTCATAACATTAAATTCTCATTTAATAGCCAACTCATTGGATACTTCATCACCTACTTTCACTTGTATAAATTCCATTGCATTTCTTATTAAACATTTCAACTTTTTACATTTGTAAGTTATATTTGTTAAAGAAAATGCAAATGAACTTATACAAGTTTTATCATCCTTTAATTAAATTTAATGTTCAAAAATATCACTCTTTGTTTCATATGTTACAAATTTCAAATTTCCTTTAATTCCCATTTATAACTTAGCATTTACATCTCTTATTTTATTTAGGGTTTCAATTATTAATTACCTACTTTTCATTTCACTACAATAATTAAAACATTTTTCTGTAACGGAAATTTAAGAATTAAATACCGGGTTACATTTTCAATTTAATTTAAAACAATAGATAAATATGTTCTTAAAACTTATATATCTATAATTATACCTACAACAATTCAAAATTTGTATTTCCAATCAAAATGAATCTGCAGTAAAACTACTACAGTGGCCTTCCCCCTTCGAAACTCGAAAATGAAAGTCGATAATGCGGCTGCCATCACCGAAATTATTTTCCAACGACAGAGAGGAAAGTAAAAAACTTTTTTTCTCCAAAATCTTCTTTAAAACAACTTCTTCCAAATTATATTAAATATTTATATCAGAAATACTTATAAACAATATTATTATATTCCAAAATTTATTTGAAAATTTTCAAAACCCGGAACTTAAGTTCTAAATTTCCAAATTTCATTTATTTTATTATTCAATCTTATTTCTATTATTATTCATACAATTTAATACCTAACAACCAATCTATTGCAGCCAAATATAGATATCATTTGAAATTTTTTATTTTATATACAGAAAATATAATAGGCAAAATTATTTCATTCACCTATATAAAACAAATATTATGTCGGTCTGTCCTATTAAGTGTTTAGAAATCCCTATTGATGTCATAGCGTCCCATGCATCAACCAGAATTTATAAATACAAAATGGAACAGATTAACACAATGTTAAAATCTTTTATAACACTAACAAATACGCTCTCTCATATACATACACTCAGCGACTCCCATAGGGTATTATTACCCTATTAGTAAAGTGTCAAACCCCACAAAGCTAAGGTTTATCGCTAAACCAAAGCTCTGATACCAGATGTAACGTCCCGCCTTTCCGCACGCTTTAAATCGACACACCTGCCCATTCAAACGATACGGAAGGGCGGATTGTTATGGGGTAAATAAGAAAAAAAACAGAGAAAGAAAAACAAAATAGAATCTCACAGCGGAAGGATAAAATATAATAATAAATGTACAGTTCATAAACTGTTTACAAACATTTGATTCTTCTTTATACAATAAATATCAGAGTTCACATACCAATCATAACCAATGCAGCGAAATTAAATAGTGTAGTGGAATATAATTAATAATAGTAGTAGAAATCTCCGTCTTCGTCCTCCAGATCTAAACTCTTCGATCCTGAAATGCTTGGACTGACCCGAGCGAATTTGAAAGGACAACAACACTCGAGTCAAAACTAAAAGATCTTATGTGAGTTAAATTAACAGAAATAAATATGAGTGCAGTAACTCAAGAGATGCTCGGGATTTACATCTCCTAAGGATCCGTTAAACTATTTACTATGTAGTATATTGCGCTATTATAATAGTGTCTATTTATAAAATAAACTTACTTTTAAATAGCGTTAAGGGGTTACCCATATAGCCCTTAACACAAAATATATTCCCATAGTCTATACAGTACCGTAATCTCCCCCGTACTGGGCGTCGACAGGGGACACTCCATAGGTATGGTACAAAGCCAAAATCGTATAAGGCGCGCTAGGGTAGGTGACACGGCACAACTAGGCAATGCCAGGATAAATATACCAATTAAGCTTCCGGGTCGGTGCTAACGCATAGCCGCAGCTACCGCCCACCTCGAGCCACACCCCCAAATCAAAGAAATCAAAAGTGGCCACCGAATCAATCCAAAAGTCAAAGTTTAATATCGAAGGGATGTGTCCGATCAAAAGTTCTACCTTATTAACCCGTCAGTCGCTCCTGTTTTAGCCACCTTATGCAAACTCACGGGAGTTGGGTCCACGTATTTACCTTACAGGAAACGTCGCCACCAACCTACTTCATTCTGGAATCTCCACCGCGTACATGGTTGTTAAAGTGGTTTACGGAGTTGGCAGAGAGTATGACAACTTCCGATCCCGGTCTCTTTAACAACCAAACGTTATTATAACACCGCGATCTTTTTAAAATAATTTTACTTTCAAAACCAGAATATAATATCTATTTCAAACCGTATAAATACGATATCCTTTTCTTTTCAAAACAAACTCATTTGATTTATTTTTTAAAAACCCAAATTAATAATATCACTTTTATTCCAAATATATTTCTTTTTCAAAACATATTTCTTTAAATTTTAAATTATGTGGAAACCAAACATTTGGATTTAACTTTCGAAACATAATACTTCGAAATTTAAAGCTTTAAAACCATAACTACTAAAACTTGCATGGTTTGGATATTCAATAGTATACAGAATAAAATAGTTGATTTTATATTAATTTATAAAATAATTTCTGCAACTTCACAATTTTATCTATTTAAAATTTTAGGTATAAACCCCATAAATTTAGATTCACCTTTAGTTTCAATAAAACACTTCGATTTCAATATATTCATACTTTGAGTATTTAAGAATTTCAAACTAAGGTTGGAAATTTTATTCAACAATTTATTATTCTATTATTTAGTTTTGGAATATTCACAGAATGAATCCATAAAATAAGAACCCAAATTTCTAACAATTAAATATTTCCTTTAATTTATTTGTACTAGAAATATTCATTTAATTTATTTTGAATAAAAAATCCAGTTTTAAATATCATACCTTTAAAATTTCCAAGTTTAATAAGTTACATCAACTTATAGAGTTAAATTTTTAAATAAGTTCCATTCAAATAAATTTCAAATTTTACCATCCAATCTATTTTTTTTTTAAATCATTAAAACTCCATTATTCAACTTATTTATTTTATTTAACAAATTTATACATAGTATAAATTCAATAGTTTAACCATTTAGGTATATATAGAATAATATTTATATAATATCAAAAATTAATATTTATTAAACCGTATCCTATCCAAACCATGGAAAAAAATTTTCAAAATAATTTATATACATAAACCGCGGTGCTTGTATATAATTTTCTATCCTATGGTCAAGTGATACAGATATTTATCGTTTCAATCCGTAATTAAAATATAAAAATTACGGTTATATATCATTTCAAACCGTAATCCTGAATGAATTGAAATGCATGCTAACTTGCAGTTTATATAAATAACATCCATTCATCCATTAAAATCATACATCCATTTATTTACAATCGTCATCCAATTTAAACAACATCAATATAGAGCACATAAAATATAACAGATAATTAATAACTGGTATTAATTAACAATTTATATTTAGTAATAAATTTAGTAACTGTTTAACTAGCAGTTTCTATGCAAATAAATAAATTTTTAACTGCAAATCTATATGCAATAATAAAATTAATTAACAGTTAAATTAAATAAATGCGATTTAACAGAGATGATGAATAAAACATGCCAAACAGTCATAAATAAATTTCTACTCATATCTTAAATCAATTTAACAGACATATGAAATTTTAGAAGTTGTGAGTGGGTTAAAACACACACCTTTTGAATTTAAATTGAAATTTAATACAATTTAAATCCAAAATTGCACGGTCTCCAAATCTGTCCAAACCATTGCCAAAACATCCAGCCCAATACGAACCTAGCGGAGAAAACCGCGCGTGGAACGGATGTCGTGTGCGAAAAATACACATGTTAGAACATTCGAATCTCAAAAATTAAATAAAAAAAACAAAAATACACGACTCACCTGCCACGTCATGCTGTCTTTCGTTCGAATCCTCCTATACGCGTTTTCCCGAGAACGAACTCATGCATATTTCCTCCTTGACCGAGGCTTTGACCACCGAGTACCCCCACCACCGGCCATCATACGCGCGCCACCATCATCAGCAAGCTCGCCATGATGGGCCGCCCCCATGGCCGAAGACCGACGCCTCCTAACGCCTCTGCCGCCGTCATTCGCACCTAGGGCTGAAACCCTAATTGAATTTATCTCGACCATCCAGCCGTTAAATCCCCTAATAAATTGCATTGATGGACTCCTCTCATGAATCTCCACAACCCAGCAACTTCGATTTGTCGATCCGTCAAAGTTGATCGACGATCAACGAGCGACCGAAAATAAATGATCACCTTCAGAGCAAACAATGACTCGAATCGAGAAACAAACTGTAGATCTGAATTGTGCTCGTCAAAAACTACAACATATATTTTTTTGGAAATTTTATGAGGTGTTTGAATTTTTGACTTTTGATTTGATTTTCGAAACTTGAAAATGGATCTAGGTTTAGCAGCCATGGGGAAGAGGAGGAGCCAAGGAAATGAACGTACATCAAATGAGAATAGATGGAGGCTAGGGTTTACAACTGAATTTATATAGGTAGGTCAGAATTTGAATAGATGGATGGATCCGATAAACAACTTGCTGAACGATAATTGGCCCAAAAAGCCCATGTGGACTCTGGAACGAAATTGGTTAAAACCATATATCCAAATAGGTGTTTTAAAATATTCTGAACGCGATGGAAGAAGTTTCACGTCCAAATTCCATCGTATAAAGAAGTTATGCTGAAAGCTATATTTCCAAATTGATTTCAGTTAAACGATTTCAAGGCGTTTCGCGTTCGTAAGATCAAACGACAAGTCCGACGCTACGAAACTTGAAACATTACAAAAATTCACTGTTACGGATCCGATGAAACTGGTTTCGTCGAAATCCGAGTCCGTGACCAAAATGGCTATTTTTATATAATTTAGATAAATTAAAAATTAGTCAATTAAATCAAATTTCCCATTTCACTTCGATAATTGACGATTCTTATCATCATAAATTTCTCAAATCATCTTTACTAACTTAAACAAAATTTAACTGTCGAATTAAAATCTATAAATTCTAAATTTTCATTAAATTCACAAATTATAAATTAGATTTACTTTCCTTCTATTTGATGATAAATAACCTAGTACACATTTACATCCATTCATTTCATTCCATTCATTTATGGGTATTGCATTGAAATTTAATTTATTAGCTAATACCAACATTATTACCATTAATTACAATTGGATTCCCAATTTTATTCAATACCCTGAATAAATAACATATATATTAATCAAATCCTTACTTTTTTCTCTTCTCATATTCCATTTAAAATCAAATCATAAAATTTAAATGATTTTATTGAATTGGAATTTCATTCAAGTCATAAATTATTAACTTGCATTAACATGATTTCTTAATTTATTCCAATTACTATTTACACTCTTTTATTGCATTAAATCAATTTAATATTTTCATAAATTTCTCATATTAAATTTTATATCCAGGTAAGAATCCTTTTTCTTCTTAATTCATTTGGATTTTACTCAATTTCTATAAATAGATTTTAAGTCACCATTTACATAATTTATTTTAGCCTTCATTTTAACATTTATTTATCCCCTTTATTGTTTCTACTAAAATAAATTACAAAAATCCTATTAAATAAACAAATTAAATTGTCGAAATTTACGGGTCGTTGCACCTTTTAATATAAAAAAATAACAAAGTAAAAAGTAACATCATAAGTACGTAGGTTTTGTGAAGAGTGGATGGTGTAGTGTAGGCTTAGACTTGCATATGGAACTAGGAAGAAGAGTTTGTGATGTGGCATGTTTTGGTGGAGCATAGTTGATGTTTTGATAAAAAGGTTACTTCGGTAAATTTCCATTTTACATTTTCTATAAAAGAAGCTCCACACTCTCACTTTCTCCTTTACTGCGTTTATTTTCATTTTGCTTTGTTTCTCTTCTTTTCATGCTCTTCTCTCCTTTCCTGGATTTTTATTTAATATAACTTAAAAGGTTGCTTCTTTTTCCACTTTTCCTTAAACAAAATCAATTCACCAAAACAAGACCCAAAGCTCCTATTTGTAGCCAGTGCTAAGCCCCCTAGCAACCATGGCCAAACCATATGACCCTCTAGTCTATAGAAGTAGATTTTTCCAAGCAGAAGCTTGGTTCATGTGTGGTTTGCAAAGTGGTGGTAGTTTGGTTGATGTCCGTATTGATTTAGCTGAATAAATTTCACTTTTAAACCCAGAGATTTAAACTTTATCATTTTTGATAATAATATTAGCTATTTGATTTCTTATGTTATAATTTTGGAATATTATTGTCTGGTTTGGTTCCCGCTTGGAAGTGGATAACACATAGGATGTTTGCAAGGGACTTGAAATGAATTCAAATTGTTTGAAGCGATAGGTTGCTACGACACACTTCAAAATGCATAAGTTATAAAGTGACAAATATTACCTTTCCTTTAAAATGTTATTTACATTTTATTATATATATTCTTATGTTTATGAGATGTTTGGATGAATATATATGACATATAAAATGTGTTGTGGAACTATCAGTATAGCGACTATCGCTATATCGACATTTCGAAAATATCACCTCTTTTTTATATCTTTTGTTTGATCTCGTACTTGGGTTTTTACAAAACAATTATTTGTTATGCTTTGACACTTTTAAAAGGTTTTTTGAACCAAGATTTAAAGAAATTTTGATTTCCAAAATTTTTTTAGAAGTTATGGTCCATATAGCGATAGTCATTGTGGATGCAGTTCGAAGATATTTGGTATCTTAAAGTAAAAGTAATTTTGAGATATTAATGATAATTTTTTTTAATTAATCATTTTAATAATGATGCTTAAAGTTAATTAATTATTTTAATAATGATGTTTAAAGTTAATTAATCATTTAGTAATGGCGTTTAAAGTTAATTAATCATTTCAATAATAACGTTTAAAGTTAATTAATCATTTCAATAATGATAATTAAGGTTAGTTAATCATTTCAATAATGATGATTAAGTTTAATTAATCATTACCAATGATGTTTAAGGATAATTAATCATTTTAATAATGATGTTTAAAGTTAATTAATCATTTTAAATAATGAGTTTTGAAGTAATTAATCATGTTTAAAGTTAATTAATCATTTTAAATAAATATGTTTGAAGTAATCAATCATGTTTAGAGTTAATATATTATTTTTATGCTGTTTAACGTTAATATTTATGATATGAAATCAAGCATAAGTTCGGTTTTAAAAGTTTGATTCGGTAATGGAAAAATAAGAAATTTAATTTCCGTGAATCATATTGCTTATATGGAAAGGATTTTGTCATATACTTAACAATAAATCTCAAGGTATGGAAACTCGCCTCTATCTCAAAGGTTAAAAATGTATGTCAAGCCAAGGCTTAGTGGTAACAGTTCCTTTACTTGTCCGGCGTCATTTTTAACCAAGGGATAATACAAGTTTGAAATCGACGAGTAATGGTAAGGGTATGGGATTTAATTTCATATATGATCATTTTAATTATTCTCAACAGTTGATTTGTTGACCATCGATTCTTCTATCTTCTTTATATATAATCAATCTAAGATGATTTGTTACTCATTTGAGAGTTGATATCCTTTATTGGAAATGATTAAAACAAAAGCGCAAGTGGGGGTCAAGCTATGTGGGTTTGCTCCCATTAGGTTATTATTACTTCTACTCTAGATTGATTCGATTATGTGCGCATTATGATGTGAAATACTCAAAATCTTGGTAAGGTTGGCGAGGTTTGGCTTGAAGGTTTCCAAGAGCCATCGTAGTTCTCAAGTATAATCTAGAGGTATACTTTCGGTAAAGGGGCGCACTCTCCTAGTCATTGTTGGAAATTTTCCCTTTCCTTATTTTTGATTCAAACCATTGAACTAATTCTTTATTGAATGCGTCGGGAAGTGTCTTGTGGACTTCGCGGTGTTTAATTATCTATATACATTATTTTTATGCTTGGATATTGTTCTTGTGCGAGGAAAACTGTTCCGTGTTTGGCGGCATGGCCTCGCATGTTGTTTATGTATTCCACTTATATTTGGAGTTTACTCATACCAAACTTATTGTCTGACCCGAGTTGTTTATTTTCCTAAACTCTCGGGTACTCATTTATAATTGAGTAGTTCAGGAGCTACAAGTTTCTTTGGGCTCTTTTGAAGATGACCAGTAGGAAGCTCCTAATCTATCTAGCTATCTATTTTCGTTATTATGTTTATTTATGTATGTGTATTTTGTCAAGTGAAAAGGCAGACTGTTATAATTGCCTAGGATGATGGTAGTACTTTTGTTGTAACTCCGACAACTCCATGTTAAGGAGTAACCTTATGTACTATCGTATTATTATATTATATTTAACGATTTCATTATAAGACTTCCTATTCTATTCATCTATTTTACTCTATGACAACTCGTTACTCGGATGCTTAGGTAACGACAAACGAATACGGAGGACGTATCAAGTGTCATTCTTAGGGTCAGAAAGGTGGGTCGTCACATAAATACACATAACTTGCTCATCAACACTTCACTCAAAAAGATCAAAACTTGAAGCTTGGATTTGCATTTCAACTACATGGAAAGTAAGAACTCTAAACTTTCTAATATACTTTTAGGAATAATGAATGTTGTGTATTTTGTTTGTAGTTTGATTTTGATCCGATACTCATATTATATGTAATTTTTTAAATCATATTAAGCTGGTATCTGCTTTGAAAATGAACGTTATGCTTTCTATAAATGAAATATACATAGAGATATATGAACATAGACACTGCCATTTCTTCTTCTTTCCATTTCTTGTTCTCTGAAGAAAAAAATAAACATCCTCCTCTCATATTCAAAAATCAAAACCCGTAGAGAATTAACCAAAGTGTTCAATTAGAGAGTTGTTCATCTTAGTCTTTAATTTCTTAAAAAAAAAATAGTCATGTGTCGTTCGTCAAGAATAGTGGCAAAAGTTGGTCGATTACAATGAATGGTCGAATGATGATAGTTTTTCTACGAGCACGAATGATAAACAAAGTGTACATGTAACGACCCGAAAATTTCGATGCCGAAATTTCCAGATAGTTAGGAAAAGAAGAAAAAAGAAAGAAAAAGAAAAGGAAACAGATACAAGTCACAGAAACCTCACATTCGCAGCGGATCAAAATATAATATCACATAAATAATAGTTATACAAAGGAAAACTATACTTGTTAAATTACACTTTAATATATCAGAGTTACAACATATATACAAACACAGGACATATACAATCAATCTGCCTCAGATATAAAATAATATATCACAGCGGAAACACTCCATACGTTTCTGCCATCCAGCTCGCCTATTAAGCTTCAGAGCGTCCTTACCTGAAAATCTGTAATACTTGGTCTGACCCGAGCATTACATCAAAGTAACACCCGGGTCAAGCTGGAAACCAGCGCTAGTAAACCCATCTAACAAGAATTACAAAAGCATACAACTTATATATATAACCTGGGTAACTTGTATCAATTACAAATTCACAAATTATTATAGACATCACTTACATCACACATCAATTTCTAAGTACCAAAACTTAGATTAAATGGTCTAATTCACTTAAATCCTTCCATTCAGCCTATTGATTCCACATATCAACTTATAAGAATCGAAGTGATTTCGGGTATTTCTAATACCCGATCTCGGTGTCTTCGAAATCTAACCGTATCTTAAAGGCTAAGTTGTTTTAAAAGTTTAAACAATTCAATACAATTCAATCCAATACACTTATTGAATTTGCACAGCATTTAACATAGATAAATGTCACACATTTATTATTGATATATCCAAAATCATAACAACAGAATATTACAACATATCATCCAATTGATACAATCCAATAAATATCATCCCATAGATATCATTCAATTCAAACATTCAACACAAACAAACATCCATAAACAGGAATTATAAATCCATGTTATAATTAATTTAATTACCTTAAATTAAATTTATTACCTAAGAATTTAACACCTAATCCTGCTAAAAAAATCATTAATTAATTTCAACTTTTAATTAATTAATCACTCCTTGATTATCTTATCAATCAATTAGTTAATCTCTATCACAGATCAATTAACCTTTAACTATCAATTCATAAACCTTAATTATTAATTAATCTCCTTCATTTCAAAGTGATCAATCCTTAGTTACTTTTATAATCAATTAATTAACCTTTAATTAACCGATTAATAATCCATTATCTTTAATAACCTTAATTATTAATCAATATTTCTTAATACAAATTAATTAATCCATAATTCTTTCTACAAATAATTGATCATTAATTAACTAATTGCCTCTTAATTTATCACTTAATTAATCTTTTATAATTAATTAATCAAATTAGTTAAATTTTACTTAATTTCCACAATTTACTTAGTTAATCTCAAGACATTAAACCTTCATTGTCTTAAGATAAAAACATTATCTTATAAATACCTTAATTACATTAATATTTTTAAACATTTTAACCTTTTAATTAATCTTTACTCAATTAAATCCTTTAATTAAGGCTTGGAATAACATAACCATTTAACTTGATAATTTTAAAGTTAACAAAACTAAACTTCCTTAAATAACTTAAAACATTATCATGTAGAGGATTCAAAACTAATTACAATTTGTATTTTAAAACTTACTTTTATAATATCTTTAACTTACATTTTAAATTAATGTTTAAAATCACTTTAAATTTCATTTAACAAAATTTAATTTAAACAACCTTTAAAACTTCATAACCAATTGTTTAAAAAAATAATTAGTATATATAAAGTAAGTTTATATAAAAGTTTAATCTAAATTTAACTTTAAATTTCAATAACAAATTTGATTTTAAATCATTTTAAAACTGTTCAAACAGCTGCTTCTGGTTTTACCCGAAGCCCACTCGGACCTATTCCCAAGTCAATCCACTTTTCTACCCATTTTAAGAAAACTTGGTCTAAATTTAAGTTTAAAAACCCATAGCTCTTTAACACCAAATTTCACTCGAGTTTGCTATTGAGTTTTCTTTCCAAATACTCGAGTAGTGCTTCGAGTAAAACCCTACACCAAACATCAGATGTTCCACCTCCTTATGCACCTACACAGTGAACTTCGACGTCGGTGATCACCACAGATAACTTCGACACATCGAACCTTACCATAGCACCAATGTCTGATCAACCAAAATCATTCACATGCCTCGAATCAAAATCGAGCTTGGTAGTTGAAAACTGAAACCCACAACCTCAACAGAAATGCCTCGATCACCTTCCTCTGACCACCAGAGCTGTTGTAACTCCAGCCACATCTTCGCCTGTCTGCCATGAACCCATTCCCAAGGCCCCATTACACTTGATGCACCAGAGAGAGAGAGAGAGAGGTGATCAAATCTTCTAGTTCGACCAATTCTAGGGTTATGGACTAGATCACCTCACCGCCGACACCATGGCCATCATCACCGCCTCCAACCATTTTTCTTAGCCACGTCGTACATCCTTCCTCCTCTAGAAAAAATCTCGACCCTCCTGCGAAGGCCGATCACCAGTGAATCCCAAAAACTCACATTCCAAAAAACACTGAAATCCTCTTCTGCATAATTACTAAAAATCTTGATTTTGTTTTTAAAAATCCTGATTTCCAGTGATGATTCAAGATATAAATTTGAATCCATAAAATTTATCATTTGGTTTTCGTAAGATATTATGATTTACTACTGTATTTCCAGACTTTAGCACATTTTTAAATTTTAAAACATTGGTACATATTTTTAAATCTTAGATCAAGTCAAGAACTTAACTAATTTGTTTGAAGTCCAAGTTTGGCAAAGATCAGATAAAAGAATTGAAATTTTGTTTCAAAAATTTAAATCCTGTATCGGGAACAGGGTAGCATAGAACATGCACACATATCTTAATCACACACTTCAAATTTCATACAGAAAATCATATAAATATCCTCAAGCTAGCAACAATTTTCACAGAAATTTTCACATGCAACAAGCTATAGTTTAGTTAAGCTTCTAATTTAAAAGTTTACTCACATTTTGAAGTCGAACAAAGAGCAAGCCTGGAAAATGATTCTTGCTTTTGAACTGGAATCAAGCCTTGAATTTTGCTCTGACTTGCTTGATCATTTAGGTGATCTGATTTTCTTTGCAACTTGTATTTGATTCTTAGTTTGCTTTTAGGGTATTGAGCTGATCTGGACTTGAATAGGACAGAATTTTGATTTGCACTTTGAATTTTTGCTTCAGGTTTTGCTGAGATAAATTGAACTTGATTTTCATCTTTGCTTTTTGTTTTCATTTCATGTCATTTTCATTCATTTTAAAAAAAAAACTCTTACTTACACAACTTAATTTTAAGAAAACAAATGTTGCCATTTGTTTCTTGCATGCTATTTTAACTTACACATGTCAATACATGTTTTTATTACCTTATAAATGTAAAAGAAAACCTTTACTTATATTACTTTTTACACTCATATATTTAACTTCTATTATACTTATATTTCTTTTATGCTTAACACCTTTATATATATACAACTTATATATATTTAAATAAAGTATGAACCCCTATTAAATCCCAGTTTGCTCCATTTTATTTTAAATACCCATTTTGAAAATCATTAGATTAAATTCAAACAAAGCTTCCTATTCACAATTTACATATATATATATTTATAAAAATTAGAATCGTTATCTTAAATCCAATTTATTTTGAGATGTTATCTTTTAGATTTAAATTTAAATCCAAATTCAAATTCATTTTCAATTTGAAGTCCAATTTTGAAATCAACTCAAATATATGTATGTATTAAGCAACACAAATTAAATTTGTAATCAATAATTTTATTTAAAATCTATGTATATATATACAACACAATTACAAATATAAATATTTATTTGATCAGATTCATTCGTTCAATCTATAACTCAGTATTTCTATTAATTAACCCAATTATATTATCAATTACAAATGCCCAGAAATTCGGGTTATCACATTCCTCTCCCCTTAGAATCTTTTCATCCTCGAAAAGGAACAAAGCCAGAATTTATTCAAATACTTAACATTAATTAAATCACTTTTGATCATTTTTAAAATACTTTAAAAAATCTATATAATTTTGCCAAAATAGTTTTATAAAAATACTTTTATAACTCGATGTTTCAACAAGTCCATCCTCATTCTTACAAAAATTCGGTCATACGTTGATCAAGTGTAAGACTGAAAATCTATAAGTACTTAGCAGACCCATTTTCAACACCCAGTGAAAATAATTGAAAAATAATTTTGTTGAAAATATAGAAAATATTTTTGAAAATAGAGGAAATATCTTTGGTGAGAATGCTCTGGAAATCATCACCCCTATCCATGGTTCGTATTTACATCGTGGGTTACGTTGGCATCGCAGCAAAAGTCCATGTAACTGTAGGCACTCCGCACCCCTCGATTACGCCAAGGAACCCACAATAGATCACAGTTACATTCCAGGGTTACGTTGCCATCACAGCAAAAGTCCATGTAACTGTAGGCATCAGCGCCCTCGATTTTCACTGTCAAAAATGGAACTTCTCCACTCCCACATAGGTCACAGTCTACCAATATAAATCAAACGTAGACTGTTGGTTCTCAGCGGCACACACGACTTTCGCTATGTTACCATAGGTCGCAGTCTACCGATATAAAATCAAACGTAGATTGTTGGCTCTCAACGGCACACACGACTTTCGCTATGGTCTGCAGTAGATCGCAGTGACATCGAGTTACATTGTTGTCACAGCACAACCCAAATGCCTCTGTAGGCATCAGCGCCCCTCGAATTTCGCTACACACTACTCATAATCCTCAGGAACTAGTTTTGTCCGGACTCCTCACAGGATCAACTTTAGAACCCCCCTTAGGGTTCAAGGCAGTACCAACCTATGGCACTCCTGAGAAATTCATTTCAAGGGAGCGCCTTTCCCCCAGAGCCATTTTCAAAACACTTTATACTATACACATATAGTATCTTCCAAATCATACACCTAGTATGAATCTCAAATAAATCTCCTTTCTCAAAATCGATTACCCCAAAATCGATAATTCTCAAATTAGGCTTTTCCAAATTCCAATATTGATTTTACCCAAAAGTCAAAAGCCTTTCCAAATCCAAAGGTTTCCAAAACCTTTTTCAAAATCATTCTCACAAGATCCTTTATATATACATACATACATATATATATATATATAGATATATATATATATATATAACTTTGAAAAATCTTAGGATCATTTCAAACTGGTATAAAACCCTTTTTACACTTCAAATATCTTTCAAAACCCTTTCTTCTGGCTTAGATTCAACAAGGGGAGATTTTTCTTATCAAACAAAGATTTATAACTTTGTTTATTCCAAATCAAATATTCAAATTTATTACTCTATAAAGTCATTAACTATATTACTTACTTCCATAAAGCAAATTTCTACCATAGAAATATCCAATTTCTATTTTATTTCATTATATATTTCACAAAATATACCTTTCATTCCAAAAACTATTTCACATTTCGTATCCACAAATTTCCAGTATCAGTTTCATATAAACCTGTACGATGTACACAAAACATCCGTACTCCATACCAATCTAATCGCTCACTCGATCACACAATTTCGCTTCCAAACTAGTATCGTCCACCCGACTTATTAGTGCGGACTCAGATCTGGTTTCTTGACCAGAAACCGTCATTCTCCTTGCATAGCCATAACTATGATAGAGAATGTCCAGAACCAATCAACAATCCATATCCAGATTCGTCGTCGAAAATCGAGTGAAAAATCCCAACTCGGATCGATATAACTATCTCGAAATTCTATGCTCGAATCTGGATCAAATCACTTATGCGAATAGAATAATATACGTATATCCTACGTATTTATCTTTACTGATTATTAGACAAATCAATTTCCTTTTTTATTCACATTCACTTTAATTTCTATCCACTTATTCACAGTTGATTCAATCCCATTTGGATTATCACCTCTATTCTTATCTCAATTAGGTATTTATAAACAGTTCGCACTCTGACCATTTTAAAATTAGAAAATAGCTTGAAAACTTTTAAAATAGATAAGTAGTTGAAAATTAATTATTAATTTGTAAAATATTTGCAAAATATTTAAGTACTTGTAAAATAGTTGAAAAATAGTCAAATAGTTATAGAAATTTTAAATTATTGCTAAATAGTTGTAAAATAGTAATTAGTTATAAAGTAGTTAAAAACAGTAATTAATTTATAAAACAGTTGCAAAATAGTTAAATAATTCCAAAAGTAGTTATAAAATAAGTACAAAGTAGTTTGGAAAAATTGATTTATATTAAAACAATTTATCTGGAAAATACTTCAGAGTCAAACTGTTCAATTCCCAATCTCCATTTTCATCAACTCAATTTAAATTTCCATTTCCATTTAAATTGACTCAATTCCAATTTAAATAACTTCAATTTCCATTGAAATTGATTTATCCCCAATTGAAGTTGAATTAATTTTCAATTTCTTTCTAATTTTCAAATCAAATTCTAGTTGAATTTTAAACAACTTTAATCGCAAATCCAAATTATTTAAATCAATTTAAACCAATTTCAAATTGAACCATTTCAATTTCGAATTAATTCCAATTTGAATTAATCCCAATTCCCATTTGAATTTGAACTCATTCAACTTCAATTTAATTTCAAATTAGTCTAATTCAAATTTTCCATTTGAATTTTTTAAACTTATCCATCTTCAATCACAATTCCAATTAATTCAAATCAAATTCAATTAGAACTAATTCAATTCAAATTTCAAATTTAAACCATCCTGAATTATATAAATTCGAGTTAAATTTTTAGATGTTGATTTAATCCTTTAAATCAAATCAACTTATTCTTTAAACCATTCAATTCTGAATCCAAATTCCATTTTTAACCTATTTCAAAGTTCATATAATAATTCATTTCCAACTAAATCTTTGAAATTCAGTTTACTACCCAATTTCAATCCTTAACAATTTAAACTTCCAGATTCCATTTGAACATTTAAATCTTGATTTCAAAGTAATTTCATCTCCTTAATTTCACATTAAAGTTTAATTACCCTTTTTATCTCAATAATGGATATTTTACCACACTTCAAATCCAAATCGCAGTTTAAAGATTATTAATAGGATAATATTATCCAAATTATTTTGAAGCATGCATACATTTCCTATTTCCAAATCTCAAACCCACTTTGAGATCATACAAACTTCCTAATTCAAATTAACCATTTAACTTTCCAAGTTAAATCCCAATCTCATCTTGAAATATTCAAATCAAATTGTTCATTCAAACTTATTTAACTTATTTTAAGTTAAGTTCAATTAATCCCATTAATAGCACCCAAATTTGAATTCTCCACTTCAAATCCCAAATTTCTACCACTTAAAAGTTCAAAAACTTATCACTTTAGGTATCACATCTTATTCCAAATTTAAAACTCAACATTTAGAGTTTATTGCAAACCATCTTTGACATTATGTATATGCACACATATATACATATACTTCTTGGCCCACCAAGCCAAACTGTAAAATTTAAACCACCTTGGTTTGATTCAAAACAAATTCCTTTAAAGTTTACAAACAACTTCTTATTCTAAAAGAAGATTACACTCAAAATAGTTTGAATAATATTATTTCCTTTAACATTTTGAAAACAATTTCAAATGTTTAAATTTAGAATTCAGAACTTCACAATTTGAATCCCACTTTAATTTACATCCTTTCTAATTTACAAGTTACTCTCATCAAATGGTCACTTCCTTAAAACATTTTAGTCTTTATTGGAAAACAATCATCCCACAATAGCCATTCTATTTTCTGGTTTGAAACCTATTCTAATTCATCTTATTTTGAAACTCTTCTTCGACTTCAAGATTTTAAATTTTAGTTTGAATCCATTTCAAACTTATCTTTATTCAATTTCAGTTTGGTTGTATTTCTATTTCACTTAATTTAATTCCAGTAATTCAACAACCGATTACTTTAATATTTATTAAAAAGAAATATTGCTTTATGTATCAAAATATATTCTTATATAAAATCATTTAAAATCTTTATATAGGAAAATAACAAGTACGCTCTCATATATATACACACACACTCAACTTATCCTAGGGTACCACTTACCCTATCCTAAATGAGTATCCCACCAGAGCCAAGGTTCTCGCTTAACCTTATGCTCTGATACCAAATGTAACGACCCGAAAATTTCGATCCCGAAATTTCCAGAAAGTTAGGAAAAGAAGAAAAAAGAAAGAAAAAGAAACAGATACAAGTCACAGAAACCTACTTTCGCAGCGGATCAAAATATAACATCACATAAATAATAGTTATACAAAGGAAAACTATACTTGTTAAATTACACTTTAATATATCAGAGTTACAACATATATACAAACACTGGACAAATACAATCAATCTGTCTCAGATATAAAACAATATATCACAGCGGAAACACTCCATACTTTTCTACCATCCAGCTCGCCTCCTGAGCTTTATATTGTCCTTACCTGAAAATCTGTAATACTCGGTCTGACCCGAGCATTACATCAAAGTAACACCCGGCTCAGGCTGGAAACCAGCATGAGTAAACCCATCTAACAAGAATTACAAAAGCATACAACTTATATATATAACCCGGGTAACTTGTAGCAATTACAAATTCAAAAATTGTTATAGACATCACTTACATCACACATCAATTTCTAAGTACCAAAACTTAGATTAAATGGTCCAATTCACTTAAATCCTTTCATTCACCCTATTGATTCCACATATCAACTTATAAGAATCGAAGTGGTTTCGGGTATTTCTAATACCCGACCTCGGACTCTTCGAAATCCAACCGTATCTTAAAGGCTAAGTTGTTTTAAAAGTTAAACAATTCAATTCAATTTAATTCAATACATTTATTGAATTCACACAGCATTTAACATAGATAAACATCACACATTTATTATTGATATATCCAAAATCATAACAACAGAATATTACTGCATATCATCCAATTGATACAATCCAATAAATATCATCCCATAGATATCATTCAATTCAAACATTCTATACAAACAAACATCCATATACAGGAATTATAAATCCATGTTATAATTAATTTAATTACCTTAAATTAAATTTATTAACTAAGAATTTAACACCTAATCCTACTCAAAAATAAATCATTAATTAATTTCAAATTTTAATTAATTAATCACTCCTTGATTATCTTATCAATCAATTAGTTAATCTCTATCACAGATTAATTAACCTTTAACTATGAATTAATAGACCTTAATTATTAATGAATCTCCTTCATTTCAAAGTAATCAATCCTTAATTACTTTTATAATCAATTAATTAACCTTTAATTAGCCGATTAATTATCCATTATCTATTCATTAATAACCTTAATTATTAATCAATATTTATTAATACAAATTAATTAATCCATAATTCTTCCTATAATTAGTTAATCAATAATTAACTAATTACCTCTTAATTTATCACTTAATTAATCTTTTATAATTAATTGATCAAGCTAGTTAAATTTAACTTAATTCCCATAATTTACTTAGCTAATCTCAAGATATTAAACCTTCATCATCTTAAGATAAAAACATTATCTTATAAATACCTTAATTACATTAACATACTTAAAAAATTTAACATTTTAATTAATATTTACTCAATTAAATCCTTTAATTATGACTTGGAATAAAATAACCATTTAACTTGATAATTTTAAAGTTAACAAAACTAAACTTCCTTAAATAACTTAAAACATTATCATGTAGAGGATTCAAAACTAATTACAATTTGTATATTAAAACTTACATTTTAAATTAATGTTTAAAATCACTTTAAATTTCATTTAACAAAATTTAATTTAAACAACCTTTAAAACTTCATAACCAATTGTTTAAAAAAATAATTAGTATATATAAAGTAAGTTTATATAAAAGTTTAATCTAAATTTAACTTTAAATTTAAAAAACAAATTTGATTTTAAATCATTTTAAAACTGTTCAAACAGCTGCTTCTGGTTTTACCCGAAGCCCACTCGGACCTATTCCCAAGTCAATCCACTTTTCTACCGATTTTAAAAAAACTTAGTCTAAAATTAAGTTTAAAAACCCATAGCTCTTTAACACCAAATTTCACTCGAGTTTGCTCTCGAGTTTTCTTTCCAAATACTCGAGCAGTGCTTCGAGTAAAACCCTACACCAAACATCAGATGTTCCACCTCATTGTGCACCTACACAGTGAACTTCGACGTCGGTGATCACCACAGATAACTTCGACACATCGAACCTTACCATAGCACCAATGTCCGATCACCAAAAATCATTCATATGTCTCGAATCAAAATCGACCTTGGCAGTTGAAAACTGAAACCCACAACCTCAACCAAAATGCCTTGATCACCTTCCTCCGACCACCAGAGCTGTTGTAACTCTAGCCACATCTTCGCCTGTCTGCCACGAACCAATTCCCAAAGCCCCATTACACTCGATGCACCAGAGAGAGAGAGAGAGAGAGAGGTGATCAAATTTTCCAGTTCAACCAATTCTAGGGTTATGGACTAGATCACCTCACCACCGACACCACGACCAACATTACTGCCTCCAACCATTTTTCTTAGCCACATCGTACATCCTTCCTCCCCTAGACAAAATCTTGACCCTCCAGCGATGGCCGATCACCAGAGAATCCTAAAAAATCACATTCCAGTCAACATTGAAATCCTCTTCCACTCAATTACTAAAAATCTTGATTTTGTTTTCAAAAATCCTGATTTCCAGTGATGATTCATGATATAAACTTGAATCCATAAAATTTATCATTTGGTTTTATCAAGATATTATGATTTACTACTGTATTCCTAGACTTTAGCATATTTTTAAATTTTAAAACATTGGTACATATTTTTAAATCTTAGATCGAGTTAAAAACTTAAATAATTTGTTTGAAGTCCAAGTTTGACAAAGATCAAATAAAAGAATTGAAATTTTGTTTCTAAATTTTAAATCTTGTATTAGGAACAGGGTAGCACCGAACATGCACACATATCTTAATCACACACTTCAACATATAGAAAATCACATAAATATCCTCAAGCTAGCATCAATTTTCACAGAAATTTTCACATGCAACAAGCTATAGTTTAGTTAAGCTTTTAATTTAAAAGTTTACTCACATTTTGAAGTCGAACAGAGAGCAAGCCTGTAAAATGATTCTTGCTTTTGAACTGGAATTAAACCTTGAATTTTGCTCTGACTTGCTTGATCATTTAGGTGATCTGATTTTCTTTGCAACTTGTATTTGATTCTTAGTTTGCTTTTAGGGTATTGAGATGATCTTGTTTGATCTGGACTTGAATAGGACAGAATTTTGATTTGCACTTTGAATTTTTGCTTCAGCTTTTGCTGAGATAAATTGAACTTGATTTTCATATTTTCTTTTTGTTTTAATTTCATTTCATTTTCATTAATTTTTTTTAAAAAAAACTCTTACTTACACAATTTAATTTTAAGAAAACAAATGTTGCCATTTGTTTCTTGCGTGCTATTTTAACTTACACATGTCAATACATGTTTTTATTACCTTACAAATGTAAAAGAAAACCTTTACTTATATTACTTTTTACACTTGTATATATAATTTCTATTATACTTATATTTCTTTTATGCTTAACACCTTTATATATATATACAACTTATATATATTTAAATAAAGTATGAACCCCTATTAAATCCCACTTTGCTCCATTTTATTTTAAATACCCTTTTTGAAAATCATTAGATTAAATTCAAACAAAGATTCCTATTCACAATTTACATATGTATCTATAAAAATTAGAAACGTTATCTTAAATCCAATTTATTTTGAGATATTTTCTTTTAGATTTAAATTTAAATTCAAATTCAAATTCATTTTTAATTTAAAGTCCAATTTTGAAATCAACTCAAATATATGTATGTATTAAGCAACATAAATTAAATTTGTAATCAATAATTTTATTTAAAATCTATGTATATATATACAACACAACTATAAATATAAATATTTATTTGATCAGATTCAATCGTTCAATCCATAACTCAGTATTTCTATTAATTAACCCAATTATATTATCAATTACAAATGCCTAGAAATTCGGGTTATCACGGTACAATCGTGTTTGTCTCTATAATCCATGACCTTTAAGGCTAGTCGCATGATTTTAAGGATTGGGGGTGTCGTGGTGGGCAGATGACCAGTTTTGATTATTTGAGAAATTTTGGCAATCTAAGGGTTTAGAGGTGGAGCTGTAAAGCTAGGAGGAGGCTGGGTGACGGCGAAGGCAATGGAGGTGGTGTGTAGTCACTTGTGGACAGAGGAGCTTTGACAATCTAATCTAAGGGTATAGTGGCCATGGGATTTTGGGTTCGAAAATGGAGATGGTGGTGGCTCAAGGAGGCATCGAATTCAACTTCGTGGGGTCTGGAGGTGGAGCATAACCATTGTACAATGGTGGTGATGGAGGAGGCTAGAAGTGGATGAGCCGATGGTGATTGGTGGACGAATGTAGCTGGGTGTGTTTTAAATTTGGGGATGAACGGTCAACTTTCGACTGGGGCCATTGGAGTTATTGATGATGGTGCAGGCGAGTCTAGCATGGCCAGAAGAGTTTGTGGTTGGGGTAGGTTTGGCGATCATTGGTAGGACGCGGTGCGTAAGTGGTGTGCATGTGCATGTTTCATTCGCATGACATGGTTTGGGGATTTAAGTTTAGGAAGAAGGGTGGGGAGTTGGGTCGGATTTGGGCTTTGGAAGTCAGTGGGCTTTTAATAATTTAGGTAATTAAATTATATAATTTGAAGATGTTAACTCTAAATAGAGACAACTCACCCATTTAGGTCCGTTCTACTTGCGAATTTAACATTTGATTCGTATAAACTAGTATAACACCATAGTATAATTATTTGAAACATATTATAAAGTGTATAATATTGATAATTATTAGTATTGGATTTAATTGTAATAGCATATTTAAGTCATTATATTGTGGTACTGACATTCCATTCTGCTATAATAAATTTAGTAGATTATTTGGCAAAATAAATCTCCATTCAACTATTATATTAATTTGGATATATATATACATATATACACGCCAATTAATTTATATTGGATATATAATGTGTTGGCTATCGATTGTTAATTGTGGATTTTATTTTACATATATGCGTGCTTATGTAAATGCTAGTGCTATACTTGGAAAGTTAAGTTTCTTTTCAGATATGATTTAGAAGGTTATGCAGTTATCTTAAGATGAGGTTTGGAATATTATTAATATATCTTAAATAAATATTTAGTTAATTTTTTAGGTAAACGTGATTATTATATATTTAAACTTGTTCATCTTGTTTTAAATGGGAAAGGATTTTTAATGTTGAAGTTTCGGTGATATTTTAAAACAATGTTTAAATAAAAAGTTCGATTTTTATTTTAGTATTTTTTTAACAAAAGGATTTATAAAGGAATTTTATTTAAATAATATGGATATTTTTAAATACAAGTTTCGAACATCTTTTAAAAGAGTTTTAAAAGTATTTTAAAGGAGAAAGTAATCATGGATTACAACATTGTAATAAATGTTTTCAATGAATAGAAAGAGATTATGGACTATAACACCTTTGTTAAAGTAAATGGTTTCATGGAATTCGAAAGGAAGTAAATTTATAATATGTTGTTGTTATTATTAAATAATTTGTTTGCTTTTATAAAAGAAAGTGTTTTAAAGTTGTTTGAGATTCATCGATTTAAAGGAAATTTACTTTTATAAAGAAAGAGGTTGCATCTTTAATCAAATTTTAGCTTTAACAAATAATTTTGTGAAAATGTTATAGTAATAAGTCTTCCAATTTTTTTTAAAATGTCTTTTTTAATACAGGGGATTTCTTTGTATATGCCATTACGTAGCCAAACAAATACGATAAATTAGTGCTAAAACGTTGACACGTTTTATGGAATGTAAGTCACCTTATATTTAGTATTAAAAGCTGATGAGTAGACTTTCCTCTATCCATGAGATCCAGAACCAGATTTTTTAGGCAAGCGATAGAGAAGTCTAGATGTCGAAAACATGATAAATATGAGGGAGTTAATTTCAATAAATGGATCGATATTAATTAAATATACGGAAGATACTTCATTGTATAAGTGACACCAAATTCCAAGGTATGGAAACTCGTCTATATTTTGAGAAGTAAAAATTTATACATTAAAGCAAGGATAGTTATCTAGGTTATCCGACTTCATTGTTAATCAAGGGAAATTACAATTTGAAATTGAAAAATGGTGATAAATATTGGATGTCCTATTTTTCATATGCAAATTATACTTAACCCTAATAGTAGATTGTTACATTACTAATAATTTGACCAATTTTTAACTCTGGAAATATCTAGGAGAAACACGAAACTTATATGGTACAATTATTGATGCAGCGCACCATGTGTTAAGCCATAGATCGTTTTCGAGTTATATGAAGTCGCCAGTAACTCAACTACTTAAGCCACTTTCCCTTAGGTCGCGTGCTTTAAGTCGCCAGCGACCTAGCGAGTTACTTAGTTGCTCAAGCTGCCTAGTGAATTATGCCATAAGTCGCAACATCGAAGCAGCACATGATGGTAAGTCGCTCCGGCGACCTAACGGGTTGATAAGTCGCCCTAGCGACCCTGCAAGTTTTCTGGAACCACCTGCGTGCTATCATAGCGAGCTACGACCTAACGAAGCAGCGAGCTACGAGCTACGACATAGCAAGTTAGGTCGCGTATGTCGCAAAACCTTGAATCACTCTAGAAGCATTTTTCTTAAGTCAAGAAGACCTAGGTCGCTAGAAGTTCCTTATGTCGTTGTCCTTAGGTCGCTTAAGTTTAGGTCGTTTATGATGTTAAGTTGCGTAATACTGTATTTTGTTAAGTCGTGTGATATGTATATTGTTATGTCGCATATATGTCGTAACGTGTTATGTCGCTTATATGTTGTAATTGCTTAGGTCATTTGTGCTTATGTCGTGTATTGTGTTAGCTCGTGTGTCGCGTGTGAGTAGGTCGTAGGTCGCAGGTTGTTAGGTCGGTCTGCTGAGTTGTAAAATCTCTATAAATACGGGTGTGTTGCCAGTTGTAAAAGTTAGTTTATTTTGAATAAAATTTTGTTGAGTGCTTTGTGCCTCTTTTAAAATTGGAAGTTGAGTGTGAGCTCCTTTCTCCATCTTCGGTTATTCGAGTGCGCTCGAATCAACGGATTTGAAGCCGATTCACGGAATCTCGTGCGCGAGATCAACGTCGAAGAATCGTAGATCTTCTAACACAGCATCGTGTGCGATCAACGTGTTAAAGATGGCTAGAATCTGGTATCTCGAGAGATCAACGGATTTGGGCATTTATCCTGGGTATCATCAATTCATCAGTTTATCATTGTATCGTTCCATCGTTGTTTTGTTGTTGTTGCACATTTGGTGACAAGTTTGTTAATCTGCTGCGTCAATTTGGTATCAGAGCTTGAGAATCAATTCCGAAGTTGATTCAGATCCGAAGTTAAAGCTAGATCCGAGCTAAGTTGATCGAGGTCGAGTAAAAGTTAGTTAAAGCCGAGAGCTAGAAGTTGGAGCCGTGCATCAATTTGTAAGTTGAATCCGAGTCAAAGTGTGTTTGGATTTGTTGAAGATTCGACAATGCCTCCCATAAGAGTTAATCGATTTCAAAATGTTGAAGGTGTGTATCGAAGACAAGAAGCTGAGCAGATGGAGCAACGTATCAATGAAAGGTTTGATGAAGGTATTGGAAAGTTAGAGAAGTTGATGAGAGACATAATCAAAGTCAAAGGAGAACTTCACTAGTTTCGCACCATAGTGGGAACAAAGTTTCGCCTTCAGTTTTGGGAGAAAGAGACGTGCGTGAAAGCAGAAATGTTGATGGTCCGAATCGACATCGACATACGTCAGATTTGGAGGAATCCAGTGATGGTGGTAGTAGCCTTTGTCGAAACCATGGCCAAGGACGAAGTCGAATTAGAGATTTTGAAGATGATCATCGATGGGAGTTGGGGATGAAAACAGAGATTCCAGAATTCAAAGGGGGAATGATAGCGGAAGAGTTTCTGGATTGATTATCAAATGTTGAAGAAATTTTTGACTTCAAGGAAGTACCCGAGCATCATAGAGTTAAGTTGGTTGCTACACGATTGAGAGGAAGAGCTATGGCATGGTGGCAACAAACTAAACTTACACGGGAAAGAATGAGAAAGTCGAAGATTGTTTCATGGGAAAAGACGAAGAAGTTAATGAAGGCTACTTTCTTGCCTTATAATTATCTGTCTGTTATGTATCAGCGCTTACAGAATTTGAGACAAGGGACAAAGTCGGTAAATGATTACGTAGATGAGTTCTATCAACTGATTGCTAGAAACGATATCATGGAGACGGATGAACAATTGACATCTAGATTTGTTGGAGGATTGAGAATGAAAATTCAGGATATGGTAAATATGTTTGATCCAAGATCTGTTGTTGAAGCACACCAGAAGGCTCTAGCTCGGGAGAAGCAAGGTAGAAGAGGAGGTGGTGCGCTTACAGGCACGATCAATCAGGTGAAACGGGCTAGTAGCAATACTAATGTTTCCAAGGCTGTTAGTAAACCGGTTGTCAATGAAGTTGGTAAGACCAAGGTCAACAACAATTTCAAGTGTTATAACTGTCAAGAGTTTGGTCATAAGGGCAATGAATGCCCGAAGTCTAAGAAGCGAGCGATGGTTGCTGAGGTTGAGGACGAGGCTGCAGAAATAGAATGTTCAAATTCACCACAAGCTGAGGAGTAGGAAGAATTATTGGTGGAAGACGAGGGATATTCTTTAATGATGAGGAGATCTTGCTTGACGCCAAAGCAGGAAGAGGAGACTAGCTGGTTGAGGAGTAATATTTTTCAGCCAACGTACACTATTTTGGGAAGGGTTTGTAAGTTTGTTATCGATGCAGGAAGTTGTGATAACATCATCTCTACAGAAGCCGTAAAGAAGTTAGCGTTAAAGACAGAGAAGCATCCCAAACCCTACAAATTAGCTTGGTTGAGGAAAGGGGGGGAAGTGAAGGTTAGTCGAAGAGCTTGTGTAACTTTTTCCATTTGAAAGAAGTATAAGGATGAAATTTGGTGTGACGTGGTAGATATGGATGTATGTTATTTTTTTTTGGGAAGACCGTGGCAATTCGATAAAGCCGTGCAACACGATTGTAGGACTAACTGCTATAGTTTCATGTTCAATGGCACTAGAATCACTTTAGTTCCTAAAAAGCGACAACAAAGTGAGAGCAAGTTGGAGGAAATCGAGGAACTAAAGACTCTGTTATCTTTGAAGGAGTTTGTCAATGAAGTAGAGGATGGGCTTGAAGTATTTCTGTTGATTGGACGTGAAAGTAGTGAAACGGTTGAAATTCCTGAGGAAGTTAAGCCAGTGTCGAAGGAATTTGAAGATGTATTTCCTGAAGAATTTCCGAAAGAGTTACCACTGTTGAGAGACATACAACACCAGATTGATCATGTACTGGGAGCTGTGTTACCACATAGACCACACTATAGAATGAGTCCAAAGGAAAACAAAGAGTTGAGAAGGAAGGTGGAGGATTTACTTAAACAAGGGCGCGTATAAGAAAGTTTAAGTCCTTGTGCAGTACCAGCCTTGTTAGTGCCAAAGAAGGATGGAACTTGGAGAATGTGTACAGATAGTCGAGCTTTAAATAAGATTACAGTGAGGTACGGATTTCCGATGCCAAGATTGGACGACTTGTTAGATCAATAGAGTGGAGCTGCTATCTTTTCAAAGATTGATCTGAAGAGTGGGTATCATCAGATTCGAACTCGACCAGGGGATGAATGGAAGACCGCATTCAAGACGCAGGAAGGGTTGTATGAATGGTTGGTCATGTCATTTGGTCTTTCGAATGCACCTAGTACTTTTATGCGAGTGATGAATCGGATCTTTCGACCGTTTATTGGAAAGTTCGTGGCGGTATACTTTGATGATATATTGATATACAGTGGAAGCACAAAAGAACATCTACAACACTTGCGGGAAGTGTTGATGATACTTCGCCAGGAGAAATTTTACGCGGCAACAAAGAAGTGCATGTTCATGACACATAGTGTTTTGTTTTTAGGGCATGTGTTGTCCAAGGAAGGAATCCATGTGGATCAAGGTAAAGTTGACGCAATCAAGGATTGGCCACAACCCAGGATTGTAACTGAAATGAGAAGTTTCCATGGTTTAGCATCATTCTACTGAAGGTTTATTCCACATTTCAGTAGCGTGATGGCACCGATGACAGATTGTATGAAAGGAAAGCAGTTTGTGTGGACTGAAGAGGCAAATTCTGCTTTCCAACGCATCAAGACACTCTTGACTACAACACTGATTCTTAGATACCCGGATTTTCAGTTGCTCTTTGAGCTAGATACTGATGCGTCTAAGGTTGGAATTGGTGGAGTATTAAGTCAGAAGGGTCGTCCAATTGCTTATTTTAGCGAGAAACTTTCTGGAGCCAAGACAAGATACAATACCTATGACTTGGAGTTCTATGCTATTGTTCAAGTCATAAAGCATTAGAGACATTATTTGTTTCATAAAGATTTTGTGTTATATACGGACCACGAAGCGTTGAAGCATTTGCAGGGACAGGATAAGATTGCAGCCAGGCATGCTTCATGGATCACATACTGGCAACAGTTTACATTTGTTGTAAAGCATAAGTCGGGAGTTACAAATCGGGTGGCAGATGCATTGAGTAGAAGAAATCATTTGTTGACTACGATGAGAGTTGAAGTGACGGGTTTTGAAGTATTCCCAGAATTGTTTGTTGAAGATCCTTACCTTGCTAAGATTATAGATGAAGTCGAGAAAGGGAAGACGGATGAGTATCTGTTGGTGGATGGTTTTCTCTTCAAAGGAAATCGATTGTGTATACCAGAGTGCAGTTTGTGGATGAAGATTGTGAAGGAATTGCATGAAGAAGGACATGTGGGAAGAGATCGTACCTTGCAGTTGATTTCTCAATCATATTTTTGGCCTTCCATGAGGAAAGAAGTTGAAAGATTTATGCAGAGATGTCACATATGACAAGTTTCCAAAGGGACAGCTATGAATGCAGGATTGTATATGCCATTGCCCGTGCCTACTAGATCATGGGTTGATGTGAGCATGGATTTTGTTTTGGGTTTGCCAAGAACTCAACGAGGAAATGATTCTATATATGCTGTGGTGGATAGATTTTCAAAGATGGCACATTTCATAGCTTGTAAAAAGAGCGCCGATGCAGTCCGTGTTGCTCAATTGTTCTTTAAAGAAGTTTATCGATTACATGGGCTACCTGAGACCATTGTTTCTGACCGGTATACTCGATTTCTAAGTCATTTTTGGTTGAGTCTGTGGAAGATGGTTGGGACTAAGCTGAATTTTAGTAGCGCCTATCATCCACAAACGGATGGGCAAACGGAAGTGATGAACAGATCTTTGGGAAATTTGTTGAGATGTCTTGTGAAGGATAATTTGAAGAGCTGGGATGTGAAATTGTGTCAGGCAGAATTCGCACATAATCATGCGGTTAATCGAAGTACTGGATTCAGTCCATTTCAAGTAGTATATTCAGCAATTCCGAAGGGACCGTTGGATTTGTCGACAGTTCCACGTTAGAAAAGGGTTGTTAAACGAACTTGGGATTTTGTGAACGAGTTGTAGGAGTGTCACAGGAATGTTCATGAACGATTGCTTAAGTCAAATGAGAAGCATAAGCAACTGGCAGATAAGAAGCGAAGGAGTGTAGACTTCAAAGAAGGTGATTTTGTTTACGCAGTATTGACGAAAGATCGTTTTCCAGTTGGAACTTACAACAAATTGAAAGCTCGAAAGATTGGTCCAGTAGAATCTTGAAGAAGATCAATGATAGTGCTTATCGGTTAAGATTGCCGGATCATATCCATACTGGAGACGTTTTCAACGTCAAACACTTGATTCCATATCATGGGGATAAATGTGTCGAAGAAGAAGAGAGTGTAAATTCGGGGTCAAATTTTTTTCAACCAGGGGAGGATGATGCAGCGCACCATGTGTTAAGCCATAGGTCGTTCGCGAGTTATATGAAGTCGCCAACAACTCAACTACTTAAGCCAATTTCCCTTAGGTCGCGTGCTTTAAGTCTCCAACGACCTAGCGAGTTACTTAGTTGCTCAAGCTGCCTAGTGAATTATGCCATAAGTCGCAACATCGAAGCAGCACACGATGGTAAGTCGCTCCAGCGACCTAACGGGTTGATAAGTCGCCCTAGCGACCCTGCAAGTTTTCTGGAAACACCTGCGTGCTATCATAGCGAGCTACGACCTAACGAAGCAGCGAGCTACGACCTAGCGAGTTAGGTCGCGTATGTCGCAAAACCTTGAATCACTCCAGAAGCATTTTTCTTAAGTCGCGAAGACCTAGGTCGCGAGAAGTTCCTTATGTCGCTGTCCTTAGGTCGCTGAAGTTTAGGTCGTTTGTGATGTTAAGTCGCGTAATACTGTATTTTGTTAAGTCGCGTGATATGCATATTGTTATGTTGCATATATGTTGTAACGTGTTATGTCGCTTATATGTTGTAATTGCTTAGGTCGTTTGTGCTTATGTCGTGTATTGTGTTAGCTCGTGTGTCGCGTGTGAGTAGGTCGTAGGTCGCAGGTTGTTAGGTCGGTCTGCTGAGTTGTAAAATCTCTATAAATACGGGTGTGTTGCCAGTTGTAAAAGTTAGTTTATTTTGAATAAAATTTTGTTGAGTGCTTTGTGCCTCTTTTAAAATTGGAAGTTGAGTGTGAGCTCCTTTCTCCATCTTCGGTTATTCGAGTGCGCTCGAATCAACGGATTTGAAGCCGATTCACAGAATCTCGTGCGCGAGATCAACGTCGAAGAATCGTAGATCTTCTAACACGGCATCGTGCGCGATCAACGTGTTAATGATAGCTAGAATCCGGTATCTCGAGAGATCAACGGATTTGGGCATTTATCCTGGGTATCATCAATTCATCAGTTTATCATTGTATCGTTCCATCGTTGTTTTGTTGTTGTTGCATCATTTGGTGACAAGTTTGTTAATCCGCTGCGTCAGTTATCTTCGGTGATGCTATATTTTACATATAAACTCGCGTTCTTATAGGAAAATTGATAAGGAAATCCATCCAATTAAATAGTTAAGTGATGATATCTGCTCTTATGTATTGTTTGTTTATTTTCGAAAGAACCGAAGTTGAGTGTGCTGAAAAATATCAAATGTTGGTTCAAAAAGGCCGGGATCGGATGAGCATGAGTTGTCAAAATCCACTTCAAATCGCCTAAAGCGTTCAAATATGAAATAGCTTGAAGATGATGAAATTAAAGATGGAACTCTTTGGAGTACAAGGGCTCCATGTTACTAATCCTGAGGGTGATTCCAAAACAGATGTAGTAGAAATAAGGCCTTCGGTTTGTTTATATCCTAAAGAACTTGTATGGATGTATGCTGGCATTAGAGTTTTTGGAGGGCAATATTAGAATTTCAAATGAGATGTGCTAAAGAAAAGGTAAAATGTAGCTTCAAGCATCATTGGGAATGACTAAAATAAGGGATATGCAACAAGGCTATGTGAGTCACAGCCATTAGGGTTTGGTCATCGTCCTTTTTGATAGATATTTATAGGTTTGGTATGTACATGTGAGCTTATGAGAAATGGTTGCAACGCAACTGGGGTGATGAAATATTTGGTATTATCTAGTAAGGGTAGGTCGGTCATGTGTTGGTAGGGGGTCCACGTGAAACCCTCGATACATTTTCTAGAGGTGTATTATGACAGGCGGTACCCTAATACTTATCATTGTATGCAATGCATTCTCCAATAAGTGCCTTATGGACTTAGTTGTTCCCCAATATGACAGAATATGAGATGCAAGCATTTCAGCTATATTATGTGTTTATTTAAACCCTAGACATTATTATAATATCACTGGAATTTCTAAAAAATTGGTTTTGATTATCGTAAGGTAAAAATACGTCCGTGTTTATTTCTGTCTTCGTCTTATGAGATACCATTATTTTTAAAAGATTTTATAAGTTATAACAATCCATTGATTGAGTTTCTCATGTTGGTTTACCGGACTAATCTGGGTGTTATTTTCTTATAATACTTGTGTGAGACCCAAGTATTTTTCAAGAGTTAGCTTTGGATACTTGGAGCTTAAGGAGATGAGCTAGAGCCTCTAAGATGTATTTTCATATTTTTATTTATGTTGTGTTTCTTGTTTTTATTTATCAGCATTTATAAGGATATGGTGTTATAACTGTCCAAGCTGATAATAGGTTAGACTCTAATGTTTGTTTGAATATTAAAGTTTTTCTTTGTTAAAGATCATTTTGATATTATATATTACTCGTCATGATGTGAGATTCTGTTCTGTCTTTTCTTTTCTTTCATCCTAACAATTTACTTTTCAGAACTTGGATGTTCGACAAGTGAATACCATGGATGTATTAGTGTCGACATATAAGGGTTCAAAAGGTGGGTCATCACATTTGATATCAGAACTAAAGGTTAAGCAAGAACCTTGGCTTCACTGGGGTAAACTCAAAAAGGATAGGGTAAGCAACACCTTAGAATGAGTTTGAATGTATTATATACGAGAGCGCGTACTTGTTAGTGCTATAAATATTTTTCTTTTGAAACTGATAAATGAAATAATTTTACCTACAATTATATTTTATATAAAAGAATTTTTCAAAAGAGATAAAGTTATTTTCGAATAGTTGTTTGTTAGGGAATGATGATATTCATTTATTCTCATTTATTGATTATTTACTTAAGCCTGGCCAGTTTATGAGGATTTTTGTTTAATTCAAATTAGTTATGAACATCTTGTGAATTCAGTTCAGGATTTAACTGTAAGGCGTTCGATAATAATATAGGCTTAACAAGTTTACTGTGTTCAAAAGGTTACTATAATAAAGGAATGATTTATATAAAAAAGATTTTATAAATGGAGTTTATAAAATTGCTCCATGAATAAGGAGGATTTTTAGTGTAACATCGTGGGATTTCATCGTTTGATTTTGAATATTTACTTAATTTTAAATATTTAAATAAACGAGTTTTAAAATATTAATAACTATTTTCAAATATAGAGATCATTTAAATATTTGAATTTTGAATTAAGCATTAATTAAATGGATTTAATAGCATGGATTTAATAGCCTAATTTGACTCCTTTAAATTAATAAATAATAATGGCGAGCTTGTTATTGTAAATTTATTTAGTATGATAAATAATTACAGTAAATAATAAGAACTAATTTGTTAATAAAACAACTTGTTTTTTACTGTTGTATTTTTAATTAGATTTATAGAAATTTTTCATAATTGTTAATTTGGAAAATATTGAAATTATCGTTCGACATATTTTTCGACAAACGGTGGTATTTTTTAAATTTTACAGAATAAGAAACCCAACGTATATTATTATTATTTTGGAATTGTATCACACTTTTATGCGGGATCGTATTTTTATTTTATCGTTCGCGGTTTGTATGCGAACGAAATTTTGTGTAGTGACGTACCGGAAACTTGAAAATAAACCCAAACCTATGGAGGACAATTCTTGATATTTGACTTTTTCGTATGTTTTCGTTTTTCCCTCTCTTCCTTTCTTTCCTCAATTGCTTGTAAATAAAGATGAATGGCCATTAGCTGTAAAAATAAAAATCACAAGATTTACTAAATGAAAAATTACAAAATAAGAATCTTTCAACATATATTACCTAGATCTACAAATACATACCCATTCTGTGGTTTTTGATCGTGTTGATCGAGTTTGACGTGAAGCAAGGTGAACTAGAGTTCCAATTTGTCAGAGTTAGGGGATGCATTGGGCGATGCGGCTGGTACAATTGGGTTCCTCTTTGAAAAACACACTTCTCCAAGAACTTTCATCAACTCCAGCTCACCATAGCTAAATGTGTCATTTATGGGCAAGGGAACTTGACTTCCTAGTCGTTGCAAGAAAGGGGGTACCAAGCTTGAATTTGGGGTGGTCATGGCAAACTTGTGTGTAGTGGAGCGCATAGGATCCGACGGTGTGCCGTTTCGTTGATCAAAGAAGGAGAAATCGATAGGGAAAGGAACTAAATTTTAGTTTCATCGTGCACAAAGGATACAACATGTACATGCATGAGTTAATTTTTGGGGAAGAATAATTTAAAACTAATGATGATAATTAGTTAATTAAGTAATTAATTATCTAAATTATTCCAAATCTTGTAAACTCTGTAACTTTTCTATACGAGATCGGATTTAGACATGGCATTTTGCGTTGGATTCGTATCGATATTGCCTATGTGATGAAATTTGATTTGTTGAATTTGGAGATAGTGAATTTTTTTAAGTTAAACATCAAATCAAACACAAAAGAATCAATTGGAATTTTGGTGAACTTACTCACATCTAAATAAACTCTATAGTATCTATATTGCTATAGATTATTGTTGAATGCTTAGATGATAGTTGATAGTTTTTAATGAAATATAAATTAATGATAAAATTATAGTACTTTAATTTAATGATGTTTAATGTAGTTAAATTATATACACTTTATTTGTGATATCTTTTTAGTGGAGTAAAACACTGTTCTGCTATAATGAAATTAAATAGATTATCTTGGACATCTACTAGGCAGAATAAAGAACTTCTCTATGCTTTGCAAACACTGTTCTGCTATAATGAAATTAAATAGATTATCTTAGATATCTATTGAGAAGAATAAAGAACCGTTCTATGCTTGCAAAGTAAAAAGATTATTTTTGAAGCTAATTAATATGTGGATTAATTAATAAATGGTATGTTAGTTATTAATTTCTAATTGTAGATAATAATAATAGGTTTATTATTGTTTGATTTATTTGGTTGGATTTCAATTCCCGTTTGAAAAGAAGATTGCATAAATATCATTGTTTGGCAGGAGACGTTTGTAGAGAGACCTTAAGGGGTTTCTCGCCCTTATTAATTCACAATTATTGTAACGATCCAGATTTTTGAACAATTTATAACTAATTATTAGGATTATTTCAATATTTAAATCTTGGATTTAATTCGAATAAAAATGATTTCAAAAGCTTATTTAAATTTTATTTGAAATAAGAATGATATAGAAAGCTTTTTATTTTGGAATTAAAAGTGATTAAAATTGTTTAAATAATAATTCATTTTTGTTAACGTGTGAAATTATCATTCTGGGACACTGTCTCAGATTTTGATGAAACTACTGCCATTGGATCTGGAATATTAAATTGTTGTACGCCGACGAGTTTCATAACGATCAAACATATTGTATGGTCATGCGTGCTTGGAACGCATAATTTAAAATCAAATAGAATATAATAATATTATTAATTGCCTATAAATAAGCATTGGCTGTTAAACCTAATCCCACTCTTCCCTCTTTTTTTGTTTCAAAATTTTCCTGCTGCCACCTACTTCCCCCACGCAACCAATTATTTTGAGAGATTTAGTAAATGTAATCAAACAATATTTGATTCGATAGTTTCATATTAGTTAGGGCTTCGGTCCTCCGTGCTTAATTTTGTGAGCGGTGATGGGTTATCGTGTTTGACTTTGGTCACTCGAGGTTAGGACCTGAACCTATCATCGATGGACGTGGAGTCGGGTTGATTGGAGGATGGTGTTGTGTTGCTCGAGCAAAGACGAGCATATGGTAATATTTATAGGGGTTTGGTCGCAAACTAGAAATCATGATTTTTGGGTTATCGAGTATTGTACCATGGTTGCGATTTGATAGAGATCACCGGAGTGGAAACGAATGGCATGGATGAACTCAGGTCATCAATAGGATGTCGTGGCTGGTGTTTATGGTTGCTCCAGGCCGACGAGGTAGAATGCGACATTGTGTGTAACAAACCTGTTTTCGAAGCTTTAATATTAAATAAATTTAACTAAAATAGAAATGTTTGCATTCGATTTTGATAGTTATTATTTTGGAATCAAATTATTATACTATTAAAGTTATTTAATAAAAGGTTTTGTATAATAAAATTTAAATACTTAATAAATTCATTTTTTTAATAATATATTAAAATTTGAATAAAATGTTTTAATAAGTATAAAATATTATTTTGAACTGTAAATGATTTTATATACTTAAAATCGATGAAAAGGGATTTTAATTGTTATTCCAATAATTCGATAAATTGGTGAAAATGTATAATTATTGAATTTAAATAATTTGGGTAAAATATTCGATAATCAATTATAATTGAAAATGAATCTATAGTTCAATATTGGAATTATTCATATATGAATGAAGGTATTTCAAATTTTTTAATTCAAGGAAATGTAATGGAAATCGATACGTACAAAGACCAAATTGATAATAATATGGATTATAGATTAATATATTGCATTTCTTCCCTTTTTGCACTTAAAAACCCAAATCCAATCTAATATCTTATTCCTAAAAACTCGTATTACTTCTCCTTTATTGCCATGTTCACTCCATTCCATAAATCCCCAAAAATCAAAAACCAATTCTATTTTCAGAAGAAGAAAAAACATCGATCGAAGAGTGTGGCATCGATCGAAGTGAAATAGGGGGAAACAACCAAGGCCGACGCCTCATTCATGCTAGCAGGCGAGTTATGATGGCCACGATGGAGGGAGGGCGATTGGAGAAAGCTGGACGTGTGTGCCAGTTAGGCCAAAAGGTGGAGAAGCAAGGATCGGCAGCTTATGAAGTGATGGTGGGCATGCGACGGAGGAGGGGTCGAGGTCAGGCTATTGCCTCGAGGAGGATGTGGAAGCGGCTAGTAATGGAAATGGATCTGGAAATGTTCGAGCATGGAGTCACGAGCCTAACAATGTGCATTTCAGGTCAGGAGCAACGCACGATAATGAGATCTAGGTGCAGGTGGCAGATTTCTTCTCTTCGTCAAGGTGAGATTTTTAAATCTATCTAATAGATCGAATACCTGAATTGATTGTTAGTTAGAATTATGTTTGAATAAATGGATGATTGATTAACTCATTTATTAGAAAACTGATTACAGTTAATTTCTTAGAAAACTGATCACAGTTAATTTTTAAGGGTTTTTGGTGTGATATGAATAGAACTTGATTGTTTAAATAGACTTGATATTGCTTATGCTATTGTCTGCAACTCACCTAAGCTAAGAAATCTGATCATTAGAGTTTGAAAGGTGATACGGAAACCTATGACGCCCCACCCCGAGACCCACATTAACAAAGAGTAGGACTGGTTAATACTCTATGTTAATGCGGAAAATAGGGCTAGTTAGGAGCGACCATCTATAGCTTTGTCTTAAACATCTATTAAATACGTCGATTAAGTGCTCTAATTTTTTTTCTTTCTCAAGTGGATCGACATATTCAATAAATGCTTAATACAAAACTATAGTGGCTAACCGATCTATCAGAACGAAATACAACAAAAGAATGTACAACACATCATAGAATAGTAGTCAAACATAGATATATAGATACATACACACACACACATATAGACTGATACATCCCAGTACAATAAAAAATGATACATCATAAGTGTTATAAGTACCACACTATATACAATGAGTTAAAATATAGAAACATATCAGAGTCACACAAAAAGAATACAAAACTACACAAAAGAAATACACATATATCCATGATCGAAGCATCAAAGAAAAGTCCAAAAGCGGTATCTAACCTAAATCAACTCGGTCTGACCCGAGTATAAAATACATGAATCGGTATAACTAAAACAATCAGATTAGCAAGGATAAATGAAGTATATAGGTAAAGGGATAAGGTATCTTCTCGAATGAAAAGATGCAATAGTAAGCACATATCATTACTTTAATTTATGTGGTTTAACTAAGTATAAATCCTCGAAAGAGGTAATCTCAACCATGAAATTAACTAATTATATTAAATGCCTCATATCATCGGCGTAATCTCAAAAGCCACTATAATGGTTTCACTAAACAATAACTCCTAATAGGAGATCCCAAAACTCAAACTCGCCAAAATGGCAATCATAAATACATTCTCAAAATATAGAAATCCCAAAGCTCAAAATACGCCGGAAATGGCAAACACATATATCTCCTAAAAAGGAGATTATAAATCCTACATAAACGCCAAAGATGGCAAACCCGAATCTCAAAATATAGAACTCCATAAGGAGTTCAAATTCCAAAGATGTAATCGCCACCTCGAACAGCTCAAATGGCCAAATAATCTTTGTAGGCGATACACATGGAAAATCATGAATAAATCATTGAATCATCAAAAAAGATAACACATGCTTATAAAATGGCCAAAGTCCATCAAGTACTATTCTGTCAAAATAAGGCGCCTAAATGGACAAACGTCCCAAAGGACAAAACATCACGAAGGATGATATCCCCAAGGAAAAATACGTCTCAATGGACAAACATCTCGAAGGATAACATCCCGAAGGACAAATGACCCGAAGGTCCAGTAATGGCAATACTCGAGAATGTGTCACAAACTCTCAAATAGGAACCCAAAAAGTGTTAATATTGCATCCCATGCCACACGTTCTCACTAATCGGTTTACTAACTGCTAGCCAAAACCACACCAGAAAATCAGTAAAAATATTTGCCTCATCTCATCGGTAAATACGATCGAAGGTCAAAACGTTCAAACAGACAAGTCAAGGAATTAACCGATAAAGTAAATGCATGTGTCCCACACCATGTGTTTTACTAAACTATTTATTTCTCCCTCTCATACACTCGAATAGTGCAAAAATGTGTATTTTATATAGAAAATAATTTGTCTAAGAAGACATGCTTTTAAAACAACTTTCGAAATCATTTTGGAATTTTTTTTTTGAAATTCTCTTATTATAGAGAATATATAATTTTATAGCTTTAAATTAATTTATAAATATTATATAATAATTATTTCAAAAGCCAATTTATTTTAATAATCATTTCAAAATTTATCTAGAAAAACTCATGCTCGAAATCAACGAAAAATAGCAAAAATTATCGAAATTAAACATTCGAAATCATCTCAAAATCGATTCATTTTGAATAGCAAATTCACCAAAATTCTGGCTCACCTATTGATAGGCTTCATTGCCTTCAAAATAGTTTAGAAATGTCACAAATACAAGATGCAGAAATCGAAAATCGAACAAGAAAATAAGGCAAAACACACAAAAATGCACAAGCAAAACAATACCCATGTCTGAAATCTTCTCCAGGTTCAACTTTCAGACAAAATTATTATAGCTTAATCACCACAAAATGTTTTGAAATTTGATACACACAAAGTAGAATAATCTCTATGAACTGGAAAAAGACTCATTAAATTCCAACATAAAATGGTAAAGATATGAAATTTCGAACATAGACTCAGGCCATGTTTGTAACGACGCGTAAATTTTAATGGTTTTGATAACGTTATTAATTGAAATTTTATGGGAATTTAAACGATAAAATTTTGATATATAAATTTGATATTTGGAATGCGTCCAGTTAAATATAGCAACCGGTAAATTTTCGTCCGAAAATACGAAACTTTATTTCGCGCGCAAATTTACTTCAATTTAATCAGTTAAAAAGCGACGATAATAAAACGTTTTCAAAACCAAAATATTTTACATAGAAAAATTCTAAACCATCTTTTGGGCAAGTTGTCAGTTTGTCGTTTTTCCAAATTCGGATATCTTTGGCTCCGTCGATCTTATTTTTCTGCGATTTTTATGCATTTTTCACAGTAGAAAATTCTGAATTTTCATAATTCAACCATACCACCAATATCCATATGCCGTTTAGATCGTCTCATCGTGTTGATCTCAGCGGTATATTCAATGCTGTGTTTTGGAGCCCGGTTCGCAGTGCAATCCACGGTAACGGTTAATCGTATTGGTACGACTTTTCGTTTCTTTTGACCTTTCATTATCACACCCTGTAAATTCCAATGGACACCAGCTTTTATTGTTTCCCTGAGTTCAATTCGATTGGCTTTTACTATTCCTAGTTTTTATACGACTTTGGTTTAGCTACTAAGATAAAATATTATGTTTTAATGAATAAAGTTATACATTGCTCTATTTCCTTTCATTTACTCAATTTGTGTACGTCCCTCCACACTCCATTTTTTTTCTTTCATGTCTTCCCCCTTCATGCATGCGCAACACAGCCTCCATCCCTGAAACCCGAGAACCCAGTAACCCGAGCCTTCCAAGCCGAAGCCCCTCCTCACCATTTCGCCTTCGACCGCCGCGCCCACTGCTCCATCGACCTCCTTCACCTCCGCCCTCCCGTTCACCAACCTCCTCTTCAAACTCACGCCATCCCCTGGCCGAAGAGCATTGCCAACTGCACTACTTTTTATTTTATTTTTTTCTCCACCGTGCGCCACATCACCACAACCGCCGCTGACCCAAAGCCGAACTCGCGCCTAAAACCTCCTTTTGTCTCACGCTGGTCCTCCTCCCTCTGTAGCAGCACCTCGCCTTGTCACCCATTCCACCTTACAGCAAATGTCTAACATAAATATGCCATCTTGCAAGGTAATGTAATACAAGTATCTATTTTATTAAATATTGTTTTAAAAATATTGTGTATATATAACATGTTGACAGCTGTATGCAAAGGCTTTATGCAAACTATTGTGTTTATATATAATATGTTACCTATACCTGAGTATAATATTTACAAGGCATGTATATTTGTACGTGTAACATTTTTTCACTAATATCTAAAGATATGTTACAGGAAGTTATTTAAATTTGTACATAATTGGTTATAAGCCTTAAAAAAAATTATTATTATATAATTTCGGTAGAGAAGATATTTATACAAAAATATGTTTTGTCAACATCTGGGTATGTCATGTTTATGTGTATTAAAAACAAATCTTTGTATAAATAATATACTTCAGTTTTCTAATGTATATGTTTTCATCTCTGTTATATGACTTCAGATTTTGTATATACATGTTATAATCTGTTAGATTTTATAAAGTGTACACTTGTTAGTTATAAATATTTATACAGTGAGTTGTTTGTTTTCATGATTTTTTTTAGATGCTTATAAATTGTTGAAAGATACAGCTCTTTTTCATGGATCAGTTTATTTATTTATTTATATATATTTTTTATATGTATTATATAATATTTTGGTATTCACACATTTGTTCACATGAGCTATATGGTTCGCATATTTGAAGGAAGAGTAAATGTAAAGTATATGGGGTTAGTTGTATAATTTTGATTATATAAATTTGTGTTTCTTGCATAACATTGCTGTCACTTTTAATTTAGGAAACGTGTACTTTATACATGACATATTCTCAACTTATAAAAAAAAGTGTGATGACATTAAGGCATCATTTTTGGCAAGGGCTATTCTGACTAATTCTCTTAAAGTAACAGAAATCAATATTTCTGTTTGCTTATTTTAGAGGCATTATAAGGACCTATCATTTTATATAGTGAGGATTTTATGATTGTAGCTTTTTGTGTACGGATTATAATGATAACAGTATATATATAAGTGTATATTTTATTATAAATTTATTTTATTTAATAGTCGTCTTAAATCCATATGTCCAGCTGTTTCTTGATTTATGATTTCTGTTCTCAGCTCTATCCGTTGAATTCGTGCCAATTTTCTTTGCTTGACTCAATTTCAGTATCCATATCGGTGTATGTATCCTTGTCATCATTGATACTCTCTAGCCTCGGAAGGTGAGAAATCACTCACGATTAATATTCTTTTATTTATTAAATTGGATTTCAATTGGAACGACAATTAAATATACTGCTGTTATTTATTGCACTGTTATGTATGAGTTCACCTTTGACATCTGACACCGTTATCTGTTATGTATGCAATAATAATCCAGTTTGGTTGATAATTGATTGATTGTTTGTTGTTTATATTGGATGTTATATTGTAATGTATTAAGTGATAAATATTTTGCAATTGAATTCGACGTAGATAGTTTAAAATTGTGAATCGTCATATGTGTTGAATTTGATATGTTAATTTGAATAATATGACCCCTTTTAATTCCTAAGTTAATCGACATGTAGAATTTGATAAATTATACTTTGAACCTTTGAAGATATATTGGATTAATTGTTGTAGTATTAAATTTGAAATTGAATTGAACGACAAGTGAAGAACCGTATAAATAATATTGTAATAATCCTTAATCTACATGAAATGATAGTGTAGATTCTAGAGGTAATTATATAAATTCACACAAACAACACCGTGATTTAATATGATTATTTCGGGATTATTTGAATTGATTATTGGACTGTTATTGATTGTTGTTATTGCTTGTTTATTTACTTTGACACCATCCCAGTTATCACACTGCAAGTTCCCTTTATTATGATTGATCTGGAATTGAAATTGGAATCGGGTTGAAATGATATATACCCAAATGAATTTGACCTAGGATAGAGAATTAAATAAAAATCCGATTGGTCAAATAAATTGATTTAAAAATAAAATAATGATTTTATTCGAGCGAAGAATAAGTTTTGAAATGAAGTTGGAATTTGAAATTTTTGAAAGGAAATTGTAAAGATTTAAATCTGGAACAAATATTACGTAGTAATTGATGAAAGAACGTTGTTTGAAATTTAATTATATAATAATAAAATTTGGAATTATTATTAAATAATTTGGAATTAGTAATAACTGAGTTTTGAAATTACTATGTTTGGAATCGTCTAATAATTAAATTTGAAATTATAATTAAGTTTGAAATTATAATTAAGTTTGAAATTATTAAGTTGAATTTATAATTAAGTTGAAATGATTTGATAATTAAGTTTGAATTCATAATTAAGTGGAAATGAATTAATAATTAAGTTTGAATTTATAATCAAGTTGTAATTATAAAGTTTTGAAATTATTAATAATCAAGATTGAAATTATTCAATAATTGAATAAGATTTAATTATTTGATAATTGCATAAAAATTGAATTCTTTGATAAGAGAAATTGAACTTTTGGATAAGTGGATTTGAACTTCGTTAATAAATGAAATTGAGTTTCTTTATTTATTAAAGTTTTAGGAAAATTGTTTAAGTAAGTTAATAAGTGAAATTGAAACTTCTCGAATATGTGAAATTTAGTTCTTTATTAATTGAGTTTGAAATTTATAACGAAGTCAATAAATAAGTGAAAATTTAACTTCTTTAACAAGAAATAAAATGTGATTTATTGAAATGAATGAGATTTATTGAAATAATGTAAGACTTGTAATTTAAAGAATTGATTTGACGAATTTAATTTATTTCAGTTTGAAGTTTTGATATAATTAAGCTGAACGTAAGTAATTGATTTGAATGAATTGGAATTTAAATAGAAGTTGTTTTGAAGGATAAATTTACTTAACGAATATTGAATGAAATCTATAAATGAATTTAAATTGACTAGAATGAAATTAAACCATTTTAAATGATTTCGGAATGAAACTTATATACGAACTTGAATCAATATTTAAATTGTTTAAATAAAAGTTGAAATCGAATTATAAGATTTTGAAATGGTAATTTTGGAAGTTTGAACGTACATTTTGGAAATTGATTTAGAAAGACAAACAAAATGATGGTTTACGAATTCTAATTGAAATTGAAATTGATTTGGTTTTGAAATTTATTAAACGACCAATCGGTGTAATAATTACGAAAGTTATTAAAGAGACCGGAATCGGTTATGGATATACTCTCTATCTAAACCGAAAACCACTTTAATAACTGTACGTGGAGTTGTGATCCAGAATGAAGTGTCTGGAATGATGTACGTGATGACTGAAGAAAGAGAACGATGATGGATATCCTTGACACTTGTGTCAAATTGGAAATGACTAAAATCAGGAGCCGTGTCGGGCCAAATGGGGTTAGCCACCTCGAGTGAACACACTTCTTCGTAACTACTACTCATTACTTGTGATTGATTGGTGCACCCTCGGAATTTCAGGAGTGTTGTTTCGCGGTCTTGTGATCGCTGCGGCGATGCGTTCTCACCAGTCCGGATCAGGCGAACGATAGTTTCACTACCTTGGGTATTGCCTCATGTGCCTTGTCATACTTGTATCCCTATATACGCGACCACTACGAATTTGTTTTGTGTTATACCTATGGAGTACTCCCTGATATTCCACTAGTTTACGGTGGAGTTTACAGTGCTGTATAGACTATGACATTATATGAAAATGTGTTAAGGGGGATAATGGTAACGCCTTAATACTATTTTGATATTTATATTAATGATAGACATTATCTATTTAGCGTACACTACTACATAGTAGATAGTTTAACGGATCCTTAGAGGATGGTGATTCCAACATCCTTTGAGTTACTTGTATTTCAATTGTTATTTCACTTGAGTTGGATTTATTGATATAAGAATATTAATCCTGATCGAGTGTTTTGTGTTTTGCTTTACGCTCGGGTCAGACTGAGAGTACCAGCTTTCGAGGCTCACCTTTGAAGTTGGAGCTTCGCTTGGAGATCCAGCTATCTTCCCAGCTTTCAGATATTCAGTTGATTCTAGTGATGTATTCTGATTTTTGTATTCGACTATTGTATTCGAGACTTCTGTTGTAACTTGTGTAAACTCTGATGTATCTTATATATTTATATAGTAGCTTCATGAACTACTATCTCTTTTACTTCCGCTGCATATTATTACTCTGTGTCTGTGATTCTGTGATTACTTATTTATTGTATATCTGAGTTTTGCCAAATTTAAATTAACAATTCGGTATTTTGAATTATTCAAGTCCGACATGTGCGGATGCGAATAGTCAAAAATAGCGGGTCGTTACAGTTGGTATCAGAGCTTTTGGTAGCTCTAGGCAAAACTTAGCATATATAGTAAATGTATTTACAGAATCACTCCCACTCGAGTTTCAATCTCTTCCTTTTGACTCAATTCCTTTGAATTTTGGAACGTTCCCTCGGTTTCAAAATTCATTCATATCCCTCGCTATTTATCTTCTTTTGATTCTGGAGTACCCCATAACTCCACTTCGAATGATCTTTATAGTGAGTCGGCGGTCTCGCCAATCCCAAATTTATTTGTAAATAAGTGAAACTCCTTTACAATAGACATTGATTTACCGAAGATTTCTGTATCCTTGGTTTACGGTACTATCTACCTCCTGCTATACCTAAATTCTATCTCTTGAGATCGAATGTTGATTTACCTCGGAATTCAGCATCGATCTTATTCTTGAAGTTACGGTCGGTCCGGTGAAGGTTGCCCGTGAATTAAATAAGCTTATCCATCTCCTGATTCTGTTAATTGAATTATCTTACCTTCTATTCGAACTTATTATCGAATCAAAATTCTCTTTGATTTGATTTCCATCAAATTAAATCTCTATACTTATTTTGAAATCCATCCTTGTATCGTCAAGCGAGAAAGTGCATTTGTAAACAAATATTTAAATGTGTTTGATATTAATGTTGTGTTGTTTGAGTTGTTGATGTTGATTTGGGTTTTCGATCGATTCGTCTGATCAACGCTATCGATAGGATTTCCAAAACACTTGAACAGAGCAAACTGACATAATAGTATTTTCGAATTTGGTAAATAAAATAGTATTGAATGATTTTATTATATATAAGTATAAATTTTCTAAAATTAAATAGTTAATGAATTGATTGTTGAAAATAAAATTTTTGTTTATTGTTGTAAACCATTGACTATTGCAATATAAATAAATGAATTTGTAACTTGAGTATAATTTGATTGAAATTTGAAGTAAATTTAAATTAGAACTTGAGAATTTAATTTTCGGTGATTTCAATTTTGATTTGAAAGCTTTGAAGTCTATAGTATTTAAAATATTTCAAATAGAAATCATTTCAGAGAATGTTAAAAGTTTAAATCAGCGCTCTTCTCTTTGTCGCTGGAAAATAATTTCGATGATGACGGCCGCATCATTGACATTCATTTTCGAGTTTCGAAGTGGAGAGACTATTCTGTAGCTTTGCTACGGTTTGTTTTGAAAAATAAATTGATTGAATTTCTTAAAGTATGATTTGATTTGTAAATATATATATATTGGTATATGATTAAATCTGATTCGATATATTATACATATATATTTATTTATCTATAAATAAACTTAAAGTTACTCGGTATTTAATTCTTAAATTTATGTTAAAGGATAATTTCAATTATAAAATGAAATTGAAGTTTTGAATAAAGGTTTAAGCCTGAATAATTAAATTAGAAATTTTACTTTTATAATACTCGATTACATTATATAACTTACCTAAATTTTCAAAAGTTAACTATGTAGTCGAATATTATGCGGTAGAAAATGATATCAAAGGAATCTATAAAAATATTGAGTAGTTATAATAAATGTAAATATACTTAGTATATATGTGATAGGATATATTAAGTAGAATAAATTTAATAATTTGGAATAAGAAGAATTAGAATTTTTCGAATAAAGTATGATTATAATGAATGACTATTCAAATTCATGATCTTTGAAATTGTTAATTTAAGAAAATTGGATAATATATTATATAAATTGTCTTTATAAATAAATTGTGAGTGCGTATAATAAATGTTATTCACTTAAATTTTAAATTTTAAAATGTTAATTTAAATGAATAATAGGTATGATTAATAGAAGAAAGATTTATTTTGAAAGTTAATAAATTGAATTAAATCAACTTAATGAGATATCTTGAATTAATTGAATTTAAATTGAATTTCGCTTTGAAAGAAACCTTTTATATCTAACATTTATAAATGAGAGCTTAAATAAATATAATGGAAACCTTAAATTTAACAAACAAATTGTTGTATATAAATTTATTTAAATTGAAATTTATATGGTCCGAACTAATTATTCATTCTATTTCTCATCCTATTTTTCTTCTGGTTGTTTCTATTCTCCTACCTCCTTCCTTTTCGGGGACGAAAAGTTTTGAGTGGGGGAGAGTGTAACGACGCGTAAATTTTAACGGTTTTGACAACGTTATTAATTGAAATTTTATGAGAATTTAAACGATAAAATTTTGAAATATAAATTTGATATTTGGAATGCGTCCAGTTAAATGTAGCAACCGGTAAATTTTCGTCCGAAAATACGAAACTTTATTTCGCGCGCAAATTTACTTCAATTTAATCAGTTAAAAAGCGACGAAAATAAAACGTTTTCAAAACCAAAATATTTTACATAGAAAAATTCTAAACCATCTTTTGGGCAAGTTATCAGTTTGTCGTTTTTCCAAATTTGGATATCTTTGGCTCCGTCGATCTTATTTTTCTACGATTTTTATGCATTTTTCACAGTAGAAAATTCTGAATTTTCAAAATTCAACCATACCACCAACATCCATATGCCGTTTAGATCGTCTCGTCGTGCTGGTCTCAACGTTATATTCAATGCTGTGTTTTGGAGCCCAGTTCGCAGTGCAATCCACGGTAACGGTTAATCGTATCGGTACGACTTTTCGTTTCTTTTGATCTTTCATTATCACACCCTGTAAATTCCAATGGACACCAGCTTTTATTATTTCCCTGAGTTCAATTCGATTGGCTTTTACTATTCCTAGTTTTTATACGACTTTGGTTTAGCTACTAAGATAAAATATTATGTTTTAATGAATAAAGTTATACATTGCTCTGTTTCCTTTCATTTACTCAATTTGTGTACGTCCCTCCACACTCCATTTTTTTTCTTTCGTGTCTTCCCCCGTTCATACGTGCGCAACACAGCCTCCATCCCTGAAACCCGAGAACCCACTAACCCGAGCCTTCCAAGCCGAAGCCCCTCCTCACCATTTCGCCTTCGACCGCCGCGCCCACTACTCCATCGACCTCCTTCACCTCCGCCCTCCCGTTCACCAACCTCCTCTTCAAACTCACGCCATCCCCTGGCCGAAGAGCATTGCCAACTGCACTACTTTTTATTTTATTTTTCTTCTCCGCCGTGCGTCACATCACCACAACCGCCGCTGACCCAAAGCCGAACTCGCGCCTAAAACCTCCTTTTTTCTCACGCTGGTCCTCCTCCCTCGGTTGCAGCACCTCGCCTTGTCACCCATTCCACCTTACAGCAAATGTCTAACATAAATATGCCATCTTGAAAGGTAATGTAATACAAGTATCTAGAAATATTGTTTTAAAAATATTGTGTATATATAACAGGTTGACAGCTGTATGCAAAGGCTTTATGCAAACTATTGTGTTTATATATAATATGTTACCTATACCTGAGTATAATATTTACAAGGCATGTATATTTGTACGTGTAACATTTTTTCACTAATATCGAAAGATATGTTACAGGAAGCTATTTAAATTTGTACATAATTGGTTATAAGCCTTAAAAAAATTATTATTATATAATTTCGGCAGAGAAGATATTTATACAAAAATATGTTTTGTCAACATCTGGGTATGTCATGTTTATGTGTATTGAAAACAAATCTTTGTATAAATAATATACTTCAGTTTTTTAATGTATATGTTTTCATCTCTGTTATATGACTTCAGATTTTGTATATACGTGTTATAATCTGTTAGATTTTATAAAGTGTACACTTGTTAGTTATAAATATTTATACAGTGAGTTGTTTGTTTTCATGATTTTTTTTAGATGCTTATAAATTGTTGAAAGATACAGCTCTTTTTCATGGATCAGTTTATTTATTTATTTATTTATATATTTTTTATATGTATTATATAATATTTTGGTATTCACACATTTGTTCACATGAGCTATATGGTTCGCATATTTGAAGGAAGAGTAAATGTAAAGTATATGGGGTTAGTTGTATAATTTTGATTATATAAATTTGTGTTTCTTGCATAACATTGCTGTCATTTTTAATTTAGGTGTAACGACCCGCTATTTTGGATTATTCGCATCCACACACGTCGGACTTGAATAATTCAAAATACCGAATTGTTAATTTAAAATTTGGCAAAACTCAGATATACGGTAAATAAATAATCACAGAATCACAGACACAGAGTAATAGTATGCAGCGGAAGTAAAAGAGATAGTAGTTCATGAAGCTACTATATAAATATATAAGATACATCAGAGTTTACAACAGAAGAGTAACACGATACATCAGATACAAATCAAAATACATCACTGGAATCATCGAATACTGGAAGCAGAATAGATGGCTGGATCTTCAAGCAAAGCTCCAACTCCAAAGGTGAGTCTCGAAAGCTGAACCACTCAGTCTGACCCGAGCGTAAAGCAAAACACAAAACACTCGAGTCAGGATTAATATTCTCATATCAATAAATCCAACTCAAGTGAAATAGCAATCGAAATACAAGTAACTCAAAGGATATTGGAATCACCATCCTCTGAGGATCCGTTAAACTATCTACTATGTAGTAATATACGCTAAGTAGATAATGTCTATCAGTAATCTAAAATATCAAAATAGTGTTAAGGCGTTACCATTATCCCCCTTAACACGTTTTTATACAAGCATCATAGTCTATACAGCACTGTAAACTCCACCGTAAACTGGTGGGATATCAGGGAGTACTTCATAGGTATAGCACAAAACAAATTCGTAGTGGTCGCGTATATAGGGATTCAAGTATGACAAGGCACATGAGGCAATACCCAAGGTAGTGAAACTACCGTTCGCCTGATCCGGACTGGTGGGAACGCATCGCCGCAGCGATCGCAACACCGCGAAACAACACTCCTGAAATTCCGAGGGTGCACCAATCGATAACAAGTAATGAGTAGTAGTTACGAAGAAGTGGGTTAGCTCGAGGTGGCTAACCCCATTTGGCCCGGCACGGCTCCTGATTTTAGTCATTTCCAATTTGACATAAGTGTCAAGGCTATCCAATATCGTTCTCTTTCTTCAGTCATCACGTACATCATTCCAACCACTTCATTCTCGATCATCACTCCGCGTATAGTTATTAAAGTGGTTTTCGGTTTAGACAGAGAGTATGTCCATAACCGATCCCGGTTTCTTTAATAACTTTCGTAATTATTACACCGATCGGTCGTTTAATAAACTTCAAACCACATCAAATTCAATTTCAATTTCAATTCGTAAATCAACATTTCGTTTGTCTTTCTAAATCAATTTCCAAAGTTTACGTTTCAAAACTTCCAAATTACAATTTCAAAATCTAATAATTCGATTTCAACTTTTATTTAAACAATTCAAATATTGATTCAAGTTCATATATAAATTTCATTCCGAAATCATTTAAAATGGTTTAATTTTCATTCAAATCAATTTAAATTCAGTTATCAATTTCATTCCATATTCATTAAGTAAATTTGTCATTCAAAACAACTTCTATTTAAATTCCAATTCATTTAAATCAATTGCTTACGTTCAACTTCATTATATCAAAACATCAAATTGAAATAAATCAAATTCGTCAAATCAATTCTTTAAATCACAAGTCTTACGTTAATTTCGATAAATCACATTCATTTCAATAAACCACATTTTATTTCTTATTAAAGAAATTCTATTTTCACTTATTTATTGACTTCGTTACAAATTTCAAACTCAATTAATAAAGAACTAAATTTCACATAATCGAGAAGTTTCAATTTCACTTATTAACTTACTTAAATAAATTTCCAAAAATTAATAAATAAAGAAACTTAATTTCATTTATTAACGAAGTTCAAATCCACTTATCCAAAAGTTCAATTTCTCTTATCCAAGAATTCAATTTTTATTCAATTATCAAATAATTCAATCTTATTCAATTATTAAATAATTTCAATCTTAATTATTAATTTCAAAAAATTTATAATTACAAACTTGATTATCAATTCAAACTTAATTATTAAATCATTTCCACTTAATTATGAATTCAAACTTAATCATTAAATCATTTCAACTTAATTATAAATTTAACTTAATAATTTCAAACTTAATTATAATTTCAAACTTAATTATAATTTTGAAATTAATTATAATTTCAAATTCAATTATTAAATAATTTCAAACTTAATAATTTCAAAACTCGATTATTACAAATTCCAAATTATTTATTAATAATTCCAAATTTAATTATTAAATAATTAAATTTCAAACAACTTTCTTTCATCAATTACTACTTTAATATTTGTTTCGGATTTCAATCTTTACATTTTCCTTCCATAAAATTCAAATTCCAACTTCATTTCAAAACTTATTCTTTGCTCGAATAAAATAATTATTTTATTTTTAAATCAATTTATTGACCAATCGGATTTTATTTAGTTCGCTATCCTAGGTCAAATTCATTTGGGTATATATCATTTCAACCCGATTCCAATTCCAATTCACAAATCAAAGCATAGTAATGGGAACTTGCAATGTGATAACAGAGATGGTGTCAAAAGTAAATAAACAAGTAATAACAACAATCAAACACAATCCAATAATCAACTCAAATAATCCTGAAATAATCGTATTAATTCACATTGTTATTTGTGCGAATTAATATAATTATCTCTAGAATCTACACTATCATTTCATGTAGATTAAAGGTTATTACATTACGGTTTTTCCACTTGTCGTTCAATTTCAATTTACATTTCAATACTACAACAATTAATCCAATATACACTCAAAGGTCTAAAGGGTAATTTATCAAATTCTATGTGTCAATTGACTTAACAATTAAAAGGGGTCATATTATTCAAATTTACTAATCAAATTCAACACATATTGTCGATTCACATTTTTAGACTATCCTACGTTAAATTCAATTGCATAATATTTATCACATTATACATTACAATTTAACATCCAATATAAACAACAAACAATCAATCGATTATCAGCCAAACAGGATTATCATCGTATAATTTACAAATAATGGTGTCAGATGTCAAATGTGAACTAATACGTAAATAACAGTGCAATAAATAACAGCAGCATATTTCAATTGTCGTTTCAATTGAAACCAAATTTAATAAATAGAAGAATATTAATCGTGAGTGATTTCTCACCTTTCGAGGCTAGAGGATTTGACGATGAAATCGAGTTACAAATCGAAGTACGAATCCCAAATCAAAGTTAGATCGACACGAATCACGGACAAGCTGATAAATAGTAAGTCGAGAAAAATTAATAAAACCCGTTTAATATAAACTGAATATACACACATTATTACTATATTATAAATATTATTTGTTTTTTTTTCTTTTCTAAAATAATTCTAAATCATATTTTATTTTTAAGCACGTCATAACAGCGAAATATATTTAGTTTCGAGATGTCATATATACACTAACATGTATATACTCTTTATTAGAATAAAACACAATAGACTTATCTAAATAATGGCAACTATTACATACATATCTTAACATATAAATACTGTGGCCATAACCTTATAGAATCTCTTTATGTAAAACAATTTTTATAACAACACAAGTCTTCATATAGAATTACTAGAAAATATACATGCACATCATGTTGTATCACTGACATATACTATATGTATATAACATATAAAATCTCGACGCGTCATATACTACTGTAAAGCACTTGCAACAAATTGATTTATATAATATGAAATAGGTACATATTCCATGCTAAAAAAACCATATATATCAATTTTATATAACTGGTACATATATGTCTGAAATACTGACAACAGACAATCTACTTATAAATATTTATTTTCTTTCTAAAACATCAAATAAACAAACTGCTCCCTCGATATATTATATACCATATCATGTTTAAAAATCAATACTTAGAATTTTATTATCAAACAACATAAAATTACATATACATACTCTTAAAAAAATGAACAAATAAATAAATAACAAATATACATACTCACACACACTTCATCCCATCCTATATGTACACACACCGCCATTCACTATACGCAATAGTAAAAATCACTTCTATATATATAAATCTGCGTCTTTATGTATTATAGGTTACTTTATACAACTAGTATGAAAAACAGCCTGTATCATATTACAACTTAAATATGCCAAAGTACTTTAGAATATAAAATAAGTGATACACACGTATAGCAATAGAATAAATATATATATAATTTAAATAGATATACAGAACTGAATATTTGCAAAATGAATATGTACGCAACTTAATATTTATATATATAAACAACAAAACTATTATAATATATACAACATAAAACTTATATACTTAAAATAACAGTGTTCTTCATAAGATTTGAAACCTGCCTGCCTATATAACAGATTATACAAAATATCGTAACTATATATATATGCAAACTAACTTACATACACAGATTTTTATTTTATAACTTTATATATATACTATGAAAACAATACAGATTTGACTAAGGAAAACCCTTGTGTTTGAACACATATACACATACTGTGATATTCATTCTTCAACTTTAAGCAAAATCCACTACTGATATATATAATTATAAAACGTATCAACTCATGTATAAATAAGGGTATATAAGTATATACTTACACCTATGCAACAGAGTGGAGTGATTGTTGCCGCTAGCACCGGAAGGAAGAGACACGGGTGGAATGGTGCTGACGTGGTCGCTCTGCGTTGGAGCGAAGGCCGAGTCTCAGGTGGTCATCAGCCGTGTTGCTCGCGCACGGCAGCTGGGAAGAAAGGACGAGGAGGGTGAGAAAACCGAGGCGGTAGCGGATCAAGGAAGGTGGAGCGGTGGTCTTGGATCGATCTGACCCAGGTGGTGGGTTGCGGCACTTGCACCAGTGGCAGAGAGGGCTGATGATGTGGCAATGAGGTGAGTGTGAGAGCACATGCTCATGTAGAAGGAAGGAACGTGTGTTTGAGGAACGGAAAGGCTTTCTCTTGTTTTGTTTTCTCATTTTTTTTTTATATTTACGGTAAAAAGAAGGTGAGAAGAAGCGGTTGGTGAGGTGGCAGTGACAGGCTGGCCGAGGAAGATCTGGGCGTGGAAATAAAGTGGAGGAGGAAGTGGGGTCTTCGGGTTAGGAGGGAGAGCAGGTGATGATTTGTTTTGTTGCTAGGCATGCAATCTGTAAGGAAGACATGAAATGGGAGCCACCAAATCAAATTCATACTTTTGCTCTTTTACAAAGTTGTTGGGAACGAACAGAATAAATTGGTTTCAACTTTTCTTTCAAAGCAAATGAAATGGACCATCAGATTTTGAACATCAGTTGGACAACCAAGAGTCAATATTAATTTATTTTATTTTTTGGGAAATGTTAACGTTAATGGCTGTTTGAATTGGTTAGGTGAAAATGAATGGTCACCAACATTCCAATGGCCAAATTGCGGAACCGATATGAAAATAGATCTGTAGATTTCACTGTTTTCCAGACTTAGAAATTTACAATTGAATATACCATAGAGATCAGCTCAACGAGACGGTCAAAACCGTACACTGATATCTGTGGTATGATTGAATTATAAAATTCGAAATTTCTACTAGTGGAAAATGCATAAAATTCGTAGAAAAATAAGATCGACGGAGCCAAAGATGTCCGAATTTTGAAAAACGACAAACTGACAACTTGCTCAAAAGATGGTTTAGAATTTTTCTATGTAAAAATATTTTGGTTTTGAAAATGTTTTATTTTCATCACTTTTTAACTGATTAGATTGAAGCAAATTTACGTGCGAAATAAACTTTCATATTTTCGGACGAAAATTTACAAGTGGCTATCTTTAACTAGATGCATTTCAAATATAAAATTTATTTTTCAAAGTTTTATCGTTACAACTTCATAAAATTTCAGTTAAATACGTTACTAAAACTGGTTAAATTTTCGGGTCGTTACACTCTCCCCCACTCAAAACTTTTCGTCCCCGAAAAGGAAGGAAGTAGGAGAATAGAAACAACCAGAAGGAAATAGACTGAAAACGAAATAAACAATTAGTTCAACCATATAAATTTCAATTTAAATTAATTTATATTCGACAATTTGTTTCTCAAATTCAAGATTTTCATTAGATTGATTTGATTATACATTTATAAATGTTGGGTACAAAAGGTCCTTTTTTTTATATAAATGAAATTCAATTTAAATTCAATTAATTCAAGATACTCCCTTAGGTTGATTTAATTAAATTTATTAACTTTTCAAAACAAATTTTTTTTCTCTATTAATCACACCTATTCTTTATTTAACTTATTATTTCATTTATCTCCGTAAACATTTTATAATTAAAATTTAAGTGAATAACATTTATTATACAAACTCACATTTTTATTTATAAAGGCAATTTATATTATATATTATCCAATTTTCTTAAATTAACAATTTCAAAGATCGTAAATTTGAATAGTCATTTATTATAATCATACTTTATTCGACAATTTGATTCTTCTTTATTCTAAATTATTATGAAATTTATTCTACTTAATATATCTTATCACATATATATTAAGTATATTTACATTCTTTAAAACCACTCAATTTATTTATAAATTCCTTTAACGCATTTTATACTGTATAATATTCAATTACATAGTTAACTTTTGAAAATTTAGGTAAGTAATATATAATGCAATTTAGTATTATACAAGTAAATTTCTAATTCAATTCTCTCGAGTTTAAATATTAACTCAAAATTTTGGTTTCATTTATAATTGGAATCATCATTTACACAAATTTTTAGAATTAAATTTCCGATTAATTTCAAACAATTTAGAGATAATTATGTATATACTATATATATATATATATATTAAATGAAACTATATTTAAATTAATATACCTATATACTTATAAATCAAATCATACTTAAGAAATTTAAACCGATTAAATTTCCAAAACAAAATTTTAGCAAAGCTACGAATTCGTCTTTCCACTTCGAAACTCGAAAATGAATGTCGATGATGCGGTCGCCATCACCGAAATTATTTTCCAGCGGCAAAATAAGAGAGCACTGATTTTAACACCTAAATTCTTTGAAAACCATTTATATTCGAAAATATTTAAATAATATACATTTTAACACTTTAAATCATAATTCAAAATTATCGAAAATTAAATTCTCAAATTCTTTATTTATATTCATTTTAAACTCCAAATCACATATAACCAAGTTTATAAATTCATTTGTTTATATGTTAGTCAAATCAATGGTTTACAAAAACAGTAATTGAAAAACAAGTATTTTCATTTCTAACAAAAATTCATTAACAAATTTAATTTCAGAAAAATTTATACTTATATATAATATAATCATTCAAAAATTTCATTTACCAATTTTGAAAACGATATTATGTCAGTTTGCTTTGCTCAAGTGTTTTAGAAATTCTATCGATAGCGTTGATCAGACGAATCGATCGAAAATCTAAATCAATATCAACAACTCAAACAACACAATATATAAAACATTTAAATATTAGTTTATAAATACACTTCCTCGCTCGACGATACAAGGATGGATTTCAAAACAAGGATTGGGTTTTGAGTTTTGATGGACTCAAATTAAAGAGAATTCTGATTCGAATTCAAGTTTGAAAGAAAAGATAAGATGATTCAGTTAACAGAATCGGGAGATGGATAAGCTTATTTAACTCAAGGGCAACCCTCCGGGTCAACCGTGACTTCAAGAATAAGATCGATGCAGAATTTCGAGGCAAATCTACATTCGATCTCAATAAATAAAATTCAGGTATAGCAAGGAATAGGTAGCATCGTAAAGTGAGGATACGAATCTCCGGTAAATCGATGTCTATTATAAAGGAGTTTCACCCCTTTATAAATCATTCGAAGTTTGGCGAGACCGCCGATCTATTATAGATATCATTCGAATTGGAGTTATGGGATACTCCGGAATTCAGAAGAATACGAATAGTGAGGGACAGGAATGAATTTCGGAACCGAGATAATGTTCCAAAATTCAAAGGAATTGAGTCAAAAGGAAGAGATTGAAACTCGAGTGAAGTGATTCTGTAAATACATTTACCCTATATGCTAAGTTTTGCCTAGAGCTACCAAAGCTCTGATACCAACTGTAACGACCCGCTATTTTGGACTATTCGCATCCGCACACGTCGGACTTAAATAATTCAAAATACCGAATTGTTAATTTAAAATTTGGCAAAACTCAGATATACAGTAAATAAGTAATCACAGAATCACAGACACAGAGTAATAGTATGCAGCGGAAGTAAAAGAGATAGTAGTTCATGAAGCTACTATATAAATATATAAGGTACATCAGAGTTTACAACAGAAGAGTAACACGATACATCAGATACAAATCAAAATACATCACTGGAATCATCGAATACTGGAAGCAGAATAGATGGCTGGATCTTCAAGCAAAGCTCCAACTCCAAAGGTGAGTCTCGAAAGCTGAACCACTCAGTCTGACCCGAGCGTAAAGCAAAACACAAAACAATCGAGTCAGGATTAATATTCTCATATCAATAAATCCAACTCAAGTGAAATAGCAATCGAAATACAAGTAACTCAAAGGATATTGGAATCATCATCCTCTGAGGATCCGTTAAACTATCTACTATGTAGTAATATACGCTAAGTAGATAATGTCTATCAGTAATCTAAAATATCAAAATAGTGTTAAGGCGTTACCATTATCCCCCTTAACACGTTTTTATACAAGCATCATAGTCTATACAGCACTGTAAACTCCACCGTAAGTTGGTGGGATATCAAGGAGTACTCCATAGGTATAACACAAAACAAATTCGTAGTGGTCACGTATATAGGGATTCAAGTATGACAAGGCACATGAGGCAATACCCAAGGTAGTGAAACTACCGTTCGCCTGATCCGGACTAGTTGGAACGCATCGCCGCAGCGATCGTAACACCGCGAAACAACACTCCTGAAATTCCGAGGGTGCACCAATCGATAACAAGTAATGAGTAGTAGTTACAAAGAAGTGTGTTAGCTCGAGGTGGCTAACCCCATTTGGCCCGGCACGGCTCCTGATTTTAGTCTTTTCCAATTTGACATAAGTGTCAAGGCTATCCAATATCGTTCTCTTTCTTCAGTCATCACGTACATCATTCCAACCACTTCATTCTGGATCATCACTCCGCGTATAGTTATTAAAGTGGTTTTCGGTTTAGACAGAAAGTATGTCCATAACCGATCCCGGTTTCTTTAATAACTTTCGTAATTATTACACCGATCGGTCGTTTAATAAACTTCAAACCACATCAAATTCAATTTCAATTTCAATTCGTAAATCAACATTTCGTTTGTCTTTCTAAATCAATTTCCAAAGTTTACGTTTCAAAACTTCCAAATTACCATTTCAAAATCTTATAATTCGATTTCAACTTTTATTTAAACAATTCAAATATTGATTCAAGTTCATATATAAATTTCATTCCGAAATCATTTAAAATGGTTTAATTTTCATTCAAATCAATTTAAATTCAGTTATCAATTTCATTCCATATTCATTAAGTAAATTTGTCATTCAAAACAACTTCTATTTAAATTCCAATTCATTTAAATCAATTGCTTACGTTCAACTTCATTATATCAAAACATCAAATTGAAATAAATCAAATTCGTCAAATCAATTCTTTAAATCACAAGTCTTACGTTAATTTCGATAAATCACATTCATTTTAATAAACCACATTTTATTTCTTATTAAAGAAATTCTATTTTCACTTATTTATTGACTTCGTTACAAATTTCAAACTCAATTAATAAAGAACTAAATTTCACATAATCGAGAAGTTTCAATTTCACTTATTAACTTACTTAAATAAATTTCCAAAACTTAATAAATAAAGAAACTTAATTTCATTTATTAACGAAGTTCAAATCCACTTATCCAAAAGTTCAATTTCTCTTATCCAAGAATTCAATTTTTATTCAATTATCAAATAATTCAATCTTATTCAATTATTAAATAATTTCAACCTTAATTATTAATTTCAAAAAATTTATAATTACAAACTTGATTATCAATTCAAACTTAATTATTAAATCATTTCCACTTAATTATGAATTCAAACTTAATCATTAAATCATTTCAACTTAATTATAAATTCAACTTAATAATTTCAAACTTAATTATAATTTCAAACTTAATTATAATTTCAAAATTAATTATAATTTCAAATTCAATTATTAAATAATTTCAAACTTAATAATTTCAAAACTCGATTATTACAAATTCCAAATTATTTATTAATAATTCCAAATTTAATTATTAAATCATTAAATTTCAAACAACTTTCTTTCATCAATTACTACTTTAATATTTGTTTCGGATTTCAATCTTTACATTTTCCTTCCATAAAATTCAAATTCCAACTTCATTTTGCTCGAATAAAATAATTATTTTATTTTTAAATCAATTTATTGACCAATCGGATTTTATTTAATTCACTATCCTAGGTTAAATTCATTTGGGTATATATCATTTCAACCCGATTCCAATTCCAATTCACAAATCAAAGCATAGTAAAGGGAACTTGCAATGTGATAACAGAGATGGTGTCAAAAGTAAATAAACAAGTAATAACAACAATCAAACACAATCCAATAATCAACTCAAATAATCCCGAAATAATCGTATTAATTCACATTGTTATTTGTGCGAATTAATATAATTATCTCTAAAATCTACACTATCATTTCATGTAGATTAAAGCTTATTACATTACGGTTTTTCCACTTGTCGTTCAATTTCAATTTACATTTCAATACTACAACAATTAATCCAATATACATTCAAAGGTCTAAAGGGTAATTTATCAAATTCTACGTGTCAATTGACTTAACAATTAAAAGGGGTCATATTATTCAAATTTACTAATCAAATTCAACACATATGTCGATTCACATTTTTAGACTATCCTACGTCAAATTCAATTGCATAATATTTATCACATTATACATTACAATTTAACATCCAATATAAACAACAAACAATCAATCGATTATCAACCAAATAGGATTATCATCGTATAATTTACAGATAATGGTGTCAGATGTCAAAGGTGAACTAATACGTAAATAATAGTGCAATAAATAACACCAGCATATTTCAATTGTCGTTTCAATTGAAACCAAATTTAATAGATAGAAGAATATTAATCGTGAGTGATTGCTCACCTTTCGAGGCTAGAGGATTTGATGATGAAATCGAGTTACGAATCGAAGTACGAATCCCAAATCAAAGTTAGATCGGCATGAATCACGGACAAGCTGATAAATAGTAAATCGAGAAAAATTAATAAAACCCGTTTAATATAAACTGAGTATACACACATTATTACTATATTATAAATATTATTTGTTTTTTTTTCTTTTCTAAAATAATTCTAAATCATATATTAATTTTAAGCACGTCATAACAGCGAAATATATTTAGTTTCAAGATGTCATATATACACTAACATGTATATACTCTTTATTATAATAAAACACAATAGACTTATCTAAATAATGGCAACTATTACATACATATCTTAACATATAAATACTATGGCCATAACCTTATAGAATCTCTTTATGTAAAACAATTTTTATAACAACACAAGTCTTCATATAGAATTACTAGAAAATATACATGCACATCATGTTGTATCACTGACATATACTATATGTATAAAACATATAAAATCTCGACGCATCATATACTACTGTAAAGCACTTGCAACAAATTGATTTATATAATATGAAATAGGTACATATACCATGCTAAAAAAAAACCATATATATCAATTTTATATAACTGGTACATATATGTCTGAAATACTGACAACAGACAATCTACGTATAAATATTTATTTTCTTTCTAAAACATCAAATAAACAAACTGCTCCCTCGATATATTATATACCATATCATGTTTAAAAATCAATACCTAGAATTTTATTATCAAACAACATAAAATTACATATACATACTCTTAAAAAAATGAACAAATAAATAAATAACAAATATACATACTCACACACACTTCATCCCATCCTATATGTACACACACCGCCATTCACTATACGCAATAGTAAAAATCACTTCTATATATATAAATCTGCGTCTTTATCTATTATAGGTTACTTTATACAACTAATATGAAAAACAGCCTGTATCATATTACAACTTAAATATGCCAAAGTACTTTAGAATATAAAATAAGTGATACACACGTATAGCAATAGAACAAATATATATATAATTTAAATAGATATACAGAACTGAATATTTGCAAAATGAATATGTACGCAACTTAATATTTATATATATAAACAACAAAACTATTATAATATATACAACATAAAACTTATATACTTAAAATAACAGTGTTCTTCATAAGATTTGAAACCTGCCTGCCTATATAACAGATTATACAAAATATCGTAACTATATGTATATGCAAACTAACTTACATACACAGATTTTTATTTTATAACTTTATATATATACTATGAAAACAATACAGATTTGACTAAAGAAAACCCTTGTGTTTGAACACATATACACATACAGTGATATGCATTCTTCAACTTTAAGCAAAATCCACTACTGATATATATAATTATAAAACGTATCAAGTCATGTATAAATAAGGGTATATAAGTATATACTTACACCTATGCAACAGAGTGGAGTGATTGTTGCCGCTAGCACCGGAAGGAAGAGACACGGGTGGAATGGTGCTGACGTGGTCGCTCTGCGTTGGACTGAAGGCCGAGTCTCAGGTGGTCATCGGCCATGTTGCTCGCGCACGGCAGTTGGGAAGAAAGGACGAGGAGTGTGAGAAAACCGAGGCGGTAGTGGATCAAGGAAGGTGGAGCGGTGATCTTGGATCGATCTGACCCAGGTGGTGGGTTGCGGCACTTGCGCCAGTGGCGGAGTGGGCTGATGATGTGGCGATGAGGTGAGGGTGAGAGCACATGCTCGTGCAGAAGGAAGGAACGTGTGTTTGAGGAACGGAAAGGCTTGCTCTCGTTTTGTTTTCTCAATTTTTTTTTATATTTACGGTAAAAAGAAGGTGAGAAGAGGCGGTTGGTGAGGTGGCGGTGACAGGCTGGCCGAGGAAGATCTGGGCGTGGAAATAAAGTGGAGGAGGAAGTGGGGTCTTCGGGTTAGGAGGGAGAGCAGGTGATGATTTGTTTTGTTGCTAGGCATGCAATCTGTAAGGAAGACATGAAATGGGAGCCACCAAATCAAATTCATACTTTTGCTCTTTTACAAAGTTGTTGGGAACGAACAGAATAAATTGGTTTCAACTTTTCTTTCAAAGCAAATGAAATGGACCATCAGATTTTGAACATCAGTTGGACAACCAAGAGTCAATATTAATTTATTTTATTTTTTGGGAAATGTTAACGTTAATGGCTGTTTGAATTGGTTAGGTGAAAATGAATGGTCACCAACATTCCAATGGCCAAATTGCGGAACCGATATGAAAATAGATCTGTAGATTTCACTGTTTTCCAGACTTAGAAATTTACAATTGAATATACCATAGAGATCAGCTCAACGAGATGGTCAAAACGGTACATGATATCTGTGGTATGATTGAATTATAAAATTTGAAATTTCTACTAGTGGAAAATGCATAAAATTCGCAGAAAAATAAGATCGACGGAGCCAAATATGTCCGAATTTTGAAAAACGACAAACTGACAACTTGCTCAAAAGATGATTTAGAATTTTTCTATGTAAAAATATTATGATTTGAAAACGTTTTATTTTCATCACTTTTTAACTGATTAGATTGAAGCAAATTTACGTGCGAAATAAACTTTCATATTTTCGGACGAAAATTTACAAGTGGCTATCTTTAACTAGATGCATTTCAAATATAAAATTTATTTTTCTAAGTTTTATCGTTACAACTTCACAAAATTTCAGTTAAATACGTTACTAAAATTGGTTAAATTTTCGGGTCGTTACATTAGGAAACGTGTACTTTATACATGACATATTCTCAACTGATAAAAAAAAGTGTGATGACATTAAGGCATCATTTTTGGCAAGGGTTATTCTGACTAATTCTCTTAAAGTAACAGAAATCAATATTTCTGTTTGCTTATTTTAGAGGCATTATAAGGACCTATCATTTTATATAGTGAGGATTTTATGAATGTAGCTTTTTGTGTACGGATTATAATGATAACAGTATATATATAAGTGTATATTTTATTATAAATTTATTTTATTTAATAGTCGTCTTAAATCCATATGTCTAGCTGTTTCTTGATTTATGATTTCTGTTCTCAGCTCTATCTGTTGAATTCGTGCCAATTTGCTTTGCTTGACTCAATTTCAGTATCCATATCGGTGTGTGTATCCGTGTCATCATTGATACTCTCTAGCCTCGGAAGGTGAGAAATCACTCACGATTAATATTCTTTTATTTATTAAATTGGATTTCAATTGGAACGACAATTGAAATATACTGCTGTTATTTATTGCACTGTTATGTATGAGTTCACCTTTGACATCTGACACCGTTATCTGTTATGTATGCAATAATAATCCAGTTTGGTTGATAATTGATTGATTGTTTGTTGTTTATATTGGATGATATATTGTAATGTATTAAGTGATAAATATTATGCAATTGAATTCGACGTAGATAGTTTAAAATTGTGAATCGTCATATGTGTTGAATTTGATATGTTAATTTGAATAATATGACCCCTTTTAATTGCTAAGTTAATCGACACGTAGAATTTGATAAATTATACTTTGAACCTTTGAAGATATATTGGATTAATTGTTGTAGTATTAAATTTGAAATTGAATTGAACGACAAGTGTAGAACTGTATAAATAATATTGTAATAATCTTTAATCTACATGAAATGATGGTGTGGATTCTAGAGGTAATTATATAAATTCGCACAAACAACAATGCGAATTAATATGATTATTTCAGGATTATTTGAATTGATTATTGGATTGTTATTGATTGTTGTTATTGCTTGTTTATTTACTTTGACACCATCCCAGTTATCGCACTACAAGTTCCCTTTATTATGATTGATCTGGAATTGAAATTGGAATCGGGTTGAAATGATATATACCCAAATGAATTTGACCTAGGATAGAGAATTAAATAAAAATCCGATTGGTCAAATAAATTGATTTAAAAATAAAATAATGATTTTATTCGAGCGAAGAATAAGTTTTGAAATGAAGTTGGAATTTGAAATTTTTGAAGGAAATTGTAAAGATTTAAATCTGGAACAAATATTATGTAGTAATTGATGAAAGAACGTTGTTTGAAATTTAATTATATAATAATAAAATTTGGAATTATTAATAAATAATTTGGAATTAGTAATAACTGAGTTTTGAAATTACTATGTTTGGAATCGTCTAATAATTAAATTTGAAATTATAATTAAGTTTGAAATTATTAAGTTGAATTTATAATTAAGTTGAAATGATTTGATAATTAAGTTTGAATTCATAATTAAGTGGAAATGATTTAATAATTAAGTTTGAATTTATAATCAAGTTGTAATTATAAAGTTTTGAAATTATTAATAATCAAGATTGAAATTACTCAATAATTGAATAAGATTTAATTATTTGATAATTGCATAAAAATTGAATTCTTTGATAAGAGAAATTGAACTTTTGGATAAGTGGATTTGAACTTCGTTAATAAATGAAATTGAGTTTCTTTATTTATTAAAGTTTTAGGAAAATTATTTAAGTAAGTTAATAAGTGAAATTGAAACTTCTCGAATATGTGAAATTTAGTACTTTATTAATTGAGTTTGAAATTTATAACGAAGTCAATAAATAAGTGAAAATTTAACTTCTTTAACAAGAAATAAAATGTGATTTATTGAAATGAATGAGATTTATTGAAATAATGTAAGACTTGTAATTTAAAGAATTGATTTGACGAATTTAATTTATTTCAGTTTGAAGTTTTGATATAATTAAGCGAACGTAAGTAATTGATGTGAATGAATTGGAATTTAAATAGAAGTTGTTTTGAAGGATAAATTTACTTAACGAATATTGAATGAAATCGATAAATGAATTTAAGTTGACTTGAATGAAATTAAACCATTTTAAATGATTTCGAAATGAAACTTATATACGAACTTGAATCAATATTTAAATTGTTTAAATAAAAGTTGATATCGAATTATAAGATTTTGAAATGGTAATTTTGGAAGTTTGAACGTAAGTTTTGGAAATTGATTTAGAAAGACAAACAAAATGATGGTTTACGAATTCTAATTGAAATTGAAATTGATTTGGTTTTGAAATTTATTAAACGACCAATCGGTGTAATAATTACGAAAGTTATTAAAGAGACCGGAATCGGTTATGGATATACTCTCTATTTAAACCGAAAACCACTTTAATAACTGTACGCGGAGTTGTGATCCAGAATGAAGTGTCTGGAATGATGTACGTGATGACCGAAGAAAGAGAACGATGATGGATAGCCTTGGCACTTGCGTCAAATTGGAAATGACTAAAATCAGGAGCCGTGCCGGGCCAAATGGGGTTAGCCACCTCGAGCGAGCACACTTCTTCGTAACTACTACTCATTACTTGTGATTGATTGGTGCACCCTCGGAATTTCAGGAGTGTTGTTTCGCGGTGTTGCGATCGCTGCGACGATGCGTTCTCACCAGTCCGGATCAGGCGAACGATAGTTTCACTACCTTGGGTATTGCCTCATGTGCCTTGTCATACTTGTATCCCTATATACGCGACCACTACGAATTTGTTTTATGTTATACCTATGGAGTACTCCCTGATATCCCACTAGTTTACGGTGGAGTTTACAGTGTTGTATAGACTATGACATTATATGAAAATGTGTTAAGGGGGATAATGGTAACGCCTTAACACTATTTTGATATTTATATTAATGATAGACATTATCTATTTAGCATACACTACTACATAGTAGATAGTTTAACGGATCCTTAGAGGATGGTGATTCCAACATCCTTTGAGTTACTTGTATTTCAATTGTTATTTCACTTGAGTTGGATTTATTGATATAAGAATATTAATCCTGACTCGAGTGTTTTGTGTTTTGCTTTACGCTCGAGTCAAACTGAGAGTACCACCTTTCGAGGCTCACCTTTGGAGTTGGAGCTTCGCTTGGAGATCCAGCTATCTTCCCAGCTTTCAGATATTCAGTTGATTCTAGTGATGTATTCTGATTTTTCTATTCGACTATTGTATTCGAGACTTCTGTTGTAACTTGTGTAAACTCTGATGTATCTTATATATTTATATAGTAGCTTCATGAACTACTATCTCTTTTACTTCCGCTGCATATTATTACTCTGTGTTTGTGATTCTGTGATTATTTATTTACTGTATATCTGAGTTTTGCCAAATTTAAATTAACAATGTTGAATTCTGCCCAGGTCGGAAAACCGTCTTGGGTTCAAATTACATGCATGAAATAGGTTACCAAACGACCTTAGATTGAATTGAAAATCGGTAAACACATAGAAGAAAACTTAAAATTTCAAATAAAAAAAGAATCGATGAATTCTGACAGGAAATGAAAAAATACGCTATCTCAAACATGTACTCAGGCCATGTTTGCGGCAGCTTAGAAAACGGAAATGTGTGCAGGCCTGAAAACCATCTTGGGTTCAACTTACAGGCATGAGGCAGAGGACTAAACTACCTTAGATTTTATTGAAAATTGGTATGCACATAGTAGAAAACTTCAATTTAAAATAAAAAAGAATCAACGAATTTCGATAGGAAATGAAAAAGATACGCTACCTCAAACATGAACTCAGGCCATGTTTGCAGGAGCTCAGAAACAAAAATGTCTACAGACTAGAAAACCATCTCGGGTTCAAATTACGGGCATGAAACAGAGGACCAAACGACCTTAGATTGAACTGAAAATAGGTATTCACATAGTAGAACATTTTAACTTTCAAATAAAAAAAGAATCAATGAATTTCGACATAGGAATATGATGATACGGTCATACAAAGAAGCAACTCCAAGTTGTTTTTACTGTGAACTAGAAGACAAGAATACATGGTTACAGTAATCGATTTCTTAGCATTTTCTTAGCTTGTATTCCTTTGCTTCAGCTAGAGAATGTGAGTTTAGCACTCACCTTTGAAATTTTGAAGATTAATTGAGAAAATTTGGTGAAAATTGAAGAAAATAGGAAGCTTTCCTCTTAAGATAGCTTCCACAGGTTGTAGAAACACAATATACATACATGCAAACCCAACAAAAGAAAGTACAGTTAATCCAACATCTCAAAAAATAGAAATTGATGAAAATATCTTTGGTTTATAGTGATTACCTGTGAAAATAGTTTTACTTTGATAATTTACAGCAAATAATTGAAGCAATTTTGGAGTTTTAAAGCTTAGGTTCAAAGAGGAATAGTTTCTTCTATTTTTCGGTTGAGAAAAATTTATAGTAAGCATAAAGTAAAGAGGAGAGAAAGAAGTTTCCCTCTTTTCTTTACTGATTATGTTAGAAAGTGGGATTGACTAAATAACAAATTAATTAACCCAAGAAAATTAAATTATCACCAAAATCACAAATATACTTATGCTATTGATAAACAACAACATATTTTTACATAATTTTAACATAACAAAATTATAGAAACATATTCTCATGTTTAACAAAACATTTGACAACAAATAAAAAGATAATCTAGATATAGAAATATTTTTTATTACCAAAAACATTTATTTTTAAATAAATATACAATTTACACAAATATTTACACAAAACACTATTTTTATCTCCAAAAATTACACATTATTTTCTTGTGTAATAAAATACAACAAACCATATTTTCATCATTACTTCATCCAAAATTTATTTTTAAACCAAATTCCTTCTTTTTATTTATAATATACACATATTAAGATCAAATACTTCATTTAAAAATCAATAAAAGAAGCATTTAGAAATATTTACCAAAATTATTGCATTTCACTAAACAAAAATCTTATTTCACTCATTATTAACATTAAAAACCAAAATAAAGTTTCTAAAACTTTATTTTCACATTTTAAATTTAAAATCCTTTTTTATTCCAAATAAACAATTTAAATTCTCAAATTTATTTTCATTTCGCAATATTACATTATAACTACCGTTATAATTTAATATTATAGGTAATCACCAAAACCAGGGTTGTTATAGACTTCCCACTTATAAAATTTTTAGAGAAGAGTTGTATTCAACGCAAATAATTTCATCAAGCAAAAGAAATTAGATAGCTTAAGTTTAAAAATTCTCACCATCGATATGAGAAGACAGAAATCTTGGATATGATCGCTCGATAAATTCTTTTGTTTCCCAAGTGCAGTCGTTGGGATTAGCAGACCATTGAATTTTCATGAGCGCCACTTCCTTATTTCGAAGGCGTCTCACCTACGAAGCAAGAACATGAATAGGTTGCTGCACAATGGATAGATTGGGTAAGATCTCAAGTGCTTGCAAACAAGGAGAATCGATGACAGAATCATAATCTCGAAGACACTTCCAAAGCTGAGAGACGTGAAACGCGTCGTGAATACCAGATAAATGAGATGGAAGTGATACTCTATAAACCATAGGGCCAATACATTTAGTAATAGGAAAAGGTCTTATAAAGCGAGGAGCCAATTTTCCAGTCCGACTTAAATGCATTACCCCCTTCAATGGAGATACACAGATATACAAAAAGATCACTGGCAGAGGACTCGAGAGGCTTCCTACAGTTGTCCGTGTAGGATTTCTGATGGCTCTTTGCCTCTTTCATTCTCTGACGGATAAGAGCAATCTTCTCTGAAGCTTTACGAATAGAACCGGGGCCTAAAATCAGTTTCTCCCCGGATTCCTGCCAACAAGAAGATGATCAACATGACCTTCTGTATAGGGCTTCGAAAGGAGCTATACTGATACTGGACTAAAAGTTGTTGTTGTAGGAGAACTCCACAAGTGCTAAGTGGTCCTTCCAAATAACATCAAAATCAAGAATACAAGCATGAAGAAGATCCTCGAAAATCCGATTCACCCGTTTAGTCTGTCCATCAGACTGCGGATGATATGCTGTGCTGAGATTATAACATTATAAATGCCTAGGGGCACGTCTCGGTAGGGGTTCAAAATTTTAAGTTACGTAATCGAGACAATTTGAAAATTTAAATAATATTTGTATATTGACTTGACCATTCCATTCACATCAGCCTACACAAACTTATTTTCAGCCATCATACCTATCACTGTAACATTTCAAGTACACGTCCTCTTCTCTTCAAATCAATTCATATCAAATTATTCAATACACACGGCCCCCTCTTTCTTCCTTTTAAAACCCAACCTAGTTCTTCCTTCATTCAAAATTGAAAACCGCACATTCTCCTTTTCCCTCTTTAATTAGAAATCGAGTTTGTGCAAAATTTTAAAAAAAAACTATGGGATTGAAACCGCAATGAGGCACGACCATAGCGCGATGGCAAGGAAGGGGATCGCCTAGAGCACGACGTCGAGGTGGACGCGTGAATTCTTGTGTTCGATTTTAGGGTTTACTCGATTTAGGGAGGAGAGGAAACGATGATGGTGAGGTGCACAAGTGGTGGCATGACGAAGGAAGGAGGCGAGATGGTGGCAGTAGTTGAGGCGAACGTGACCGTGTGAAAAAAAATGATGAATGCGTGAGGGACTGGTGGAGAGAGGAAGTAGTGCTAGAGGCGAGGCTGGGCAGTTAAGTCATGGAAATCGGTTGGAGGTCCAGTTCACAGTGGTGGTGACGGTGATCGATTGAAGGCGATGCTAGGGTTTCAATTTAGAAAATAAAAATATAACGGCTTAGATCTGATCTCCTAAAAGCAACGGCTTAGGATGCTTGGAAACGAGATTAGCAGCAGGGTTAGCAACGTGGTAAGGTTAATTATATTTATTAATTAGTAATTAGTCTAAATTTAACAAGTATTTGATTGATTATAATTAAATTGAAATCGTAAATTTATATAATTTGACATTTTCTTATACGAGGGTCAATTAAATGGAATTAGCCATTTGGATTCGCAGCCGCGGAATATATGCAGTGGAATAAAAAATAAAAATTGGAATGGATTTCAATTAATAATAAAGGTGAGTAAATATCACTTATTTGGATTGCTAGTGTTCAATTTAAATATATAAAAAATTATTGATTGCTTGGTCAAATTGATGATTACTGGATTTAGTCGGACGATACACACACACACACACATATATATATATACATATATGTGCGTGTGTGTACACATAGTAGTATATATTCGTAGTATGAATAATATTCCTGCATATTTTAGCGGATGAGACCCTATGCGTCCCGCATAATAGCAGATGACCCCATATACTGCGATATCCCCCTCGAGGTGGGATTGGTATTTTTATTTGTACTAACATCTATGGATGCAGAGAAACAAGTTGGAGGGATCCAACTAGATTCCTCAAAATTTATATTGATTATTTTTCATATACAAAAATATATAATGTGTTAGAATAATCTGTTAAAGATTATTGTTGTGATTTGAATTATTGGATGCTATAGTAGCACCGGCCTTAATTTTGTTATTTTAAATACCATAAATATTATTTTTGAAATTTTGAAGGAATTAAAAGGGGATTTTGGATATAAAAATATTATATAGAAATTTGGTTATTTTAAAAGAGATTGATTTGGGTTAAAAAATTGATTTGGAATTGAACTTAATTATTCGTCAAATATTTTAATTAGAATTTAAGAAAATATTAATTATATAAAGGATTTTAACTGTGGAATTTTTAAGTGATATTCTGGAAAATTAGAAAAAGAGTTGAAATCGATAATTTAAATAAATTGATGAAATATATGGAAATCATTAAGAAATGGATTTATAAAAATGAGATTTCATAAACGAAATTAGTTTTATAAACAAGTAAAACCCAAAGGAGTAATAAAATATATAAATGATGTTTATAAATAAGGGAAATGATAATTTTTGATAAATTGGAATAAAAATTTATAATGTGAATTTATACCGAGATATGGGAATAGTTTTGGGGAAAATAGTAGAATCTATTTTTAGGAAAGTGAAATAGCTAGGGAGTTGGAAAGGAAATCGATGTGTTGTGAATCGAGAGGGATCTATAGAGTGGAATTGGTTATTAAAAATATTTTTAAATATATATATATATATATATATATATATATATATTCGCAAATTAAATTTGTTTTAAAAGGTAAATTTTACTTATTTAACTATGAAATTTTAAACTAGCTAATATTGGGATATTTCAGAAAGTGGATTATTCAAATACAAGTCCTTATTGAAATAAATTCTAACTTTTATACATAAATCAATTAGTTTTAATTAAGGATGGATTGAAAAATGAGTTTGTTTGCGTAAAAAATGGCCACAAACACCCAATACCGTGAAAGCACCAGTGTATGAATATAAGTCAGCGATATTCAAACACAAATCACAGATCTCAGCAAATAACTCAAATACGTTTGCACAAAAGATGGGCAAAAAACTCCAAGTCGTATGATTTAGTTGATTTTATGTTGTTCGTAGTGATTTAGGTGGTTTATGCAAATGCGTAAAAAGCAGGGACTAAACTGTAAAAGACACACAGATTTATAGTGGTTCGGCCAGAATGTGCCTACGTCCACTTTATATGTTATTCTCCTTTTCCGATCCGATTACAAGTACAAAGCTTGTAGTACAAGTGTATGAAAGTTGTTTGAAAGTTCCTTCCCGGTTTGAGCTCTCAAACTTCTCCCCCATTGTTGTACCCCTGCCCCTCTATTTATAGAGTGAGGCTGGGGGCAGGGGTCTTGGATGCATATAGCTGCTGGTGGGCCTGGGCTGCTGCAATCTGGCCTGGCACATCTGGTTCGGCATGGTCTTGGACCGGTGGTAGGTGGTGGGTGAGTTGGTTGGGCTAGGCACTAGAGTTGTTTGGTTCGGAGGAGTGCCGGTCCGGTGATGGATATGGTGGACCGGCAGTGGGTGGACCGGTAGTAGGAGAGAGTGGTTGGTCGGTCCGGTGAGGCTCTGGACCGGTGGAGGCTGGCTTTGGTTCGGTAGGAGGGGAAGTGGAGTTGGTTGGTGGTGAGAGGGGAATGCCGAATGACCTTCACTTGGGAGTGCCGAATGACCTTCACTTGGGAGTGCCGAATGACCTTCACTTGGGAGTGCCGAATGACCTTCACTTGGGAGTGCCGAATGACCTTCACTTGGGAGTGCCGAATGACCTTCACTTGGGAGTGCCGAATGACCTTCACTTGGGAGTGCCGAATGGACTAAGGGAAGGCCGGATGTGATTTTACATTACACTACGGAATGTAACTTTAAACCCTTGATACCGAATGGAGTTTTATCCTTGAACCATGAGTGAAATCCCGACCTCCATCATTCCTTGTCGATATTCCGGTTTTGACCAAAAAATGGGATAACACTTTGCCCCCCAAAACATGCCTTGTGATAACAAGGCGTGTTTTGAATAGTTCCGAATCCAATATCCAAAGTTCATAGCCACATTGCCAGAGTAGATCATCCTTGACTGCTCCGAGTCGATATCCAGTTCCAAATCCAACAACCAAAGCTTGAGCCAATTCCATGTCCATCCGAACTCGACAACCGAGTCCCAAACCATCCTTATCCAATAGCCAACAACCGAATCCAGGACCTCTTTGGGTCGATGTCCAAATTTATAACCTCTCCGGGCTCTTGCCAAGCGCAATCCACACTTGACGGTCGTGATCCAGTGTCCCTGGGCGTTGAGCTAACCTCTCCGGGTTCTTGCCAAGCGTAGTCCACACTTGACGACCTTGGCCCAGTGTCCCTGGGCGCTGTATAATGCCATGGCTTAAGTCCTAAGCCGAATCCTGGTCTCTCCGGACCCTTGCCGAGCACAGTCCATACTCGACGACCTGAAAATAACAATTGATAATATAGGGCCTAAGTCCTAGGCCGAATCCTGGTCACTCCGGACCCTTGCCGAGCATAGTCCATACTCGACGACCTGAATGAGTCAATTTACCACGTTCGGGCAAAGAGACTCACCCCTTGCCAGGCATAATCCATACCCGACGACCGTTTATCAAAAATCAGATAAAAATCTAATCAAGATCCAATCCAAAATCCGAATACAGAATCCAAAATCAAAATCCAAATCCAAAACCAGAAAACCAAAAATCCAAATCGGCATCCAAAACCGAAAACAATCATCAAAGGAAAATCCAAATCGAAAAGCAGGAAAAAACTAGGAGCTCAATCCAAGCTCCAAAACCGAAAACCAAAAAGGAAAGCAGTGTCCAATCCAAAAGCAAAAGTTAAGTTTCACAAACTATAGCATTGCAGTTTATTGTCATTCAGAGCATGCCTAGGGGCTATCTCCGTCCCCGTACATGTGTAAATGACTTGGTTGCTTGCCAATAGTTTGCTACTTATTTCATATTAACCTGGTCAAGGGACGATCAACCGACCATCATTCCTGGGCCTCCCACCATCGTAGCTTGAGGTAGGCGGCGGTTGCTCCTGCCTCGCCGTTGCATTCCGCGGTCCAACATATTGCGGCAGTTGTCCATTCCTTACATGTTCCTCAATTATGTCCTTTAAGTGCCTGCAGCTGTTGGTGTCGTGTCCATCCAAATCATGAAAGAGACAGTGCCTTCCTGATGTCCTTTCCCGTTCTGTTGGTTCTCTCCTAGCCGGCCTCCGGTAGTGAAGGCGATTTCGAGTATTCAGGTATATCCGCTCCAGTGTCTCGTTCAATCCTGTGTATGTGGAAAACTTTGGATCCTTCCATTGCTTCCTAGCATTTCCAGAATCACTGTCCAACTTCCTTTTTCCTTTGTTTTTATCCGAACCATTGCTGGATGGTCCTCCCCCCTCAACCGCGTTAACCTTTTTCAGCTTTAAATCCGTACTCGCATCTTCTTGTCGAAGGAACCTTTCTGCCTCATGAAAAAATTCGTCGAGATTCCGTGGGGGATCTCGTATCAGAGATACCTTGAAATCCGAGTTCTCCCTGACTCCTGATACTGCTGCCATTAAAACCATCGATGGATCGGGCCGATCCACCGAAGCAACTGCGGCACTGAATCGAGTTAGAAAAGCTCTAAGCGATTCATCCATCCTTTGCCTTACCGACGTCAATGTCATCACATTCTTCGGTCTCTTGACATGAACCCGAAACTGTCCCAAAAACCTTTTCACCAATTCCCTCCAAGTCCTGATAGATCCTTCTTCCAGCTGCCTGAACCACATTGCAGCTAAGTCCGTCAAGTACAAAGGGAAGCATCGGGCCATCACCTCCTCCGATGCCCCCAGCACCTCCATGTGTCTGGTGTATCTCATCAAGTGATCCGTAGGGTCTTCCTTGCCATTGTATGCCTCCACGCTAGGTAGCTTGAACTTAGGTGGATTCTGAGCCATCCTTATTTCCCGGGTGAACGGACTCCTGTTTACTCCTTCCAAGTCTCCGTTGGTCAAACCACCTCGCACAGTCTTCCTGATTATATCTACCAATCCACCGTTATCTGTCGGGGGTTGCCCCCGAGGGAACTCCGGTACATACTCTTCGTGTGGCTCGTTAGCAGCAACGTTGGTTCTAGCCTGTTGAACTCCTTCCAAAGGTTCTCCTGTGTTGAATCCTGTGGGCCTGCCCCCAAGCCCTTGTTGATTGCCGCCTGGCTCCGTATCCTGTCCTTCATTGGGTTCCATAACCCTAGCTTCTTGTCCTGCATCCACAGCCGTTGTAGCTGTTCCTAGGTTCTGCATCCCTGCAACTCTCATTTGCTCCAAGAAAGTTTGCATCATTTCCTGTTGACTTTTCAGCAACCTCTCTTGCAGTGAATTTGTTATGGCTTCCATTTCATCCCGGGTTATATAGATCGAAGCCGGTCCTTCCTCACCTCCGGAGGATGCTTGTTGACTTCCTCCTTGTTGGCTTCTCTCAGCCCTTAGCCTTCTACTGCTTTGCCTAGTCATTGTCTTCCAAATCCAAACTTCTATCTGATGTAGTGGGAGCTGGTCCTTCTCAGTGAAAGCACCAAAATGTTTGCGTAAAAAATGGCCACAAACACCCAATACCGTGAAAGCACCAGTGTATGAATATAAGTCAGCGATATTCAAACACAAATCACAGATCTCAGCAAATAACTCAAATACGTTTGCACAAAAGATGGGCAAAAAACTCCAAGTCGTATGATTTAGTTGATTTTATGTTGTTCGTAGTGATTTAGGTGGTTTATGCAAATGCGTAAAAAGCAGGGACTAAACTGTAAAAGACACACAGATTTATAGTGGTTCGGCCAGAATGTGCCTACGTCCACTTTATATGTTATTCTCCTTTTCCGATCCGATTACAAGTACAAAGCTTGTAGTACAAGTGTATGAAAGTTGTTTGAAAGTTCCTTCCCGGTTTGAGCTCTCAAACTTCTCCCCCATTGTTGTACCCCTGCCCCTCTATTTATAGAGTGAGGCTGGGGGCAGGGGTCTTGGATGCATATAGCTGCTGGTGGGCCTGGGCTGCTGCAATCTGGCCTGGCACATCTGGTTCGGCATGGTCTTGGACCGGTGGTAGGTGGTGGGTGAGTTGGTTGGGCTAGGCACTAGAGTTGTTTGGTTCGGAGGAGTGCCGGTCCGGTGATGGATATGGTGGACCGGCAGTGGGTGGACCGGTAGTAGGAGAGAGTGGTTGGTCGGTCCGGTGAGGCTCTGGACCGGTGGAGGCTGGCTTTGGTTCGGTAGGAGGGGAAGTGGAGTTGGTTGGTGGTGAGAGGGGAATGCCGAATGACCTTCACTTGGGAGTGCCGAATGACCTTCACTTGGGAGTGCCGAATGACCTTCACTTGGGAGTGCCGAATGACCTTCACTTGGGAGTGCCGAATGACCTTCACTTGGGAGTGCCGAATGACCTTCACTTGGGAGTGCCGAATGACCTTCACTTGGGAGTGCCGAATGGACTAAGGGAAGGCCGGATGTGATTTTACATTACACTACGGAATGTAACTTTAAACCCTTGATACCGAATGGAGTTTTATCCTTGAACCATGAGTGAAATCCCGACCTCCATCATTCCTTGTCGATATTCCGGTTTTGACCAAAAAATGGGATAACAGAGTTATTAATGTTTTATTTAAAAGGGTTTTTATGTTTCAAACAATTATTTGAACACGTTTAAAAATTAATTATTATTCTTTAAAATACTTATTTAATATATACATATAATGTTGAATGATTTAAATTATTTACTTATTTATAAACTTTCTCTTGAGATGTGAAAACGAATATGATTTTAGAAGTGTAAATAGATAGACGAGATCATAAGTGAGCATAATCGACTTTGGAAAATGTAAAGGAATTAGTATAAATTCCGAAAATGTAGGAGATAGGATAAGAAAACTCCTAAGTATTGATATTTAGAAATGATTTCTGAAAATGGGCTTAGAATATTTTCCTATATGATGAAATGGAAGGTTTTTGAAAATTTTAAGAGATGAAGGATTTATATCGAGATATTATCTACGTAATGGATTATAAATCGGAGTTGGAAATATTTCACAAAGTGTTGAACTGAGGTATATGTGGAGATATCCAGTTCTGGAAAACAAGTATTTGGAATGTTTTCAAATATTGATAAATTTGAAAGAGATTTGAATATATATCTCTGTAAAGATATTTTGAAATGAATGTTTTTAAAGAATTATAAACAATGGCCTAGTGACTGCTTATAGATGTTATTTGATAGTTAAATAACCGACTATCAATATTGGCCAATTTCGTTAATCGTTTCAAAGAGATCGGGATCAGATTTAATTATCCAAAAACCACATCGATTTGATTTGAACGTTACGAATGAATATCGTGAAGATAGTGAAGATTGTGATTTGGTTTGTCCAGACTCAGGACAACTTGTGTAGAAGAATGCTATCAGAATATCACCATTGGAGGATGATGAGCATTCTAAGTAGAGTTGTTCTTGAAAGGTAATCATTAGCCTGAAGCCTTATCAATCAGGAATGACTAAAACATGGGAGATGCAGTAAGGCTAAGTGGGTCGCACCTAATTAGCGTATGTTATCACTTTTCTATATACCCTCATAAATATATATAAATTATGGGAATGGTTGTGCATGAAAAGGGAGCGCTTGATTTTTAACGGTAGGAACACCCGGGGTGATAACTTATTTGGTTCTATTTAGGCTAGAGGTAGGCCGATCTTGTGTAGCAGGGATCCCGATGAGGTCCTTGGTACATTTTTCTAGAGGTGTACTGTGATGGGCGGTACTCCAGTAGCCCAGTCATTATATGGGACCCATTCTCCACTACGAGCCTTTACGGTTATGTTTGTAGATCCGAGTATGTTGGAATTTAATTAATGTAACAATTTTGGCTATTTGAATAAGTATTTGCATTTAGACACTATTATAATATCACTGGATTTTCTATGAAATGTTTTGGTTATCATAAGAGAAAAACCCGTCGTGTTTATGTGTAAGGCAGTCTTACGAGATACCTTTGATCAAGAGGGTTTTGATAAATTTAATAGTTCAAATTGAGTGTGTTTTCTCATGCTAGTTTTCCAAACTGACTCGGGTGTTATTTTACTATAATACTCAGGTCAGACCGAGTATTACAGATTCAGGTTAGAATTCTTTGGAGCTCTGGAGACGAGCTGGATGACAGAGACATACTCCCACACTTGGTTTATATTTCCACCGTGTGAGGACAAGTTATTATAACTGTCCAGATTGATGTATTGATTGTTGTACTCTGATGACTGTAAGTATAAAACAGTTACAGATTCTTTTGTATAAAAATCTGTTATCATATATTATATTTTGTTCTTCTACGGTTGTGAGAGTCTATGTTGATTATTTCTATTTTTCTTCTACCTTTTCTTCTTTACATCTAACAATCCACCATCTTGTTCAATTTGAGTTCACTAGTGCAGTTTCTTTGTCAGCTTAAATTGTGCGGAAAAGTATGTCATTACAAAGTGGTGTCAGAGATGACTGTTAAGTGAGAACTTTGGCTTTAGTGGGGATTACTCATTAGAGATTGGATCAGTAGTACCCTAGAATGAGTTTGAGTGTATTAATAGATATAAGCATGTATTTGTTAGTTAATATTAATTGTTTTATATTGTGTTAGTTTATCTGTTAAGTGGCATACAAATTCTGGTCGAGTAGTGGGATGCCACTGTATCGATAGGAGTTTCTAAATAATTAAACACGGTAAATCGACATAGTATGGTTTTAGGAGGGGTAAATGAAAATAATTTTACCCAAATTATATTTTGATATAAAAGAATTATTTTTTTTGGAATTATTATAATATTTGGTGTGTTTGGATGATATTATTATAATCGAAACAAGATTATAACAATTGAAAATGGTTATATATAACCAAATGGAAATTTGTATAAGTATGGATTATACAAGTGAATTATAATTAAAATGAATTCAAACCCGAATTCAGGAAATTATAAATCCCAAAAGGTTTGGAAAATATTTTTAGAAGTGTTATGGAAATGAAATTGGTGTTATTTTGAAAATATTTTTAAATAAAAATGGTTTAAAATGGATTTGGAAGTGAAATAGCACTAAGCTAATTACAGTCGCTGGAAAATAATTTCGATGATGATGACAACATCATCGGTGTTCATTTTCGAGTTTCTAAGTGATGGGTTGCTACCATAGTAAACTGATATGGAGATTTGTCGTAAAAACGAGTGTTGTTTTGGAAACTCCTAATGGAATTGTCTTGGAAAAATCGGGTTGATTTTGGAAATCCAAGAAAGTGGTTGTTAAACCAAAAAGAGATAGTGTGTGTGCATTTGTTTTCAAAGTGGTTTGAAACAAATTTCGGGTATTTGAATTTTGAAAATCCTTGTTAAATGTTCTAAAAATATCAGAAAATAAGTTATGAACTTATAAATGGTGAATGATTTTAAAGAAAAATATGGAAACTGAAATTTGGAAATAAATTTTTAACTTGAGTAAGTTAAAATGAATAAAATTCAACTTGAGCTAAGTTGAATAAAATTGGATTGGAAATGGTATCGATTAGAAATGAGATATAAAATTAAATGGAGCTCAACTTAAGTTAAGTTGAATGAATTAAATTTTAGAAATTTAATTAATGGTGATTTGAATGAATTTAATGGGATAAATTAAAGAAATGGTGAGTTAACTCAAGCAAAGTAAAATGGAATAAATTGGTAAAGGGAACTAATTAAATGAACTGACTTGAAAATGAATAAGTGAATGGAACAAATAAACATAAGAAAGGAAAGTGTGGAGCATTGAAGTTTGGAATGGAAATTCAGCTTAAGTTAAATTAAATAAAAATTTAACTGGAATCAAAAATGATATCGTGTGGAATTGTACATATAACTTGGACTGTAAAGCGATTATATAACTGTAAGTTATAAAATTTTGACAGAATTAAATTTAAAGTGGAAAATTATGGAATTGTGAAGAAAATAAGTTGTGTAACTTGTAAATTTGAAATGTGAAATAGAAAACCAAAATAAAAATGGTTTGATATTTCGGTGAAGGAATAAAAATTCGAACTTGAATTATAAAAGGAATTAGAACTCAAGTAAATTGAATAAAGTGATTTTGGAAAGGAAAATCAGATTTTGAACTATAAAATGGAAGTGAGATGATTTGATAAATTAGTTAGTGAATTGAATATAGGAATGGAACTTAACTTGGTTAAGTAAATGGAATTGCGGATGAAAATTCAAATTAAATGTGGAACTTGAATTATAAACAAATTTCGACTTAAATTGTAAGCGAATTAATATATTTTGAAATGTTGTCGAATAAAATGGAAAGGGTTTGAAATGGTGATAACTTGAGTTATAAGCGAATTCAATTTAAGTGTAAATAAAATGAATATGGCCATAGGTGTCGTTTAAATAAATTCGAGCTTAGAGTTAAGTTTTAAAGTGGAATAAATGAATAACTAATTAATTAATTAGTAAATGGAATGGAATTTGATTGAATAAGAGTCAATCAAAAATAGAAATGAAATTTGGTCGCAAGTATAAGGAACTTAAGTTACATAATTGAATAATTTAATAATAAAAAAAATTAACTTAAGTTAATATTTTGGATGGGAGCTTGGCTCAAATAAAACTATGAAATGGTTTACAAATAAATTAGCATGGAATGATTTCGAGTTTAATAAAATGGATTTGAATGTAATGAATGGATATGAATGGAATGTAAATAAATTGATTGAGAATCAATTTGAAATGGAATATAATTAAATATGAATTGATTTGGAATCAGTTTAAAATAGCTATAACTTAAATGGTTATTTTATTAAATGAATATCACCAAATTTTCATGGAAATATTGTCGCTCGACGCAAATAGAGGTAAATAAAATTATACAATATATGTGGAAAGTGAATAAATTGATTTAGAATTGATTTGGAATGGATATAAATATAATGTGTGTAAATATGAAGCGAATGCAAGAAAATTGAGTTGTAAATCATTCGAATTTAATGAAATGGTATATGGATCGATTGAAAATAATTAATTTAGTGTCGGAACGTTATAATTGCTTATAAATATATGTTTGGCATGTTGGATTATGAAATCCATGTGTTTAACTAGTTAAGTAAATGAACTGTTATCAAACCTCATGTTTTTTAGTACTTAATTGGTTGAAATTGAGTAAGTACAGGTACCCGGAGACTATTGCGCTAGATTTGGGTTGCGCGTATTGCATACAAAATAAGCCGCTCGTTTAAGAAAGCTAAATAAAGGTGCATTTTCAGATTAAGTACAACAAAAATATAATTATTGATACATACATATATATATATATATATATATATATATATATATATAGTGTTTTTCGACCGTGTGGGTCGATGAATATGTTTTTATCTCTCTTGTCATATTGCAGAAAGCTCTCCATACAGAGGAGACTGCCATAAATTTTCGAAAATTTAGGTTGTTGCAAAATTTTTGAAAATTTTGCGTAACATAAAAGGTTGATTTTTAATAATGCTAAAATAAGAAATTTTGAATTAGAAATGGAAAATTAATGTTAAATGAAACTAAAAGGTGTAGAAAAGTGGATGTCAAGTTTTAACTAAGTATTTTTTGAAAACTAATGGGTTTAAGATCATTCGTCATGCCTTAGCAATTTCAGGGACGAAATTCTTTTAATGGGGGAAGAATGTAATGACCCGGATTTTTCATCGTTTGATTTTGAATATTTAGATGGTTTAAATATTGGATTTTGAATTTAATTTAGTTAGTAAGATTTTAAAACTGAAATTTTAAGCGATTTCGTCAATTTTTAAAATCAACAATTTAATCGACGCGTTAAAATAGCGATCTGGGCCACAATCACGGAATTCGACGAGTTCCGTTAGGTCTGTAATAGTATATTATTATTGGATTCCAAATTTTGTAGTGTTTGGAGTTATCATTCATCATACGGGATATAAACGCGTTGAAATTAATATCGAAAACTTAATATAATAATTGGGTCCAAAAGGCTATCTTTTCCATACGAACAAATTAGGACTCGAAACTTGTTCCATTACGTTCGGAATAGGGGTATAACATTAGAAATGCCTAATAACACACCTCGATAGGGGTTCGAAATTTTAAGTTACGTAATCGAGATAATTTGAAATTTTGAATTATATTTATATATTGACTTAACCAATCCATTCACATTAGCCTATGTAAACTTATTTTCGACCATCCTACTTACCACTGTACCATTTCAAATACACGTCCTCTTCTCTTGAAATCAGTTCAAATTAAATTTTTCAATACACGCGACCACCTCTTTCTTCCTTTTAAAACCCAACCTCATTCTTCCTTCGTTCAAAATAGAAAACCGCATATTCTCCTTTTTCCTCTTCAATGCAAAATCAAATTCATGCAAAATTTAAAAGTGAAAACACAAGATCGAAACCGCACCGAGGCGCGACCACAGCACGATGCCGAAGGGAAGTGGCTTTCCTAGAGCGCGACATCGAGGTGGACGTGTGAACTTTTGTGTTCGATTTTAAGTTTTGCTAAATTTAAGGAGGAGAGGTGACGGGGATAGTGAGGTGCACAGGTGGTGGCGCGGAAAAGGAAGGAGGCAAGGTGATGGAAGTAGTTGAGGCGAACATGGCTACGTGGAAAAAAATGATAATGAACGCGTGAGGGCTTGGTGGAGAGAGAAGGCAGTGTTATAGGCAAGGCTGGCCAGTCAAGTCACGGATGTCGTTTGCAGGTCCAGTTCACAGTGGTGGTGACAGCGATTGATCGAAGGCGACGCTAGCGTTTCAATTTTAAAAAAAATAACGGCTCGGATCTGATCCCCAAGAAGCAGCGGCCTAGGATGCTTGGAAACGAGATTAGCAACATGGTTAGCAAATGGTAAGGTTAATTAGATTAGTTAACTAGTAATTAGTCTAAATTTAATAAGTAGTTGATTAATTATAATTAACCTGAAATCGTAAATTTATATAATTCGACATTTGCTTATACGAGGGTATATTGAATGGAATCAGCCGTTTGGATTCGCAGCTACGGAATATACGCAATGGAATAAAAATTGAAATGGATTTCAAATAATAATAACGGAGGGTACATCTCACTCTTTTTGATTGCTAGTGTTTAATTTAAATATAAATTTTTTTTTTGATTGATTGGTTAAATTGATGATTACTATTAGTTGGATGATATATATATATATATATATATATATAGTAGGTGTGACGACCTGTCTTTCTCTCCACAGAAAGACGCATCATCTTTAAGAAAAGAAAGGGCTAGAAAAGAGAAAGATGGAGAAGAAAGAAAGAACAACATCGGAATCTCAACAGCGGAACGAATAAATTATATTAATCACATAAGATATTACATAGTATACAACATCTGTCAGAGTTACACAGATTATACATCACATATTAGACAGTTATAAACACCTGTATAGTTATTACAACTCAATACAAACAATCAACTCAGAGAACACACAGCAGAACACTATATATATATACACACACACAAACGCTGAAGCATCCTGCTCCATTGCTCCTCCAGAATTCGTCAAAGCTAACCTGAATCCCTTGGCTACTCGTAAAAATTTGAGTACCCAAGAGTTAAAGAAACAGAAGATAAACTCTGGTCAGACATGTGTCTTGTGTGAGTAATAGGTTAAGGTTGCTTAACTTTGAAAATCCTTTTAAAACAAAAGGTATCACGTAAGACTCCCCACAAATAAATATGGGTAAGTTTTTACTTTACGCTAATCAAAACATTTTATAGGAAATCCAGTTATATTATAATAGGGTCTAGGGTGTTCAAATAAATATAAAATAGCCGAAATTGTTACATTTATTATATTCCAGCTACATGGGTATACAATCAAAACCGTAAGGGCGCGTAGGAAGAATGGGTTTCCATTAATGGCAGGGCTACTGGGGTACCGCCCGTCACAGTACGTGGCCTAGATCACCGTGCCGAGAATCCACCCTAAATTCCCTGCAACACAAGGCCGAAACCATTCCTTACTGGACAGTCGCAAACAAGACAACCCCGCAGTTTTTTGCAACCAACTGCCCACACAGCCGAATAAAAAGGGACCTCCAGACAGGGGTAAATCTCGCACTACTTGGGTGATACCCACTTAGCCTTGCTGCACCCCTCTGGATTACCTTTAGAGAACACATCTCTTAGAATGCTCATCGTCCACTTGACGATGTTCTGAAAGCATTCAATCCATACAAGTTCGTTCCGGGTTCGAACGAAACCGAAGGCATTATCTCGTTACACTCATTTTGGAATCACCCTCAGAGTTAATGACGATAACCCTTGCACTCTGAATCTTCATCTTCACTTGAGATTCACGACCTATCGTTAATTTTGATCGATGTGGTTTTCGGATATCCAAATCAGGAAACCCGATCCCAGTCTCATCGAAATCTTAAACGCCATCTTGTAGGTCCAAGTTGTTTTAAAGTTAAAACAATTCAATTCTATTATCTATATTCACACAGATAGATAATTCATAATATCACAACAGATAATCTACGTTATCATCACAAATAGGTAATTTCACATTATCATCACAAATAGATAATTCACATTATCATCACAATTAAACCAAAGCATCCATATCACACAGCATTACTTATCTCATATATGAGATCTCAAACCATCCAAGGCATTCAATATCATCCATCCATACATAAGCAAGGATTTAATTAAACATACTATAATTAATTTAAAATGAATTGAAATAATTACTTCATCTCTAATTAATTTAAAATAAATTAAATTAATTACTTTCATTGCATAAATCTTGCTTACATAACCATTAATTAATTATCAATCAATTAGTTAATCATTCTTTAATTATCCATCTTAATTAATCATCCTTGATTAATTACTTTCTAATTACATTAAGTAACCTTTAATTATTTATACAAATTAATTATTCTTAACCAATTTCAGAAATTAACCTTTAATTACTTCATTAATTAATTAATTATAATCAATTACATTAATCCTTAATTAATTACATTAATTAATTACTTCATTGATTAATTATTTCTTAATTAATCAACCCTTAATTACATCATTAATTATATAAATAAATGATCCTTAATTACTTCTTTAATTAATTATTAATCATATTTAATAATTAATCTTCAATTAATTATTCATTAATCAGCTTTGATTAATCACATTCATTAATTAACTACCCTTAATTACTTCATTAATAAATTAATTACTCCTTAATTACTTACATTTAATAATTAATCTTTAATTAATTATAATTATTAATCACCCTTGATTAATCTCATTCAGTAATTAATTACCCTTATTATTTACATCTCTTAATTATCTTAAAAAAACTTTATTAATCAATTCTTAAATTATTTACAGTAAGTAATTAATTATTAATTACTTTCACTAAGTAATTATCCTTCTTTATTAATTACACTTAAGTAACTAATCCTAAATCTCTTCCATTAATTAATTATCCTTCAATTAATTACATAAAGTAATTAACCCAAATTACTTTCAAATTTTCAATTAATTACATTTTGTAATTACCCATCTTAATTACTTCACTAAGTAATTACACTTCATCAATTACATTAAGTAATTATGCTTAACCAATCATCCAATGATTATATTAAATTAATTAAAATTAATTAATTAACTTAAACTAATCACATTACTTTAATTAATTACATTGAGTAATTAATTCCTTTAATTACTTTCATTAAGTAATTATACTTAAACAATTTCACAAATGATGATCATTAATTAATTAATATAATTAATAATTAAAATTAATCACATTAATTAATTATTTAATAATCCCAAGTTAATTATCTACATTAACCATTAACAATTGTTTAATTACTTCTCTTAAGTAATTAAACTTAGATTAATCATTATTAATTACAAAATAATAAATCTTTAATAGCCAATTAATTAATCTCTAATTAGTTAAGTGCTTAACTGTAACTTAATTAATCTTTAATTACTTGATTAATTAATTTCTAATCATTAATTAATAATCTATAATTATCTAATTAATGATCCTTAATTACAAATTAATTATTCTTTAAATAATTAATCTTAAACCTTAATTAATTAATTTAAAACCCTTAACTACAAAATTCATTAATCCAAATCATTAATAAATTAAAATAATTAATTACTCTTTAATTATCTTAATAATTTAATTTATTCCAAATCATTAAATCTTAATTATCTTTAAGATAAAAACATTATTCTCATTAATGATTTAATTATCATTTACAAATACATTTGAAATTTTTTTACTTTTAAATTCACTTTTAAATTCCATTTCAAATTAAGATTCAAACTAAATACAAATTAAATTTTAACATAATTTAAAAAAAAAATTAAAAACCTTCTTAATCAAATGTTAAAGAACACTTATATCATTGTAAATGAAATTTATATAAGAGTTTTAAACCAAATCGTTTTAAATTTAAATCATTTTATAAAATATACTTTAACATTTTAAACTAGTTTTAAAACATATTAAATTTTATAAAACTTATTTAATTCAAAATTAGGATACAAAGCAAAATTTGAATCCATACTTTAAACTTATTTAAAACTTTGTTTAAATCTTGTTTTAAATTTAAAAATCCATTTTAAAATTTAAAACCGGACAGTTTTAAAAGAAACCTGTAACCAAAACATGACCCGAGCCAACCCTTCATAGGCTTTGAGTCAATCACCCGATAACTTCGAGCAATACACTCTACTCGAGAAAACTCGAGTACATCCGCTGCATCAACCCAAACTTCATCAGGCTCTAAATATGCACCTTGCATATGCACTTGCATTGTCACCACTTCTGATCATCCATGACGATCCCCACATGTCGACGTTCAAACCCAAACAATATTACAACCATCAGAACTTCACTAACTGTTCGAAATCAAAATCGATCATTAAGGCATAAACCTGGAACCGAACTAAAACTTGGAATCTCCTCATGCTCGCTTCTCCAGCCACCAGAATGTCAGAAACTCCAGCCACCACTTCGCCGACGTCCATGCTTCAAATTCCCAGAGTTCCGATGAACTTGAAGCACCAGAGGAGTCGTGCCGATCAAAAAACCCCGACCTAGTCAAAACTAGGTTTACAGACTTCATTGACCAACCACCCATCGCCACTGTGCTTAGAGCACCATTCCAATATTTTTCCCTTGCTCTCCGATCACACCACTACCACCGGAGAGAAACCCGACCCCCAGACCATTGAGATCACCAGAGGCAACCCAAAACACCCAAACTGATCAAACAAGAACTGCTCCTTCATCCTCAAGCTATAAAATATAATTTTAGTTTTAAAAATCATGATTTTGGATGATTTTTCTGATCCTAAGCCAGAAACATTGAATCATGATGTTTGAATTTTCTCTTTATATTAAACTTGCTCTGTTATTTTAATTTCCAGAGACAAAACAAAATTATTTTAACTTAAATAAACTTTTAAACTTTAATCTATGATACAACGAACATATTTTGTTTGAAATTTAAACCTTAACATAGATTAGATTGTGAGATAATAATTTTTGATCAAAACATAAGCATGGAAGCCAACAACAGGCAAGAACAAAATACAACAGCAAGCATGCATCTCTACATCCATGTATATACATAGAGAATTTAATCATATACATCTACACCATACATACTTATATCCAGAACTTATCATGCAATAGATTTAATATATTTAAGCTTTTTAGAAAATGTTGCTCACTTAACATGAAGATGAATAGAGCCACTTTGTTTTTGAAAACAACTTTAAACTTTTAAAAAAAATGAGTTGTTGGAAGGATGTTCTTTGATCTTTAAAACTGCTGCTTGCTATTTGAAACTTGAAAACCGAGTTGTTGTTATTTGATTATCAAACTGAAATGCTTTCTTTCCCAAAACAGAATTGAAGTTGCTCATTTATCTCAGGTTGTAAAAAGAAACATGCTTAATTTATTATTTCTAGTTTGAGGAGTTAATTTACAGATTGATTTTGATCTTTGAACATGAATTACAGATCCAGTTTTGAGAAATTGATTATAGATTTTATTTTCAAGAGGAGTTGTTTAATTTTTCTCCAAAGAAAAAGAAATAAGAAAATGAATGAAGAGATGAAAACATGTTTATGTTGGCTGAACTGATTTTTTTTTAAAAAGAAAAACTAAAATTAAATGACACATGTCATTCACCCTATTTAATTGCTTAACACTAGTTATTATGAGGCCTTAGTATAATTACACTTGTCCCTTAAGTATTTTCTTTTTACTTATTTAAATGTTAATAAAATCTTTTTAACTTAATCTATCAATTTACAAATACTTCTTTTATAAATATATATAACATTAAAGAAAATAAAATCAATTATATTAATAAATAAAAGCTTATACAAATATCTTTAAAATCTGAAACCTTTTAAATATCTATCTTTTGAATTTCAAAATTAATTCAAATTCAAATTAAATCCTAAAATCCAATTTAAAGCCTATTTAACAACACATTCAAATTTGAAGATAACAATTAAAATTTTATTAAAATCTATTTATATCTAATCACATTAATAATATTGTTTGAAAATAACAAATTTGACAATTTTAAACAATTTATAAAAGAGATTATCTTATTATTTATTTTTAAATCATATTTATCAAGAAATATTTAAAATGAAAATAAAACAAACCTTATAAACATTTATCTTAAGTATTTTAAAACTATATAGTTATTTATTTAAATAATCTTTGAAAAGTTTTATATTAGACTTAATCAAATTTCCAAATTACTAAAAATATATATTAGAATTTGAAAACATATTTTATTTGTTAAATTCAAACCAAAGTTCTTCTATTTACAATATACACAAATATATATACATTATAAACAGAAACATTTATTAGTTTTAAAAAAAATTTACCAATTAAATAATTATTTGCTTTTAAAAGAATAAATTTTCTAATTTAAATTACAATTATAAAAGACAATTGTCAAATCAATTTAATTTTTAATATAGATTATTAAATTGATATTGCCCAAAATTCCAGGTCATCACATTCCTCCCCCCTTAAAAGAATTTCATCCCCAAAATTTAAAAGCAAAGGTAATTTAAAAATCTCACTAAAGATTTAAATTTTAAAATACAAGCATATATTATCAACCATATGCCAACAACCATATCAACCAATTCACTTAAACAAACTAATCTAACTATCCAGACAAAATTCTGGATAGAATTTCCTAGAGTTTCCCTGGTATAAATATCGGGATACTCGCTCTACAGAATCCAAACAGTCTATACTACTAAGCTATAGAGCTCCTACTCATCTAGGTCTACAAAACTAAACAGGATATCAGACCACAGACAAGTCTGACTCAACAACCAAATCCTCCTGAACTGCTGGTTCCAAAACCAGAGATAGATCATACACGTAGTCCATCAGAGACACGTGAAACTCACTGAATTCCAGTCTTCCAAACTGGCCATTCAACTCTGTATACCAAACTCTAATCCTCACAAGAATACAAAAGGATCCAAAATAATTCGGAGCCAACTTCCCAGTCCTACCAACTTAAAGCTCCTTTAGTCAGAGAAAACTTATCCAAAATCAAATCTCCAACTTTGAAATCCAAATCCCTTCGTCACTAATCCATAAAACTCTTCTGACTATCCTGGGCTGTCTTCATCCTTCTTGATCAGCTCAACCTTCGTTGATGCTTCTCAAAACAAACTGGACCAAAAACAACCCAACAGAATGATCCTCTCAAGATCAACCAAAATCAAGATCAAACTCTACTATCATAAGTAGACTGGAAACTTCTCTTATCCAGAAAAGACAAAACAGATGCACTCCCAAGCTACTTCCGCTGCACAACTCTGATCTGGAGTAGCTGAAAATGTTGATGATGAACACAAGCACAAACTTATCCGACACATCCCGAAAGACATTGTTCATCAGATCCGTAAAAGAAAAACTCAGAAGTACTACGATATTCTGAGTTGATTCTCCAAATCCTCTCTCTAGAAGCCCTCTTACTACTACTGATCCACCGGTACCTCTTCTGGAATCCTAGTTGATACAAACTCAACCTTCAGATGCTAAGGCAAACCTCTGACCTTGAAGACATTTGGAAAATCCCTGACAACCCTAGAGAACATTCAACTATCGCAAGTCACTTTTGCGATCAACCCAGCCTAATTTCCAAGAAACTGTTCTCTGTTTACCAATCAGAACAGCTTATACTTATCTAACCAATCCATCAAAGAAATGGATCCACTCTGATGCTTCTGAACTCCACCTCCAGAAAACCGCCTAGCCAGATGACCTTCTTGTAGGCACACAGAACACTCTAAGTTGCACTGCTGACACAGATTCCAAAGACTTTCTTAACCAGAAGCTCCTCAAGATACTCGGGCCTCAAAGCCATATAGAAACACCCTGCTGAACTCAGCTACATCAACGAAGCAGGCACACTTCCAAAGGAACATCTTTGGAGACATCCATAATCACTGCGTCTCATCACGCAGCTATTACTTCCTAAAGTTGCAAGGATACCATCACTTGCTTCCGCTCAACCGACAGATCCAAACTCTACTCATCCAAACCCGCACTTCAAAGATGGACTCCGCAACTTAAAAAAGTTTCCTTCAGAGATCGATGAAATTCTTCACCATAGAAAAACTCACTCGAGACGGTATTGGGTCTACAGTCTCGACAGATACACTTCCAACCTCAACACATGGACTCTTACCATTGGTAGTCGTGTTACACACACCACTACTTTCCTACCTCTATAACTTATACTGGAAAGCCCGAACAGGTGACCCAATCAAATAGGTAGAAATATATATATAAATATAAATATAAAATACAAGTATGCTCTCTCAAGAAAGAAAACACACCAAAGCCTAGGTATTCACTCAACCTAGCGCTCTGATACCAATTGTGATGACCCGTCTTTCTCTCCACAGAAAGACGCATCATCTTTAAGAAAAGAAAGGGATAGAAAAGAGAAAGATAGAGAAGAAAGAAAGAACAATATCAGAATCTCAATAGCGGAACGAATAAATTATATTAATCACATAAGATATTACATAGTATACAACATCTATCAGAGTTACACAGATTATACATCACATATTAGACAGTTATAAATACCTGTCTAGTTGTTACAACTCAATACAAAAAATCAACTTAGAGAACACACGACGAAACACTATATATATATATATATCTACAAACGTTGAAGCCTCCTGCTCCATTGCTCCTCCAGAATTCGTCAAAGCTAACCTGAATCTCTTGGCTACTCGTAAAAATTTGAGTACCCATGAGTTTAAGAAAATAGAAGATAAACTCCGGGTCAGACATCGGTCTGGTGTGAGTAACAGGTTAAGGTTGCTTAACTTTGAAAATCCTTTAAAAACAAAAGGTATCACGTAAGACTCCCTACAAATAAGCATGGGCAAGTTTTTACCTTATGCTAACCAAAACATTCGATAGGAAATCCAGTGATATTATAATAGGTTCTAGGGTTTTAAAATAAATATAAAATAGCCGAAATTGTAACATTTATTAAATTCCATCTACATAGGTATACAATCAAAACCGTAAGGGCACATAGGAAGAATGAGTTTCCATCAATGGCAGGGCTACTAGGGTACCGCCCGTCACAGTACATGGCCTAGATCACCGTACCGAGGATCCACCCTAAATCCCCTACAACACAAGGCCGGAACCATCCCTTCCTGGACAGTCCCTAACAAGACAACCCTGCAGTTGTTTGCAACCAACTGCCCACACAGCCGAATTAAAAGGGACCTCTAGACAGGGGTAAATTTCATCCTACTTGGGTGCTACCCACTTAGCCTTGCTCCACTTCCCCTGTTTTATCCATTCCCAGTTGATGAGGCTCGAGGCTACGATTACTTTTAGAGAACACATCTCTTAGAATGCTCATCGTCCACCCGACGATGTTCTGAAAGCACTCAATCTATACAAGTTCATTCCGACTTCGAACGAAACTGAAGGCATTATCTCATTACACTCGTTTTAGAATCACCATCAAAGTTAACAACGATAACCCTTGCACTCTTAATCTTCATCTTAACTTGAGATTCACGACCTATCATTAATTCGGATCGATGTGGTTTTCGGATATACAAATCTGGAAACCCGATCCAGTCTCATCAAAATCCAAAATGCCATCTTTTAGGTCCAAGTTGTTTTAAAGTTAAAACAATTCATTTCTATTACCTATATTCGCATAGATAGATAATTCATAATATCACAATAGATAATCTACATTATCATCACAAATAGATAATTTCACATTATCATCACAAATAGATAATTCACATTATCATCACAATTCAACCGAAGCATCCATATCACACAGCATTACTTATCTCATATCTAAGATCTCAGGGGCATTCAATATCATCCATCCATACATAAGCAAGGATTTAATTAATCATACTATAATTAAATTAAAATGAATTAATTAATTACTTCATCTCTAATTAATTTAAAATAAATTAAATTAATTACTTCAATCACATAAATCTTTCTTACATAACCATTAATTAATTATCAATTAATTAATTAATCATTCTTTAATTATCCATTTTAATTAATCATCCTTGATTAATTACTTTTTAATTACATTAAGTAATTAACCTTTAATTAATTACATAAATTAATTATTCTTAACCAATTTTAGTAATTATCCTTTAATTACTTCATTAATTAATTAATTATAATCAATTACAATAATCCTTAATTAATTACATTAATTAATTACTTCATTGATTAATTATTTGTTAATTAATCAACCCTTAATTAAATCATTAATTATATAAATTAATGATCCTTAATTACTTCTTTAATAAATTATTAATCATATTTAATAGTTAATCTTTAATTAAATATTCATTAATCAACCTTGATTAATCACATGCAGTAATTTACTACCCTTAATTACTTCATTAAATAAATTAATTGCTCCTAAATTAATTAAATTTAATAATTAATATTTAATTAATTATATTTATTAATCACTCTTGATTAATCTCATTCAGTAATTAGTTACCCTTAATTATTTACATCTCTTAATTATCCTCAAAAAACATTATTAATCAATTCTTAAATTAATTACACTGAGTAATTAATTATTAGTTACTTTCACTAAGTAATTATCCTTCTTTATTAATTACACTTAAGTAATTAATCCCAAGTATCTTCCATTAATTAATTATCCTTCAATTAATTACACAAAATAATTAACCCAAATTACTTTCAGATTTTCAATTAATTACATTCTGTAATTACCCATTTTAATTACTTAACTAAGTAATTACACTTCATCAATTGCATTAAGTAGTTATGCTTAACCAATCATCTAGTGATTATCTTAAATTAATTAAACTTATTCAATTAAATTAAACTAATAACATTACTTTAATTAATTACATTGAGTAATTAATTCCTTCAATTACTTTCATTAAGTAATTATACTTAAACAATTTCACAAATGATTATTTTTAATTAATTACTATAATTAATTATTAAAATTAATCACATTAATTAATTATTTAATAATCCCAAATTAATGATCTACATTAACTATGAACAATTCTTTAATTACTTCTCTTAAGTAATTAAACTTAGATTAATCATTATTAATTACAAATTAATAAATCTTTAATAACCAATTAATTAATCTCTAATTAGTTAAGTGCTTAACTATAACCCAATTCATCTTTAATAACTTGATTAGTTAATTTATAATCATTAATTAATAATCTACAATTATCTAATTAATGATCCTTAATTACAAATTAATTATTCTTTAAATAATTAATCTTAAACCTTAATTAATTCATTTAAAACCCCTAATTACTAAATTAATTAATCCAAATCATTAATAAATTAAAATAATTAATTACTCTTTAATTATCTTAATAATTTAATTTATTCCAAATCATTAAATCTTAATTATCTTTAAGATAAAAACATTATTCTTATTAATGATTTAATTGTTATTTACAAATACATTTGAAAACATTTTACTTTTAAATTCACTTTTAAATTCCATTTCAAATTAAGATTCAAACTAAATACAAATTAAATTTTAACAAAATTTAAAAACAATTTAAAAACCTTCTTAATCAAATGTTAAAGAACACTTATCTTTACAAAAGAAATTTATATAAGAGTATTAAACCAAATCATTTTAAATTCAAATCATTTTATAAAATATACTTTAACATTTTAAACTTGTAACAACCTGGATATTTTAACGGTTTTAATTAATTTAATTTACTGGATTTGTGCAATTTAAATATAAAAAAATAAAAATAAAAAAATAAATAAAAATTTTGAAATATAAATTTGATATTTGGAATATGTCCAGTTAAAAATAGCAACCGGTAAATTTTCGTCCGAAAATATGAAAGTTTATTTCGCGCGTAAATTTACTTCAGTTTAATCAGTTAAAAAACGATGAAAATAAAACGTTTTCAAAACCAAAATATTTTTACATAGAAAAATTCTAAACCATCTTTTGAGCAAGTTGTCAGTTGGTTGTTTTTTCAAATTCGAACATCTTTGGCTCCGTCGATCTTAATTTTCTACGATTTTTGCGTGTTTTCCGCTAGTAGAAATTTGAATTTTTATAATTAAATCGTACAACTGATATCCATATACCGTTTTGATCGTCTCGTCGCGCTGATCTTTGCGGGATATTCACTTTTGTATTTCAGAATCTGGTATGCGGTGTAATCTGCGAAATGCTCAGCGTTTCAGTTCGTCAACCGAGCCTTTTGGATTTCTTGTGACTATTAATTATCCAACGTGAAACCCAATAGCCACTTTAATAATTTCAAATTCAATTCTGGCCTTTACATTCTCACTGCGTAAACCAATAATTCATGTGAATTGAACCAATGCCTTTTTGCTTTTCCCTACCTTCCATTTATTAATTTAATTTGTGAATTCTAAAGGTTACATTACTTTCACCTTTCAGTTTCATTTTCCTCTTTGCTATTGGCTCTGTCACTTGAAAGAGTATATTGCAATATGAGTTGTTCTTTTTTTTTTTCCTTTTATTTTGTCATGGCCTCCACTTTACTTACATCCTCCTTTCCGCAGGCTACACCGCCACCGACAGCCGCAGTTCCACCTTCAAACCCGAGCGGCTCCCTGGCCATCAACACATTTCCCCTCCACCACCTCCACCTCAAACAAACGCAACCGCCGTTCACACCTCCAACCCACATCTCCTCACCACCAACTAGTTTATAGCCACCGCTATCACCTCCCCGAGTCAGGCCGAGAACTCCACTATGTGCCTCTCCGCTTCCTCCATTTGCCGCGCAACCGAGATCTAGCAACCGTGGTCCCTAACTTGCTTTCACATACACAACACAGCAGACACCCATGTGAGCCGCTTGGCCCATCATCCCTTCCCATCGCCTACCTCCAGCAACCGCGGTCTCCACCTCCCTCTAGCCAAACCGTGCCGCAACCTCCACCTAACTTCAACCCCTCCGCCTCTTCACGTGGCAGCCCCGCCACTGCCCGCCACCGCGTACGTCTTCTGACTACCGCAAACATCTGCCACCTCCGCCTTTTTCTCTAACTCGAGTGGCCTATTGGCCTTGCATCACTGACCCGATCAAAAAGGTATACATACCTTTTAAGCATTTATTTAATATATGTTCTATATAGTTATATATTGGCTGCAAAGTTAATAAAGATTATATTTTGATATAATATGTACGTAAGGTTTATATACATGTCAGATTATATTTTTATATACATATAGTATGTGTTCGAATATAAAGCTATTTTAGCCAGTAAAAGTATATGGTTACAAAGTATATATATGCTTTGTTGATATCTGTTCTTGTATAAAAGATTTTTTTGTAATAACTTCATCATGCGAATGCTATATGTTGCATGCTTTTTGCTGAATTGCAAGTGTATACACACATTGTGTGTAAGATTTTGCTTGATTTTGGATTTAAAGTATTTATAACAAAGTTCATTATGAACGTATATACATATGTTGATTATATACTAGATCACAATTTTCTCTTATGCTGTTTCTTCTTCACTGTTTTTTTTGAAATGCAACTTCTGTTTTATATATTACAGTAGATAGTATACTATATTTTAAAGTTAGACTTCATGTTCACGATATCATATCTCACTCATGTTTTATCGGAATGGGTTGATTCTATTTTTAAAAAAGAGTCGAAGTTACCTAGTTTATGCATATCAAATTTCAGCAAAATCCGATATCGTTTGATTAGTGGTCGAGGATCTAGAAGTTTGACCCAGACAGCTGCTCTTTTGTACTTGGAATTATATTACACTGCTGCAAACACGACCTGTGTTCATGTTTGACGCATCGTATCTCTTCCGTCTTATGTCGGAATACAGTGATTCTCTTTTTGTTTAAAAGATAAAGTTTTCTATTTTCTGTATATAAAATTTTAGCTTCATACGAGGTGGTTCAGTCCTCTGTTTCTTACCTGGAAGTCAGACCCAGAGAGGTTTGCAGACCTGAACATTTGACAGTCGCAACATGGCCTGAGTCTATGTTCGTGACATCGTAACTTTTCTCGTCTCTTGTCCAAATCAAGTGATTCTTTTGCAGTTTGAAATACAAGTTTTGATCTTTATTCATACCAAATTTCAGACCATTTCAATCTCGGTAGCACATAGAATTATATTGTTAAACTTTGACGCAGGACATGTTTTGTAATTATTGCTAGGTTGAATGTTTTGATTTGATTTCTTTTAAATGCTGTATTTAAAGAAAGATGATTTTGGATATTGTTGTTAATAAAATAATAATAATAATAAATAAATGATAATATGCTTGAATTTAAATATATGTGATTTAGTTGTAAGATGGCGTTAGAAATGCATATCTATGGAGTTTTATCTGTGTTAAATTAAATATCGATTTGAAAATATATGTTTAAAATTGTTTTTTTTTATATTTTATGTGTTTAATTTTGGAATATAGTTATGTATATATGTTCACTGATACCATTTACTTTCATCGCCCCTATTCTGATTTGATTTCGACGATTCATATTTAACAGCTTTGCTAGTCGATTCGTGCCAATCTAGTTATTCCGAAAGTCGTGCTTACGATCCGTGACTCAACTTCGTTGTCTATTCATCTCTCTAGCCTTGAAAGGTGAGCAATCACTCACGATTAATGTTCTTTTATTTATTAATTTTGATTTCAAGTGAAACGACAATTGAAATATGCTGCTGTTAGTTATTTACGCTGTTATATATGTTATTACCTGCATTTGTTCACCTATGACATCTGACACCATTATCTGTTTATTATTTATGCGATGATAATCCATTTTGGTTGATAATTGATTGATTGATTGTTGTTTATATTGGATGTAAATTGTAATGTATAAAGTGATAAATATTATGCAATTGAATTTGACGTAGGATAGTTTAAAAATGTGAATCGGCATATGTGTTGAATTTGATTAGTTAATTTGAATAATCTGACCCCTTTTAATTGTTAAGTTAATCGACATGTGGAATTTGATAAATCACACTTTGAACCTTGAACGTATATTGGATAAATTGTTGTAGAATTGAAATTGAACGACAAGGGAAAAACTGTAATGTAGTAATCTTTAATCTACATGAAATGATAGTGTAGATTCTAGAAATAATTATATTAATTCGCACAAACAACAATGCGAATTAATATGATTATTTCGGGATTATTTGAATTGATTATTTGATTGTGTTTGATTGTTGTTATTGCTTGTTTATTTACTTTGACACCATCCCAGTTATCACACTGCAAGTTCCCTTTGTTATGTTTTGATTTTTTTGAATTGGAATTGAAATCGGGTTGAAATGATAAATACCCAAAATGAACTTGACTTAGGATAGACAATTAAATAAACCCGATTGGTCAATAATTTGATTTGAAATAAAATAAAGATTTTATTTGAATAATAAGGTTTTGAAATAAAAATTGGACGTAAATTTTGATTAAAGGAAATTGTTAATATTGGAATTTGAAACAAATATTAATGTAATAAATGATGAAGAGCGTAGTTTGAAATGAATTATTTGACGATAAAATTTGGAATTATTCATTGAATTAAGTTTGAAATGATTTAATAATTAAGTCGAATTTATAATTAAGTTTGAAATTTTTAAGTTTTGAAATTATTAATAATTAAGATTGAAATTATTTAATAATTGAAAAAGATTGAATTATTCGATAATTGAATAAAAATTTAATTCTTTGATAAGAGAAATTGAACTTTTGAATAAGTGAATTCAAACTTCGTTAATAAATGAAATTGGGTTTCTTATTTAATTAAGTTTGGAAAATTTAAGTAAGTGAATAAATCAAATTGAATTTCTTTAACAAGAAATAAAATGCGTTTTATTGTAATAACTGTAAGACTTGTAATTTAAAGAATTGATTTGACGAATCTAATTGAATTTAATGTGTTAGTTGATATAATGAGGTTGAACTTAAGTAATTGATTTAATGAATTGGAAATTTAATGGAAACTGTTTGAATGATAAACTAACTTAACGAATATTGAATGAAATCGATTAATGAATTAAAATTGATTTGGAATGTTAAATTAAATTAATTTAAATGTTTTCGGAATGAACTAATATACGAACTTGAATCAATATTTGAATTGTTTAAATAAAAATTGAAATTGAATTGTAAGACTTTGAAATGGTAATTTGGAATGTTGAAACGTAAATTATGGAAATCGATTTCGAAAGATAAATGAAATGTTGATTTACGAATTCTAATTGAAATTGAATGTGATTTGGTTTTGAAATTTATTAAACGACCAATCGGTGTAATAATTACGAAAGTTATTAAAGAATCCGGAGTCGGTTATGGACATACTCTCTGTCTAAACCGAAACCCACTTTAATAACTATGCGCGGAGTGATGATCCTGAATCAAGTGGTTGGATTGGCGAACGTTGACGATTGAAGAAAGTGAACGATATTGGATAGCCTTGACACTTGTGTCAAAATTGGAAATGACTAAAATCAGGAGCCGTGCCGGGCCAAATGGGGTTAGCCACCTCGAGCGAACACACTTCTTCGTAACTACTACTCATTACTTGTTATTGATTGGTGCACCCTCGTACTTTTCAGGAGTATTGTTTCGCGGTGTTGCGATTGCTGCGGTGATGCGTTCTCACCAGTCCGGATCAGGCAAACGGTAGTTTCACTATCTTGGGTATTACCTCATGTGCCTTGTCATACTTGTATCCCTATATACGCGACCACTACGAATTTGTTTTGTGTTATACCTATGGAGTACTCCCTGATATCTCACCAGTTTACGGTGGAGTTTACAGTGCTGTATAGACTATGACATTTATAAATATGTTAAAGGGGATAATGGTAACGCTTTAACACTATTTTGATACTTTATATTACTGATAGACATTATCTATTTAGCGTACACTACTACATAGTAGATAGTTTAACAGGTCCTTAGAGGATGGTGATTCCAACATCTTTTGAGTTACTTGTATTTTGATTGCTATTTCACTTGAGTTGGATTTATTGATATAAGAATATTAATCCTGACTCGAGTGTTTTGTGTTTTGCTTTACGCTCGGGTCAGACTGAGTGGTTCAGTACTCAAGACTCACCTTTGGAGTTGGAGCTTTGCTTGAAGATCCAGCTATCCATCCAGCTTCCACATATTCGATGATTCCAGTGATGTATTCTGATTCTTATATTTGACTGTTGTATTCGAGACTTCTGTTGTAACTTATTTAACTCTGATGTATCTTATATATTTTATAGTAGCTTCATGAACTACTATCTCTTTTACTTCTGCTGTATATTATTACTCTGTGTCTGTGTTTCTGTGATTATTTATTTACTGTATATCTGAGTTTTGCCAAATTAAAATTAACAATTCAGTATTTTGAATTATTCAAGTCCGACAAGTGCGGATGCGAATAGTCCAAAAATAGCGGGTCGTTACAGTTGGTATCGGAGCTTTTGGTAGCTCTAGGCAAAATTTAGCATATAGGGTAAATGTATTTACAGAATCACTCTCATTCGAGTTTCAATCACTTCCTTTTGACTCAATTTATTTGAATTTTGGAACGTTCCCTCGGTTCCGAAATTCATTCGTCCCTCACTATTCGTCTTCTTTCAATTCTGAAGCATCACATAACTCCACTTCGAATAACTCTTATAATGAATCGGTCGTCTCGCCAAACTTCGAATTGATTTATAAAGGGGTGAAACTCCATTACAATAGACATCGATTTACCGGAGATTTCTATATCCTCGGTTCACGATGCTAGCTATCTCCTGCTATACTTGAATTCGATTTCTTGAGATCGAATGTTGATTTACCTCGGAATTCAGCATCGATCTTATTCTTAAGTTACGGTTGACCCGGTTAAGGTTGCCCGTGAATTAAAGAAGCTTATCCATCCCCCGATTCTGTTAATTTAATTATCTTATTTTCTGTTTCGAACTTATTATCGAATCGAAAATCTCTTTGATTTGATTTCCATCAAAATTGAATCTCTATACTTATTTTGAAATTCATTCCTGTATCATCGAGCGAGAACTGTACTTGTAAATTAACATTAAAATGTTTTATATATTGTGTTGTTTGAGTTGTTGATACTGATTTGGGTTTTCGATCGATTCGTCTGATCAGCGCTATCGATAGGATTTCCAAAACACTTGAGCAGAACAAACTGACACTTTATTGTTTTCAAATTGGGTGAATAAAATAGTTTTGTATGATTATATTATATATAAGTTTTCTGAAATTAAATTATTAATAAATTTGTTGTCGGAAATGATAATTTTTTATTTTCATTTATTGATGTAAACCTTTGACTACTGAATAATATAAATAAATGAATTCATAAAACTTACCTATTATTTGATTTGGAATTTGAAACGAATTTTAAATTTTGAACCTAAGAGTTTAATTTCCGGTGGTTTAAAATTTTGGTTTTAAAAGTTTTAAAGCGTAAAATATTTTCGAATAAGAAAAAAAAATCATTTCAAAGAAAATATTAGATGAGTGCTCTTCTCTTTGTCGCTGGAAAATGATTTCGGTGATGACGGTCGCATCATCATTCATTTTCGAGTTTCGAAGTGGAGAGACTATTTTGTAGCCCTGCTACACTTTTGTTTGAAAATTTTATTTGAATTTCTAAGCATAACTTGATTTTAATACATATTGAAGATTTTAAAATTGATTTGATATTATGTATATATATTATTTTAGTCAAAAATAATCCAAATTAATCGGAAATTAATTCTTAAAATTTTGATTTAAGGATGATTTTAATGAAGCAAAAGTTTTGACTAAATACTTAACTTGAAATAAGAGAATTGTAAAATTTTATTTGGATAATGCTCAATTGCATTATATATAACTTACCTAAATGTTCAAAGGTTAATTTTGTAATTGAATGTTATACAATGTAAATGTTATCAAAGGAATTTTAAAATAAATTTGAGTAGTTATAATGAGTGTAAATATACCTAATATATATGTGATAAGATATATCAAGTAGAATAAATTCAATAATAATTTGAAATAAAGAAGAATTGAATTTGTCAAATAAAGTACGATTATAGAAAAATGACTATTCAACTTATGATCTTTGAAATTGTTAATTAAAGAAAATTGGATAATATATAATATAAATTGTCTTTATAAATAAAATGTGAGTGCGTAAAATAAATGTTATTCACTTATATTTAAAATTATAAAATATTATGGAGATAAATAGAATAATAAGCAAATTGAATAATAGATGTGACAAATAAAAATTTATTTTGAAAGTTAAATGAATTGAAATCTAATCAACTTAATTAGATATCTTGAATTAATTGAATTTAAATTGAATTTCATTTGGAAGTAACATTTTGTATCTAACGTCAATAAATGAGAAATCAAATCAATTCAATGAAATCTTGAATTTAAAAACAAAGTGTTGAATACAAACTAATTTAAAATAAAATTTATATGGTTTAAATTAATTGTTTATTATGTAATTCAAGTTTATTCTCTTTTGGTTGTTTCTGTTCTCCTACTTCCTTCCTTTTCGAGGACGAAAAGTTTTAAGTGGGGGAGAATTTAACAACCTGGATATTTTAACGGTTTTAATTAATTTAATTTACTGGATTTGTGCAATTTAAAAATAAAAAAATAAATAAATAAATAAATTTTTTTAAATATAAATTTGATATTTGGTATGTCCAGTTAAAAATAGCAACCGGTAAATTTTCGTCCGAAAATAAGAAAGTTTATTTCGCGCGTAAATTTACTTCAGTTTAATCAGTTAAAAAACGATGAAAATAAAACTTTTTCAAAACCAAAATATTTTTACATAGAAAAATACTAAAACATCTTTTGAGCAAGTTGTCAGTTTGTTGTTTTTCCAAATTCGGACATCTTTGCCTCCGTCGATCTTAATTTTCTGCGATTTTTGCGCGTTTTCCGCTAGTAGAAATTTGAATTTTTATAATTAAATCGTACCACTGATATCCATATACCGTTTTGATCGTCTCGTCGCGCTGATCTTTGCGGGATATTTACTTTTGTATTTCAGAATCTGGTATGCGGTGTAATCTGCGAAATGCTCAGCGTTTCAGTTCGTCAACCGAGCCTTTTGGATTTCTTGTGACTATTAATTATCCAACGTGAAACCCAATAGCCATTTTAATAATTTCAAATTCAATTCTGGCATTTACATTCCCACTGCGTACACCAATAATTCATGTGAATTGAACCAATGCCTTTTTGCTTTTCCCTACCTTCCATTTATTAATCTAATTTGTGAATTCTAAAGGTTACGTTACTTTCACCTTTCAGTTTCATTTTCCTCTTTGCTATTGGCTCTGTCACTTGAAAGAGTATATTGCAATATGAGTGGTTCTTTTTTTTTCCTTTTATTTTGCCATGGCCTCCACTTTACTTACATCCTCCTTTCCGCATGCTACACCGCCACCGACAGCCGCAGTTCCACCTTCAAACCCGAGCGGCTCCCTGGCCATCAACACCTTTCCCCTCCACCACCTCCACCTCAAACAAACGCAACCGCCGTTCACACCTCCAACCCACATCTCCTCACCACCAACTAGTTTATAGCCACTGCTATCACCTCCCCGAGCTAGACCGAGAACTCCACTATGTGCCTCTCCTCTTCCTCCATTTGCCGTGCAACCGAGATCTAGCAACCGTGGTCCCTAACTTGCTTTCACATACACAACACAGCAGACACCCATGTGAGCCGCTCGGCCCATCATCCCTTCCCATCGCCTACCTCCAGCAACCGCGGTCTCCACCTTCCTCTAGCCAAACCGTGCCGCAACCTCCACCTAACTTCAACCCCTCCGCCTCTTCACGTGGCAGCCTCGCCACTGCCCGCCACTGCGTACGTCTTCTGACTACCGCAAACATCTGCCACCTCCGCCTTTTTCTCCAACTCGAGTGGCCTAATGGCCTTGCATCACTGACCTGATCAAAAAGGTATACATACCTTTTAAGCATTTATTTAATATATGTTCTATATAGTTATATATTGGCTGCAAAGTTAATAAAGATTATATTTTGATATAATATGTACGTAAGGAATTATATACATGTCAGATTATATTTTTATATACATATAGTATGTGTTCGAATATAAAGCTATTTTAGCCTGTAAAAGTATATGGTTACAAAGTATATATATGCTTTGTTGATATCTGTTCTTGTATAAAAGATTTTTTTGTAATAACTTCATCATGCGAATGCTATATGTTGCATGCTTTTTGCTGAATTGCAAGTGTATACACACATTGTGTGTAAGATTTTGCTTGATTTTGGATTTAAAGTATTTATAACAAAGTTCATTATGAACGTATATACATATGTTGATTATATACTAGATCACAATTTTCTCTTCTGCTGTTTCTTCTTCACTGTTTTTTTTGAAATGCAACTTCTGTTTTATATATTACAGTAGATAGTATACTATATTTTAAAGTTAGACTTCATGTTCACGATATCATATCTCACTCATGTTTTATCAGAATGGGTTGATTCTATTTTTAAAAAAGAGTCGAAGTTACCTAGTTTATGCATGTCAAATTTCAGCAAAATCCGACATCGTTTGATTAGTGGTCGAGGATCTAAAAGTTTGACCCAGGCAGCTGCTCTTTTGTACGTGGAATTATATTACACTGCTGTAAACACGACCTGTGTTCATGTTTGACGCATCGTATCTCTTCCGTCTTACGTCGGAATACAGTGATTCCCTTTTTGTTTAAAAGATAAAGCTTTCTACTTTCTGTATATAAAATTTTAGCTTCATACGAGGTGGTTCAGTCCTCTGTTTCTTTCCTGGAAGTCAGACCCAGAGAGGTTTCCAGACCTGAACATTTGACAGTCGCAACATGGCCTGAGTCTATGTTCGTGACATCGTAACTTTTCTCGTCTCTTGTCCAAATCAAGTGATTCTTTTGCAGTTTGAAATACAAGTTTTGATCTTTATTCATACTAAATTTCAGACCATTTCAATCTCGGTAGCACATAGAATTATATTGTTAAACTTTGACGCAGGACATGTTTTGTAATTATTGCTAGGTTGAATGTTTTGATTTGATTTCTTTTAAATGCTGTATTTAAAGAAAGATGATTTTGGATATTGTTGTTAATAAAATAATAATAATAATAAATAAATGATAATATGCTTGAATTTAAATATATGTGATTTAATTGTAAGATGGCGTTAGAAATGCATATCTATGGAGTTTTATCTGTGTTAAATTAAATATCGATTTGAAAATATATGTTTAAAATTGATTTTTTTAAATATATTTTATGTGTTTAATTTTGGAATATAGTTATGTATATATGTTCACCGATACCATTTACTTTCATCGCCCCTATTCTGATTTGATTTCGACGATTCATATTTAACAGCTTTGCTAGTCGATTCGTGCCAATCTAGTTATTCCGAAAGTCGTGCTTACGATCCGTGACTCAACTTCGTTGTCTATTCATCTCTCTAGCCTCGAAAGGTGAGCAATCACTCACGATTAATGTTTTTTTATTTATTAATTTTGATTTCAAGTGAAACGACAATTGAAATATGCTGCTGTTAGTTATTTACACTGTTATATATGCTATTACCTGCATTTGTTCACCTATGACATCTGACACCATTATCTTTTAATTATTTATGCGATGATAATCCATTTTGGTTGATAATTGATTGATTGATTGTTGTTTATATTGGATGTAAATTATAATGTATAAAGTGATAAATATTATGCAATTGAATTTGACGTAGGATAGTTTAAAAATGTGAATCGACATATGTGTTGAATTTGATTAGTTAATTTGAATAATCTGACCCCTTTTAATTGTTAAGTTAATCGACATGTGGAATTTGATAAATCACACTTTGAACCTTGAACGTATATTGGATAAATTGTTGTAGAATTGAAATTGAACGACAAGGGAAAAACTGTAATGTAGTAATCTTTAATCTACATGAAATGATAGTGTAGATTCTAGAAATAATTATATTAATTCGCACAAACAACAATGCGAATTAATACGATTATTTCGAGATTATTTGAATTGATTATTGGATTGTGTTTGATTGTTGTTATTGCTTGTTTATTTACTTTGACACCATCCCAGTCATCACACTGCAAGTTCCCTTTGTTATGTTTTGATTTTTTTGAATTGGAATTGAAATCGGGTTGAAATGATAAATACCCAAAATGAACTTGACTTAGGATAGAGAATTAAATAAACCTGATTGGTCAATAATTTGATTTGAAATAAAATAAAGATTTTATTTGAATAATAAGGTTTTGAAATAAAAATTGGACGTAAATTTTGATTAAAGGAAATTGTTAATATTGGAATTTGAAACAAATATTAATGTAATAAATGATGAAGAGCGTTGTTTGAAATGAATTATTTGACGATAAAATTTGGAATTATTCATTGAATTAAGTTTGAAATGATTTAATAATTAAGTCGAATTTATAATTAAGTTTGAAATTTTTAAGTTTTGAAATTATTAATAATTAAGATTGAAATTATTTAATAATTGAAAAAGATTGAATTATTCGATAATTGAATAAAAATTTAATTCTTTGATAAGAGAAATTGAACTTTTGAATAAGTGAATTCAAACTTCGTTAATAAATGAAACCGGGTTTCTTATTTAATTAAGTTTGGAAAATTTAAGTAAGTGAATAAATCAAATTGAATTTCTTTAACAAGAAATAAAATGTGTTTTATTGTAATAACTATAAGACTTGTAATTTAAAGAATTGATTTGACGAATCTAATTGAATTTAATGTGTTAGTTGATATAATGAGGTTGAACTTAAGTAATTGATTTAATGAATTGGAAATTTAATGGAAACTATTTGAATGATAAACTAACTTAACGAATATTGAATGAAATCGATTAATGAATTAAAATTGATTTGGAATGTTAAATTAAATTGATTTAAATATTTTCGGAATGAACTAATATACGAACTTGAATCAATATTTGAATTGTTTAAATAAAAATTGAAATTGAATTGTAAGACTTTGAAATGGTAATTTGGAATGTTGAAACGTAAATTATGGAAATCGATTTCGAAAGATAAATGAAATGTTGATTTACGAATTCTAATTGAAATTGAATGTGATTTGGTTTTGAAATTTATTAAACGACCAATCGGTGTAATAATTACGAAAGTTATTAAAGAAACCGAAGTCGGTTATGGACATACTCTCTGTCTAAACCGAAACCCAATTTAATAACTATACGCGGAGTGATGATCCTGAATGAAGTGGTTGGATTGGCGAACGTTGATGATTGAAGAAAGTGAACGATATTGGATAGCCTTGACACTTGTGTCAAAATTGGAAATGACTAAAATCAGGAGCCGTGCCGGGCCAAATGGGGTTAGCCACCTCGAGCGAACACACTTCTTCGTAACTACTACTCATTACTTGTTATTGATTGGTGCACCCTCGTACTTTTCAGGAATGTTGTTTCGAGGTGTTGCGATCGCTGCGGCGATGCGTTCTCACCAGTCCGGATCAGGCAAACGGTAGTTTCACTACCTTGGGTATTGCCTCATGTGCCTTGTCATACTTGTATTCCTATATACGCGACCACTACGAATTTATTTTGTGTTATACCTATGGAGTACTCCCTGATATCCCACCAGTTTACGGTGGAGTTTACAGTGCTGTATAGACTATGACATTTATAAATGTGTTAAGGGGGATAATGGTAACGCCTTAACACTATTTTGATACTTTATATTACTGATAGACATTATCTATTTAGCGTACACTACTACATAGTAGATAGTTTAACGGATCCTTAGAGGATGGTGATTCCAACATCTTTTGAGTTACTTGTATTTCGATTGCTATTTCACTTGAGTTGGATTTATTGATATAGGAATATTAATCCTGACCTGAGTGTTTTGTGTTTTGCTTTACGCTCGGGTCAGACTGAGTGGTTCAGTACTCAAGACTCACCTTTGGAGTTGGAGCTTTGCTTGAAGATCCAGCTATCTATCCAGCTTCCAGATATTCGATGATTCCAGTGATGTATTCTGATTCTTACATTTGACTGTTGTATTCGAGACTTCTGTTGTACCTTATTTAACTCTGATGTATCTTATATATTTATATAGTAGCTTCATGAACTACTATCTCTTTTACTTCCGCTGCATATTATTACTCTGTGTCTGTGTTTCTGTGATTATTTATTTACCGTATATCTGAGTTTTGCCAAATTAAAATTAACAATTCGGTATTTTGAATTATTCAAGTCCGACAAGTGCGGATGCGAATAGTCCAAAAATAGCGGGTCGTTACAAAACTAGTTTTAAAACATATTAAATTTTATAAAACTTATTTAATTCAAAATTAGGATACAAAGTAAAATTTGAATCCATACTTTAAACTTATTTAAACTTTTTTTAAATCTTATTTTAAATTTAAAAATCCATTTTAAAATTTAAAACCAGACAGGTTTAAAAGAAACCTGTAACCAAAACATGACCCGAGCCAACCCTTCATAGACTTCGAGTCAATCACCCGATAACTTCGAGCAATACACTCGAATTACTTGAGAAAACTCAAGTACATCCTCTATATCAACCCAAACTTCATCAGGCACCAAATATGCACCGTGCATATGCACTAGCAATGTCGCCACTTTCGATCATCCACGACGATCCCCACATGTCGACGATCAAACAAACCGTATTACGACCATCAAAACATCACTAACTACTCGAAATCAAAATCAAGCATTAAGGCATAAACCTAGAATCTCCTCGCGCTCGCTTCTCCAGCCACCAGAATGTCAGAAACTCCAGCCACCCCTTTGCGGACGTCCACGCTTCAAATTCCCAGAGTTCCAATAAACTCGATGCACTAGAGGAGTCGTTTTGATCAAAAATCCCCGACCTAGTCAAAACTAGGTTTACAGACTTCATTGACCAACCACTGCCACCATCGTGCTCGGAGCACTAATCCAGTATTTTTCCCTTACTCTCCGATCACACCACTACCACCGGAGAGAAACCCGACCTCCCAGACCACTGAGATCACCAGAGGCAACCCAAAACACCCAAACTGATCAAACAAGAACTGCTCCTTCATCCTCAAGCTATAAAATATAATTTTAGTTTTAAAAATCATGATTTTGGATGATTTTTCTGATTCTAAGCCTAAAACATTGAATCATGATGTTTGAATTTTCTCTTTATATTAAACTATGTTATTTTAATTTCCAGAGACAAAACAAAATTATTTTAACTTAAATAAACTTTTAAACTTTAATCTATGATCCAACGAACATATTTTGTTTGAAATTTAAACCTTAACATAGATTAGATTGTGAGATAATAATTTTTTATCAAAACATAAGCATGGAAGCCAACAACAGGCAAGAACAAAATATAACAGCAAGCATGCATACATCCATGTATATATATGGAGAGAATTTAATCATATACATCTACACCATACATACTTATATCCAGAATTTATCATGCAACAGATTTAATATATTTAAGCTTTTTAGAACATGTTACTCACCTGACATGAAGATGAACAGAGCCACTTTGTTTTTGAAAACAGCTTTAAACTTTTAAAAAAATGAGTTGTTGGAAGGATGTTCTTTGATCTTAAAAACTGCGTGCTTGTTATTTGAAACTTGAAAACTGAGTTGTTGTAGTTTGCTTATCAAACTGAAATGCTTGCTTTCCCAAAACATAATTGAAGTTGCCCACTTATCTCTGGTTGTAAAAAGAAACAGGCTTGATTTATTATTTTTGGTTTAAGGAATTAATTTACAGATTGATTTTGATCTTTGAACTTGAATTACAGATCCTGTTTTGAGAAATTGATTATAGATTTATTTTCAAGAGGAGTTGTTTAATTTTTCTTTGAAGAAAAAGAAATAAGAAAATAAATGAAGAGATGAAAACATGTTTATGTAGGCTGAATTGATTTTTTTTTAAACTAAAATTTAATGACACTTGTCATTCACCCTATTTAATTACTTAACACTCGTTATTATGAGGCCATAATATAATTATACTTGTCCCTTAAGTATTTTCTTTTTACTTATTTAAATGTTAGTAAAAACTTTTTGACTTTATTTATAAATTTACAAATACTTAATTTTTTTTTAAATATAGATAACTTTAAAGAAAATAAAATCAATTATATTTATAAATAAAAGCTTATACAAATATCTTTAAAATCCAAAACCTTTTAAATATCTATTTTTGAATTTCAAAATTAATTCAAATTCAAATTAAATCCTAAAATCCAATTTAAAGCCAATTTATTACAACACATTCAATTTTGAAGACGACAATTAAATTTTTATTAAAATCTATTTATATCTAATCATATTATTAATATTGTTTGAAAATAACAAATTTGAAAATTTTAAATAATTTTGTAAAAGAGATTATCTTACTATTTATTTTCAAGTCATATTTACCAAGAAATATTTAAAATGAAAATAAAACAAACATTATAAACATTTATCTTAAGTATTTTAAAACTATATAGTTATTTATTTAAATAATCTTTGAAAAGTTTTATATTAGACTTAATTAAATTTCTAAATTGCTAAAAATATATATTAGAATTTGAAAACATATTTTTATTTGTTAAATTCAAACCAAAGTTCTTCTATTTACAATATATACAAATATATATACATTATAAATAGAGACATTTATTAATTTAAAAAAAAAAAATTTGCCGATTAAATAATTGTTTTCTTTTAAAAGAATAATTTTTCCAATTTAAATTACAATTATAAAAGACAACTATCAAATCAATTTAATTTTTAATACAGAATATTAAATTGATATTGCTCAAAATTCAGGTTCATCACAGTATTATATATATAGTAGTTTGTATATCAGTAGTTTGATTGATGTTCCCGCATATTTTAGCAGATGAGATCCTATGCGACCTCCATAATAGCGGATGACCCTATATACCGCGATATCCCTTCGAAGTGGGAATGGTATTTTTATGTCGTATTAACATCTGTGGATGCAGGGAAACAGGTTCGAGGGATCCAACTGGATTACTCAAAATTTATGTTGATTGTTTTTCATATATAAAAATATATGATGTGTTAGAATAATCTGTTATAGATTATTGTTGTGAATTGAATTAACGGATGCTATAGTAGCACCGACCTTAATTTTTGTAATTTAAGAACCATTAATATTATTTTCAAAATTTTGAAGGAATTAAAAAGGGATTTTGAATATAAAAATATTATATAGAAATTTGGTTAATTTAAAAGAGATTGATTTGGGTAAAATAGAAATTTGATTTGGAATTGGACCTAACTATTCGTAAAATGTTTTAATTAGAATTTAAGAAAATATTAATTATATAGAGGATTTTAACAGTGGTACTTTTAAATGATATTCTAGAAAATATGAAAAAGAGTTGAAATCGATAATTTAAACAGATTGATGAAATATATGGAAATTATTAAGAAATGGATTTATAAAAATTAGATTCTATAAATGGAATTAGTTTTATAAACAAGTAAAACCCAAAGGAGTTATAAAATTTATAAATGATCTTTATAAATAAAGGAAATGATAATTGTTGACAAACCAGAATAAAATTCATAGTGTGAATTTATACCGAGATATGGGAATAGTTTTGGGAAAAATAGTAGAATCTATTTTTGGGAAAGTGAAATGGTTTGGGAGTTGGAAATGAAATCGATGTGTTGAATTAACGGGGATTTATAGATTGGAATTGGTTATTGAATTTTTTAAATATATATATATATATATATATATATATATATATATATATATTATTCAGAAATTAAGTTTGTTTTAAAAGGGAAACTTTAATTATTTAACTATGAAATCTTTAACCAGCTAATATTGGGATATTTCAAAAAAGCGGTTCTTTTTGAAATAAATTCTAACTTTTATAACAAGTTTTTGTAAATTAATTAGTTTTAATTAAGGAAGGATTGAAAAATGAGTTACTAATGTTTTATTTAAAAAGGGTTAGATGTCTCAAACAATTATTTGAACATGTTTCAAAAATAAATTATTATTCTTTAAAATACTTATTTTATATACACATATAGTCTTGAATGATTTAAATTACTTATTTATTTATAAACTCTCTTTCGAAATGTGAAAATGGAGAAGATTTTAGAAGTGTAAATGGAAAGACGAGATTATATGTGAGTATAATCGACTTTGGAAAATGTAAAGGAATTAATATAAATTCCGATAATGTAGGAGATAGGATAAGAAAATCCTAAGTATTGATATTCGAAAAATTTCCTATGTGATGAAATGGAAGGTTTTTGAAAATATTTCGAGAGGGCGGATTTATATCGAGATCTTGTCTAGGTAATGGATTATAAATCGAAGTTGAAAATATTTCACTAAGTGTTGAACTGAGGTATGGGTGGAGATATCCTGTTATGGAAAAAAAGTATTCGGAATGCTTAAAATATTGATAAATTTGAAAGAGATTTGAATATATATCTTTGTAAAGATATTTTGAAATGAATGTTTTTAAAGAATTATAAACAATGGCCTAGTGACTGCTTATGGATGTTATTTGATAGTTAAATAACCGACAATCAATATTGTCCAATATCGTTAATGGTTTCATAGAGACCGGGATCAGATTTAATTATCCGAAAACCACTTCGATCCGGTTTGAACGTTACGAATGAACATCATGAAGATAGTGAAAATGATGATTCGGTTTGTCCAAACCTAGGACAACTTGTATGGACGAAAGCTATCAGAACATTGTCATTGGAGGACGATGAGCATTCTAAGTAGAATTGTTCTTGAAAGGTAATAGTTAGCCTCAAGCTTCATCAACTGGGAATGACTAAAACATGGAAGATGCAGCAAGGCTAAGTGGGTCGTACCCAATTACAGTATGTTATCACTTTTCAAGATACCCTCGGAAATATATAAATTATGGATATGGTTGTACATGAAACGTGAGCGCTCGATTTTTAAGGGTGGGAACACCCGGGGTGATGACATATTCGGTTCTATCCAGGTTAGGGGTAGGCATGTCTTGTGTAGCAGGGGATCCCTGCGAGGTTCTTGGTACATTTTTATAAAGGTGTATTGTGGTGAGCGGTACCCCAGTAGCCCAGTCATTGTATGGGATCCATTCTCTAATACAAGACTTTACGGTTTTGTTTGTAGAGCTTAGTATGCTGGAATTTAATATATGTAACAATTTCAGCTATTTGACTAAGAATTTGTATTTAGACACATTATAATATCACTAGATTTTCTATGAAATGTTTTGGTTATCTTAAGAGAAAAACCTATCGTGTTTATGTGTGATGCATCTTATGAGATACTTTGTTTTTCAAAGGGATTTGATAACTTTAATAATTCAAATTGAGTGTGTTTTCTCACGCTGTTTTTCCCGACTGACTCGGGTGTTATTCAGTTATAATACTCGGGTCAGACCGAGTATTACAAATTCAGGTTTAATGCTTTGGAGCTTAGGAGACGAGCTGGATGAAAGAAACGTACTACCATACTTGGTTCATATTTCCATTGTGTGAGGAAAAGTTATTATAATTAACCAGATTGATGTATTGATTGTTGTACTCTAATGATTGCAAGTATAAAATAGTTACAGATTATTCTGTATAAAAATCTGTTGTTATATATTATATTTTGTTCCGTTGGGGTTGTGAGATTCTGTGTTGATTATTTCTACTTTTCTTCTACCATCTATTCTTCACTCCTAACAATCCACCTTTTTGTTCAATTTGAGTTGACAAGTGTAATTTATTTGTCAGCTTAGAGTGTACGAAAAAGTAGGTCATTGCACTATTAACCTAATAGGAATGAAGTGAGCAGATTTAGTCAAGCGATATAAGATAACCCAAATACTACAATGGCCCGATCTTGAATGAAGTAGGACATCAATGAAATCCATTGAGATTTGATCTCATTTCCATAACGGGACCTCAAGAAGCTGAAGAAGACCACTAGGACGCTAATGCTAGGCTTTGATGAGTTAACAAGTCATGCAATTACTCACATAATTTGCCACGTCACACTTCATGCCTTCCCAATAATATAAGCATCTCATATCGGATTATATCTTGCAACTGTCAGGATGAATAACATACTTAGAATGGTGACATTCAACAAGAATGTCCTGCCTAAGATCAGAATCACAAGGCACAACCAATCAGTTCTTCTTACGAAGACAACCATGAATAGGCAATGCTGAAATCTCTCAACTCCTCTAAACGGGATTCAGGCTTACATATCTGAATGAGATGCACAAGATCTGGATCTTGCCACGGTGCATCGACCATACGATCCAACAAGCTAGGTCGAGCTTCCAAACTGAATAATAAGATAGGAGAATCAAAAGCTGGAGCACGATGTGGGAAAAATCTTTGACAACTCTACGGTAGTAACTTGGCAAACCAAAGAAGCTACAAATCTCAAAAACATACTTTGGCCTTTTCCAAGATGGTAAAAAGAAAATTTGCAGCTTATAGAAAACATTTCCATGTACAATAGGATTAAGCTTAGTTAAATTTAAAAATCTAAAGTTACTGCTGCTTTAATACAGCACTTCCCAAATGAAATTTCAGCTTTAAAAATTTAATCAAAATGTGAAATTCCCAAATTATTCAATTTTCAAACTATATTTTCAAAACAAACTTTTTGTGCAAAATCATATACTACAAGATCCCCTTTCCCGTAAAGCTAAGGCTTTAAAATTAACTTTATGCAAAACTTAAAGGAACACTTTCATCATTTTATTCAAATAAATTTCTCAAAAAATTTATTGCAAACTTTTACTTACAACAACAAAATTTACCGTGTCTGGCCGTCTCGTCATAGTATTTAGGAAATTCCTATCGATAACGTTGATCAGGCACATCGACCAGAATTTTTAAAGCACTCAATGGACAATCCAACACAAAATCATTTTCTATGTGACAAAAACGCCTCTTATAAAATTTTCAAAATATTCTTTACTTGACTAAATAAAAAGAATCCAATTATACTAAAAAAAACATATCTTCTATTAGAAAAAATTTAATTTAAAATAGCTGGTTACACTCACCATCAAGGAATACATGGACGAATTCATCATTATATTTCTAGAATACTTGATTCATAAGATAGATGAAATAAGTTGGAGTGTTCGTCAGACCGAATAGCACAATGAGCCACTCATAAGAACCATAACAAACGTGGAATGTAGTGAGAGGAGTGATGTCCTCCCTATCTCGCAACTGATAATAATTGGTGCAAGGTCAAGCTGAGGAAAGACCCTAGCACCCCTCAATTGTTTTAACATGACATCACTCTTAGGCAATGGATATTCATTCTAATGGATAACTCGTTAAGCTTTATGAAAATGGATCCAAAGCCTAAGAATACCCTCTGATTTTTATAACAAAGAAGACAATGGCATCCCACGGTAAAGAATGAAATGAATGAATTGCTTGGCTTCAAGTTCAGCAATCACTTTTTAAGCTCCTCATTTCCTTAGTGGACATCCTTGTGGGAGAATGACTAACAGTCTGAGAATTGGGAACAAAGTCAAAACAAAACTCAATTGCCCGCTTGGTACCAACCCGAACGGACTCAAATACATCAGCAGAATCACAAACAACAGGAGTTCGAGATACTTCGTCATTATCTCGAGACTCCAAAGAAATTAAAGATACTTCAAAATCTCCATCAACATTCTGAAGGACAAGAAACAACAGATCAACGGAATTAGGATACTTTAGATATAGGATCCTTTCGAAACATATAATTTGGGCTTGATACATGCAAACCAATCCTTCCAAATTCACATAAACCCAAGATAACAAATAACGAGCAACTTCGCATGGAAAGAAAACCTACAAAGAAAAATCTTAATATTCTCACTCAAAAAGCCAAATATTGCAGATCCCCTCAATGGGATTCGCAATCCTCAAAGAAGTAATAAGACAAGAACATCTAATTGCATCAATAAATTACTCCGATATGGATGAATGTCAATCATCTGTATCGAAGACGACTAGAATAGAACAATCACAATTAGGATTACTCCTAGGGTAAGATATCATCAATTTAATTGTAGATTACTATGGAATTAGAATACATTCCTAGATGTATTCCCAATTTATATCTACCCTAAAGGACACGAAAAGGTTAAGGACACGATGATTAGAGAAAATGAAACGCTCGTACTGTAATTTGATGTAATGTAATATATGTTTATGTTCTGTATTTATCATATTTTGTTTTGAACTCAGCTCGTAAACCAACTTGTGGCGCCCCACCCTAAAACCCCTATTGCTGGGTAATAATATATGTTAATGCGAAGAATAGGGCAGGTTAGGAGCGACCATCTATAGCTTTGTCTTAAACATCTATTAAATACGTCGATTAAGTGCTCTAATTTTTTTCTTTCTCAAGTGGATCGACATATTCAATAAATGCTTAATACAAAACTATATTGGCTAGCCGATCTATCAGAACAAAATACGACAACAGAATGTACAACACATCACAGAACATCAGTCAAACATATATTTATATTTACATATATGCTGATACATCTCAGTATAATGCAAAATGGTACATCATAAGTGGTATAAGTACCACGCTATATACAACGAGTCAAAATATAGATACATATCAGAGTTGCACAAAAAGACTACAAAACTACACAAAAGAAATACATCGATATCTACGATGGAAGCATCAAAGCAAAGTCCAAATGCAGGTATCTAACCTGAAACAACTCGGTCCGACCTAAGTATAAAATATATGGGTCAGTCTAGCTAAAACAATCAAATTAGCAAGGATAAAAGAAGTATAAAGGTAAAGGGATAAGGTATCTTCTCGAATGAGAAGAAGAAATAGTAAGCACGTGTCATTACTTCAAGTGAGGTGGTTTCACTAAGTATAAATCCTCGAAAGAGGTAATCTCAACCATGAAGTCAACTAATTATATTAAATGCCTCATATCATCGGCATAATCTCAAAAGCTATTAAAATGGTTTCTCTAAACCATAACTCCTAAATAGAAGATCCCAAAACTCAAACTCGCCAAAATGGAAATCATAAATACATTGTCAAAATAGAGAAATCCCAAAACTCAAAATACGTCAAAAATGGCAAACACGCATATGGATATCTCCAAAAAAGGAGATTATAAATCACATAAATGCCCAAGAAGGAAAACCCAAATCTCAAAATATAGAACTCGATAAGGAGTTCAAATTCCAAAGGTGTAATCGCCATATATAATGTCATGAACGCTTCAAATTGCCAAATAATCTCTAAAGGCGACACACATGGAAATCATGAATAAATTAATGAAATCATCACAAAAGATCGCATGTGCCTATAAAATAGCCAAAGCCCACCAAGTATTGTTCTCCCAAAATAAGGTGCCACACCACAAATCGACAAACATCCCAAAGGCTGAAGGACAAAACATCCCAAGGACAACATCCTTAAGGACAAATACGTCGCAATGGACAAACATCCCGAAAGACAAATGGCCTAAAGGTCCAGTACTGGCAATACTCGAGAATGTGTCACAAACTCTCAGATAGGAACCCAAAAAATGTTAACATTGCGTCCTATACCACATGTTCTCACTAATTGGTTTAATAACCGCTAGAACATGCCACACTAGAAAATCAGTAAAAATATTTGCCTCATCTCATCGGCGAATAAGACGCAAAGGTCGAAATGTTCAAACGGACATGTCAGGAATTAACCGATAATGCAAATGCACGTATCCCATACCACATGTTTACTAAACCGTTTAGTTCTCCTTCTTATATGCTCAAATAGTGCAAAAACGTATATTTTATATAGAAAATAATTTGCTTGAGAAGACAAGCTTTTAAAACAATTTTCGAAATCATTTTGGAAAACACTTTTGAAATTCTATTATTATAGAGAATATATAATTTTATAGCTTTGAAATAATTTATTAATATTATATAATAATTATTTCAAAAGCCAATTTATTTTAGTAATCATTTCAAAATTATATAGAATAATCCATGTTTGAAATCAAGAAAACATCGAAAAACATCGAAAACCGACATTCGAAATCATCTCCAAATTGATTCATTTTGAATCAGAAATTCACCAAAATTCTAGCTTGCCTATTAATAGGCTTCATGGCCTTCCAAACAATTTATAAATATCATAAATACAAGATGCAGAAGTCGAAAATCGAACGAGAAAACAAGGCAGAACAATAAAATGCACAGGCAAAACAATGCTCAGGTCTAAAATCTTCTTTGGGTTCAACTTTCAGACATAATTCGAATGTCTTAATGACCTCAGAATAGTATGAAACTTGATACACACGAAGTAGAATAATTTATGTATGAACTGGACAATGATTCACTGAATTCCGACATGAAATAGTAAAGAAATGAAATTTCAAACATGGACTCAGGCCACGTTGAATTCTGCACAGATCTGAAAACCCTGTTGGGTTCAAATTACAGGCACGAAACAAGTGACCAAACGACCTAAGATTGAACTGAAAACTAGTACACACGCTGTAGAAAACTTCAAATCTCAAATAAAAAAAGAATCGATGAATTCCGATAGGAAATGAAAAAACATACGCTATTTCAAACATGTACTCAGGCCATGTTTGCAACAGCTCAAAAAACGAAAATTTGTACAGACCTGATCTCAGGTTCAACTTACAGGCATGAAATAGAGGACCAAACGACCTTATATTGAACTGAAAATTGGTATGCACATAGTATAAAACTTCAACTTTCAAATAAAATAGAATCAATGAATTTCGACTGGAAAAAATACGTTGTCTCAAACATGGACTTAGGCCATGTTTGCAGTAGCTCAGAAAATGGAAATGTGTACAGGCTTGAAAACCATCTCGGGTTCAACTTACAGGCATGAAACAGAGGACCAACCGACTTCAGATTAAACTGAAAATTCATAAGTGTAACAGCCTGCAAATCCATACCCCTTGAGTCAACACTATTCTACAACAATCAACTCAAGTTGTATAGAAATACGAACCATTTGGGTTAAAGAAGAAGAGGTAGAAGAAGAAACTAGAAAACAACAACCGAATCTAACCATCGCAGCGGAATAAAATATAATAGACATTAACATATCTTTTCACCAAAAATCAAATATATCTTTTTATAAATTACATCATCAGAGTACATCAATCACAGCTCAACATCAATAACATACAAATGGGTACACAGTAATTCAACACAGCGGAATATATATAAAACAAGTACGAAAATACGCATTGTCATCCAACTCGTCTCCTTAGCTCCACAGCATCATATCATGTATCCTATAATACTCGGTCTGACCCTAGCATTACAGTTAAATAACACCCGAGTCAGTCTGGAATACCAGCGTGAGAAAATCACACCAATTGATTATTAAAGTTTCAAAAATCCTTTGGAAACAAAAGCATCTCGTAAGACCACGCCACAAATAAACATGTCGGGTTTTTACCTTACGATAGCTAAAACACTTTTTATAGAAATCCTCTGATATTATAATAGGGTCTATATACAAATTCTTATAAAATAACTGAAATTTTTACAACTATTAAATTCCAGCTATTAGCCACAGAGTGGGTAATAAAAACAAAACTCGTACAAGGCTCGTAGGGAGAATGGATTTCCAACTAATGACTAGGCACTGGGGTACCACTTGTCACAGTACGTGGCCTATATCACAGTACTGAGGAGCACGGCTGATCCCCTACAACACAAGACCGGGACTACCCCTTACTGGATAATCCCGAGTGAGATCACCCCGCGGTTGGGATCAGCAACTGCCCACTAAGCCGAAATAAAAGGGACATCTAGACAGCGATGACCTCACCCTGCTTGGGTGCTACCCACCTAGCCTTTCTACATAACCCCTGAATTTCATGTTCAATATGCGCTTATATGTTTTTGTTTGATGATAATAAACATATATATTCATTTAAATGTATTTGGTAATGTACTATTTTGTTTTTCATAGATTAAATAAATATTTGTTGAATAAAATAAACTACACAGAATTTGAATTCAAACGGAAATTTTATTCAAACAAATATTTATTACAATCTTGAATAGTACAATTTCAAGCTCTCACTATACATATACATTTTTGAATACATCACGATTTCAATTTACATTTATAACCTCACTACGTATCACTCACACTCGTATTTTGCCTTCAACTGCATTCCAGTTTGAATCCAGCATCTGAGAAATCTGCAAAAATATTCATTAACGCAGTAAAATTGAAAAAGAAATGTTTTTGCAATATAAAATGAAATATGGTTTTTGAAAGTATCATTTGCCTCAGTTATTTGGGTCGTTCGTCATCATTCACACTTGATTTCATCATAAAGTCGTGCATATAGATATTACAGGGACAGGTAACCATAAGTGGCTGCAATACACACGTGTACATTCATACACGTGTGCACTGCCTCGCCAACTCGTGTGCGCAGCCAACAATAGCAAGTGTGCAAGCACAACTTCAACAAACAAGGCAATGCACTATGCAATGTACAACAAGTCCAGCAGGCCAAATGAACAACAAAGGGTCAAAGCTCAATGCACATGAAACCAAAGGCCGAGCAATTGATATATGGTGATGTAGTCAACAACTACACAACTGCAAGTACAGGTTTCAATATCAAAGGAACAATGAAGCAATGTCGAGCTCAGTACAACACAGTAGTGTACATGAATACTGCAACTGTCACAAGACCACACAACAGTATACATGAATACAACAACAGTATCGAATACAATATGCACAAGCGAAGAACCAAAGTCAGTGGCAAGCTACAAACTGCAACGTCAAGTTCAGACCAAACAGCAATGATGGTAATGCAACACGCTGCAGACACCAATAATACAAGAGAGGCACAACAACAACTACAAAGACCAGCTGCTCAATGCAACTCAGTGGCAAATGAAGGCAACATGACTAAAATATGACAATGCAAACTTAACAACAGATCAGACATGACCAAAGAGAAGTAGTGCAAGCATATGAAATGGCAACTCAGTGATATATGCAACAAGTTCAGATAAACAAGCCAGAGCCACCAAAGTGCAGAGCAACTACAAAGTGGCAGCAGTTCAGATGACATAGCAGAAACGACCAAAGTACAACAATGCACAATGATACAAGGCAAATTCGACAGGCAAACAACAATCCCAACAGAGAACACGCATGAAGCATGAAACCACAAGTTACAAACCTCAAGTGTCGACCAGGCAGAGAAATGCACAAGCATGATACAGGTGAACAGGAGACAAGTAGCAGCAACATGACAGTGAAAACTCGAGAACAGTGAAAGTGCAGACCAAATGCAACATGCAACATGGCCAAGACTACAAGCAACTGCATAGGACTGTAACAACCAGAATGGAAGCAACTACACCAATGCAAACTCAATATAGAAATGCTCAGTGAATAATGCAACATGGTAAAGGGACAGTGATACAATGTCAATGTCAATGCCAGAGACAAAGCATCACAAGCATATCAACTTAGCAACAGCCAGTCCAATGAACAAAGAACACAAGTACAAGCAAATAAATGCAATTCGAAGTAATATAGCAGCAATTACAGGTAATCAACAAGTTGTTGCCGTGTGAAAAAGTCAGCAATGAAAAAGTCAGCAATAAAATACCAGAGATTACAAGTAGACCAAGTCCAATTCGAATTCATGACATTGTATCAAATACGTCTTTGAAAAAGTCAGAAATGAAAAAGGGGAAAGTTGTTGTCGTGTGACTCAAGGCAATCGAACGCTACAGAATAGAAGCCGTGCGCATCAGGTAACAGAAAATTGGGAAAGTATCAAATTGATACGAACGAAAACAAGTGTCTCGAATTCATATAAATATCAAACCCAAGAGTACATCATCGGCATTGAGTTAAAGAGCAAGCAATCAAACAAGCAACAAAAGAAATTACATACCGAAATCATCAACAACTCGATCGAGCTAGCAACAAGCATAAATCATCAGAGAACGAGCGTGAGCAAGAGCAACGCAAGTAAGAGAACCGATCATCAGAAAGCCCCAATTTTTAATCGAAGACAGAAGCCCTAAATTAGTGGCAAAGAGAATCGGCCGCATTATTCTTCATTGAGCAAAAAAAAGGAACGGGTCAAGGAATAACAGTGGATCGGATCAAAGAATAAGGGGCCGGCCTTATTATTAAAAGGGGGTTTAGTTTTTAATTTTATTAAAGGGGGTTTTTAGTTTTTATTTTGAGCAAAAATTATGGGTCCAAAGTTGTATTTTAATTTTTGCTCTTGTTTTAATTTTGAAATTCTTTTTTCTTTTCGAGTCTAAAGAATTTGTAAATCACCACCTAGGGTTTAGGTAGTGTCAGATTGTCTAGTTAGAATTAGTTCAGTGAGCAGGGTGTGTGAGTTTGCAAAGCTCTATAGGCGGGAGTAGTGTTTGCGAGTAAGCGAAACTCTATAGGTGGGAGCAGGGTGTGCGAGTCTAGTAGAGTGTTTGTGAGCGGGAGAAAATGAGTCTGCGAGTCTAGTAGAGTGTTTGTAAGCGTGATACTGTTTAATTCTAATAGAAATCTGGGAATGCAGCAGTAGGCAGGGGTTGCCGAAGCTGGGTAAATTTTGTGTGTGATTTACTTTTAAGCATATTTATTTCTGCAGTTTATTTCTGTGTTTAAGTCGAGAAAATTTTCTATAACCCTATTGTAACGACCCGAAATTTTCGAGCCCGAAAATTCCAGATAGTTATGAAAAAGAAGAAAGAGATAGAAGCAGAAGAACAGAAATACTCAAACATCTCACATTCGCAGCGGATAAAATATAATAACAAATAATATCAGTTTACAAAGAATATTATCCTATCGATTACATTTAATATACATCAGAGTTTCACATATACACAGCCACAGAATATATTCTACTTCATGTCTCAGATACTCAATAATATACAACAGCGGAAATACTCCATACGTTAGCCATCCAGCCCACCTTCTGAGCTTCAGAACGTACCTACCTGAAAATCTGTAATGCTCGGTCTGACCCGAGCATTACATCAAAGTAATACCCGGGTCAGGCTGGAAACCAGCGTGAGTAAACCCAGCTAACATGAAATGCATAAGTATACAACTCATATAAAACCCGGAGTAACTTATATCAATGTATAAATTCCAATTTGTTATACATAAGCAAGATAATCAATCACACAATCTCAAATAAATCTAATTAACCATAATTGAATTTAAATCAATTACCTTTAAGTCCTGCTTATTAATTCATTTCAACCCAATTGATTAACCATTCCATAATCATTTATCTTAATTAATCATCCTTGATTAATTATTCTCTAATCACATTTAGCTGATCATCATTGTCTATTTACTTCCATTTAGTAATTTTATTTAACCATATTCCATGAATGATTATCCTAATTAATCACATCCATTTTAATCAACCCCAATTACTTATAAACAGTAATTACCCTCTCTGTAATTACTTACTTAAGTAATTAATCCCTTACTTGATTATTAATCCCTTTTGATTAATTACACCAGGTAATCTATCCCTAATTACTTCTACTAAGTAATTACCCCTTAACTACTTTTCAATAAGTAATTTCTTTTAATTACTTACATCTTGTAATAATGAATTACTTCACTAAATCTCATCAAGTATTTATATTTAATGAAGCTGCAAGAGATCGCCTTTAATTAACAAATTAATTTCAATCGGTAATACATCCCTTAATTACCCTTAAACCCAATTAATAAATCTTAATTGTGGATTAATTATTCTTTAATCATTAATTTATAAACCTTAATTATTAATTAACACAACTTAATTTCAAATTAAGTATTCCTTAATCACCAGTTAATTGAATTACTTAGTTTACTCAACTACTAAACATTCGTTAATTATCTTTATGTAGTTAATTACACTCTTATTTATCACATTTATCATTAATTAATCCAAACTCTAATTATAACTATAATTTAATCATTCTTAATTACTTTCTAAAAATAATTAATTGAATAATTAATCATCTTAACTAACATTTTAAAAGAACTCTTCTTTAACTTTGAAAAACAAATTATTATTAATTACAAATCTTTAATTACACATTTATTAAATCTTAAATTACTTATTAAATTACAAGTATAAATTAACTTACATTTCAAATTAACTTACTCCTTTACTTATCGTCTTACATTTGTAAACCTTCTTAGTAAAATTTAACTCAAATCTTAGCCTAACACTTGTAAACAATAATAACTTTTATTAATATTAACTTATTTACCATTTTAACTTAAGGTTTATCAGATTAACCCCTAGAAATTTTGGACCCGAAGTAAACATACTGTTTACTCGAGTGAAACCGGAGTTCCACCTACCTTTCCCCGCGTCCCTTCTCCTTCTTCCTTCTACTTCTTATACTGATCTTTTTCTTCTCCCTTTATTTTTTTTATATCTCTTAAGCCAACATTTAAACTGCAGCACTCACTCACGCACCGGGTCGAACTCATACTGACCCCCCAAATTTCTCGAAGTATCCCCACCCCTTCTTCTCGAGTGATAACACACGACGCATCAACACCCGAAGGTGCTGACGCCAAACACCACCGTGCACGTGCACGGTGGTTCGCTACCCTCCGGTGGATCACATCGCCTCCAACAAACCCCAAGTCGACTTCACGTTCAACATCGAAACCCAAATCACCCTGAAAAATTCGAATTCGAAAAAACTCCTTTCTGCTCGAACCAGAAGCTCAACACCCAATCAGTAAATCGCCACGTCCTACCCATAACGACCCCCGGTGGTGGCGCCTCTTCATCCACGCCATGACTACGCATAAAGTAACCATTCCCTGAAGTTACGCGAAACTCGATCACTTACAGATGACGAACTCCTCACATTTACAGACGTGTCTAAAAGCTTGCACACAAACCCTAGATTGAATTTGTTCTCCCAATTCTCACATTTGAAAATTTATCCAATAATTTTCCTAGCACCATAGATGTTCACACTAGCTTCAAGAAAAATTTAAACAATTTATTAATGGTTTGATTTCCTGGAAATGAGAAAAATGTAAATTTATTTCAAATTCAAACTGCTCCTAAAATTCCAAACTACAAATCCTCGTTTTAGTCTTAAAAATCATGAATTACTATAAGCATTCAAGATATAAACTTGAATTTTTTTTAGTAACATTCGAATTTGTTCATTTAGTACTTGATTGCTTGTAAACGAAAATTTCCAGAAGTATGTTTTGGAAACATGTTATAAGCAACTTCTAAAAATCAGGTTTTAGGTTTATCATTTTGTCTTGTTGAGGAATCAAAGCTTAACACTGATTAAACCAAAATAAATTTGAGTTTGAATGGAAATCAACTCTGTAATCAAAAGCAGGGAGGAACAGTATATTCAATATTCACAGAAGCAACTGTATACAAACACAAATCCATATCAAAGGTAAACACATACTCCCTACATAGCAAATGAATCATCTTTCTGTTTTAATCAAATTTGAACTTGTAAATTTTAAGGTTACTCACCTGCAAACTTTTGAACAGAGAACAAATTCCTATTTTCTTTTGAAAACTGAGGCTCAAGACCGTCTTTGAATCTGTTTTGTGTAACTGCAGTTTGAATTGAGCTATACTTTGTAAAATAAAGATACTGATTATATTTTCTCCCTGGATTTTCCCAGTTATATCCTGATCGAACTAATATGGGAGGATGAATCTATATATATAGAAGAGAACAAATATCTAAGGGAGGTTATAACTAGTACAAGTCTCAACTTGTTTTTAGTCAGACAATATCTTGGGTTTAATTACTGTGTTTTTGAGGTGATCTTCCAAATTTCGGCTGAGTTAATGTTTGTGGTACTAAGATGAATGCATTAAATGAAATTGTCTTCACATATGTTTACACCTAATAATAGTTTTGCAGATATTTTATTTGTGTTTTCACTGTACCAAGATATTTGAATATAACTAATTTGTCCTTTCTTTTGCATTGCATAAATGTATATACATTAACTTGTTATTATTTCCTTCTATGTTTATGTAAGACAATGATAGTTATTGTTTTAATATGGACAGATTTTTATTACTGTAAAAGAAAGGATTTGTAATACTTTGAATAGACAAAATATTGTTTGAAATGATAGCAATTAAATGCATGGTTGCTAAAGATGTTTACATACTATAATTACGTTTTGCTATGTATAAATATTTTGTACAAAAAATATACTCTTTGCAGGTAACTTGGCTTGTAAATGAAAATAATTTATATACCATATTTATTTTGTTGTCTTCTCCTGTACAAATTTGTGTCAGGTTTATACTTATGGATCTAGTCTTGAATGAAACTATTTGTTTAGAAATATTTATCTCCTTGTTGAGAAATTTATACATATATATTTGACTTGTTACTTCCAGCTATTTATCTGGCTTATTTTTTTTTTATTTCATAGTTTGGGCTTGTTTTCTTTCGTTATATTCTATATACTTTGTTTACACATGTTAAAGTTATATTTTAACTAATTAATTCTTGCTTTATATTTATTTTCATTTTTATTTTATTTTAAATTATATACATAAGTTTGGCTTATATCTTACATTTATATCTTCACTATTAATATTTAAATTAGATTAAATATCTATTAAAATAAACGGGTCAAAAATCCAGGGTCGTCACATTCCTCCCTCCTTTGAATCTTTTCGTCCATGAAAAGGAACGAAATCCAAATTGATCAAAATATTCAAAGTCATATAAATTTTCCTTTGGTCATCTTTAAACTACTTTAAAAATCTATATAACATTACTAAAATAGTTTTTTACAAAAATACTTTTTTTTATAACTTGATGTTTGCCAAGTCCATCCTCGTTCTCATAGAAATTCGGTCATACGTTGATCAGGCGTACGATTGAAAATCTATAAGTGTTTGGCAGACCCTTTCAACATCCAGTGAAAATGCTTGTGAAAACAATCTTATTGAATATATAGAAAACAGTTTTGTTGAAAATAGAAGAAATTTCTTTGGTGACAATGCTCTGAAAATCATCACCCCTATCCATGGTCACAGTTACATCCCATGGTTACGTTGCAGTCACAACAAAAGTCCATGTAACTGCAGGCTTTCCACGGCCACTCGATTTCGCCATGGATCCCACACAACAGATCACAGTTACATCCAGGGTTACGTTGCTGTCGCAGCAAAAGTCCATGTAACTACAGGCTCTCCGCGGCCTCTCAGATTTTTCGCTGTCGAAATGAAACTTCTCAACTCCTACATAGGTCGCAGTCTACCGAGATAAACTCAAACGCAGACTGTTGGCTCTCAGCGGCACACACGACTTCGCTATGTTACCATAGGTCGCAGTTACATCCTGGGTTACGTTGCAGTCACAACAAAAGTCCATGTAACTGTTGGCTCTCTGCGGCACACACGACTTACGCTATGGTAACTCAATTCATAATCCTCAGGAACTAGTTTTGTCCGGACTCCTCACAGGATCAACTTTAGAACCCCCTTGGGGCTCAAGGCAGCACCACCCAGTGGCACTCCTGAGAAGTCCATTTCAAGGAAGCGCCTTTTTCCCCAGAGCTATCATCAAAACATTTTATACTATACATATACTATCTTCAAATCATACACCTAGTATGGTATTATACAAAGCTCCTTTACACAAAATCTATTATCCAAAATCGATAATTCTCAAACTAGGCTTTCCAAATTCAATATTGATTTTACCCAAAAATCAAAAGCCTTTCCAAATCCAAAGGTTTCCAAAACCATTTCCAAAATCCACATAAGATCCTTTATATATATATACAGATATATAAAAATTTATAACTTTGGATCCTTTCAAACTTGTATAAAACTCCTTTTTATACTTCAAACACTTCCAAAATCCTTTTCTTCCAGCAATAGATTCAACAAGGGAAGAATATATATATACAAAGATATAACTTTGTTTACCCAAAATCAAATATTCAAATTTGATTACTCTTTCCAATATCAATTTCCTTTCTATTCACATTCACTTATTCACATTTGCCTTTATCCCCATTTGGATTATTTCCTCAATTCTATCCCAGTTGGGTAATTAAATCAATAACAATTTGAACTCCGACCAGTTTATTTTAGAAAATAGCCTTGAATTTTTATTTTTATTTTTAAAATAGATAAGTAGTTGAAAAATAATCAATAGTTTATAAAATAGTTATAAAATAGTTAACTAATAGTAAAATAGTTGGAAAATAGTTAAATAATTTCAGAAATTTTAGATAATTGCAAAATAGTTGTAAAATAAAAATTAACTCGTACCTTAGTTGAAAATTTTGTAATTAGTTTATAATACAGTTGTAAAATAGTTAAATAGTTCCAAAAGTAGTGGCAAAAACAAATATAAAATAGTTTGGTTCTTAAAAAGAAAGTTGTATAGTAAATAGATAAGAAAATAGTTTTAAAACTATTTATATTAAAACAATTTACATTGAAAATGGTCTAGAGTCAAAACTGTTCACTTCCCCAACAATTTAATTTAAATTTCCCTTCCATTTAAATTAACCCAATCCCAATTCAATTTACTCCAATTTCCATTGGACTTGATTCATTCCCTATTCAAATTGAATTGATTCTCAATTTCCTTCCAACTTCAAATCAAATTCCATTTGATCTTAAACCAATTCCACTTTAATTTCAATTCCAAATTATTCAGATAAATCTGGACTAATATCAATCGAACTCTCTTCAAGTTCAATACCATTTTCCAGTTAATCCAATTCAAATTTTCCATTTGAATTTTAAACTTGTACAACTTTAATTATAATTTACATTTTTCAATTTCTATTTCAAATCAATTGCATTCACATTTGCTTTTTAACTTGGAGTTATACATTTTATTTAGCCTATATATTTTATTATTCCATAAACATTTGGAATCCAGATTCCAGAGTTTAAACAAATTTCCAAAATTTCAATATCACCTTAGAATGCAACTATATCCAAAATTCTTTGGCAAATTCAATTACCCCTTTGAATTTCAAAATCAAACCAAATTCACAAACAATCTCAATTTAAAACAATTTGGTAACAATTTCTCTTTTTGAAACTTGAAAATAAACATCGATAATGCTGCAGTCATCACCAACGTTATTTTCCAGTGACCAAAAGAGTTCAATGCTTTTATCTCTTTAAAAACATTACCAAATATTTTTAATTTCAAATCTTCCAGATTTCAAGTTCAACACAAAATATTTTTGAAATAATATTATTATTTCTCCAAAACCTTTGGAAACCACTTTCAAATCCAAAGGAATTATTAAACTTTTCCAAAAATTTCTAATTCCCAATTCATCCAATTTATTTTAATTCCAATTCCAAATTACTCAGATTAATTTGGTCTAATTTCAAATAGAATTCACTTCAATTTCAAATTATTTCGATTTCTATAAGAATTAATTCCAAATTCCTATTTGAATTTGAACTTTACACTTATCCATTTTCAAATTTAATTAATTCAAACTAATTTTAACTTGAGCTAATTAAATTGAAATCTCAATTTAAACCATCTCGAATTATATAAATTCGAGTTAAATTTTTAAACGTTGATTTAATCAAATCAAATTATCTCATTAAACCCTTTAATCCTGAATCCAAAATCCATTTGAAACTTATTTCAAAATTCAACCAATATTTCAAAATATTTTTTTTAAAGAACTAAATTTTGGAATTCAATTTATCACCAAACTTAAATTTTTAAGACCTAACCCTTAAAGTATTATCTTAAACATTCCAGTCTTAACCCCAAAATAATTCCATACACTAATTCACTATATACTGGTAGTTCATACATTACATACATTTATCTAAAATAAGAGTCTTACATAAGTCATAATCTAGATGCCTTCCTATTACTTAGAAGTTTGGAAAGAACAGAGCCCTAAAACTCCTACAAGAATCCTTCCTATGGGCTTCCTTCCAAAGGACAAAGCCCAAACATACATTTCTCAACAGGATGTCCCCACTTATAACATTTATCACAAAATGTTTCTACCCTGTCATCAATCTGGATAACCTTCACGCCTCCAACAGTACGTTCTGCAGCCTTACTCCTCTTCTGCCTCTCGGAACAATTTCTAGCAATGTGTCCTGACTTCTTACAATGATAGCAAATAGTCAACTCATTGACCGGTTCCACTGGTTTACGCTTTGCCTTCCTCCTCTCAGGGCAATGATTTAGAAAATGCCCCTTCTTATGACACTTAAAGCACGAGACCTCAGAGCGAAACCGATGGAACGTACCCTTCAGTTCCTTCCTTGTTTTACTACACTTGGCTGCGTAATGACCCTTATTGAAACATCTGTAACAAGTGACATTATCGTAAGGTCTAGGTTCAGCCCTTTCCTTAACCTGTCTCTCATTCTCCTGAATTTCTTCTTCTTGATCCCTTCGGGCAGCTGCTCTCTGCTCTCTGCTCCAAACCTTCCATTCTTCACTCTGGGCCATCTTTTTGTTTTCAGACTGAATTCTAGAGGGGCTTCCTAACCTATAAGTCAGACTTAATTAGAAAAATTCAACCTTTACTCTTATATTAATTTACTTACTAAATTATACCTTATGTTTTAACTTCTTTCGTCTTTATTTTCAAACAAAGTTTCAAACAACTCCTTATTTCAAAATAAGATTATCGTCAGAACTATTCTGAATCATATTATTTATCATTCCCTTTAACAATTTGAAACCAAATTTAATTCTAATGTTCCTTATATGAATGGTATATTCTATTCAATTACTTCTCGAATCCATATAATTACCATTTAAATTCTTATTTAATTTCAATGTTTTAGCATCCCACTACCATATTTATTAGAAAGAAATATTGCCTTATATATCAAATATAATCTTATACAAAATCATTTAAAATCTTTATATAAGAAAATAACAAGTACGCGCTCATATATATATATATATATATATATATATATATATATATATATATATATATATATATTCAACTCATTCTAGAGTACTGCTGACTCTATCTTTAATGAGTAATCCCCACCAGAGCCAAGGTTCTCGCTTAACCTTTCAGCTCTGATACCAAATGTAACGACCCGAAATTTTCGAGCCCGAAATTCCAGATAGTTATGAAAAAGAAGAAAGAGATAGAAGCAGAAGAACAGAAATACTCAAACATCTCACATTCGCAGCGGATAAAATATAATAACAAATAATATCAGTTTACAAAGAATATTATCCTATCGATTACATTTAATATACATCAGAGTTTCACATATACACAGCCACAGAATATATTCTACTTCATGTCTCAGATACTCAATAATATACAACAGCGGAAATACTCCATACGTTAGCCATCCAGCCCACCTTCTGAGCTTCAGAACGTACCTACCTGAAAATCTGTAATGCTCGGTCTGACCCGAGCATTACATCAAAGTAATACCCGGGTCAGGCTGGAAACCAGCGTGAGTAAACCCAGCTAACATGAAATGCATAAGTATACAACTCATATAAAACCCGGAGTAACTTATATCAATGTATAAATTCCAATTTGTTATACATAAGCAAGATAATCAATCACACAATCTCAAATAAATCTAATTAACCATAATTGAATTTAAATCAATTACCTTTAAGTCCTGCTTATTAATTCATTTCAACCCAATTGATTAACCATTCCATAATCATTTATCTTAATTAATCATCCTTGATTAATTATTCTCTAATCACATTTAGCTGATCATCATTGTCTATTTACTTCCATTTAGTAATTTTATTTAACCATATTCCATGAATGATTATCCTAATTAATCACATCCATTTTAATCAACCCCAATTACTTATAAACAGTAATTACCCTCTCTGTAATTACTTACTTAAGTAATTAATCCCTTACTTGACTATTAATCCCTTCTGATTAATTACACCAGGTAATCTATCCCTAATTACTTCTACTAAGTAATTACCCCTTAACTACTTTTCAATAAGTAATTTCTTTTAATTACTTACATCTTGTAATAATGAATTACTTCACTAAATCTCATCAAGTATTTATATTTAATGAAGCTGCAAGAGATTGCCTTTAATTAACAAATTAATTTCAATCGGTAATACATCCCTTAATTACCCTTAAACCCAATTAATAAATCTTAATTGTGGATTAATTATTCTTTAATCATTAATTTATAAACCTTAATTATTAATTAACACAACTTAATTTCAAATTAAGTATTCCTTAATCACCAGTTAATTGAATTACTTAGTTTACTCAACTACTAAACATTCGTTAATTATCTTTATGTAGTTAATTACACTCTTATTTATCACATTTATCATTAATTAATCCAAATTCTAATTACAACTATAATTTAATCATTCTTAATTACTTTCTAAAAATAATTAATGGAATAATTAATCATCTTAACTAACATTTTAAAAGAACTCTTCTTTAACTTTGAAAAACAAATTATTATTAATTACAAATCTTTAATTACACATTTATTAAATCTTAAATTACTTATTAAATTACAAGTATAAATTAACTTACATTTCAAATTAACTTACTCCTTTACTTATCGTCTTACATTTGTAAACCTTCTTAGTAAAATTTACCTCAAATCTTAGCCTAACACTTGTAAACAATAATAACTTTTATTAATATTAACTTATTTACCATTTTAACTTAAGGTTTATCAGATTAACCCCTAGAAATTTTGGACCCGAAGTAAACATACTGTTTACTCGAGTGAAACCGGAGTTCCACCTACCTTTCCCCGCGTCCCTTCTCCTTCTTCCTTCTGCTTCTTATACTGATCTTTTTCTTCTCCCTTTATTTTTTTTATATCTCTTAAGCCAACATTTGAACTGCAGCACTCACTCACGCACCGGGTCGAACTCATACTGACCCCCCAAATTTCTCGAAGTATCCCCACCCCTTCTTCTCGAGTGATAACACACGACGCATCAACACCCGAAGGTGCTGACACCAAACACCACCGTGCACGTGCACGGTGGTTCGCCACCCTCCGGTGGATCACATCGCCTCCAACAAACCCCAAGTCGACTTCACGTTCAACATCGAAACCCAAATCACCCTGAAAAATTCGAATTCGAAAAAAACTCCTTTCTGCTCGAACCAGAAGCTCAACACCCAATCAGTAAATCGCCACGTCCTACCCATAACGACCCCCGGTGGTGGCGCCTCTTCATCCACGCCATGACTACGCATAAAGTAACCATTCCCTGAAGTTACGCGAAACTCGATCACTTACAGATGACGAACTCCTCACATTTACAGACGTGTCTAAAAGCTTGCACACAAACCCTAGATTGAATTTGTTCTCCCAATTCTCACATTTGAAAATTTATCCAATAATTTTCCTAGCACCATAGATGTTCACACTAGCTTCAAGACAAATTTAAACAATTTATTAATGGTTTGATTTCCTGAAAATGAGAAAAATGTAAATTTATTTCAAATTCAAACTGCTCCTAAAATTTCAAACTACAAATCCTCGTTTTAGTCTTAAAAATCATGAATTACTATAAGCATTCAAGATATAAACTTGAATTTTTTTTTAGTAACATTCGAATTTGTTCATTTAGTACTTGATTGCTTGTAAACGGAAATTTCCAGAAGTATGTTTTGGAAACATGTTATAAGCAACTTCTAAAAATCAGGTTTTAGGTTTATCATTTTGTCTTGTTGAGGAATCAAAGCTTAACACTGATTAAACCAAAATAAATTTGAGTTTGAATGGAAATCAACTCTGTAATCAAAAGCAGGGAGGAACAGTATATTCAATATTCACAGAAGCAACTGTATACAAACACAAATCCTTATCAAAGGTAAACACATACTCCCTACATAGCAAATGAATCATCTTTCTGTTTTAATCAAATTTGAACTTGTAAATTTTAAGGTTACTCACCTGCAAACTTTTGAACAGAGAACAAATTCCTATTTTCTTTTGAAAACTGAGGCTCAAGACCGTCTTTGAATCTGTTTTGTGTAACTGCAGTTTGAATTGAGCTATACTTTGTAAAATAAAGATACTGATTATATTTTCTCCCTGGATTTTCCCAGTTATATCCTGATCGAACTAATATGGGAGGATGAATCTATATATATAGAAGAGAACAAATATCTAAGGGAGGTTATAACTAGTACAAGTCTCAACTTGTTTTTAGTCAGACAATATCTTGGGTTTAATTACTGTGTTTTTGAGGTGACCTTCCAAATTTCGGCTGAGTTAATGTTTGTGGTACTAAGATGAATGCATTAAATGAAATTGTCTTCACATATGTTTACACCTAATAATAGTTTTGCAGATATTTTATTTGTGTTTTCACTGTACCAAGATATTTGAATATAACTAATTTGTCCTTTCTTTTGCATTGCATAAATGTATATACATTAACTTGTTATTATTTCCTTCTATGTTTATGTAAGACAATGATAGTTATTGTTTTAATATGGACAGATTTTTATTACTGTAAAAGAAAGGATTTGTAATACTTTGAATAGACAAAATATTGTTTGAAATGATAGCGATTAAATGCATGGTTGCTAAAGATGTTTACATACTATAATTACGTTTTGCTATGTATAAATATTTTGTACAAAAAATATACTCTTTGCAGGTAACTTGGCTTGTAAATGAAAATAGTTTATATACCATATTTATTTTGTTGTCTTCTCTTGTACAAATTTGTGTCAGGTTTATACTTATGGATCTAGTCTTGAATGAAACTATTTGTTTAGAAATATTTATCTCCTTGTTGAGAAATTTATACATATATATTTGACTTGTTACTTCCAGCTATTTATCTGGCTTATTTTTTTTTATTTCATAGTTTGGGCTTGTTTTCTTTCGTTATATTCTATATACTTTGTTTACACATGTTAAAGTTATATTTTAACTAATTAATTCTTGCTTTATATTTATTTTCATTTTCATTTTATTTTAAATTATATACATAAGTTTGGCTTATATCTTACATTTATATCTTCACTATTAATATTTAAATTAGATTAAATATCTATTAAAATAAATGGGTCAAAAATCCAGGGTCGTCACACCTATTCAACCCCCCCCCCTCTAGGGTTAATCTAGATCCTACAAGTGGTATCAGAGCCTGGAATTTTTCTTTAACTCTAGAGTCATGAATCCGTCAAATAGTGCTTTTTCTGAGGGGCAATCTATTGTTAGGCCACCCATGTTTAACGGGAATGATTATGCTTATTGGAAAGTTAGGATGAGTATTTACCTTAGTTCCATTGATTATGATGTTTGGGATATTATTGAAACTGGCTATAAACCTCCCGCTATAATCGTTGGTGATACTGAGATTCCTAAACCTAAGGATAGTTGGGATGCTAACGATAAGAGATTGAAAACAACAAATGCTAAAGCCATGAATGCTTTGATATGTGCTCTTGATAAAAATGAATTTAATAGAATTTCTCATTGTACAACAGCACAGGAAATTTGGGACACTTTGGAGGTGACACACGAAGGAACTTCTCAAGTCAAGGAGTCTCGTCTAGCCCTATTCAGCAATGAATACGAAAACTTTGTGATAGACAAAGGCGAGAGCATAAAGGACATGTTTGTACGCTTTTCAACTTTGGTATACAACACTAGAGCGCTTGGGAAGGTATTCACCGAGGTAGAGCTTGTGCGGAAGATACTACGAGTCTTACCGATGAACTTTGAGGCAAAAGTCACGGCAATCCAAGAATCAAAACATTTGAGTAAACTAAGCATGGAGGAGTTGATTGGCAACTTGATGACATATGAGCTTGAGCTAAAAGCAAAGGAAGAACGCAACAACTCCGAACCAAAGAAGAAGACGATTGCCTTAAAGAGCAAAGAAGAAAGCGATGAAGAAGGAGAAGATCCAATTGAAGAGCTTGCAATGGCTGTCAATAATCTTAGAAAATGGTCGAGATTAAGGCCACGCAAGAAGAAAACAAGTCGTAATAGGCCAAAAGATTCTGACAATTCCGATAATGAACCGACGTGCTTTAACTACAAGAAGCCCGGACACTTCATACAAAAATGCCCACTTCTCAAAAACAACAAAGGAAAGAAAAAGACGAAGAAGGTATTTGCAACGACTTGGGATGATGAAGAAGGAGAAGAAGTTTCTGATAGCAGCTCAGAGGAGGCTAACTTGTGTTTTATGGCGAAATTAGAATCAGAAGCAAGCTCTGAGGAATCTAGTGAGGCAGGTGAGTATTCCTATAGAGATCTTTTTTTTATGTGTCTTGATCTCACTAAAGTAGTTGATGCCCTTGAATCTAAAATTGAAAAACTGAAAACTGATAGGAGAGAACTTGCTCGTGAAAATTTTAGGTTAAAAACTAAACTTGAAAATATTCAAAACCTAGAATGTAAAAGATGTAAAGTTTTAGATTCAGAATTGACAAGACTAAAGAATAACTCTAAGAATTTTGAAAAAGAAAACTTGAGTCTTAAGGAAATCATTGACACTAGGAAAAAGGATTTTATAAATCGATGCACCTCACTTGTCACTGAAAACACAACACTAAAAACCAAAGTCCAAAAACTTGAGAAATCTTTGAATAACTTTTCAAGAGGCGAAAAATCTTTCAACATGCTATTGGAAAATCAAATATTTGCTAACAACAAAAAAGGACTAGGTTTTGGGAAAACACAAGTTGAGGATAATGCAAAAGGTAGGAGTGTCTTTGATAGATGTGAAATAAAAGGACATCGTGTTGAAAATTGTAGTCATGGGAACAAAAACACAAAATTTATACAAGTTTGGGTTCCTAAGAATTCTACAAACAAATTTCATGTCTACTGGAACAAGAATAAAAGGACTAAACAAGTTTGGGTTCCAAAGGGTTTGTTTATTCATAATGCTTCTGCCACTAACAATCATGGACCTAGAAATAGGTCACAAAAATCTTTCATCGTGTAGGTGTGGTGGCAGGCTAAGGAACAACAACGGTGTTCTCTGGAGTTTGGCTGTTCCAGAAACACAACGGGCAACATAGCAAAGTTCCTTAGCCTAGTATAAAAGTGACAGAATCACAATGGGCAATCACGAGAAATTATCGTAAAGGTAAAACAGGTGAAGGTATATTAAATGTGATAATCTGCACCATATTCTGAATTAAATCAGCCAAAATTGTGATAATGATGTGATGTCTTTAATTCTGACTTATTGATATGAATTTTCTTTTGACTTGTTCTTATTTATGACCTTGATTTGTGCTTAAATGATGACCAATCAGATTTTCAACTTTGAACTAATCCATATAAATTTGTCTGGTCAAATGATGGTATTTTATTGATCCTTGATTACTCATGCTACACGTAGATATATTTTGACATTTTGGTCACTGCTTGTAAATTTGCACGATTTCAAATTTCATGTGAAAGCTGTTAAAAAGGATTTTAAGAAATTGTTGAAACTTCAAGAAATTGTTTTTGAAATAACTATGATGTTGATTGACTGTTGATTACTCATGAATATAATTGTTTGTCCTATGGTTTCTGAAATTAACACCATGATATTTGTTTGAGTGTGAACATGGCTTCATTTCAAATTTCATTCTGAAATAGTTTATTGAAATTTCACAATCTGGTCTTTGACATCCAACGAGTGAATATTGAGTGAAATTTAAATTCAGATGCAGATTACACTGGTAATATAGTTGATAGAGAAATTACTAGTGTAACGTGATTAATTTTTGAAACATTCATTTGCTGCATCGTTTTTCAAAGAAAATATCTGCATATTTTTCACTTGAAACAATTTTCAAATAGCAGAAATTTTGTTCATAAAACCCCTTCGAGAAAATCATGTTTGACCATATTTTCAGATTAGTCATTTTTATTTGATTTTAAATGACAAATTTTGACTAATCCGACTCCCTACTAATTATCAAAAAGATAAATAGTGATTGAAAAGGTGATGAGTGTTGATATTTAACATACATTACTCAAGGGAGTATATTTTGAAAAAAAAATTAGGAATTAAAACAAGAATTATAAAACTTTTTGTTGGGTAAAGATTCCATGACCATTTCTATGTCTATCATTATTTCTATCGACCATGGTTTATCAAATATTCAATATAGTTTGTCGATATGTGGTACTATAATCAGGAATCATTTGTTTTTCATGTCACATTTTTTTTTAAAAATAAATAAATATCCAAAGTATTCACTCTCATTTAAAAGTCCTCACGGTTATGCATGGGTGAATTACTTGGATTTTTGATTATGTGCTTCCATGCTCATTTAAAAGTCCTTACTGTTATGCATGTATGGAACGCATATCAAAATTAATTGCTCAAATAGACAAGTTGATTCTAATCCCATTTAAAAGTCCTCACGGTCATGCGTGGTTAGAAGATACTTGATTTCATTTTTTAAAATTAAATTCGAATACTACTAATCTCATTTAAAAGTCCTAACGGTTATGCATGATTAGTAGATATTCAAATTCCTGATATAAATGTACCACAAGAAGATTCAACTGTATGATTTTATATGAACATCATATCCATCATTTCTAAAAGTGGAATATGCGCCTAACAAGGGTAGTTATGGTTTTTGTTTGATTCTTATTGAAGTTTAATATTTATATTCAATTTGAGTTTAATGTTGGATTAATATTGATCACTTTATCTCTATTTTTCTCTAACACTATTATTCTTTTGCTGATAACAAAAGGGGGAGAGAAAAGTTAAGATTTTGTCAAATAGAATCAAGCAAAGGTCAAATAATTTTCCATTTGCATCTAGGCTCATTTGTATATATTTATATATTTCTATGCATATATGTAGAGGGAGCATCATGTAGAGAGGAAGCATTTAAATAGGGGGAGCAATTAGAGTATATAATTGGTCAAACACATTTAACACGGTCAAAATCTTAAATATATGTTTGTTATCATCAAAAGGGGGAGATTGTTGAATATGCGCTTATATGTTTTTGTTTGATGATAATAAACATATATATTCATTTAAATGTATTTGGTAATGTACTATTTTGTTTTTCATAGATTAAATAAATATTTGTTGAATAAAATAAACTACACAGAATTTGAATTCAAACAGAAATTTTATTCAAACAAATATTTATTACAATCTTGAATAGTACAATTTCAAGCTCTCACTATACATATACATTTTTGAATACATCACGATTTCAACTTACATTTATAACCTCACTACATATCACTCACACTCGTATTTTGCCTTCAACTGCATTCCAGTTTGAATCCAGCATCTGAGAAATCTGCAAAAATATTCACTAACGCAGTAAAATTGAAAAAGAAATGTTTTTGCAATATAAAATGAAATATGGTTTTTTGAAAGTATCATTTGCCTCAGTTATTTGGGTTGTTCGTCATCATTCACACTTGATTTCATCACAAAGTCGTGCATATAGATATTACAGGGACAGGTAACCATAAGTGGCTGCAATACACACATGTACATTCATACACGTGTGCACTGCCTCGCCAACTCGTGTGCGCAGCCAACAATAGCAAGTGTGCAAGCAGAACTTCAACAAACAAGGCAATGCACTATGCAATGTACAACAAGTCCAGCAGGCCAAATGAACAACAAAGGGTCAAAGCTCAATGCACATGAAACCAAAGGCCGAGCAATTGATATATGGTGATGTAGTCAACAACTACACAACTGCAAGTACAGGTTTCAATATCAAAGGAACAATGAAGCAATGTCGAGCTCAGTACAACACAGTAGTGTACATGAATACTGCAACTGTCACAAGACCACACAGCAGTATACATGAATACAACAACAATATCGAATACAATATGCACAAGCGAAGAACCAAAGTCAGTGGCAAGCTACAAACTGCAACGTCAAGTTCAGACCAAACAGCAATGATGGTAATGCAACACACTGCAGACACCAATAATACAAGAGAAGCACAACAACAACTACAAAGACCAGCTACTCAATGCAACTCAGTGGCAAATGAAGGCAACATGACTAAAATATGACAATGCAAACTTAACAACATATCAGACATGACCAAAGAGAAGTAGTGCAAGCATATGAAATGGCAACTCAGTGATATATGCAACAAGTTCAGATAAACAAGCCAGAGCCACCAAAGTGTAGAGCAACTACAAAGTGGCAGCAGTTCAGATGACATAGCAGAAACGACCAAAGTACAACAATGCATAATGATACAAGGCAAATTCGACAGGCAAACAACAATCCCAACAGAGAACACGCATGAAGCATGAAACCACAAGTTACAAACCTCAAGTGTCGACCAGGCAGAGAAATGCACAAGCATGATACAGGTGAACAGGAGACAAGTAGCAGCAACATGATAGTGAAAACTCGAGAATAGTGAAAGTGCAGACCAAATGCAACATGCAACATGGCCAAGACTACAAGCAACTGCATAGGACTGTAACAACCAGAATGGAAGAAACTACACCAATGCAAACTCAATATAGAAATGCTCAGTGAATAATGCAACATGGTAAAGGGACAGTGATACAATGTCAATGTCAATGCCAGAGACAAAGCATCACAAGCATATCAACTTAGCAACAGCCAGTCCAATGAACAAAGAACACAAGTACAAGCAAATAAATGCAATTCGAAGTAATATAGCAGCAACTACAGGTAATCAACAAGTTGTTGCCGTGTGAAAAAGTCAGCAATGAAAAAGTCAGCAATAAAATACCAGAGATTACAAGTAGACCAAGTCCAATTCGAATTCATGACATTGTATCAAATACGTCTTTGAAAAAGTCAGAAATGAAAAAGGGGAAAGCTGTTGTCGTGTGACTCAAGGCAATCGAACGCTACAGAATAGAAGCCGTGCGCATCAGGTAACAGAAAATTGGGAAAGTATCAAATTGATACGAACGAAAACAAGTGTCTCGAATTCAAATAAATATCAAACCCAAGAGTACATCATCGGCATCGAGTTAAAGAGCAAGCAATCAAACAAGCAGAAAAAGAAATTACATACCGAAATCATCAACAACTCGATCGAGCTAGCAACAAGCATAAATCATCAGAGAACGAGCGTGAGCAAGAGCAACGCAAGTCAGAGAACCGATCATCAGAAAGCCCCAATTTTGAATCGAAGACAGAAGCCCAAAATTAGTGGCAAAGAGAATCGGCCGAATTATTCTTCATTGAGCAAAAGAAAGGAACGGGTCAAGGAATAACAGTGGATCGGATCAAAGAATAAGGGGCCGGCCTAATTATTAAAAGGGGGTTTAGTTTTTAATTTTATAAAAGGGGGCTTTTAGTTTTTATTTTGAGCAAAAATTATGGGTCCAAAGTTGTATTTTAATTTTTTTCTCCTGTTTTAATTTTGAAGTTCTTTTTTCTTTTCGAGTCAAAAGAATTTGTAAATCACCACCTAGGGTTTAGATAGTGTCAGATTGTCTAGTTAGAATTAGTTCAGTGAGCAGGGTGTGTGAGTTTGCAAAGCTTTATAGGCGGGAGTAGTGTTTGCGAGTAAGCGAAACTCTATAGGTGGGAGCAGGGTGTGCGAGTCTAGTAGAGTGTTTGTGAGCGGGAGCAAAAGGGTCTGCGAGTCTAGTAGAGTGTTTGTAAGCGTGATACTGCTTAATTCTAATAGAAATCTGGGAATGCAGCAGTATGCAGGGGTTGCCGAAGCTGGGTAAATTTTTTGTGTGATTTACTTTTCAGCATATTTATTTCTGTAGTTTATTTCTGTGTTTAAATCGAGAAAATTTTCTAGAACCCTATTCAACCTCCCCTCTTGGGTTAATCTTGATCCTACAAGTGGTATCAGAGCCTGGTATTTTTCCTTACTCTAGAGTCATGAATCCATCAAATAGTGCTTTTACTGAGGGGCAATCTATTGTTAGGCCACCCATGTTTAACGGGAATGATTATGCTTGTTGGAAAGTTAGGATGAGTATTTACCTTAGTTCCGTTGATTATGATGTTTGGGATATTATTGAAACTGGCTATAAACCTCCCGCTATAATTGTTGGTGATACTGAGATTCCTAAACCTAAGGATAGGTGGGATGCTAACGATAAGAGATTGAAAACAACAAATGCTAAATCCATGAATGCTTTGATATGTGCTCTTGATAAAAATGAATTTAATAGAATTTCTCATTGTACAACAGCACAAGAAATTTGGGACACTTTGGAGGTGACACACGAAGGAACTTCTCAAGTCAAGGAGTCTCGTCTAGCCCTATTCAGCAATGAATACGAAAACTTTGTGATGGACAAAGGCGAGAGCATAAAGGACATGTTTGGACGCTTTTCAACTTTGGTATAGAACGCTAGAGCGCTTGGGAAGGTATTCACTGAGGTAGAGCTTGTGCGGAAGATACTACGAGTCTTACCGATGAACTTTGAGGCAAAAGTCACGGCAATCCAAGAATCAAAAGATTTGAGTAAACTAAGCATGGAGGAGTTGATTGGCAACTTGATGACATATGAGCTTGAGCTAAAAGCAAAGGAAGAACGCAACAACTCCGACCAAAGAAGAAGACGATTGCCTTAAAGAGCAAAGAAGAAAGCGATGAATAAGGAGAAGATCCAATTGAAGAGCTTGCAATGGCTGTCAATAATCTTAGAAAATGGTCGAGATTCAAGCCACGCAAGAAGAAAACAAGTCGTAATAGGCCAAAAGATTCTGACAATTTCGATAATGAACCGACGTGCTTTAACTGCAAGAAGTCCAGACACTTCATACAAAAATGCCCGCTTCTCAAAAACAACAAAGGAAAGAAAAAGACGAAGAAGGTATTTGCAGCGACTTGGGATGATGAAGAAGGAGAAGAAGTTTCGGATAGCAGCTCAGAGGAGGCTAACTTGTGTTTTATGGCGAAATTAGAATCAGAAGCAAGCTCTGAGGAATCTAGTGAGGCAGGTGAGTATTCCTATAGAGATCTTGTTTTTATTTGTCTTGATCTCACTAAAGTAGTTGATGCCCTTGAATCTAAAATTGAAAAACTGAAAACTGATAGGAGAGAACTTGCTCGTGAAAATTTCAGGTTAAAAACTGAACTTGAAAATATTCAAAACCTAGAATGTAAAAGATGTAAAGTTTTAGATTCAGAATTGACAAGACTTAAGAATAACTCTGAGAATTTTGAAAAAGAAAACTTGAGTCTTAAGGAAATCATTGACACTAGGAAAAAGGATTTTATAAATCGATGCACCTCACTTGTCACTGAAAACACAACACTAAAAACCAAAGTCCAAAATCTTGAGAAATCTTTGAATAACTTTTCAAGAGGCGAAAAATCTTTCAACATGCTATTGGGAAATCAAATATTTGCTAACAACAAAAAAGGACTAGGTTTTGGTAAAACACAAGTTGAGGATAATGAAAAAGGTAGGAGTGTCTTTGAGAGATGTGAAATAATTGGACATCGTGTTGAAAATTGTAGTCATAGGAACAAAAACACAAAATTTATACAAGTTTAGGTTCCTAAGAATTCTACAAACAAATTTCATGTCTACTGGAACAAGAATAAAAGGACTAAACAAGTTTGGGTTCCAAAGGGTTTGTTTATTCATAATGCTTCTGCCACTAACAATCATGGACCTAGAAATAGGTCACAAAAATCTTTCATCGTGTAGGTGTGGTGGCAGGCTAAGGAACAACAACGGTGTTCTTTGGAGTTTGGCTGTTCCAGAAACACAACGGGCAACATAGCAAAGTTCCTTAGCCTAGTATAAAAGTGACAGAATCACAATGGGTAATCACGAGAAATTATCGTAAAGGTAAAACAGGTGAAGGTATATTAAATGTGATAATCTGCACCATATTCTGAATTAAATCAGCCAAAATTGTGATAATGATGTGATGTCTTTAATTCTGACTTATTGATATGAATTTTCTTTTGACTTGTTCTTATTTATGACCTTGATTTGTGCTTAAATGATGACCAATCAGATTTTCAACTTTGAACTAATCCATATAAATTTGTTCGGTCAAATGATGGTATTTTATTGATCCTTGATTACTCATGCTACACGTAGATATATTTTGACATTTTGGTCACTACTTGTAAATTTGCACGATTTCAAATTTCATGTGAAAGCTGTTAAAAAGGATTTTAAGAAATTGTTGAAACTTCAAGAAATTGTTTTTGAAATAACTATGATGTTGATTGACTATTGATTACTCATGAATATAATTGTTTATCCTATGGTTTCTGAAATTAACACCATGATATTTGTTTGAGTGTGAACATGGCTTCATTTCAAATTTCATTCTGAAATAGTTTATTGAAATTTCACAATCTGGTCTTTGACATCCAACGAGTGAATATTGAGTGAAATTTAAATTCAGATGCAGATTACACTGGTAATATAGTTGATAGAGAAATTACTAGTGTAACGTGATTAATTTTTGAAACATTCATTTGCTGCATCGTTTTTCAAAGAAAATATCTGCATATTTTTCACTTGAAACAATTTTCAAATAGCAGAATTTTTTTTCATAAAACCCCTTCGAGAAAATCATGTTTGACCATATTTTCAAATTAGTCATTTTTATTTGATTTTAAATGACAAATTTTGACTAATCCGACTCCCTACTAATTATCAAAAAGATAAATAGTGATTGAAAAGGTAATGAGCGTTGATATTTAACATACATTACTCAAGAGAGTATATTTTCAAAAAAAATTAGGAATTAAAACAAGAATTATAAAACTTTTTGTTGGGTAAAGATTCCATGACAATTTCTATATCTATCATTATTTTTATCGACCATGGTTTATCAAATATTCAATATAGTTTGTCGATATGTGGTACTATAATCAGGAATCATTTGTTTTTCATGTCACATTTTTTTTAAAAATAAATAAATATCCAAAGTATTCACTCTCATTTAAAAGTCCTCACGGTTATGCATGGGTGAATTACTTGGATTTTTGATTATGTGCTTCCATGCTCATTTAAAAGTCCTTACGGTTATGCATGTATGGAACGCATATCAAAATTAATTGCTCAAATAGACAAGTTGATTCTAATCCCATTTAAAAGTCCTCACGGTCATGCGTGGTTAGAAGATACTTGATTTCATTTTTTAAAATTAAATTCGAATACTACTAATCTCATTTAAAAGTCCTAACGGTTATGCATGATTAGTAGATATTCAAATTCCTGATATAAATGTACCACAAGAAGATTCAACTGTATGATTTTATATGAACATCGTATCCATCATTTCTAAAAGTGGAATATGCGCCTAACAAGGGTAGTTATGTTTTTTGTTTGATTCTTGTTGAAGTTTAATATTTATATTCAATTTGAGTTTAATGTTGGATTAATATTGATCACTTTATCTCTATTTTTCTCTAACACTATTATTCTTTTGCTGATAACAAAAGGGGGAGAGAAAAGTTAAGATTTTGTCAAATAGAATCAAGCAAAGGTCAAATAATTTTCCATTTGCATCTAGGCTCATTTGTATATATTTATATATTTCTATGCATATATGTAGGGGGGTCATCATGTAGAGAGGAAGCATTTAAATAGGGGGAGAAATTAGAGTATATAATTGGTCAAATACATTTAACACGGTCAAAATCTTAAATATATGTTTGTTATCATCAAAAGGGGGAGATTGTTGAATATGCGCTTATATGTTTTTGTTTGATGATAATAAACATATATATATTCATTTAAATGTATTTGGTAATGTACTATTTTGTTTTTCATAGATTAAATAAATATTTGTCGAATAAAATAAACTACACAGAATTTGAATTCAAACAGAAATTTTATTCAAACAAATATTTACTACAATCTTGAATAGTACAATTTCAAGCTCTCATTATACATATACATTTTTGAATACATCACGATTTCAACTTACATTTATAACCTCACTACATATCACTCACACTCGTATTTTGCCTTCAACTGCATTCCAGTTTGAATCCAGCATCTGAGAAATCTGCAAAAATATTCACTAACGCAGTAAAACTGAAAAAGAAATGTTTTTGCAATATAAAATGAAATATGGTTTTTGAAAGTATCATCTGCCTCAGTTATTTGGGTTGTTCGTCATCATTCACACTTGATTTCATCACAAAGTCGTGCATATAGATATTACAGGGACAGGTAACCATAAGTGGCTGCAATACACACGTGTACATTCATACACGTGTGCACTGCCTCGCCAACTCGTGTGCGCAGCCAACAATAGCAAGTGTGCAAGCACAACTTCAACAAACAAGGCAATGCACTATGCAATGTACAACAAGTCCAGCAGCCCAAATGAACAACAAAGGGTCAAAGCTCAATGCACATGAAACCAAAGGCCGAGCAATTGATATATGGTGATGTAGTCAACAACTACACAACTGCAAGTACAGGTTTCAATATCAAAGGAACAATGAAGCAATGTCGAGCTCAGTACAACACAGTAGTGTACATGAATACTGCAACTGTCACAAGACCACACAACAGTATACATGAATACAACAACAGTATCGAATACAATATGCACAAGCGAAGAACAAAGTCAGTGGCAAGCTACAAACTGCAACGTCAAGTTCAGACCAAACAGCAATGATGGTAATGCAACACACTGCAGACACCAATAATACAAGAGAGGCACAACAACAACTACAAAGACCAGCTACTCAATGCAACTCAGTGGCAAATGAAGGCAACATGACTAAAATATGACAATGCAAACTTAACAACATATCAGACATGACCAAAGAGAAGTAGTGCAAGCATATGAAATGGCAACTCAGTGATATATGCAACAAGTTCAGATAAACAAGCCAGAGCCACCAAAGTGCAGAGCAACTACAAAGTGGCAGCAGTTCAGATGACATAGCAGAAACGACCAAAGTACAACAATGCACAATGATACAAGGCAAATTCGACAGGCAAACAACAATCCCAACAGAGAACATGCATGAAGTATGAAACCACAAGTTACAAACCTCAAGTGTCGACCAGGCAGAGAAATGCACAAGCATGATACAGGTGAACAGGAGACAAGTAGCAGCAACATGACAGTGAAAACTCGAGAATAGTGAAAGTGCAGACCAAATGCAACATGCAACATGGCCAAGACTACAAGCAACTGCATAGGACTGTAACAACCAGAATGGAAGAAACTACACCAATGCAAACTCAATATAGAAATGCTCAGTGAATAATGCAACATGGTAAAGGGACAGTGATACAATGTCAATGTCAATGCCAGAGACAAAGCATCACAAGCATATCAACTTAGCAACAGCCAGTCCAATGAACAAAGAACACAAGTACAAGCAAATAAATGCAATTCGAAGTAATATAGCAGCAACTACAGGTAATCAACAAGTTGTTGCCGTGTGAAAAAGTCAGCAATGAAAAAGTCAGCAATAAAATACCAGAGATTACAAGTAGACCAAGTCCAATTCGAATTCATGACATTGTATCAAATACGTCTTTGAAAAAGTCAGAAATGAAAAAGGGGAAAGTTGTTGCCGTGTGACTCAAGGCAATCGAACGCTACAGAATAGAAGCCGTGCGCATCAGGTAACAGAAAATTGGGAAAGTATCAAATGGATACGAACGAAAACAAGTGTCTCGAATTCATATAAATATCAAACCCAAGAGTACATCATCAGCATCGAGTTAAAGTGCAAGCAATCAAACAAGCAACGAAAGAAATTACATACCGAAATCATCAACAACTCGATCGTGCTAGCAACAAGCATAAATCATCAGAGAACAAGCGTGAGCAAGAGCAACGCAAGTCAGAGAACCGATCATCAGAAAGCCCCAATTTTGAATCGAAGACAGAAGCCCTAAATTAGTGGCAAAGAGAATCGGCCGCATTATTCTTCACCGAGCAAAAGAAAGGAACGGGTCAAGGAATAACAGTGGATCGGATAAAGAATAAGGGGCCGGCCTTATTATTAAAAGGGGGTTTAGTTTTTAATTTTATAAAAGGGGGTTTTTAGTTTTTATTTTGAGCAAAAATTACGGGTCCAAAGTTGTATTTTAATTTTTGCTCCTGTTTTAATTTTGAAGTTCTTTTTTCTTTTCGAGTCAAAAGAATTTGTAAATCACCACCTAGGGTTTAGGTAGTGTCAGATTGTCAAGTTAGAATTAGTTCAGTGAGCAGGGTGTGCGAGTTTGCAAAGCTCTATAGGCGGGAGCAATGTTTGCGAGCAAGCGAAACTCTATAGGCGGGAGCAGGGTGTGCGAGTCTAGTAGAGTGTTTGTGAGCGGGAGCAAAAGGGTCTGCGAGTCTAGTAGAGTGTTTGTAAGCGTGATACTATTTAATTCTAATAGAAATCTGGGAATGCAGCAGTAGGCAGGGGTTGCCGAAGCTAGGTAAATTTTGTGTGTGATTTACTTTTCAGCATATTTATTTCTGCAGTTTATTTCTGTGTTTAAATCGAGAAAATTTGTTATAACCCTATTCACCCCCCCCCCCTCTAGGGTTAATCTAGATCCTACATTTCAGTCATTCCCATTTCATGAGGCTTGAGGCGAAGCGTTACCTTTTTAGAACATATCCCTTAGAATGCCCATCGTCCACCTGACGATGTTCCGACAGCATTCATCCATACAAGTCCATCCCGGGTTCGAACGGAACCGAAGGCACTATTCCTACTACATCCATTTTGGAAATATCCTCCGGATTAGTAGGGACTAGCCCTTGCACTTCACTGCTCCAACTTCGAATCCAAACTCATTTCCACGAAACGTACAAACGGGATCGAAGTGGTTTTCGAGAAATAAATCTCGATCCCGGTCTCTTCGAAACGTTCAACGCATTTGTCCAATATTGATACTCGGTTATTTAACTATCAATTAATATTCACAAACATCCATCCAAAAATAAATAATTTCCCAAATAATTTATTAACCTCAAAATTATCTTCACAAGATATTATTTCCACTTTCAAATCCTTTGAAAAACAGTCTCAAACCATCTTTCTTTTCAAAACAAACTTTCCCAAATATTTTTCTGTCTCCTCTGGGATCACCAACCACAAAACTAGGTTTTTTCTAAAATAATTCAAAACACTTTACTTTTTAAAATATACTTTAAAACATTCAAGTTAAAACTACTTCAATAATTTGTTAAAAATACATACTATATGAATATTTGAAAATAAGGCTACTTAATAAAATATAAAACTAGATTTTCACTTTTAAAAACAAAATACTAAGTCACTCTTTAAATAATTACTGCTATAATAGATTAAAAGGAAATACTTACTTTATAATTTAAATATTAGAAATAATAAATATTCCAAAACTCGCTTTTTAAAACAACTTTAAAACTTTTATGTTATATTTAAAAATCTACTTTGAATATGTACTTGGTTATTCAGGGAGAGTTTCCAATCTCATTCACTTAAATTAATTTTTCAAATTGATTTTCAATTTATTCCATTTGAAATAAATTTATTTACTTACTCAATTCATTTCAAAATTCGTTAATTATGGATTTTATTATTTATTATTATTATTAGTTTCCAACTGAAATATACAAATTTCTGATTTTCTTCAATTTCTTCTTTATTCTTTCAATAATTTAAATCTTAAATTTTAAATAAATGTTTATTCTTTCAAAATAATAACACTGAAATTTAAAATTCATTAATTTTCTGATTATTCAGAATTTCCCTTTCATATACGGAATTTATTAATTAGCATTTTGCAACCACTAATATTCTTATCTAATTCATTTTAATTATTTGCATTCTTTTTAATTACTTTACCTTTAAATTCGCTTCCTTTTATTTTCAAAATTCACTTCTATATATTTTGATATCAGTGAACCAAAATATATTCAAGCAAGTATAGCATTCAATATTTCAATATAATTCATCACAGAATATTAATTAATCACAACAGAGGATATTAAATAACTTAAATAAGTGTTGAGGAATCCAGTTGGATCCCTCCAACCTGTTTTCCCTGCATCCACAGACGTTAGCACAATATAAAATGCCAATTCCAAAATATACCATATTATAGCACATCAATCAATTCAACCATTCAAACAATTATTTAAATTTAATCTTTTAAATTTAAATTTAACTAAGTGAGATTAACTCACGTTTGCTTTAATTTGCAATCCATTGCAATATTGCCTTGGTTTCTCGATTTTTGACCTTGTATAAACATTTATAATTTTTATCAATATTCGAATCAATCAAACAATTAAATTTCCATCTACTAATTTAATTGACTAAGAATTTGGGTTAAGCTAATAATTTGATTTTAAACAAATTTCCCTTTTAATAAATTATTTTTAGCAACTAAACTAATTAAATAAGTTTATTAAACAAATTTACCTCAATAATATATATTATTTTAAAATCATACAAGTACATCAAAATGTGTATAGGTTTATTTTATTTTATTTATTTTTTTAATTTGAAACTCATGTATGCTTATAAAAATATTCTATATAGACTTTTAAAATCCAATTTTATAATAAATTTCCTAATCATTTCAAAATTCTTTTTTCTTTTCTTCCTTTTTCCAAAATCATACCTATTCAATTAAATAACCGTTTTTAAATCTAATTTGCCTAAATAATAATTTTATTATTATGATGCATATATAGAATTAAAGTTTACTGTAAATTCCAAAAAAAAAATTAATCTACATATACAAAGTATCAGTAAGTAAGACAAAACAAAAACAAAAGAAAAGAAAACTCACTGACTCAATCGAGCAAACCCCAACCGTCGACTCGATTCCATCGCGAGTACGCCCCTGCTCGCGCGTCCATTCAACGACAGCGACTCCCTAAATCGCGAGCCTTCCAGAACGCGAGCCCCTCAGGCCAATTTGTCGCAACCTACTCCGAAGTCTTCGAAACCCTAGACGTCGCGCATGCATCTAAAGTCGGTCGCCGCTCATCACTTACCGGCTCACTATCCAACATCGCGAGGGGGCGCAACATCTCCCCTCTTGCACACGCGAGACCCAATACCAGAGAAATATCCCACCGAATGCGACCTGCTCCCGTGCCCTAGCCATAGTCGTCGATCGAACTTTCCCATCTCTCAGCGTCACACCGCCAATAATCCAACGCCGCCTTCCCGTATCATGCGCGTCGTCGCAAACCCCCCTCCAAATCGCGATTTAATCGCGAGCTTTTTTTTTAATGAAGTCGGCTATTATCTTCTTCTTTTTTTCGAATGATTTTCGAGTAGAGCTCGATCTTGATTTTGTTTTTGAATGGTAGATGTATTTAATAAAGGAGAAAGGTAATACGAGCTGCCTTGATTTTTTTTAAAAATGGAAAGAGCTTCGTTGAAAAGAAACGAGGGTTAGATTACAGTTAGAAGAACAAAGGCGTATACGAGAAGATAAGGGAAAAAGTTGGCGTATAAGAGAAGACTTGACTATTTTGATAAAATTAGATTAGATTTTTCCATGCACTTACGGGTTGTACGACCAAACGGTAACTCCGAACACCGCGAAAATCAAAATCCGATAATAATATAATATTACGGATCCAATGGAACTAGTTTCGTCAAATTCTGTAACTGTGACTCGGATGGCTATTTTTAAATATCAATTTAAACGTCAAAATTTCAAAACTTAACAAATCACTGTTAATTTCAATTTTACAAATTCTATTATCTTTAATGTTATCAATATAAATTTTATAAGCCTTCGAATTATTTTTAACAGGCTTAGAACTCCAGATTTAGCATTTTACCCAACTTCAAATTATTTAATTTAATAATTTAATAATCAAATAAATTGTGATATTTGAATTCAAGTTAAAAATTGACTTTTAAATATTTAAAATCAATTAAATATTACGTTTTAAATGCTCAAAAATTCCGGGTCATCGCATTCCTCCCCCCTTAAAAGAATTTCGTCCCCGAAATTACTAATTATGAATAATGGTCCAATACCCGTTTACATTTTTCAAAACCAACAATTCAACATTCTACCAACTATCTTTATTCAGAAGACCCATTATCATTCTTATTAACTTCTCAACTCTCCCATAGTTTCAAACTATACTATTTGTTTAACCATTCAAGTTCCAATTTAAAACCAAATTTTGAATTATCGAAATTTTCTCAGAATTTTTCTAACTCCTTAAATTTCCAAAAAATTTCGCCAGCGTCTCCTTTGCGCGGCTAGCTCGGTACAACTACAAAAGGCCTCCACGGGCTCTCAAATTCCAAAAGAAAACAAAATGCAAAGTGGCTCGATCAAAAACCCAATCAAATTTCATACCGAAATTTAAACATATACCTTTTTTTGTCGAGCAATTCAAATTTATCTTCTGGAATAAAAACCCTTTTTTCTTTTCCTTCATAATACATGTATATTCCACTTAGCAATAATATCCAATCACAACATTCAAAACATTTTATTGACTTCCTTACCAAATGAAAATATTTATTCATTCTAATATTAACTTAGAATATATTTGTAATATCAATTTCCAATTAAGAATTCACCATCCCTTCTTAAGTTCAGTATAAACATTTTATATGTTCCTTAATTTATTTTCACTTTACCACTTTAGTTGATATCTATTTCTATTCAAATTGATTCCTTTTTATTTCCATCCGAATTCAATTTATCTTCAACCTTGAATATTTGAATTTTATTTTTCATTAATAATGATTCATGTTATTATTTTAAATTAGTTTCATTTATTAATTTATTTCAATTTCAAATTTGAAATCGATTTGTTGTTAACAAAATTTTCAAAAATTTTCAAAAATTATCTAACTCCCAAAATTTCTGAAAATTTTTGGCAGAGTCTCCTTTGCATGGAGGAGCTTTTACAATTTGACAAAAGATATAAATATATATACATCGACCCACACGGTCGGAAAAACCAAAAACAGTTCATATTTCCTATTTTTATTGAGTAGGTGTACCTTATTTAGCATTTTTAAGCAAGCGGCTTATAATTTTTAGCAACTAGCGCAAACAAATCTAGCCACACGGCTTCTGTAACATTCCTGAAATTTATCAAGTTTAAATTGGCAATTAAATTAATTTTTGAAGATAAATTGCTAATTTATTTATGAATTAATTGGATAATTTCTAGAATAAAAAAAAAAAAATTTAGCTTATAAAGTAGGATTGGTTTAAGATTTATGAATAAGTATTTTATAAACAAATATTGAATTTAAAAATAAGATGTATAAAATATATTTATATTAATATGTGAGCTAAATTAAAAGATTTAAAAATAGAATCTATAAAATAATTTAAACTAAGGAGTTGAATATGATTTGTATATTAAACATTAAAAATAGAATTCATGAATTAATAAAAAAAAAAAAAATATGATTGGTACAATGACTTGAGTTTAAAAAAAAAATTTAAAAACAAGAATGAATATGAAATACTTACCTTTTGGAATTTAATAAATGTATTGTAATAAAATTGATGTAATAAAATAAGTTTACAAAAGCACCATAAACTAAGAAATGTATATTTATGTGTGATTTATTTGTTGAGTGTACAAATTGTTATAAATTCATTTCTTTTTAAAATTTTGTAAAAGTAAAATAAATACAAATGTTGTATTTCAAGTTTAAGATTGAAATTTAAATTTAAAATGAGTGTTTTAAAAATGAGTAGCATTTAAAAAAAAAAATTTTAAAAAAAAATTTTTTTATTAAGATATAATATATGTATATATATATATAAATGTTGACTAGATTCTTTTAGCATTGAACATGTACATACATATACAAATAAATATAACTATTGTTAATATAAAATCAAAGTATTTAAAAGTCATTCTTTTCTTTTTATAAAAGATTGTACAAAAATAAATAAATAAATAAAAATATGTATGAATGTAAATTGTGTAGATATAACTTTTTTCTAAATAAATGTATGGATATGAATATATATATAAATGTACATAAGTGGTTATAATTCAATTTGAATTGAAATTTAAAATAAATATAAACATATACAAACATGCACATGTGAGAATGTAAATTTTGTGAATATAGATATGAAAGAAAACACTACACATACAAATGAATAAAGAAGTGGACATTTCATAGAGATCTCATAATCATCTCTTTTAGACAAGTGGCATTCATTTTTTTTTTATTTAAATAAAAAATTGCAAAGAAACTTTTGAGTTCCCCATATGCAATTATAATAACCTCTCACCAAAATCTGAACTACAGTAATAAAAGATTTTGCATTTCAAATCTCAACAAAGAAAGAAAAATCAGAAAGAAAAAAAATGTCAAAATCTGAAACCAGAAACAATTCAAAACAAATAAAAGTAGAGAAAAAAAAAAAAACTGTCTCTGTTTCTGGAAAAAATCAATTCCAAACTGAAATGGAAATCAGAAGCAAAGCAAACAAATCAAAGTAAACTTCAACCTGGGAGCAACTCAACAAGAATCAGAGCATCTCAAACTTAATCAAGCAAAACAGATTTAGAAAACAGGAAAAGAAGTCTGGAAGAAAAACTGAAAACCTGGAAATAAATAGTAAAGGCAAGTTTCTTTTTATTTATTTAAATTTTGATGTTAGTAATCAGTAAAAAAAAAAAAAAACAAAAGATTTAAGCAATATTATCAATCAGTTAACAGAAGGAAATCCAAAGTTTCAAAGCACTTGAACAAATCAAAAGAAAAAGAAAATGCAAAGCAATCAAAGGAAAGAAAAAAATGTTCAGGCTCAAAAAACTCCTCTCTGCCTTCCTTGTTCTCTGCTGCCTCTGTTCCTCTCTGTCTTCTGAAGTCCAGGTGAGCAAACTCTCAAACCCATTTCTTATTTTCATTTTTGTTGTTGCATGTAATTAGCATTGAATGTTTGGATGTGATTATGCTTGAGTATGCAAAGGAGTGAGATGTGAATTTCTGCAGACATGTTTCTGTTATTTCTTGGATTTAAACACAAATCCACTTATTTTTGTCTGAATCTTAGTTAGGAAGTATGGTGTGAACAAATTGTGTTTGTACAATATAGTTTAGGTTTGAAATATTCTAAACTAGAAAAGTAAAAATAAAAACCTGTTACTGCTGAAATAAAATCACAACAGGCAATAGTTCAAAAAAAAAAAAAAAAAAAAAAAAAAGGTAAGATTGTAAACATCTTTAAATTATTCAAAACAAGTTTAAAAACTTTAATGCATGTTTAAAAACATGGATATTTGAAACATGCATCAGGTTTAAAAGCTTCTGTGGGGTTAGTTAATTAGACTGTGCATGTTTGTGATGGTGGTGGGTTGATGTTCTGGGTTGCAGAGTTTGTGCCTCGGGTTGGTCTCGGGGAAAAGTGGTGGAAACTCGAAGCAGAAGGGATATTAACTCGAAGTAAAATAGGTGAGTGCAGGGTGTATGTGATCAGGTTTTTTTACAACAGAACCTGTTCTGTTTACTTTAAAAAATTTTAAAAAAAAAATAAAGCTAAAATTAAATCTGGCAATTTGAACTTAAGATTTAACTTGAATCTAAGGATGAATTCAAATAGTTTGAATTTTTATTTTGAAATAATGTAAATGCAGAATTCAGGGAACAGGAAACTGTTTTCCATATTTTTAAAGTTTGAAATAAAATGCAAACTAAAGTTTAACTTAGGATGTTAAAACTGAGTTCAAATAAGGTTTAAAGTTCAAAGTTTTTAAAAATGGAACTTTTAAATTTAAACAAGTTTAAATTCTGTTTTAAATCAAAATTTAAAACAAAACAGTTTCTGGTCTTAAATCCTGTAGTTTGCAGTTTTAAATGGAATTCATATTTTAGGTTGGAAACTTAATTCAAGTATGAATTGATACTGAATTCAAGTGAAGTTTTGAGTTAAGTTTTTTTTTTTAAAAAAAATGAAATTTTTAAATTTAAACAAAAGTTTTAATTTCTGTTTAAATCAAAATCAAAAACTGTTTCAGGTTTTATAACTGAGAGTTTGCAAGTTGAATGAAATTTAAATTTTAGAGTGGGAATTTGATATTAGGTGGAAGTAGAAACAGAATTCAAATGTAGCTTTGAATTCAAAGGTTTTTAGAAGTAAAATCTTAAATTTAATCAAGATTTAAATTTCTGTTTTAAATCAAAAGTTCAAAACAGTTGCAGGTTTTAATCCAGAGAGAGTTGCAGTTTTTATTTAAAGAAATTTGAATTGAATTTAATTCTAGTGTAGGGTTGATTTAACTATGAATTGAACTAAATTCAAATGGAGTTCTGAGTTCAAAGTTTTAAAGATGAAATTTTTAAATTTAAACAAAGTTTTAGTTTCTGTTTAAATCAAAATTAAACTGTTTCAGGTTTTAAACCTGAAAGATGTTTTGTAGTTTTTAATGTTTTAATGAAACTCATATTTTAAGTTGTAATTTGATTTAAATGCAAGTTAAATCTGAATTCAAATAGAGTTTAGAATTCAAAGTTTTCAAAAATGTAATATCTTAAATAAATTTAAAGATTGGTTTTAAATCAAAAATTTAAAACTGTTTTCAGGGTTTAAACCTGAAAATGGTTTGCAGTTTTTTAAAAGTGTTGAATGAAATTTAACTTTTGTGCAGGAATTGATTCAAGTGTAACTTGAATCTGAATTCAAATGTAATTTTGAATTCAAAGTTTTTAAAATGAAATTCTTAAAATTTAAACAAGTTTTAAATATGGAATTAAGTCAAGAATTAAAACAGTTTTCAAGTTTAACTTTTTAAAAACCAGATTTTGATTTAAACAAGTTTGTAAGTTTTAAACATTGAATAAATTTAAACATTTTTAAATAAGATTTAAATTGGTTTGAAATCAAATTAAAAACAGTTTCAAATTTACTATGAAACCCAGTTTTGATTTCAAACAAGTTTATAAATTTATAGAAGAATGAATGAACATATATCAATGTTTAACATAGATTTGAAATAAGATTTGATTTCAAATAAGTTTTAAAACTAGGAAGAATTTAGTTCTATTAATATTGAACTAAATATGAAGTGTTAATTTAGATTTAGGTTTAAATGGTTAAACATTTTAAAATATCAAAATTTTAAAATGGAATTTGAATTTAAATTTAGAAATGTATTGTTTTAATACATTTTGAATTTAAATGGGTCAATTAATAAGTAATTAAATTAGTTGAATAATTAAGGATTTCACTTAATTATTTGATTTTTAAATAATGATTTAGATTAATATTAATTAGAAATGATTTATTAATCTAATTCAAATTTTCTTAAGTGTAAAATTTATTGAATGTTGTTACTAATGGGTGATAATTATCTAGGGATAATTTAGTAATTAATTAATGCAATTAATTTTGATAATTGACTAGATTAATTAATTGAATATAATTAATTGTAATTGGTTAAGTATAATTAATTGTTGAAATTAATTAAGGAATAATAAATCTATTTATTAAGGACAATTAATTTTAACTAAGATTTAATTAATCAATAATTAAAAGTTTATTATTTAAAGTAATTAATTGAGGGATAGGTAATTAAGATTAATTAATTACAATTAAAGGATAATTAATTAAGATAATTGATTTAATAAATGATTAATAAATAAAGGTGGTTAAAACTTAATAAATTTTAGTTAATGATAATTAATCATTAATTTAAAGATTATAAATAGAAGTAATTATATGAATAAATAATTTATAACCACACGGTTTATTCATCTTAATTAAAGATGTTTGATTGTTACTGGATGTTCTAAGATGGATTGATATATTTGATACGTGATGTGATGCTATGTGATGTTTGTGCTAAGCTGTCATATCTGTGATATATACATATTGTTATGCAAACCCCTTGACCCGTTGAATGACATTTGGATTTCGATGCGACAGGGGGTCGGATTCCAGTTGGTTATCCGAAACCCACATCGAATCACATTAGTGAATCCTTGTGATTGATAAATTTATTTTATCTATGAATCTGTGAATATAGATAAGCGTTATGGGTTATACCGCTTATCGATATGATTGAACCTGTGATGATGATGTTGTGCACTATTGTGTTGAACCCCTGGACCACACTTATACACACACAAATATGGATTGCACGTGGAAATGGGTTAAGTCACAGATTTTTGAAATTGTTTTAAAAATTTGATTTTTGAATCCAAATTAGTTTTGGAATTGGAATTGAAGCTTTTGAAAATGAGTTTTCAAAAATGATAGTTATTTTAAATAACCTGATTGAATCTTGAAAATTAAATGAATTGGTATAAATTTGAATTCAATATTTGAAATTGAATTCTAAAATTTGGAAACTATTGTTTAAAAAGTTATTCAACTTACAAATGGGTTTATATGGATTTTAAACCATTTTTAAAGGTGATGTTTTGAAATTTAAATTCAACTCAAGATTTCAACTTGTATAAATTAGATTTGCTTTCCTATAAGAAATGAACTTTCAATTTGTGTTAAAGGGCTTCAAGTAAAAAAAATGGAAATGGTTTTCCAAGTTATAGATAAATCTTTGGAAACATGTTTTGAAAGCTATATATCTTAAATTTAAAGATTTAATTGGGTTAATCCAAATTGAACGGGAATTGTTTTGAAATCTAGGGATAGATCTTTGTGAAACCGGGTGAAACTTTGTGAAATAAATCTTTTTGTTTAAAGATTTAAAGATGGTAATTTGTTTAACCATTTGAAAGAAAAGTTTTGGATGTTATAAGTTGTGACTTAGCTAAAATCCCATATCCATATGTTTTAAAAATATGACGCTCATTATTCGGTTTAGCCGGGAGAGGACCTTGTGTCATATAACCCATTCCGAATAGTGATACGACGTTATGGATAGCAATTGAAGACCGGTGGTGAAGGCCGGGTATTTGTGAGAACGATAGGATAACCTATCGATTGTCTCTGCACCGAGTAGCTACGGTATAGAGATTCCCTTAGTGATGGGAAGTCCGATCGGGATTGTGGATACCCGGATTTGCAAGGGCTTCTTCGGAAGTGCCTTCGGTTCTGTTCGAACCCGGAACAGACTTGTATGGTTGTATGTCCGACATTACACTTTGAGATGTTAACTGATTTCTATCAAATACATTTCTGCTTGGTGGCGGAGAATTTATTCTCTTAGCTTAACACCCTTCTCTGAGACGTACGAACTCAGAGGTTTTGTAGTTGATATTTATCAGTGATATTCCCAATTTGGTAATGTGGCATGCTGAGTGCTGCTGTGTGATGATCATTGGTTGATCATTTGTGATATGATCATTTGTTTGATCATTTATCTTTGTGATCATTGCTTTGGTCATCTGTTGACCCAAAGCATGGCTTTGTTGCACAAAGCGTAGCTTTGTGGACGAGACTGCATCAGGACCTCACACCCCGGAAATGGTCGAAACAGGAAAGATGCGGCAAGGTTATGAGGGTCGCGCCCTTTAGGGTATGTCATTCCCTTCTGGTAAAGGGTGGTGTCATGGTATGGAGCCCAGATACTTACTCATGTGGATACTGCAGATCTATTACTTTGTGATACTTTGTGGTTGTTGCGAGCGCTCGGATAAAGGTCCCAAAGGACCGGGGGATGGCATATTCGTGTAGTAGTTACCTAGTTACAGAGGTAACCCGGCCTTGTGTTGGCAGAGATCTAACCGTAACGTTAGTTCTCGGGACGTCCCGCCAGAGGCGTACCCATGTGGCAATAGGAAGTTCCTTAGCCTGACCATTTGTTGGAAATCCATTCTTCAATTACGTGCCTTGTACGGTTTTAGTTGTAGAACCTGCCATTTAACATGGCAGCTATAGTAGGCATAGCATCATGGTACCTATGCTGGCTAGGATTTATATTATACTTTCGAAAGATTTTCCACTATGCACTAGTAATAATATCAAAGAATTTTCCTCGTAGTAAGCATGTTTGACTATCATAAGGAGAAATCTCCCCCATGTGTGCGTTTGCATTGTGTGTGTGCCGGGAGGCCTTATGGTAGTTTCATTTTCCAAAAAGCATTGCGGGTTTCAAATTTAAATTCTTTTGTTTGTTTTAAAGACCAAATGTTTTTGTTTGCTCATACCAGTCCCACGACTGACCTGGAGTTTATTGTTCCTTTCCTAAACTCTGGGTGCCCACTATTTCCCACACGGGCAGTCTAGAGTTGGGGTTTTCAGATAATCAGTAATAGGTGTAGATTCGATAGCTTTCAGCCTTAGGATTTGGCAATCGCATTGGATCGAGTTGCTTCTCTTCATCTTGATTTGGGAGTTCTCGCTATTTCTGGATTGATGCCTTGGAGATGGAGTTACACTGGAGTTCTTTCTTGAAGACTATATTGAAGATATTGTTCCGCTGCTGTTGTTATCTTTTATTTCCGCTACTATTCTTTGTATCTCTGATATATATTGATGTTCATTGTACCATTCATGTTGTATCAGTTATTGTATCAAATGTTATATATATCAAATGTATTATTCATTTCTTCCGCTGTGTTATTTACTTGATGTGTTATAAGCTCCGGCGAACCAGGTTCGACGTTTGGATCTGCGGCATTTGAATACGAGTGTCGTATTCGGTGCCAATTTTCGAAGGTCGAGTCAGGGTCGTTATAAGTGGTATCAGAGCTGATGGTTAAAACCTTAGCTCAGGAGTATAACACATTAAGTAACTCATTAGAGATAGGGTGAAGTAAACCCTAGAATGAGTATATCCCTAAGATATCCGTTCGAATGCCTCAGTAAATTCTCTTACTATCCACTGATAGTAAGTATGAGTGCGAGAAGAGAACGAGGTAGGGGACAGGGGAGTACCACTACAAATGGTCAACACCCTGCAACAATGGAAATATCTTTTCTCTATCAATCTCCTTTGATTCGATTTCATATTCTTTTGATTGCTTCGTAGCTGCTCCAGAAAGAAGTTCGGTGTGGTGGTGACCGTACGAATCGTTGTAGGAAATTCTTACTTTGTATCTTCATCGATTTCTTATCATCTTTTCGATCTAAACTCTAATGAATTTGAAATTGAGAAATTAAATAAATTGGAAATTTTAAATTAAGTAAACTGGTTAACTAATATGAAGATTGAATCTATCTATCCATCTATTCTCTGGGATCCGATATATTCTACGAACGATTAGTTATCCCTTCAAACTAATCAATGCTCTTGCATATTCGTAGACAGGTGGACCCAAATATCTTGTGTAATAATTGTATGAGTTCGTTCTCATATTATTGATATTCTGATTTGGGTAGACCAAATGCAGAATAAATATTTCGATCTGATCTGTTCAATCATTTCTTTATCTATTATCTATTCTTTGTCGTCTTCTTTGCAATTTCGAGGACGAAATTCTTTTAAGGGGGGAAATCTGTAACATTCCTGAAATTTATCAAGTTTAAATTGGCAATTAAATTAATTTTTGAAGATAAATTGCTAATTTATTTATGAATTAATTGGATAATTTCTAGAATAAAAAAAAAAAAATTTAGCTTATAAAGTAGGATTGGTTTAAGATTTATGAATAAGTATTTTATAAACAAATATTGAATTTAAAAATAAGATGTATAAAATATATTTATATTAATATGTGAGCTAAATTAAAAGATTTAAAAATAGAATCTATAAAATAATTTAAACTAAGGAGTTGAATATGATTTGTATATTAAACATTAAAAATAGAATTCATGAATTAATAAAAAAAAAAAAAAATATGATTGGTACAATGACTTGAGTTTAAAAAAAAAAATTTAAAAACAAGAATGAATATGAAATACTTACCTTTTGGAATTTAATAAATGTATTGTAATAAAATTGATGTAATAAAATAAGTTTACAAAAGCACCATAAACTAAGAAATGTATATTTATGTGTGATTTATTTGTTGAGTGTACAAATTGTTATAAATTCATTTCTTTTTAAAATTTTGTAAAAGTAAAATAAATACAAATGTTGTATTTCAAGTTTAAGATTGAAATTTAAATTTAAAATGAGTGTTTTAAAAATGAGTAGCATTTAAAAAAAAAAATTTTAAAAAAAATTTTTTTTATTAAGATATAATATATGTATATATATATATAAATGTTGACTAGATTCTTTTAGCATTGAACATGTACATACATATACAAATAAATATAACTATTGTTAATATAAAATCAAAGTATTTAAAAGTCATTCTTTTCTTTTTATAAAAGATTGTACAAAAATAAATAAATAAATAAAAATATGTATGAATGTAAATTGTGTAGATATAACTTTTTTCTAAATAAATGTATGGATATGAATATATATATAAATGTACATAAGTGGTTATAATTCAATTTGAATTGAAATTTAAAATAAATATAAACATATACAAACATGCACATGTGAGAATGTAAATTTTGTGAATATAGATATGAAAGAAAACACTACACATACAAATGAATAAAGAAGTGGACATTTCATAGAGATCTCATAATCATCTCTTTTAGACAAGTGGCATTCATTTTTTTTTTATTTAAATAAAAAATTGCAAAGAAACTTTTGAGTTCCCCATATGCAATTATAATAACCTCTCACCAAAATCTGAACTACAGTAATAAAAGATTTTGCATTTCAAATCTCAACAAAGAAAGAAAAATCAGAAAGAAAAAAAATGTCAAAATCTGAAACCAGAAACAATTCAAAACAAATAAAAGTAGAGAAAAAAAAAAAAACTGTCTCTGTTTCTGGAAAAAATCAATTCCAAACTGAAATGGAAATCAGAAGCAAAGCAAACAAATCAAAGTAAACTTCAACCTGGGAGCAACTCAACAAGAATCAGAGCATCTCAAACTTAATCAAGCAAAACAGATTTAGAAAACAGGAAAAGAAGTCTGGAAGAAAAACTGAAAACCTGGAAATAAATAGTAAAGGCAAGTTTCTTTTTATTTATTTAAATTTTGATGTTAGTAATCAGTAAAAAAAAAAAAAACAAAAGATTTAAGCAATATTATCAATCAGTTAACAGAAGGAAATCCAAAGTTTCAAAGCACTTGAACAAATCAAAAGAAAAAGAAAATGCAAAGCAATCAAAGGAAAGAAAAAAATGTTCAGGCTCAAAAAACTCCTCTCTGCCTTCCTTGTTCTCTGCTGCCTCTGTTCCTCTCTGTCTTCTGAAGTCCAGGTGAGCAAACTCTCAAACCCATTTCTTATTTTCATTTTTGTTGTTGCATGTAATTAGCATTGAATGTTTGGATGTGATTATGCTTGAGTATGCAAAGGAGTGAGATGTGAATTTCTGCAGACATGTTTCTGTTATTTCTTGGATTTAAACACAAATCCACTTATTTTTGTCTGAATCTTAGTTAGGAAGTATGGTGTGAACAAATTGTGTTTGTACAATATAGTTTAGGTTTGAAATATTCTAAACTAGAAAAGTAAAAATAAAAACCTGTTACTGCTGAAATAAAATCACAACAGGCAATAGTTCAAAAAAAAAAAAAAAAAAAAAAGGTAAGATTGTAAACATCTTTAAATTATTCAAAACAAGTTTAAAAACTTTAATGCATGTTTAAAAACATGGATATTTGAAACATGCATCAGGTTTAAAAGCTTCTGTGGGGTTAGTTAATTAGACTGTGCATGTTTGTGATGGTGGTGGGTTGATGTTCTGGGTTGCAGAGTTTGTGCCTCGGGTTGGTCTCGGGGAAAAGTGGTGGAAACTCGAAGCAGAAGGGATATTAACTCGAAGTAAAATAGGTGAGTGCAGGGTGTATGTGATCAGGTTTTTTTACAACAGAACCTGTTCTGTTTACTTTAAAAAATTTTAAAAAAAAAATAAAGCTAAAATTAAATCTGGCAATTTGAACTTAAGATTTAACTTGAATCTAAGGATGAATTCAAATAGTTTGAATTTTTATTTTGAAATAATGTAAATGCAGAATTCAGGGAACAGGAAACTGTTTTCCATATTTTTAAAGTTTGAAATAAAATGCAAACTAAAGTTTAACTTAGGATGTTAAAACTGAGTTCAAATAAGGTTTAAAGTTCAAAGTTTTTAAAAATGGAACTTTTAAATTTAAACAAGTTTAAATTCTGTTTTAAATCAAAATTTAAAACAAAACAGTTTCTGGTCTTAAATCCTGTAGTTTGCAGTTTTAAATGGAATTCATATTTTAGGTTGGAAACTTAATTCAAGTATGAATTGATACTGAATTCAAGTGAAGTTTTGAGTTAAGTTTTTTTTTTTAAAAAAAATGAAATTTTTAAATTTAAACAAAAGTTTTAATTTCTGTTTAAATCAAAATCAAAAACTGTTTCAGGTTTTATAACTGAGAGTTTGCAAGTTGAATGAAATTTAAATTTTAGAGTGGGAATTTGATATTAGGTGGAAGTAGAAACAGAATTCAAATGTAGCTTTGAATTCAAAGGTTTTTAGAAGTAAAATCTTAAATTTAATCAAGATTTAAATTTCTGTTTTAAATCAAAAGTTCAAAACAGTTGCAGGTTTTAATCCAGAGAGAGTTGCAGTTTTTATTTAAAGAAATTTGAATTGAATTTAATTCTAGTGTAGGGTTGATTTAACTATGAATTGAACTAAATTCAAATGGAGTTCTGAGTTCAAAGTTTTAAAGATGAAATTTTTAAATTTAAACAAAGTTTTAGTTTCTGTTTAAATCAAAATTAAACTGTTTCAGGTTTTAAACCTGAAAGATGTTTTGTAGTTTTTAATGTTTTAATGAAACTCATATTTTAAGTTGTAATTTGATTTAAATGCAAGTTAAATCTGAATTCAAATAGAGTTTAGAATTCAAAGTTTTCAAAAATGTAATATCTTAAATAAATTTAAAGATTGGTTTTAAATCAAAAATTTAAAACTGTTTTCAGGGTTTAAACCTGAAAATGGTTTGCAGTTTTTTAAAAGTGTTGAATGAAATTTAACTTTTGTGCAGGAATTGATTCAAGTGTAACTTGAATCTGAATTCAAATGTAATTTTGAATTCAAAGTTTTTAAAATGAAATTCTTAAAATTTAAACAAGTTTTAAATATGGAATTAAGTCAAGAATTAAAACAGTTTTCAAGTTTAACTTTTTAAAAACCAGATTTTGATTTAAACAAGTTTGTAAGTTTTAAACATTGAATAAATTTAAACATTTTTAAATAAGATTTAAATTGGTTTGAAATCAAATTAAAAACAGTTTCAAATTTACTATGAAACCCAGTTTTGATTTCAAACAAGTTTATAAATTTATAGAAGAATGAATGAACATATATCAATGTTTAACATAGATTTGAAATAAGATTTGATTTCAAATAAGTTTTAAAACTAGGAAGAATTTAGTTCTATTAATATTGAACTAAATATGAAGTGTTAATTTAGATTTAGGTTTAAATGGTTAAACATTTTAAAATATCAAAATTTTAAAATGGAATTTGAATTTAAATTTAGAAATGTATTGTTTTAATACATTTTGAATTTAAATGGGTCAATTAATAAGTAATTAAATTAGTTGAATAATTAAGGATTTCACTTAATTATTTGATTTTTAAATAATGATTTAGATTAATATTAATTAGAAATGATTTATTAATCTAATTCAAATTTTCTTAAGTGTAAAATTTATTGAATGTTGTTACTAATGGGTGATAATTATCTAGGGATAATTTAGTAATTAATTAATGCAATTAATTTTGATAATTGACTAGATTAATTAATTGAATATAATTAATTGTAATTGGTTAAGTATAATTAATTGTTGAAATTAATTAAGGAATAATAAATCTATTTATTAAGGACAATTAATTTTAACTAAGATTTAATTAATCAATAATTAAAAGTTTATTATTTAAAGTAATTAATTGAGGGATAGGTAATTAAGATTAATTAATTACAATTAAAGGATAATTAATTAAGATAATTGATTTAATAAATGATTAATAAATAAAGGTGGTTAAAACTTAATAAATTTTAGTTAATGATAATTAATCATTAATTTAAAGATTATAAATAGAAGTAATTATATGAATAAATAATTTATAACCACACGGTTTATTCATCTTAATTAAAGATGTTTGATTGTTACTGGATGTTCTAAGATGGATTGATATATTTGATACGTGATGTGATGCTATGTGATGTTTGTGCTAAGCTGTCATATCTGTGATATATACATATTGTTATGCAAACCCCTTGACCCGTTGAATGACATTTGGATTTCGATGCGACAGGGGGTCGGATTCCAGTTGGTTATCCGAAACCCACATCGAATCACATTAGTGAATCCTTGTGATTGATAAATTTATTTTATCTATGAATCTGTGAATATAGATAAGCGTTATGGGTTATACCGCTTATCGATATGATTGAACCTGTGATGATGATGTTGTGCACTATTGTGTTGAACCCCTGGACCACACTTATACACACACAAATATGGATTGCACGTGGAAATGGGTTAAGTCACAGATTTTTGAAATTGTTTTAAAAATTTGATTTTTGAATCCAAATTAGTTTTGGAATTGGAATTGAAGCTTTTGAAAATGAGTTTTCAAAAATGATAGTTATTTTAAATAACCTGATTGAATCTTGAAAATTAAATGAATTGGTATAAATTTGAATTCAATATTTGAAATTGAATTCTAAAATTTGGAAACTATTGTTTAAAAAGTTATTCAACTTACAAATGGGTTTATATGGATTTTAAACCATTTTTAAAGGTGATGTTTTGAAATTTAAATTCAACTCAAGATTTCAACTTGTATAAATTAGATTTGCTTTCCTATAAGAAATGAACTTTCAATTTGTGTTAAAGGGCTTCAAGTAAAAAAAATGGAAATGGTTTTCCAAGTTATAGATAAATCTTTGGAAACATGTTTTGAAAGCTATATATCTTAAATTTAAAGATTTAATTGGGTTAATCCAAATTGAACGGGAATTGTTTTGAAATCTAGGGATAGATCTTTGTGAAACCGGGTGAAACTTTGTGAAATAAATCTTTTTGTTTAAAGATTTAAAGATGGTAATTTGTTTAACCATTTGAAAGAAAAGTTTTGGATGTTATAAGTTGTGACTTAGCTAAAATCCCATATCCATATGTTTTAAAAATATGACGCTCATTATTCGGTTTAGCCGGGAGAGGACCTTGTGTCATATAACCCATTCCGAATAGTGATACGACGTTATGGATAGCAATTGAAGACCGGTGGTGAAGGCCGGGTATTTGTGAGAACGATAGGATAACCTATCGATTGTCTCTGCACCGAGTAGCTACGGTATAGAGATTCCCTTAGTGATGGGAAGTCCGATCGGGATTGTGGATACCCGGATTTGCAAGGGCTTCTTCGGAAGTGCCTTCGGTTCTGTTCGAACCCGGAACAGACTTGTATGGTTGTATGTCCGACATTACACTTTGAGATGTTAACTGATTTCTATCAAATACATTTCTGCTTGGTGGCGGAGAATTTATTCTCTTAGCTTAACACCCTTCTCTGAGACGTACGAACTCAGAGGTTTTGTAGTTGATATTTATCAGTGATATTCCCAATTTGGTAATGTGGCATGCTGAGTGCTGCTGTGTGATGATCATTGGTTGATCATTTGTGATATGATCATTTGTTTGATCATTTATCTTTGTGATCATTGCTTTGGTCATCTGTTGACCCAAAGCATGGCTTTGTTGCACAAAGCGTAGCTTTGTGGACGAGACTGCATCAGGACCTCACACCCCGGAAATGGTCGAAACAGGAAAGATGCGGCAAGGTTATGAGGGTCGCGCCCTTTAGGGTATGTCATTCCCTTCTGGTAAAGGGTGGTGTCATGGTATGGAGCCCAGATACTTACTCATGTGGATACTGCAGATCTATTACTTTGTGATACTTTGTGGTTGTTGCGAGCGCTCGGATAAAGGTCCCAAAGGACCGGGGGATGGCATATTCGTGTAGTAGTTACCTAGTTACAGAGGTAACCCGGCCTTGTGTTGGCAGAGATCTAACCGTAACGTTAGTTCTCGGGACGTCCCGCCAGAGGCGTACCCATGTGGCAATAGGAAGTTCCTTAGCCTGACCATTTGTTGGAAATCCATTCTTCAATTACGTGCCTTGTACGGTTTTAGTTGTAGAACCTGCCATTTAACATGGCAGCTATAGTAGGCATAGCATCATGGTACCTATGCTGGCTAGGATTTATATTATACTTTCGAAAGATTTTCCACTATGCACTAGTAATAATATCAAAGAATTTTCCTCGTAGTAAGCATGTTTGACTATCATAAGGAGAAATCTCCCCCATGTGTGCGTTTGCATTGTGTGTGTGCCGGGAGGCCTTATGGTAGTTTCATTTTCCAAAAAGCATTGCGGGTTTCAAATTTAAATTCTTTTGTTTGTTTTAAAGACCAAATGTTTTTGTTTGCTCATACCAGTCCCACGACTGACCTGGAGTTTATTGTTCCTTTCCTAAACTCTGGGTGCCCACTATTTCCCACACGGGCAGTCTAGAGTTGGGGTTTTCAGATAATCAGTAATAGGTGTAGATTCGATAGCTTTCAGCCTTAGGATTTGGCAATCGCATTGGATCGAGTTGCTTCTCTTCATCTTGATTTGGGAGTTCTCGCTATTTCTGGATTGATGCCTTGGAGATGGAGTTACACTGGAGTTCTTTCTTGAAGACTATATTGAAGATATTGTTCCGCTGCTGTTGTTATCTTTTATTTCCGCTACTATTCTTTGTATCTCTGATATATATTGATGTTCATTGTACCATTCATGTTGTATCAGTTATTGTATCAAATGTTATATATATCAAATGTATTATTCATTTCTTCCGCTGTGTTATTTACTTGATGTGTTATAAGCTCCGGCGAACCAGGTTCGACGTTTGGATCTGCGGCATTTGAATACGAGTGTCGTATTCGGTGCCAATTTTCGAAGGTCGAGTCAGGGTCGTTATAGCTTCCAATACCTAGACTTACTCAATTTAAAATGTAAGTGCCAAATATATGAAGTTTAACAACATTTACTTATTTGCAATAGTTAAACACATGAATTCTAAAAGAAATGCACATTAAACACTTTTCATAAGCAATTTAAATATTCCAACATTAATTTTAATTGCTTTCAACCAATCACACATCGTTTCACTTAATCTGAATGGTTAACAACTCACAAGCTTACATTCCATTCAATTTTAAATTTTAAACAAACCCATATTATTCCAATTGATTTAAAAATCAATCTTATTTACTTGCAATGTTTCATAGAATTTTAATTACTTCCATTTACATCAAATGACAATTTATTCTATGTAATTTGACGAGATTGTTAACTCCTCTTCGTTAGCGACCTAAGACGTGACCAAGTTTAACGACTCAGAGAATTGCCGACCTAGTGACCAAATTGAAGAAGCGACCTAAAGTGTTACGACCTAAAAATGCCTCGCGACCTAACAAGAAGCTACGACCTAATAAAGGCCGCGACCTAGCGGTTCTCAGCAACCTAAGGAATGCCACGACCTAACAACTCTCAGCGACCTAAGGGAGCCCGCGACCTAGTGGTTTAAGAGCTCCGCGACCTAACGACTTAAGAGGATCAGCGACCTAAATCATATGCGACCTAAAGAAAGCCATAGCCTACCGACCTAAGGACGAAGTGATCTCAGCGACCTAAGTCTCAGCCGACTTACGACCTATAATAAGTCGTACGCGACCTATCAACTCGCTGAGAAGAGAACCAAGCACAATTGAGATAGGTCAGGTTCCATCCCCTAGGTCGTTGCCCACCTACGACCTACTTTAGGTCGAAGACGACCTAGCACTTGGAGATAAAGATACTGCCCAACGACCTAACGGAGTACTTTGATTACAGGAAAGTTCCCACGACCTATGATAGGTCGTTAACGACCTAGGATAAGTCGCTCTCGACCTATCTGTATGAACAAAGGAGCCGCCTTTTTGCATGCCGCTGGAGATAGGTCGTTCACGACCTTGGACTTGTACGAATCAGCACGTATGTTCTTATGGAAGGAGGGCCAGAGCTTTCTAGGTCGACTGCGACCTACGACCTTACTTAGGTCGGTCACGACCTACGACCAAACTCCGATAAAAACCTATAAATACAGCCCTAACTTGAACGAGGAGGGGATTTTTGGGGGCTCACTCTCTTCAAGCGTCGAGACTCTGCTGCATTCAAAACCAATTCAACACTTGGAGGTCTCAAGACACTAAGAACGCTACAAACAACTTCAAGAAGAGATCACATACATCCAACATGGATTTGAAGACTCTCATCTCCATCGAAGTTTAGAATACTTGTTCTAAGTTTCTTGTAATTCAAAGTGAATTGTACTTGGGAAGAATTGTATCAACTTGTAACGAGATCATCAATAAAAGTACTTAAAGTGGACGTAGGCTATACCCATAAGCCGAACCACTATAAAATTGTTGTTGTTTACTGCTTTTCCGCTATTACTTGCTTGTAATTCTTTCCCGATCTATCGGGTGGTGCTTTCACAACTATAACACATACACTGGGGTGTTAGCGTTCAAATTTAGGCGTTAACATTTTTGGTGCTTTCACTGAGAATTGAACTCAGGGCAAACTTCAACCATTGTTCAACAAAAGTCTAACAGGAATCATGGCTTCTGAAAGGAAACGAAAGTTTTTGAGGTTTGAAGGAACTTGCAGCAACGCCATTGCTCTTCCCACGCTAGGTGAAACAGCTTCAAATATTGGAGTCACAAGGGCTGAATTAAACGCCGTGGTATATGGATTATATCAACACATGGAGGTTCAGAACAACAGGATACTTGACAAGATAAATGCATTGCAAGAGGAGGTCCGTCAACTAGAAAGTGATATAAAAACCATTGCCAAAGAGGCCCATGTTTCAGAAGAATGGAATACTCCTCAACGAGCAACTGGCATTACTATTGCAACAATCCACCAAATGGAGAACTCATGGCCGCGACCAACTATTCACGAACGTTTATCAAGGCAAACCTTTGGAAGAATAGTTGACAACTACCCATTGAGTCCTGATAATGATGAAGAACACATACCGGAGATGATTGAACAGAGAGAGGAGAATGGAGGAAGGAGAAAGCAGAAACTCTTGAAAAAAGTTCGGTGCCTCAAACCCCCCGACTTCACTCCCTTGACCGACACTCCGGAAAATATCTTCTTGGCAACAAAAGATGTTGTTTTGTACCCCAAACCAACTCTGATGAGGAGAAGCGCGACAGATAATGGAAAATTCTGTCAATTTCACAATCAGCCTGGCCATGACACTAACCAATGTCGCCATTTGAGGAAAGGAATTGAAAAGTTGCTCAAACGGAATGAACTGCAGCAATATGTGAAGAAAGATGGAAATGACTTCTCCTCATCCCCTAAAGTGCAGCTAGTTCCCACTCAACAGTGCAGCTTAAATAAAAGAACTGTAGCACAGGGAGATGAGGGTCCTATTATCAGTATCATCACGGAAAGCCCTCACCAGGTAGGAAAAAATTGGATGAGGCGGGAAGATGTGCTCGCGCTTCAAGGAGACCTTCAAAGCGAAAGGAAGTTTCGATTCTGAAGGATGTTGCCACCCAGTCCTCTCATGCCAAAAGATTCAATCCCTAAAGACTGGGGCAGCAATTGCTTCCATACTTTACTTGAACACTATGTTTCAAATTTGTAAAAGAATGCTGATCCAATAATTCTTGTATCAAAATCTGTTATAAAAACAGTGCAAATAAACAATAAGAACTATAAGTTTTGTTTTCCCTATTATTACAAGTCGCTTATTTTATTTCGATATGTGAAATACTCTGAGAATATCACTAAGATTATCGATCTAAATTTGCAGGCAATCAATATCCAGCTGATTCATTGCAATATCAAGCGACCCTTGGTAGCATTCAAAAGCAAGTCTTAAACGACGAAATTTCAGGATCGAATTCTGAATAAGAAGTACTCTAAGCAAACAAATAAGATTTGGCTAGAGTATGTTTCTTCAGTTAAAACCACCCGCCAACAGAAGAAGATGGTGCACACTTAAAGATGGCACTAAGGAATTGCTAATATAATCAACCAAATTCGCAACTGTCAAAAGGGAACCAATTCCAAGAACTTGGAACAGCAGCCATCTGCATCCATATTTTACATAAAAACTTTGCTGAAATATTGCAATGAATTTACAAATATATGATTCTCTTGTTAAGGGCAATTGCAAGGCAGGCGAATAACAACAGCAATAAAGTGGATATAGGCCCAGTTCTGGCTAAACCACTATAATTCTCGCGTTCCCTACTATTATAAACTGCTTTGTTTTGTTTCGGCATATGAAATACGTTAATCGTGTTACTAACAAGACGATTTAACAATGCAGGCCATAAAAACAAGGCTTACCAGTCACGAGACCAAGCGATCCGCGACAACATTCAGCAGTCAAGCACTGAGCCATTTAAAATTCCCATATTCAAATCCTACAAAAGGAAAATTTCAAACGAAAGTAAGCAAGGTGGATAAAAGCAGATCATATATAGCTAACTGCAAATGTTTGAACAAACAAATGGCAAGTTAAAGAACCTGTATCTGCCACCACCAATTTTCTTAACTATAAAATATATTCCTTTGGGTAAGGGAGAGGCTTGGCAGCTAAGAATGGTGACTCTTGCAAAGCAATGGGGATCGTCAACATGAATCAACGGCAAAAAGACATGCGAGAGCAAGCATCAGCCAACAAAAGCCCATTTCGGAAGCACAAGCCCTTTTTGAAGGCATAATTCCTCAGGGGATAGAGACCTCAAGCGGGCTTCATCGAAAAAGGCATCTTTCTCGTTACAAAGTCGTGGAGTTATCGGTCAACACACTCCCGAGAATCCATCCAATCGAGAAAAGGAAACCCCAAACTTCCTGACAATAACCCTACTCAGGGGCACGCATTTCACCACAATCGGTCAACCTACTCCCGTGAAATGAAATGACCAAAGCCCTCTTCGGAGGCCAAATGCTTCTCTACGGAGACCAAATGCTTCTCCTCAGAGACCAAAGCCCTCTTCGGAGGCCGAATGCTTCTCTACGGAGACCGAATGCTTCTCCTCAGAGACCAAAGCCCTCTTCGGAGGCGAAAAGCTTCTCTACGAAGACCGAATGCTTCTCCTCAGAGACCAAAGCCCTCTTCGGAGGCCGAATGCTTCTCTACGGAGACCGAATGCTTCTCCTCAGAGACCAAAGCCCTCTTCGGAGGCGAAAAGCTTCTCTACGGAGACCGAATGCTTCTCCTCAGAGACCAAAGCCCTCTTCGGAGGCGAAAAGCTTCTCTACGGAGACCGAATGCTTCTCCTCAGAGACCAAAGCCCTCTTCGGAGGCGAAAAGTTTCTCTACGGAGACCGAATGCTTCTCCTCAGAGACCAAAGCCCTCTTCGGAGGCGAAAAGCTTCTCTACGAAGACCGAATGCTTCTCCTCAGAGACCAAAGCCCTCTTCGGAGGCCGAATGCTTCTCTACGGAGACCGAATGCTTCTCCTCAGAGACCAAAGCCCTCTTCGGAGGCGAAAAGCTTCTCTACGGAGACCGAATGCTTCTCCTCAGAGACCAAAGCCCTCTTCGGAGGCGAAAAGCTTCTCTACGGAGACCGAATGCTTCTCCTCAGAGACCAAAGCCCTCTTCGGAGGCGAAAAGTTTCTCTACGGAGACCGAATGCTTCTCCTCAGAGACCAAAGCCCTCTTCGGAGGCGAAAAACTTCTCTACGGAGACCGAATGCTTCTCCTCAGAGACCAAAGCCCTCTTCGGAGGCGAAAAGCTTCTCTACGGAGACCGAATGCTTCTCCTCAGAGACCAAAGCCCTCCAATGAGGCACACTTCCCAAGTTTGAAGTGTAAACTAAAGCCCTCCAATGAGGCACACTTCCCAAGTTTGAAGTGTAAATTAAAGCCCTACTCAAAGGCACAACTCTTCGGAGGACGAAGACCTCTAATGGGACATATGCCACAAAAAAGAAAGTTCTCTACTCAACAAAAAAGATTGGAGAAGTCATGACCCTCCAACCATGAGAGAGTAACTTCCAGGCAATGCAAACCCTCTCTGGGGCACATTTCACCAGGAGTTGAAGTGTAACAGCCGCTCTTCGGAATTTCACTTCACCAGAGTTGAAATGCAAACAAAATAAAGACCTCTTCGGGGGCACATTTCACCAGGAGTTGAAGTGTAACAGCCGCTCTTCGGAATTTCACTTCACCAGAGTTGAAATGCAAACAAAATAAAGACCTCTTCGGAGGCACATTTCACCAGGAGTTGAAGTGTAACAGCCGCTCTTCGGAATTTCACTTCACCAAAGCTGAAATGCAAACAAAATAAAGACCTCTTCGGGGGCACATTTCACCAGGAGTTGAAGTGTAACAGCCGCTCTTCGGAATTACACTTCACCAGAGTTGAAATGCAAGCAAGAAGAAAGACCTCTTCGGAAGCCCACATTTCACCGAGATTGAAATAAAACTTCCAAGTGTTGAAATGTAAAAAGGCTTTCCTCAAAGGCACAACTCTTTGGAGGTACACGTTTCACCGAGATCGAAATAAAACTTCCAAGTGTTGAAACGTGAAAAAATCCCTCCCCAGAGGTACAACTTTCTATTAAAAAAAAAAAAAAAAAATCCTCGTCAAGAGCATACTTTAACTTCCAAAGGAAGAGTGATTTGCCTGTTCTGGAAAATGATCTTCCTCAAAAAAGGAAAAAAAGGAAAGAGTTAAAGTACCCTTCAGAGGTCCGCTTTGCCGCGTAAAAGAATTCACTTAGCAAAATATGTACATAAGCAAAAGAAAGAAGTGATTTCTTCGAAGGACAAAGCGTAAAAACTTATACGAAGGGAGTTGTACTCTACAAAAATTTTCTCCAAAGAATAAAATAATTATTCTTCGGTAAATAAGAGTGCAAGTTCCCTCGAGGTATAAAATATTACAACAAGCTTATGGTATGGGGGCAACATGGTATGGTTACATACAAAACAATATAGCTACGACGGTAAGGTAATACTCAAGCAACATACCATAAGCCCGTTGCAATATCATGAGTAAACATTGTGCAGAAATGAATAATAAATGCATTCTCAAATTCAAATAAGAGTCTGTGCAAATAATAGATCATTTTATTCAAATATATTGCAGATACAGGTTTCAAAACAAAAAAGCGGGGGCCGGTACCCGCACAATTCTCGACCAATACAAACAAAAGACAAAAAGCTAAAAACAGAAGTCCTCATTTCTTCTTACTGCCTTTGGACCCCTTGCCCGGACGAATGATTAACTTTTCTGGTCGGTCAGAGGGCATAAGGGAAGGGGAAGGCTGAGGAGCAACTGGTCCAACTTCTGGCTTCTCCTCGGCTGCAGTAATTTTCTTTCCCCTCCTCTTCGACGTTCCGCGCTTCTTTCTCCTCTTCGAGGAAGACTCACTCCCTGGAGTAGCAAGAGCAGACAAAATTATGTCGTCAGAAGGAGTCCGCTCCGGAGAAGTCTCGCCTCCCTCGAGTCCTTCGCCTTTCTGCTCTTGTGAAGCGGTAGGATCATCCAGGCCATTAAGAGCTTCTATTTGCTCTTCTTGTGATCCAGGCTGTGAGGCAGAAGGGGGAGTCGCCTGAAGAGATGGAGGAGGGATAACCTGAGGAGGTACTTTCTCTACAAAAGGAAAGAGGTTAAAGTCAGTAAAAAGAGGAGGTAAAGGTTCGTCAAGGTCCAGGAAGTAGTCAAGAAGCCCATTGAACCCATAAGAAACAAGTGAGTAGTCTACTTGAGTGAGGTTCATAGTAGCAAGATTAACAGTAGAGTTACCTGGGGAAGTTGATTTCCTGACATCGACTTCATAAGCCTGCGCGTCAGTGCTCTCATCACCTTCATCTCCACCCTGTATGTTTGTAATCTCGGTGGTAACCTTGGTAGGAGATGCAAAATGGGAGCTGGAACCAATAATGTTGACCTCAGACGAAGAAGGAGGCTGGACTGGGGCAGTTAAAGTAGTTCCTCCAACTTGGCCCCCTTCTGTCGCTTCGGTTCTTAGTCTGGCAAGTTGCTCCCTTCCTTTGGCGAGAGCAGCGCGGGCGTCATCATCTAAATAGTGCCTTTCAAGAGCTGATTCGTCGTAACCAGCACCTTCAGCACCGAGCATTTCAAGTGCGGCCTCCCACACTTCAGCTAAAGTAATCTCATATTTGGGGCCAAGAAAAGCAAGACTCCCGCGTCCCAAGACGCTATGCAAATAGAAGTCAAACAAAGTTGAGCCGATGCTGTTCTTTGTCGCCTCGTGGGCTTCTTCGGCTGCAATTCTACCAGCAACGGCCTCGTCACGCTGAAATTTAAGCATTTGAACTTCTGCTTCTAGGGAGTTATTTTTCTTCTGAAGCTCAGCAACATCAGCAATGTAGCTCTCATTAATTCTTTTTTGCGCCTCGAGCCTGTCTTCAGCGTCCTTTTGGCCGGCGTGAGCATCCCTTACTTGTTTCAGGAGCACCTCTTCTTTTTGAGAATACGAAGCAGAGGAAGTAGCAAGCTCGTGTTTCAATTTCTCAACTTTTGCTTCGAGTTCCTCATTGTAAGAAGCGATGCTCCTCATTTCAATATCATGTTGCTCAAGCACTTTCTGCCATTCAGCCTTATCGTTTTCCATGGTAAGCATGGCCTCTATGTTGGCGCGATTAACTCTTTGGAGCTCATCAACAAGCTTCTGCCAATTCGACATCCTCTCAATGTCAAGTTTAACGGTATCGAGATTTCGCAGCATGGCGGGCTTGTCGATAGGAACTAGGTCAAGGTCGAACCTCACACCCTTTAAGCACCACTGTGGAAAACGACTCTGTAAAGTGGCTGGACCCGGTCCAACTTGAAATTTGGGCCTGCTAATGATCGTTTGGATGTCCGTCTTCCCGAGAGCAGGAGAGTCGGAAGGAATGTCAAGAGAGGCAGGGGCAGTAGCTTTCTCAGGAGTAGTAGGAGTACGTTTCTCACCATGGCGGGCTCGTTTGCCCGAATCTTCGACTACATGACCTTTTCCTCGGTCATCGTGAGATTTCCTTTTGTGAGAGTCGTCACCTCTCTGCAAAGAATCGCGATGCTCATCCCTATCCCTTCTGTCATAACGCTCTTCTTCATCCCTCCTTTCACGAGCCTTTCGAGCAGCCCTCTCTTCGTCAGACTCTCTATAGGAGGTGAAGTAGCGCCCATAATTATATTGACCACGCCCCCCGTAGCGTTGGAAATCCTGATAATAAGATCCGCCGCGTGTCATTGAAGGATCTGAAATAAGAAAAGACAAGCTTTAGAAATCTTTAAAGTATAAGAAGATAAGTGCATAAATGTGCTGGAAAATCCTTAGTTGTGTGTGAAGTGCAAACTACTCGCGTTGGACTAACGAACCACTCCTCAGTTGGGGGGAAGTAATAGGTTTCACTGTCAGTAACAATTCTTGGGATGAAGGAGTTGGAGTCTGTTGGAGGGCAGATGTCGCTTCAATCATTGGGGGTACAATTTTACCACAGGCAGGGTCATCTTCAAAGAGCTCTTGGGAAGTGATAATTAAGTCACTTAAATCCCCAAAGACGTCATCACCATCATGCCCAACCTGATTCCCTCCTCTAGCTCCTTTGTCGGCACTTTTCCTGGTTTGAGAAGGAGGCTCCTCTTCTTCTTCAATTATGGAGGCAAGTGCAGGTTTTTCAGATAGCCCCATGTCATTTCTTGGAACAGAACACTTTATTAGTGAAGTTTTTACAGAAGTTTCTCCTTGTACGTGCTCTTTAGTAGAGACCGGAGCATCAGGAGTTTTCGCCGGAGAGTCAGGAACTTCTGTTGGGGCTTCATGAATCTGGGTAGAACGAGAAGGGTGTAAAAGCTCAAATTGATGAAGTAGCTCATCTGTAAATAAAAATTTGGCGCTTCTTTCTTCAGCAGCCACAGCACTTAGCCTCTCAAAAACTGGCTTATGGCTAGAATCTCTGGAAGGAGGAGGAAGTGCTGTATAGATAAGAAATGGAATCAGCACTTGGCAATATGAACAACAAAAATTTAGAGTGAAATTGAAGGAAGAAGGAAAAAAAAAAAAGATCTCACTTCCTACTCTCCAACTTGCGTAAAATTCCGCGGGGCAACGAATGTAGAAATATTGATTCAGGAAGCCATGTGCGCTCTCCGGCAAATCTAAAATAAGTTTGCGGTTCCTCGCACCTCTTACAAGTACGATTGAAGGGTGGTCCTTATTCTTTGCAAACGTGCACAAGTAACAAATCTCATCAAAGCTCGGAAGTCGGTCAAGTGTTCTCCTAAATAGAACGCACAATCCCATCAAAATGGCATAACCGTTGGGATGCAACTGGAAAGGAGAGATCGTCAATCGGAGAAAGGTTTGTCGAAGAAATTCATTAAAAGGAGGAATTGCTCCACTTGAGCACATTTGGCGATTTATGGCAATATAACCATAAGGCGGTCTGTCAGCAAAATCATTTGGCCCAGGAAGCAAAACTTCTGCCTCGGCAATGCCAAATTGAATGCATAATTGATTAAGCGTCCGTTGTTTCAGAAGAGTAGGAGTTTTTTCTGGAGGGTTCTCTATTGGAATAGCAATCGGGAAGGTCCCTTCGGCATATTCTGTCATCTCTTCTTGTTCTTGTTGAGAAGTCATTCTACACAAGCAACTGGATATTCAAATATGAAGGTGCACGTTTCCTAAAAGTGTGAAGTGTTGTGCGGAACTAAAAAAAAAAAAAAAAAAAAAAAAAACAACAACAAGAGGAATTCAAACATAACTGAAATTAAGTTGGTTGACAGTTAGTCAGCTATGAAATTCCAAGACCTGTTGATATAACGCTCAAGTATTGTGTTAATGCAAACGAATCAGCTTTAACTGGATATTTTAAGTTTTGCTTTAGCACTTCACTTGAGTTCATTGGTTCACAACATTTCATTCACACAGTTCATTTAAGTTAATTACTCTTTATCAACTAATCTGTCATTTGATGTGGGCAGTCAATGGCAGTATATTCGTCCCGGTTTTCTGCAAATATCATGTTTAACAGGTTATTAGCATGAGAGATAATCTACAACAAAGTGCAACAGAATTTGAGATTAAACAATCCAGTTCAATTCAACCAAGTCATCTCGGAATTTCATAAGTCATAGGTCGTCCAGCGACCTAGCATAGGTCGGGGTTCATTAGGTCGCGCTGTGCAAGTTAAAAGGTTCAAGGCAGTGCAGATTTCCCATAGTCCAAGTTTGGTTGCGACCTACGGCTTATGCCGCAAAAAAGATTAGGTTGTTCATTTTTTAGGTCGTCCTGCTTGAAATTCATGTGCAAATTTGTTAAGTCCTAGGTCGTTTGAATCTCAGCGCGACCTAGGAGTTAAGTCGCAGATTTGAAGGATCCTTAAGTCGTTCAGATCTTCTAAATCACCAACTCCCTCTCCACGCAATATCACACCATCCCGATGAACTATGACCCAATAACCCATTATCACTCACGATGAAATCCATCATCCTCTTCGAGAGGTCCGTCATTCCTACGTACCACCGAATCATCCAAGAGGCGATTGAAAGCATCTCCGATCAATCACTAATTCAACTCAACACTGTGCTTTCATGAATCACAACTAATGGCGATCAAAATCGACCACAACTTGACTCAAAAGACGAAAAACGACACACGAAATTGCTATGAGATTCGGAGATGAGAAATTCCTGGTTCGGTGATGATCGTGGGGTGGATAGAGATCAGGTATACTTACACAATGTAATGGCGAGGTCGAATCGGTGGATGATTGGACTCTGGTTTGCTTTCCAAGATCGCGAGATGCTGTTAATGGCAGAATGAGGTGTTAAAACAGATGAAATGAGGAAGGAACGACCTAGGCTATTTATACCCCAGAGGAGTAGAAAGTGGATCGTCACACACGACCTAGTTCCTCAATAGGTCGCTTGCGACCTAACAACTCATCAGAGCGCGAGTTAAGAAGATCGAAGTACACGACCTACGACCTAGGCGTATACTTCGAGGGGCAAATGTTAACTCCTCTTCGTTAGCGACCTAAGACGTGACCAAGTTTAACGACTCAGAGAATTGCCGACCTAGTGACCAAATTGAAGAAGCGACCTAAAGTGTTACGACCTAAAAATGCCTCGCGACCTAACAAGAAGCTACGACCTAATAAAGGCCGCGACCTAGCGGTTCTCAGCAACCTAAGGAATGCCACGACCTAACAACTCTCAGCGACCTAAGGGAGCCCGCGACCTAGTGGTTTAAGAGCTCCGCGACCTAACGACTTAAGAGGATCAGCGACCTAAATCATATGCGACCTAAAGAAAGCCATAGCCTACCGACCTAAGGACGAAGTGATCTCAGCGACCTAAGTCTCAGCCGACTTACGACCTATAATAAGTCGTACGCGACCTATCAACTCGCTGAGAAGAGAACCAAGCACAATTGAGATAGGTCAGGTTCCATCCCCTAGGTCGTTGCCCACCTACGACCTACTTTAGGTCGAAGACGACCTAGCACTTGGAGATAAAGATACTGCCCAACGACCTAACGGAGTACTTTGATTACAGGAAAGTTCCCACGACCTATGATAGGTCGTTAACGACCTAGGATAAGTCTCTCTCGACCTATCTGTATGAACAAAGGAGCCGCCTTTTTGCATGCCGCTGGAGATAGGTCGTTCACGACCTTGGACTTGTACGAATCAGCACGTATGTTCTTATGGAAGGAGGGCCAGAGCTTTCTAGGTCGACTGCGACCTACGACCTTACTTAGGTCGGTCACGACCTACGACCAAACTCCGATAAAAACCTATAAATACAGCCCTAACTTGAACGAGGAGGGGATTTTTGGGGGCTCACTCTCTTCAAGCGTCGAGACTCTGCTGCATTCAAAACCAATTCAACACTTGGAGGTCTCAAGACACTAAGAACGCTACAAACAACTTCAAGAAGAGATCACATACATCCAACATGGATTTGAAGACTCTCATCTCCATCGAAGTTTAGAATACTTGTTCTAAGTTTCTTGTAATTCAAAGTGAATTGTACTTGGGAAGAATTGTATCAACTTGTAACGAGATCATCAATAAAAGTACTTAAAGTGGACGTAGGCTATACCCATAAGCCGAACCACTATAAAATTGTTGTTGTTTACTGCTTTTCCGCTATTACTTGCTTGTAATTCTTTCCCGATCTATCGGGTGGTGCTTTCACAACTATAACACATACACTGGGGTGTTAGCGTTCAAATTTAGGCGTTAACAGAGATCTATGTGAATAAATAAGTACTTATGTTTTATAACCAATTTAAATTGATTTCAACTCAATTTATACTTAATTCTATTCCATTTTTAAATTTATTCACAATCCATATATTCTTATTTTCATTGCAATTTAAATTTGAATCCAATCACTTGCATTTCATTTCACTAACCAAACTAGTTTATTCAAAACCATTAACAACTTAGGTTCATCTTCGTTACCAATTAAATTTCTTTTTTATTTTAATTCATTCACGAACATTTATTTAGCTCGACCCATTCCAAGCTTGCATATTACTAACTATTCTCGAATTAATTCAAACCAATCTTTAATTTAATGGTCTTCCCTTTTTACTCGTAGTCGAGCTTCTAATTATTCTCAACTTAAGTTAATTTACTCAATTTACTCCACTTCAAGCCTAAGTTCACTTCCATTCGATTCTTATTTATTCTACCCATTTATTTATTCAATATAATTAGTTTATCCACTCAATCCATTATGAATTTTCATTTCCTTAAATATTATCTATAACCCACCGAATTCTATTTCAATTTACATTTATTTTCACTTCATTTTTAATCTTAAAATCTCTTCATTAAATTTTCTTAAGTTCAATTTAGTTTATAATTCAAGTTTTGATTTTTATTTTATTTTTCAATTCATCAAAAATATTTATTTTGTGTTTACTATCCCACTTTTCAAATTTTAGAAGTCACCACTTGTTATTTCACAATTCCATTCATTATAGGCTTGAATATTTTCATCTTTTATTTTTAACTCAAGCCTTATGCTTATTTATAGCTCAAGCATATTTTTACTTCCATGGATTTTTTTAGTTCTCTTATAAGTTATTCTGAATTATTTATTTCAATTCAATCCTTATCCAACTTATTTTCCATTTATTCAGGTAAGAATCTAATTCCGTTCAATGACTCAGTTGAATTTTTATTCCAATTCAATTTTATTTTAACTCAGATTTATTTAATTCAACTCAATTTCAGTTTAATTCGAATGCAACTGGATATTATTTTCAGCCTATTCAATTAATTTCAATCCAGTCAAATTTTTATTCCCCAATCCAAGTTAATTTCATTTTTAACTTTTCCCTTTAAATTTAAATTCCCAACATTCAAAGCTTATGTTTCCTTCCTGATTTAAAAATCATCTCAATTTATAAGCTTACAACCTATCTCATTAGAATTTTTAAACACCTGACTTTGGTCTCAAATCATTGTGAAATCTTCAACATCTCAAATCACATTTCTCAAAAGTCAAACCAATGAACTATTGAAGCAGAACCTCATCTCATCCAGATCTGAATCTCCTGTTACAAGGAGCATGAGAGAACTTTCTCATCAATCACTAGTATAATAATGCTGCACAATATTGGTATATGGAATATTAGAGGCTGTCATAACTTTGTCAAGTTGGACCATGTCAAACAATTAATCAACTCGCATCAATTGTCAAATTTTGCAATTCTTGAAACAAAACTTAACCTTCCCCTTACAATTTCAGCAGCTAATTATGTCAACCCATCCTGGTCTTTGACACATAACCTTCTCGAAGCAAACTATGGTCGCATCATGATTCTTCATAACCCATCTGTCCTATCTCTTGACCTAATCCACTCCACTGCTCAAATTATGCATTTTCATGCCAAGTATCATCATCCCCCTACTTCATTTTATATTTCCTTTGTATATGCGTCAAACTCTCTAGCCACAAGACAATCTCTCCTCAACTTCTTACCTGCTCTAAGGCAGGATTCTCACCCGTGGATAGTAGTTGGCGATACTGCTGTCTTGCCTTGTCTGACAAGCAAGGTGGTTGTCCTCTCATGCTAAAAGATATTTTCCCCTTAAACACAGCTGTATATGATTCTTCTCTCATTCCAATTCATAAGGAAGGTGCCATTTTTTCTTGGAACAATCGTTCCAGAAGTGGTGTTAGAACTTTTACAAACATTGATCACTCATTCTCTAATTTCAAAGCCTTAACTACCTGGCCTGATCTAACCACCTTTCTTCCTCCTTCTATCCTTTCTGACCACTCTCCTCTGATCATATCCTCTGGCAGGAAGCACCATGATGTTAAAAGAGGATTTAAATTTTATAATTCATGGACCTAGGATCCTGAATTTATTACTATAATAACAACTGTGTGGATTAATCATTTCTTTGGAAACCCAATGTATATTTTTTGTAGGAAACTAAGGGCAATTAAGGAAGCATTAAGAAATTGGGCTAAACATAAGTTTGGTAATGGCAACCTCAAATCTACCAATCTCAAGGAACAGCACAGAGTTTCTCAAGAAATGATGATGGCTCATCCAGATTCTGCTGAGTATGCTACCAAGGAAGCTGATATTTTTCATGAGCTTAGTCATGCTTTGGATATTGAAAATGATATGAAAAAGCAACAGTCAAGAATTAAATGGTCTTCGGATGGAGATAGGAACACTAGTTATTTCCATGCTTCCCTCAAAGCAAAGCAATCAAATAGTAATATATTCTCGATAAATGATGATGAAGGGAACCTGCAAACCAATCCTGAGTCTGTGATCAAAGCCTTTCATAAGCATTTTTCTGGTCTGTTGGGGAATGATAAAAACTTTATTCCTAATTTGGATGATCTATCTTCTATTGCCTTGCCTCAAGTGAGTGGGGTTGAAGCTGCTAGGCTTGTGGAAAAAGTGAATGACCCTGAAATAAAGAATACTCTCTATTCTATGAACAAGAACTCGAGTGGTGGTCCTGATGGTTTCAACGTACATTTTTTCATATCTACTTGGGATATTGTAGGTGGGAGTTTCTGCAAGGCTGTCCACAACTTTTTTGACAAATTCAAGCTTCTTAAGTCTGTCAATGCTACGAATCTTATTTTAATTCCCAAATGCTTGCGACCTTCTAATGTGTCTTCCTTCAGACCTATTTCCTGTTGCAGCGTAATTTACAAGTGTATTTCGAAGATCATTGCAACGCGCCTAGTTGCTGTCCTTGTGAGAATCATCTCAAAGAATCAAGTTGCATTTCTGCCTAATAGGAACATCATGGACAATGTCATGCTTGCTCATGAGCTTCTAAAAGGTTATGGCAGTGCTAATGCCACTCAAGGAGCCATGCTCAAGCTTGATCTCAAGAAAGCGTATGATAGCCTACAGTGGACAGCGGTGGTCAGAGTTATGTCACTTATGGGGTTCCCAAAAGTGTTTGTAGCATGGATCTATGAATGCATCACCACCCCATCTTTCTCTCTGATTTTGAATGGAGCTAACTCTGGTTATTTTGTCTCCAAGCAAGGGATTAGACAGGGAGACCCGCTCTCTTCCTATGTGTTCATTTTGGTTATGGAAGTCTTTACATGCTTCATTAGACCTCTGTACCTGACCAGGAAAATCCTTTACCATTCCAAGTGCAAAGACACCCAGTTAACATCTCTTCTCTTCGTTGATGACATCATGTTATTCACCAAGCCCAACCATCAGTCTCTTGAAACCATTAGATGTGCCCTTCATAGCTTCTTTTTGATGACTGGTCTTGAGTTAAATGCACAAAAGTCGAGCATATTATTTTCTGGAGTATCACCTGATCAAAGACAAGCTCTATCCACATCAGCTGGGATGCAAATCATGCACCATGGCATGACGTACCTTGGTTTGCCTCTATGTTCATCTAGGGTGACCATATCTGACTACCAACCCTTATATCTAAAAATCACTTCAACCATGGGGAGGTGGGCCACTAGATTTCTGTCACAAGCTGGCAGGCTCATTCTCATTAAATCTGTTTGTCATTCAATGATGATCTACTGGGCAAGGGCCTTCATTCTTCCAACTAAACTTTTAAATATGGTCAGAACTGCAATGTATAGATTCTTCTGGTTTGGTTCCATTCATGCTAGGAAGATTTTTCCATGTTCATTCAAAGCTTTTGAGAAGCCATATAGCAAAGGTGTCCTTGGCATCATCAACCTATCTGTTTGGAATAGGGCTGCTTACAGTGCTCACTTCAACGCTCTCTTGCTTAGGAAGGACTCTCTTTGGGTTTGTTGGTGTCTTGCACATAATATTGGTTCCAAATTTTTTTGGCAAATGGATGTGCCACAGTCTTTCAGCTGTATTTGGAGGAGCATTTTGAATTTGAGAGATTTATTTAAGCCTCTTCTCCAAATTAAACTCTCTTCCTTGAGTGTTTGGAGTTTCTGGTATGACCCATGGATTTGCAAGGGCGTCATACTTGATTGCATTTTCAATTCCCATGAAAAGTTTCAATCTGGGGTTAGCTTAAATGCCAAAGCTGTTGATCATATTGTGGATGGCGAGTTGTTGCAGCAATCAAAAAGTTAGGTCCTATTGGAACCATCATGCATGTAATAAGTTTGACTTTCAAGAGCATGAAACCGTGCTTTGGAATGACAGACCTCACTCTATTAGCAGTATGTATGAATCTCTACATGGTATTGACAACATGCCTAGTTGCATTTGGTTCAGAGCAACTTGCAATGAAATTTCACCAAGCAGTGATAATTTGCACTTCTGGAAGGTTGTGAATAATGCCCTGCTAACTAGGATGAAGCTTGTTGAGTATGGTATGGTTGTGCCAACTTTATGTATCTTGTGCAATGCCAGTAATGAAACTGCTCAACACATATACTTCGAATGTCCACTAGTACTCGAGATATGGAGTGATATGATGAACAAGTTTGGGAATGTTACTGTTCCTGTTGTAAGCTCTCAGTAGTGGTCTTTGATTAGAACTGCTACCAAGTGGAACAATACGAGAAGATCATATTTTTTCTTCACAGTTAAAAAATTGATGAAACTTATGTGGAGTGAAAGGAATAAAAGGGTGTTTGAAGGAAATTGCAGGAGTGTGCTTGTGCTGTGGGCAGTCCTTAAGCATAAAATATTAAGTGGTATGAGAACTAGTAAGCATGAATTATTAGACCATCAGATTGAACCATGGATTCCTTAGTTCCATTTCTGCTTCTTTTTTTACTCTGTCTTTCTTTTCGTTTAGTTGTAGTCTCTCCTCTTTTTTTAATAAATCTAGTAGGGGCCCACTTTTCAACCCCGCTTACTATGAAAAAAAAATTCAAATACTCCATTTAAAAATCAATAAAAGAAGCATTTACCAATATTATTAAAATTATTGCATTTCACTGAATAAAAATCATATTTTACTCATTATTAACACAAACAACCAAAATAATTTTTTTAAACTTTATTTTCACATTTTACATTTAAAATTCATTGTTTACTCCAAATAATAAATTTAAAATCTCCAGTTTATTTTTATTTCGCAATTTAAACTATAACCACCATTATAATTTAATATTACCTGTACTCATCAAAAACAGGGTTGTTACAAAAACAAGGCAGTTTTTGTTTTCCATTGTTTTGAAGATTTCAATCTATGTTTTGCTAAGATTTTGTGCTTGTTTTGGAGTCTGTTATCCTTTGAATTTCGATAATAATTTATTTTAAATTATCGAATCCTTTTTTACGAATAATTTAAAGAAAACAGGTTATTTAAAAAAAATAAACCTTGAAAAGAATATGTAAACGATTGTTTAAATTACAAGTTACTTTTATATTGTTAAACTATATATATGTATAAAGATGAATAAGATTTGAAAGCTTTTAATATTTCATAAAATTTATATACACATGTATGTTTTTGTAAAATTTTAAGAATAAAAGAAATTATTTATTTTGAAAAGTAATAGTTTGGTTCAAATTTAAATAAAGAAACTCCATTTTATTTAAACTAATTTAAAACTCTTTTAATTTACTTGTTATGGATTAACAAAGATGAGAAGTTTAAAAGTGAATTATATATAAAATAAAATATTTTAGAAATCATTTTCTATGTGATAAAAATATATTAATTACTTTCAACCTATAAAGTATTATTGGCTTTTATTTTATTTAACTTTTGGCTATTTTTATGCAAATTTGAATTGGATTTCTGATGAATTTCGTGATTTTGTATGGAACAAAGAATTTTAATAATTGATTGAATTGTGAGGTGGTATGGAATACTTTGTACAATTCTTTCTTTATCATTATGATTTGTTAAATGGAATTTGAGTGGAAATTACTAGCTTTTAGTAAATAGTTGAATTTATTATCTGGTATGGGAAAGTTAGTTAATTTCTTGTAATTACTCGAGTGACAGTAATTAACAATTAGAGTTGTATTATCTTAGCGTGTTCGGATTTCAGACCGATAGATCCTTAAGAATAGATAACTCAACTTTCATTGATTTGAGAATCGACACATTTTTAGATTTGGGTAGGCAGAGATCTCTTTCGGAAGATCTGTTATGGTGCTAATACAGCTGTTTCTTTTGGAAGGCAGATTTTTACATGCATCGTAGTCTATATATACTATAACCCATCAATTTATTTTGCTTTATACAATCAGTATATATACTATCACCCATCAATTTATTTTGCTTTATACAATCAGACTATGTTTACCTCTTTCGAAAGGTAAATTTGCATAGGACAGATTAGGTGCATAGCTGATTTTTTTCAACGGTGTGCCTAATCTGCAGTCACTTTCGAAAGGCTTCCTTTTTATATAACGAGTCTCTTTCGGTAGATTTCGCGTCACTGTATTAAATGATAGATCACTACCATTATTATTTCATTATTAATGATTATTTCTTCAAAGAATTTTAGTATGGATATTCTGTATCCTTTATGGCTCTAAGGAATTATAAATTGGTCATCGCCATATTTTGGGATGATTATCTATTGAGACTTGATATGTATTTTTGAAATGGTGATTTGTTAGATATTCCTTATTTGAGTATTTTGGGCATATTTTATTTATGACTTATTTGGTTATTGTTAAATCAAAATTTTGATATCTGTATCTATTGGGTTGATATGCCTATTATGAACTTTTTTTGGGATTTATGCATATTTTTAGATGACTATTTTAGAGTTAAGTCATTATGGATTTATATAGTGAATTTAATTAATATGCCTTATTATAATTATTTGTTCAGCATATTATATGGCTTATTATATTAAGTCATAAAGTTATGATAATAATATCTCACCTATTATTTAGATATAGTCTGACTCGTTTATCAATTTAGTACTCACGTCAGGCCGAGATTTTACAGGTACAGGGACCCATTGACCTTTGGATTTTGGGCGAGTATTGAAGTATGCTATTTTTGATAGTTTCGGTTTACTTCATACTTGTATATATTGATAGTTAGGAGTTTATGACATCTATATTATATAGTAGTGACTTTGTACTTGATACTAGATCTTGGATATGATATATATAATTATGTGGGTCTAGTACTCATATTTTGTAGACTCACGGTCTATTATGTATGTGTTGATGTACATTATTCCGTTGTAATTTGTGACTCTGATTTTGATTTATCTGTAATATACTATTTCGATTATTTTTAATCGGTGTGTTTATTACTTTGTATTAAAAATGTACACGTCCAAATTTTAGTTTAGATCCTCAAAAAGGTAAATAAGACGTGTTAGTATTAGTACAAAGATATATTCATTATCGATCGCCCTTAACTAGTCATATTCTCTTGATTAGCAGACGATATTACTTGTAGTGTTCTTTGCTAAACTGGGCATAGTGGTGGGGTCGTTACATTGGGCGACGTGGGATTAAGGCACAGTGGCAGATTCTGGGCTAGTTGGTCAGAGTTGTCGAAGTCATGATTACCAAGTCGAGTTCGGGAAGAGGAGCATGTTGCCATTGATCGTTCATCGATCCACTATCTCTATATCACTGATCGTGCATGCTGGTTTGAGACTCTCGTATCACTGTGCATGATGGAAAGCGGGAAGAAAGGATGACGAGATGAGTTTAAGGTAATTAAAAGTTAGTTAATTTGATTTTTTTAATTAATTAATGTTTTAAAATCTCAAATCTTATAAAATTCGTATCTAATTCATACGAGGTCCGATTAAGGCATCGTCTTCGCCATTTCGTTTATATCATTGGTGTCTTTGCATTAGAGTTGGATTCATCGAGTTTGGAGCTTCTGAGAAATCTAGTTACAGTCGAACATTCGATTTTGGACTAATTGGAAACACGACAGCATTAACTGGATCTTAGGTGAGTTTTATTCACCAATTAATTATATATTATTGTATATATTATTGTTGTTGCATGAAAAATATAAATTGTATAATGAATAATCCAAGTTATTACTTTTAGACCATGCCTTGTTTTGTAAAACAAGTGAGAACATTAATATTGAGTATAATATCTCTGTTGATCATATATAATGTGTATCCTGGCCCAGATTACTTGTTTGCATGTTTGATATTGCTTTGTGAAAAGTAATTGTATGTTATGAATGTTAGGAACGATATTGTCGTTATAAACGTGATTTGAAATCCTTGATAATCGACATATTATAAATTGGATAAATTGTCGAAATTTGTGGGAATATATATATATATATATATATATAAGTTGTGTTGTTCTGTACACAGTTTGGTGTGTTAGGCATATACGAAGTTGTTTTGGACATTTGTGGAATTTGGAAATTGAAGATATAAACGTTAGATGTGAAAAGGTCGCGGTGGATGCACTTTGAAATTGTTGTGATCTGCGATTTTAAAGCCAACTTTGGAAGACATTCTAGAGCCTCTTCATATTGATTAATAAGTGTTGTTAGCATACTAATTACGGGAAAATAACGAAGGTTTTAAAATATGTATAAAGCTTTAAAAAGTATGTTTTTATTATACATATGGTTTTAAAGTTATTAAAGATTTTAATAAAGATTTTTAAACGGATTTATATTATAATGTTTTACAAATGGTTTTTAGATTTTTATTAAATATCTTTGTTTTATAAATAAATTAGTGTGTATGTATATATATATATATATATATATATATCTTTTTAAAAGTATTTTTTTTTATAGAAGTTGTGAAAAGGAAGTTATTTGTGAAAAGGAAGTTTAGTATTCGTAAAGGGATTTTAAAGAAGTTTTAGGATTTTTATTTCCGCATTAATTTTTAGTATCATCATATTCACCCCCTCCCCTCTAGGGTGAAAACGATCCCACAAGTGGTACTAGAGCTAGGAACAAAAAAATTATTAAAAAATTGATTTGTTCTCTTAATGGCTTCTTTTAATAATGCTTTTGCTGAAGCTCAGTCCGTAATTAGAGCACCCATGTTCAATGGTGAATATGCATATTGGAAAACTAGAATGAAATTTTTTCTGAAAACCATAGGTGAATGGAATATTATTGAAATGAGATATAGGACACCAACAGTAATGGTAGATAATCAAGAGTAGAAAAACCTATGGATAAATAGACAGATCTTGAAAATAAACTACAAAATGTTAATGCCAAAGCTAAGAGTTCTATTATTTATTCATTAGATCAAATTGAATTTAATCATGTCTCACAATCTCTAACTGCACAAGAAATCTGGTATATGCTTGAAGTGACTCATGAAGGAACCTCTCATGTTAAAGAATCTCGTCTTGCCATGCTTAGTAATGAGTACAAGAACTTCACAATGGCCAAGGAAGAAAGTATCAAAGAAATGGACGACTTTCTAATCTTGTATGCAAATCAATATCCTTAGGAAGACCATACACAGAACTGGAAATAGTCCAAAAATCCTCAGAATTCTTCCATGGAATTTTGAAGAAAAAGTGACCACCATTCAAGAATCAAAGGATCTGAAACAGGTTAAGGTTGGTGATCTCATCGGAAATCTTACCACTTATGAGCTAGAAATCAAATTCAAGGAAGAATGTGAAGGAGGAGATACATAAAAGAAATCAATAGCTCTCACATGAACGATGGAAAGTGAAGTTGATGGTGATGATAAAGGAGCAGCTAAATTGGCACTGATAATAAAGAGATTCAAAAGGTAGGACCGCAAATATAGAAATCCAGCCCAAAATGAACAACTGAAAACCAGAATCGTTAAAGTTTTAGACAATTCAGAAGAGCAGGAGATCACTTGTCACAGGTGCAATAAACCTGGTCATAGCAAGCCAAATTGTCCTCAAAATCGATTCAACAAAGGAAAGAAACCAAAAAGGAGAATTTTTGATGAAAGTGATAAAGCTGATGAAAGCGTTGGAAGGGAGAAGAAAAAGCAAATCTGTGCTTTTTGGGAGAAACAAGTGACAGCGATGATGATGAGCCAAGCGAGGTTTCAAAACTCACTAACTTGTAACTACTTATATATTTTCATGAAGTAAATGGTTGTTTTGAAAGACTTAGAGAGAAGTATGGTAAATTTAATCACAAAATGATAGTTTGATAGAACTAAATAAGCAGCTTCATCAAATGGTTCAAAAACTATAGAAATAAGAGCCCTAAGTGTGATAAGTGTCCATTATTTGAAGAGAAAATAAAAAAATCAAAAATTAAATTTAAATCACTTGAAAAGGAAATTCTGATTTTGAAAGAAAGTGAAAATACTAGCAGAGAAAATTCTATTAAAAAGTCCACTTTGTTATTGAATGAAAATGACTCTCTCAAATCGCAAGTCCAACAATCGTCTACAACTTTAGGAAAATTTTCGAAAGGAGAAAGATCACAAAATATGCTATTAGGGAAACAAACTATTAATACTATTAGACAAGGACTTAGGTTTACTCAATTTGGAAGAGCTAGAACTGAAACTAATCATGTCAACTCCAAGTGCACGATTTGTGAAAAAATTGGACACAATCAAAACTATTGCTGGTATAGACCCAAAACACGCGAAAACCATAACAATTTGGGTTCCTAAAGGCATGAATGTAAAATCTCTTAAAGTCAAACAAATATTGGTGCCAAAAGGAATAAACGTAGACTGTCTTGGTTCTACACAAACTTGTTTTTGAAAATCGTTTATCACTAACAATCATGGACCTATAAAAAATATAGGTCACAAAAATCTTTCCTCATATAGGTGTGTTGGCAGGCTAAGGAACAACAAGAGTGGTACAGATTATGGCTGTTCCAGGCACATGACGGGCGACAAATCAAAGTTCCTTAGCCTAAAGAAATACAAAGGTGGAAAAGTCACAATGGATAACAACAACAAATGTAAAATTATCGTTACAGGTAAAGTAGGTAATTGTACATTTACCTTAAACGATGAAAATTTGCACCATAATCTGATTTCAATCAGCCAGTTATGTGATAAGGGATTGAATGTTTTTTTTGACTCTAATTTGTGCAAAATTGTTGACCAATCATTAAAAGAAACATTATTTTTAGGTAAAAGGATTATAAGGTATCTGTTGCTCACCTCATGCTTTGGTCTATAATATCCAACTAATGATTACTTTGAGTTAAAAGGATATTCAGATGCAGATTATGTTGGTAGTCTAGTTGATAGAAAAAGTACTAGTGAAATGTGTTCTATGTTGGGACATTCGTTAGTTGCATGGTCAAGTCAAAAAACATCATTTCGTTAGAGATCACATTTCCAAAGGAAATATCTGCATAAATTTCATTTCATCAGATTTTCAATTGGGAGACATTTTCACAAAACACCTTCCAGAAAATAGTTTTTGTCGACTTCGTCCTAGATTAGGCATTTTCGAAATTTGATTTTATATTTTTTTGGATTTGATCTTAAATGCTTATGTTAACTAATCTGATTCCCTATTGATTATCGAAAAGATAAATATTGACTGAAAAAGTGATGGGTGTTGATATTAATCATACATTATGACTTGAGACGGTATATTTACTAAATTTATTTAAAAATTTAAAAAAAATTAATAACTTTGATTGGTAAAAATTCCATGACCATCTCTATTCCTATCATATTTATACGACAATCACTCATCAAAATCCAATATATTATGTCAAAATGTGGCATTTAAACAGGAAATTATTCATTTTTTTCTAAGTAATTAGCAATAAAATTATCCAAAAGTACTCACTCTCATTTAAAAGTCCTCACGGTTATGCATGGGTGAACTACTTCGAATCTTTGTTTATGTGCTTTCATGCTCATTTAAAGTCCTCATGGTTATGCATGTATGGAACACATACCAAAATTGGTTGAAATAGGCGAGTTGATTGTAACCCCATTTAAAAGTCCTCACGGTTATGCGTTGTTAGAAGATGCTTGGAATTAATTTTTTAATAAAAATTGGGAATACTATTAATCTCATTTAAAAGTCTTAACGGCTATGCATGGTTAGTATGTATTTAAATTCTTGTCGTAAATATACCAAATGGATACGAATATATGGTTTTCTATGCCGACATAACTCCTATCACTGTAAAATGGAATATGCGCCTAGCAGAGTATTTATGATTTTTGTTTGATTTATTATCTAAATTTAATATTTATACTCGATTATGTATTAATGTTGTATTAATGTCTATCACTTTATCACTTTTTTCCTAACACTGATACTCTTTTGCTCATAACAAAAGGGGGAGAGAGAAGTTAAAATTTTGGAAAATAAGTCACATGTTTCATTTTTGCATATTCTCATCTAGGTTCATTGCATTTTTTCTTTGCATATTTTTATTATGTTCATGCATATGTGAAGGGGAGATTTTTTTTGTAGGGGGAGTATTCAAATAGGGGGAGCAAATAGAATTCATCAAAACCATATACATATAATAGAGCCAAAATCTTAATATATATTTGTTTTCATCAAAAGGGGAAGATTGTAGAATATAATAGCCTATGATTTTTTTGATGATAATAAACATATATGTATTCGTTTAAATGTACTTGTTATTATACTATTTTATTTTTCCACGTAATTAAATAAATATTAATTGAATAAAATAAATAACTCGAAATTCATATTTAAACAAACATTTTATTCAAACAAATATTTTATGTAACGATCTCGAATTTTAATTAAGTCTAAATTGTTAATTAATTTAATTTTTGAATAAAGATTGTGAAATAATTGGCAATTAATATAAATATTAGTTAAATTATGAATTAATTAAGAATTAATTTAGATGTTTGAAAATAAATAATAAATAAGTAAATAAAATGTTAAATAGTTGAACTTTAAAAGGAAATAATTTTTTTGTTGATGTTAAACAGATTTCTCAAATAAATTGATAGTTATGTAAAATATGAAATGAATCTATATGAGATAAATTATATAGTGATGTAATAATATAAGTACACACATATAAAATCAAACAACATATTTATGAACTTTGTAAAATATATGTGAATACATTAACTAAAATATAACAACATATTAAAAATAAAGATATATTTATATGTACAAAGCAAAAGAAAGGAAAGGAAACAAATATATAAGTATGTACACATGGAATCAAGACAAGTTTAATAAATGCTAGCCTCCTTAGTACACAACATATTACCCATCAGCCTCCATAAGCAAAAAAAATCTCTGATGATTGTACAACATAAAAAAATCACCCTATTGTACAAACAAATATTATATCACCCTGTTCAAATACATCAACCTGTGACTTCTTACATTTATATAAATTTCTCATATCAGTTCGTTCATTTAAATTGGGAATCTGAAGTGAACTACAATTCAAACTTAAACAAAACCACAACTTGATTAATATACCACTTCATATAACCAGAGATTAAAGATGAGAACTTCAGCTTGCGGTTTCAAAGCCTGTGTCAAAAAGAAGCATCTCTGTTCATCTCTTAATTACTGTGAGTAACACTTTTAAATAGCATAAGTTTTAGACTCGTTGCCTGTTAATATTTGAATGCTTAAACATATTTGTGTGAATATTTATATATTCATTTCTCTGGGTGTTTGTGAGATGAAATTTCTACATATTGTATACCATGTAAGACATGCTATTATAAATCTCAAGTTCATATGTTACTTCAAAAATCAATTCTGCTTGATCTGTTTGTGTCATGACCTAGGATCTAAACAAAAAGGGTTTGTTTGATTATAAAGAAAATTTTAAAATTTGTGTTTAACTTAAATAAAGTAGATTCTGCTCTGGAACCTTAAGAACTGTATGAAAACTTGAGTTTTGTAAAAAAAACTCCAACTTTATAATTCCTGGATTCAGAAAGATGAATCAAACATTTAATCAAAATTAGGATTTTTAAAACTGAAATCATACCTTTTAATTAAGTATAGAATGTACATTTCTATGTTAATGAATATTGGGGTTTTTGGGAATCACTAGTGAACCCAGTAATTTGAGTGGCCGGGTTTGTGGCTGGAGATAGTAGAGTGACCGGTGTGTCTGGCAAAATTGACCGGTGGATGGTCTGAGCATGGTGGTGGCAGCGGTTGTCATTTTGATTTCCTAAACCTAGTTTTTACTGTACTTGGTGGATCGATCACCACGACTTGTGTAGTTGATCGAGTGTAACATGTGTTTGAGGGATGAAAGCTTGGTCGTAGACGAGGAGTTGGCTGAAGTTTCAGATTTTTCTGGTGGTCGGAGGTCGTGGACGGCGCGTTGATAAGTTTTGGGTGAGTTCCTGTTGATGGGTTCTAGGTTTTAATTTGAACTCGAATTCAAATTCAAGTTGAGTTAGAGATGATCTGATGATCGTGAGGTGTTGCGTAGATGATTGTTGACATGATGAAGCCATCGTCGATGGCTGGAGTTGATTAGAGTCACGGTGCATGTGCACCGTGTACTTTTGATTCCTGGTAGAACTCGAGTTTTCTCGAGTAAGTATCGGGTAAGACGCGAAGTAATTTTGTTTTGGCTCGAAGTCATCTAGTGAATGGCTCGGGTAAGTTAGTTTCAGGTTTTAATATAAAAAAAACTGTAAGTCTTAAATTTTTAAAAACTTCTTTTTTTAATGGGAAATAAATATTTAAACTAGGTTTAAATCAAAGATAAGTTTGGATTCAAATGAAGTATGAATCTCAGTTTTTAAAATATAATAAAGTTTTAAAATTTAAATTATTTGAAACAACATTAAAGGTTTAAATAGGTTGAATTTAAAAGTAAAATAGAGATTTAAACCTAAGTTTAAATCTGGATTCAAATTTAAATTTGAATCTGAGTTTTGAAATAAAAGAAATTTTTAAAATTTAATTAGTTTTTAAGCAGTTTGAATGATATGGTGAATTTTTAAATTAATTTAAATTTAAAAATGAAATTGGGTTTTGTATTCTTTTAAACTTCTATATTAAGGTAAATAATTCTTTAACTTGTGAAATAAAAGGGTTTTAAAAATGTTTTTTTTAACTTTGTAAAGTTAATTTGATTTCACATTAAATTTTAGATTTAAAAGTAAATTTTGAAAGTAAATTGTCCTTAAGTACATTGTTAATAATATTTTGATCATTAATAAGAAAAATGTTTTATTCTTGAATAAATGGATATTAATGACTTGTAATTATTAAGCTAATTGAAATGAATAATTAATTAATTCAATTTATTGATGATTTCGATTGATTAATTTAGTAATTAAGAGTTTAAATTAGTTAATTAAGGTTTAAGATAATTAATTTAGGACAAATAAATTGGAAATTAAGGATCACTAATCAAATAAGGTTTTAATTTTTAATTAATGATTAGTAATTAATTAATTAATTAATTAAGGATTAATGAATGAGTTATTAAAGATAAAATTAATTTGTAATTAATAATGAATTAATCTTGGTTAATTACTTTAGAAAAGTAATCAAAGAAATTCTAATTGTTAATGAAGGTCATTAACTAAGATTATTTAAAATAATTTAATTAATGTGATTGATTTTAACAATTAATTTGATTAATTAATTAATGATAATCATTTATGAAATTCTGTAAGTAAAATTATTTTATGGTAAGTAATTAAATGTTTAATTTCTTAAAATAATCAATTAAGGGGTTAATTAATTTTGTAATTGGTTTAGAGGTTAAATTAATTAATGTGACTAATTAACAATAATTTATAAATTAAGAATAATTAATTAAAGTGTTTGATAAATTAATTTATATCAAATGATTTGTAATTAATAAATAGGGATTGGATAATAAATTCATAAGTAATTAAATTAATTGGAAATAAATTGAATTAATTAGGATTAAACAATTAATTAATTCTGCTTATACATGATTATTGAATGCTTGACTTTACTTATGAATGATTGTATTATATGAGATGCCTTGAATTGGTTGTCCTATCTGATCTGTGATATTTTGTTCTGTGGATTGAGCTGTGTATTTTATTCATTTATTTGTGATACATTTGTATATTATCTATGAATCTGTGAATGAATGATAAGCGTTATAGTTTATACCGCTTACCAACTATATTTCTGTGTTTTGATCTATGATGATGATGTTGTTGCACTATTGTGTGTTAAACCCCTGGACCACACCATACACACACAAATATGGATTTCACGAGGTAATCGATTAATCACAGATTTTTGAAACGATTTTAAATAGACAATTTGAATCCAAATAGTTTTGGAAATGGATTGGGTTTAAAGTGAAAAAGTTTTGAAATGGAATTTCCAAGATAAAATTTATTTTTGAATAACTTGATTAACTTGAATTTTAAATAATTTGATTTAAATTTGAATTCAAAATTTGAAATTGAATTCTATGATTTGGAAACTAAGGATTAAAGAGGTTATACTAGTTATATATGAGTTAAACCATTTATATATATATTGATTTGGGAATTTAAATTTAATTCAAGGGCTTTAACTCGTGCAAATATAATTGGATTTTTCTGAAACGAAAACCATTGGTGTTAAAATACTAAAAGCTTTCATATAAGTAATGGATTCCTAATTTGTGTTGAAAGGATTTCAAGTCTAAAAATGAAAATGGTCTTCCAAGTTATGAATAAATCTTTGGAAACGGGTTTGAAAGCTATTAAATCTTTGATTTAAAGATTGAATGAGTTTATCCAAATTGGAATGGAAATTGTTTTGAAAACTGTGAATGAATCTTTGTGAAATCTGGGTAAACTTTGTGAAGTGAATCTTTATTGTTTAAAGATTTGAAAATGGGAATTGGTTAAACCATTTGAAAATAAAGTTTTGGGTGATAAGTTGTGACTTAATTGAAATCCAATATCCATATGTTTTTAAATATTACGCTCATTATTCGGTTTAGCCGGGAGGGGACTTTGTGTCATATAACCCATTTCGAATAATGATACATAGATATGGATAGCATTTGAAGACTGGTGGTGAAGACAGATATTTGCGAGAGCGATAGGATGACCCATCAATTATCTCTGCACTCAGTCGCGCCGGTATAGAGATTTTCTAAGTGATGGGAAGTCCGATCGAGATTGTGAATACCCGGATTGCAAGGGTTTCTTCGGAAGTGCCTTCGGTTCTGTTCGAACCCGAGACAGACTTGTATGGTTGTATGTCTGACACTACACTTTGAGATATAAAGCATATTTCTTTCAAATACATATCTGTTGATGGCGGAGAATTCATTCTCTTAGCTTAACACCCTTCTCTGAGACGTACGAGCTCAGAGGTTATGTAGTTGAAGGTTATCAGCAATATACTCCCAATTTTGTAGTGTGGCATGCTAAGTGCTGCTGTGTGTTTATGATCATTGGTTGATGATTTGTGATCAAAGCATGGCTTTAGTGTAAAGCGTAGCTTTGTGGATGAAACCTCGTCGAGCCTCACAAACCGGTAATGGTCGAAACATGAAAGATGCGGCAAGGTTTCAGGGGTAGCTCCCCTAGGGTGTGACCATTCCTTCTGGAAAAGGGTATGTGGGCACTGTAGTATCTATTTATTACTGTGTGATGTTGTTGGTGTTGAGAGCTCTCAAATAAAGGTCCCAAAGGACCGGGGGTGGCATATATGTAGGTAGTGCTCCCGGGCAGGGAGGAAACCAGCCTTGTGTTGGCAGAGAGCCAGGTAGGTTCTCGGGGCGTCCGGCCAGAGGCGTTCCCATGTGGCGGTAGGAAGTTCATTAGCCGGACCATTTGTTGGAAAATCCAAAGAAACAATACACGCCCGTACGGTTTTAGTTATATAACCTGCCATGGAATGTGGTGGTAACCTGCTATTGAACATGGTAGCTATAGTACGCATATAATAATGGTTGTATGTTGGCTAAGATTAATATTATACTTTCGAAATGATTTCCACTATGCACTAATAATAATAATAATATCAAAAAGATTTTTGCGTAGTAAGCATTTTTGACTATCATAAGGAGAAATCTCCTCCAATTCTGCGTTTGCATGGTGTGTGCGGTGGGAGGCGTTATGGTAGTTTCATTTTCTAAAAAGCATTGCGAATTTATTTTAAATTCTTTTATTGTTTGTTTTAAAAGACAAAACTTTTTTTGTTACTCACACCAGTCCCATGACTGACCTGGAGTTTATTGTTCCTTTCCTAAACTCTGGGTGCCCACGATTTTCCACACGGCCAGTCTGGAGTTGGGTTTTTCAAATAGTCGAATAATAGGAATTGATTCGATAACCTTCGAAGGCTTTTGGATTGTGGATCGCATTTTCTACACTTCAGCATTCGCAGCTGATCTTGCTTATCTTGCTTATCTTGGTGTGGTTGTTCGAGCTATCTATAGTTTGGAGATGGTGTTGCAGTTGCATTTTGGAGATGTATTCTATTGAAGACATTATCTTTCCGCTGCTATTTCTTGTATCTCTGATAGTATTGATATTCAGTTGTATCATTCTATTGTATCATCTGAATATCTGAATATTGTATCAGATGTTGTATATTATATTATTCATTCTCCTCCGCTGTGTTGTACTTAATGGTGTTATAAGCTCCGGCGAACCAGATTCGACGTTTGGATCTGCGGCATTAGAATATGAATGTCGTATTCGGTACCAATTTTCGAAGGTCGAGTCAGGATCGTTATAATTGGTATCAGAGCTGAGGGGTAAAACTTTAGCTCAGGAGTATAACACGTTAAGTAGCTCATTATAGATAGGGTGAAGTATACCCTAGAATGAGTATATCCCTAAGATATACGTATGTAATGCCTCAGTAAATTCTCTTACTTTTCACTGATAGTGAGTATGAGGGCAAGAAGAGAATGAGATAGGGGACAAGGGAGTACCATTACAAATGGTCAATATCCTGCAACAGTAGAAACAATTTTCTTCTCAATCTCCTTTGATTTGTCTTTCCAAATTATTTTGATTGCTTCGTAGCAGCTCCAGAAGAAGTTTCGGTGTGATGGTAACCCTACGAATCGTTGTAGAAAAATCCTTACTTCGTATCTTCATCGGTTTCTTATCAGTTTCGATTTAAACTTTAATGAATTTGAAATTTTAAATTGAAAATTTTAAATAAGTTGGAAATTTTAAATTGAGTTAAATAGATTAATAGAATATGAAGCTAAATTTGAACTGAATAGACAAAACGATTTCGTTTAAAACAAATTTGAAATTCTATTGTAATTTCTTGTGTTGATCGAAATCCGAAGAGGGACAGGTTGGTATGTACTTTGAGATATTCTGACCTAAGTTGGAATCCATACCTAATGTTTGAAAAATTGTAGAAGATTGAATTCGTCTATCAATCTCTTTTGTTCAACATCTCTTTTCGATTCTTCAATGGTTCCTGGTAGATCCAGGGAGAAGATTTGATATATTTGCATGGGACATAAACTCCAAATAGGTCAGAATTGTTAGTGTGGATGAATTGGTTGCTTTGATTGCTATGGTTAATAGGTATACTTCAGTTCTAAACTAAAAGTTTTGAAATTGTATTCATATATCTGTCTATTTTTGGGTCCGGATATGTTCTACGAATGGTTAGTTATCCCTTCGGACTAACCAATTCTCTTGCATATTTCGTAGATCCGGATAAACCGAGTATCTTGTGAACAAAATTAAAAAGATTCGTTCTTGTATCTATAATTGATATTCTGATTTGGTAAGCCAAATGCAGAATAGACGTTCAGTTGATTTGATAAAACATTCTTCATCTGTTTTTGTTATCTCCTTGGCAAATTTCGAGGACGAAATTTCTTAAGGGGGGAATCTGTAACGATCCCGGATTTTAATTAAGGCTAAATTGTTAATTAATTTAATTTTTGAATAAAGATTGTGAAATAATTGGTAATTAATATAAATATTAGTTAAATTATGAATTAATTAAGAATTAATTTAGATGTTTGAAAATAAATAATAAATGAGTAAATAAAATGTTAGATAGTTGAACTTTAAAAGGAAATAAATTTTTTGTTAATGTTAAACAGATTTCTCAAATAAATTGATAGTTATGTAAAATATGAAATGAATCTATATGATATAAATTATATAGTGATGTAATAATATAAGTACACACATATAAAATCAAATAACATATTTATGAACTTTTTAAAATATAAGTGAATACATTAACTAAAATCTAACAACATATTAAAAATAGAGATATATTCATATGTACAAAGAAAAATAAAAGAAAGGAAACAAATATATAAGTATGTACACATGGAATCAAGACAAGTTTAATAAATGCTAGCCTCCTTAGTACACAATATATTACCCATCAGCCTCCATAAGCAAGAAAAATCTCTGATGACTGTACAACATAAAAAAAATTAAAAAAATAATAATCACCCTATTGTACAAACAAAGATTATATCACCATGTACAAATACATTAACATGTGACTTCTTACATTTATATAAATTTCTCATATCAGTTCGTTCATTTAAACTGGAAATCTGAAGTGAACTACAATTCAAACTTAAAAAAAAATCTTAACTTGATTAATATAAAACTTCATATAACCAGAGATTAAAGATGAGAACTTCAGCTTGCAGTTTCAAAGCCTGTGTCAAAAAGAAGCATCTCTGTTCATCTCTTAATTACTGTGAGTAACACTTTTGAAAAACTTAAGTTTTAAACTTGTTGCCGGTTAATATTTCAATGCTTAAATATATTTGTGTGAATATTTATATATTCATTTCTCTAGGTTTTTGTGAGATGAAATTTCTGCATATTGTATACCCTATAAGACATCCTGTTATAAATCTTAAGTTCATATCTTACTTCAAAAATCAATTCTGCTTGATCTGTTTGTGTCATGACCTAGGATCTAAACAAAAAGGGTTTGTTTGATTATAAAGCAAATTTTAAAATTTGTATTTATCTTAAATAAAGTAGATTCTGCTCTGGAACCTTAAGAACTGTATGAAAACTTGAGTTTTGTAAAAAAACCTCCAACTTTATAATTCTTGGATTCAGAAAGATGAATCAAACATTTAATCAAAATTAGGATTTTTAAAACTGAAATCATACCTTTTAATTAAGTATAGGATGTACATTTCTGTGTTGATGAATATTGGGGTTTTGGGAATCACTGGTGAACCCAGTAATTTGAGTGGCCGGGTTCATGGCTGGAGATAGTAGAGTGACCGGTGTGTCTGGCAAAATTGACTGGTGGATGGTATGAGCATGGTGGTGGCAGCGGTTGTCATTTTGATTTCCTAAACCTAGTTTTTACTGTACTTGGTGGATCGATCACCACGGCTTGTGTAGTTGATCGAGTGTAACATGTGTTTGAGGGATGAAAGCTTGGTCGTAAACGAGGAGTTGGCTGGAGTTTCATATTTTTCTGGAGGTCGTGGACGGCGCATTGACAGGTTTTGGGTGAGTTCCTATTGATGGGTTCCAGGTTTTAATTTGAACTCAAATTCAAATTCGAGTTGAGTTAGAGATGATCTGATAATCGTGAGGTGTTGCGTAGATGATTGTTGATGTGATGAAGCCATCGTCGATGGATGGAGTTGATCAGAGTCATGGTGCTTGTGCACCATGCACTTTTGATTCCTGGTAGAACTCGAGTTTTCTCGAATAAGTAACAGGTAAGACTCGAAGTAATTTTGTTTTGGCTCGAAGTCATCTAGTGGATGGCTCGGGTAAGTTAGTTTCAGGTTTTAATATAAAATAAATCTGTAAGTCTTAAATTTTTAAAAACCGTTTTTTTAAAATGGGAAATAAATATATAAACTAGGTTTAAATCAATGATAAGTTTGGATTCAAATGAAGTTTGAATCTCGGTTTTTAAAGTATAATAAATTTTTAAAATTTAAATTATTTGAAACAACTTTAAAGGATTAAATAGGTCGAATTTAAAAGTAAAATAGAGATTTAAACCTAAGTTTAAATCTGGATTCAAATTTAAATTTGAATCTGATTTTTGAAATAAAAGAAGTTTTTAAAATTTAATTAGTTTTTAAACAGTTTGAATGATAGGGTGAATTTTTAAATTAATTTAAATTTAAAAATGAAATTGGGTTTTGTATTCTTTTAAACTTCTATATTAAGGTAAATAATTCTTTAACTTGTGAAATAAAAGGGTTTTAAAAATGTTTTTTTAACTTTGTAAAGTTAATTTGATTTCATATTAGATTTTTGATTTAAAAGTAAAATTTGAAAGTAAATTGTCTTTAAGTACCTTGTTAATAATAATTTGATCATTAATAAGAAAAATGTTTTCATTCTTGAATAAATGGATACCAATGACTTGTAATTATTAAGCTAATTGAAATGAATAATTAACAAATTCAATTTATTAATGATTTGGATTGATTAATTTAGTAATTAAGAGTTTAAATTAGTTAATTAAGGTTTAAGATAATTAATTTTGGATAAATAAATTGGTAATTAAGGATCACTAATCAAATAAGTTTTTAATTTTTAATTAATGATTAGTAATGAATTAATTAAATAATTAAGGATTAATGAATGAGTTATTAAAGATAAAATTAATTTGTAATTAATAATGAATTAATCTTAGTTAATTGCTTTAGAAAAGTAATCAAAGAAATTCTAATTGTTAATGAAGGTCATTAACTAGGATTATTTAAAATAATTTAATTAATGTGATTGATTTTAACGATTAATTAGATTAATTAATTAATGATAATCATTTATGAAATTATGCAAGTGAAATTACTTATGGTAAGTAATTAAAGGTTTAATTTCTTAACATAACTAATTAAGGGGTTAATTAATTATGTAATTGGTTTAGAGGTTAAATTAATTAATGTGACTAATTAAGAATAATTTATAAATTAAGAATAATTAATTAAAATGTTTGATAAATTAATTTATATCAAATGATTTGTAATTAATAAATCAGGATTGGATAATAAATTCATAAGTAAGTAAATTAATTGGAAATAAATTGAATTAATTAGGATTAAACAATTAATTAATCCTGCTTATAAATGATTATTGAATGCTTCACCTTACTTATGAATGATTGTATTGTATGAGATGCCTTGAATTGGTTGTCCTATCTGATATGTGATATTTTGTTATGTGGATTGAGCTGTGTATTTTATTCATTTATTTGTGATACATTTGTATATTATCTGTGAATCTGTGAATGAATGATAAGCGTTATAGTTTATACCGCTTATCAACTATATTTCTGTGTTTTGATCTATGATGATGATGTTGTTGCACTATTATGTGTTAAACCCCTGGACCACGCCATACACACACAAATATGGATTTCACGAGGAAATCGATTAAGTCACAGATTTTTGAAACGATTTTAAATAGAAAATTTGAATCCAAATAGTTTTGGAAATGGATTGGGTTTAAAGTGAAAAAGTTTTGAAATGGAATTTCCAAGATAAAATATATTTTTGAATAACTTGATTAAGTTGAAGTTTAAATAACTTGATTTAAATTTGAATTCAAAATTTGAAATTGAATTCTATGATTTGGAAACTAGGGATTAAAGAGGTTATACTAGTTATATATGAGTTAAACCATTTTTAAATATATTGATTTGGGAATTTGAATTTAATTCAAGGGCTTTAACTCGTGCAAATATAATTGGATTTTTTTGAAACGAAAACCATTGGTTTTCAAATAGTAAAAGCTTTCATATAAGTAATGGATTCCCAATTTGTGTTGAAAGGATTTCAAGTCTGAAAATGAAAATGGTCTTCCTAGTTATGAATAAATTTTTGAAAACGGGTCCGAGAGCTATTAAATCTTTGATTTAAAGATTGAATGAGTTTATCCAAATCGGAATGGAAATTGTTTTGAAAACCGTGAATGAATCTTTGTAAATTCTGGGTGAACTTTGTGAAGTGAATCTTTTTTGTTTAAAGATTTGAAAATGGTAATTGGTTAAACCATTTGAAAAGAAAGTTTTGGGTGATAAGTTGTGACTTAATTGAAATCACAATATCCATATGTTTTAAATATTACGCTCATTATTCGGTTTAGCCGAAAAGGACTTTGTGTCATATAACCCATTACGAATAATGATACGTCGATATGGATAGCATTTGAAGACCGATGGTGAAGACCGGATATTTGCGAGAGCGATAGGATGACCCATCGATTGCCTCTGCACTGAGTCGCGCTGGTATAGAGATTTCCTATGTGATGGGAAGTCCGATCGAGATTGTGAATACCCGGATTGCAAGGGTTTCTTCGAGAGTGCCTTCGATTCTGTTCGAACCTGGAACAGACTTGTATGGTTGTATGTCTGACACTACACTTTGAGATATAAAGCAGATTTCTTTCAAATACTTATATGTTGGTGGCGGAGAATTTATTCTCTTAGCTTAACACCCTTCTTTGAGACGTACGAGCTCAGAGGTTATGTAGTTGAAGGTTATCAGCGATATACACCCAATTTGGTAGTGTGGCAAGCTAAGTGCTGTTGTGTGTTGATGATCATTGGTTGATCATTTGTGATCAAAGCATGGCTTTAGTGTAAAGTGTAGCTTTGTGGACGAAACCTCGTCGAGCCACACAAACCGGTAATGGTTGAAACAGGAATGATGTGGCAAGGTTTCAGGGGTAGCTCCCCTAGGGTGTTACCATTCCTTCTGGAAAAGGGTAGTATCATGGCATGGAGCCCAGATACTTACTCATGTGGGCACTGTAGTATCTATTTATTACTGTGTGATGTTTTTGGTGTTGAGAGCTCTCAAATAAAGGTCCTAAAGGACCGGGGGTGGCATATCTGTAGGTAGTGCTCCAGGACAAGGAGGAAACCGGCCTTGTGTTGGCAGAGAGCCGGGTAGGTTCTCGGGGCGTCCTGCCAGAGGCGTTCCCATGTGGCAATAGGAAGTTCCTTAGCCTAACCATTTGTTGGAAAATCCAAAGAAACAATACGCGCCCTGTACGGTTTTAGTTGTATAACCTGCCATGGAATGTGGCGGTAACCTGCTATTGAACATGGAAGCTATAGTAGGCATACAATAATGGTTGTATGCTGGCTAAGATTAATATTATACTTTTGAAATGATTTCCACTATGCAATAATAATAATAATATCAAAAAGATTTTTGCATAGTAAGCATTTTTGACTATCATAAGGAGAAATCTCCGCCAATTCTGTGTTTGCATGGTGTGTGCGGTGGGAGGCCTTATGGTAGTTTCATTTTCTAAAAAGCATTACGAATTTATTTTAAATTCTTTTGTTGTTTGTTTTAAAAGACAAAACTGTTTTTGTTACTCACACTAGTCCCATGACTGACCTGGAGTTTATTGTTTGTTTCTAAACTCTGGGAGCCAACAATTTTCACACAGGCAGTCTGGAGTTGGGTTTTTCAGATAGTCGAATAATAGGAGGAATTGATTCGATAGCCTTCGAAGCCTTTTGGATTGTGGATCGCATTTTCTACACTTCAGCATTCGCAGCTGATCTTGCATACCTTGGTGTGGCTGTTCGAGCTATCTGTAGTTTGGAGATGGTGTTGCAGTTGCATTTTGGAGATGTATTCTATTGAAGACATTATCTTTCCGCTGCTATTTCTTGTATCTCTGATAGTATTGATATTTGGTTGTATCATTCTATTGTATCATCTGTATATCTGAATATTGTATATGATATTATTCATTCTCCTCCGCTGTGTTGTACTTAATGGTGTTATAAGCTCCGGCGAACCAGATTCGACGTTTGGATTTGCGGCATTGGAATATGAGTATCGTATTCGGTGCCGATTTTCGAAGGTCGAGTCAGATTCGTTATATTTTATTAAAAATTCAAATAGTATAAATTTAAGCTCTCACTATATTCCAAACACAAGTTTCAATTACAACACAATTTTCACTGTGCAATTTTTCATACATGTTTTCACCTTGCTACATAATTCACTCAACACTCATATTTGATCTTCAATTTGTTCCAGCCTTTATCCATTATCTGAACTATCTGCAAAATAAACACTATCGTATTAAAATTGAAAAAGAAAATATTTTTCAGTGCACAATAAAGTGTGTGTTTTGAAAATATTATTTGCCTCGGTTAATTTGGTTGTTCGTCATCATTTGTTTTTTAATTCATTTTTACACGACCAACTTGTTACATGCACAGTGTATCACTATACATGCCATAAGGTCATGCACACTGATATATACTTGCTTGTTAAAATTGCAGGGACATGTGAGCATAAGGTCAAACCCAAGCCGAGATTGGATTCAACTCAAGTGCGAATAAAAAACAAAACAACACATAAATGGTCAAGTACAGGGCAGTGCATACGTACAAAAGTGGTGCATGCAACATTTCAACCCAGCAAACTTTGGAGCATATATATGACACAGTGCAGACTCCAAAATGCAAAAGATAGAAAATTTCAAAGTACACAAACTACATTCAGGCATGAAAAGACTCCAGAGAATAAAAAAGAACAAGGATAGCAATTTGTTCATGAACCCAGACTCTAACACAACAACAGTCAAAGGCACCAAGTTTATCAACCCAGATCAATGAAATTCTCATGAACACAGTGGAACCAGACATGTATACAATGAACCAGCCTGTAATGCTCTTGAACACACTGGAATCAAACTACAAAGCAACACCACCAGACACGTATACAATGAATACATTGGAACGGGACTACAAGTGCACACACAATGTAATCAAGACAGCAGCTCAAATGTACGTATAAAGACCAACCAAACTCATGTGGAACCACGAACCAGATTCAGTACAAAGCAGTAGTCCAAACTATCATCACTATCAAAATTCAGTTTCAACAATTTAACTTGAAGCATTGAAATGTTAAGACCACCAAACTAGACCAAAATGCAAGCCTTCAAGCATGAACATCATAATAAGGTGCAAGGGGATTAAGCAAATCAATGTGGCAACTCCATAAAGTAGTAAACCAGTTCTATTCATATGCAACAGGAACGAGCAGTGGAGACATCAAGCTAACCAAGTGCATAGGCACAACAATCGTACACATATATACGTACATATATTTATGTATGTATGTATGTATACATGGTGACACACATATAAGCAATATGACATGATCAAGCATAGTATGTATAATAGTTCGAACACAGTGAAGCAGTTTCCACAATACAGCAAAAAATAGTAATAGTTCGAACAAAATCAAGGAGCAGTTTCAAAAAGAAATGGTCACAAAACTGAGTTGAAGTGTTCAACCAAGAAATTCATAAAAAAAATTAAAGTCGTAGAGGGTTTCAAGTCAAGATTATCTGAAATTCAAATGATGAATTCATAGGAGCATAGAACGAAACCAACCCATAGCAATTTAAGAAAATTCAACAATGAACAAGTCAAAGGTCATAGAGTTTGTTCGATTAAAAAATCAAACCAAGAGATAAAATCATGAAAAGTTCAAACCAAAATATACGAACGTAATTATAGGGTTTCGTCCACTATAAATTCCCAAACTCATCAATGGCACAAATTATTCGAGTTCGAGTCAAAAATCCAGAGAGCATACTTAGAGAAAATCACAAACAAATCCAAAATTCGAATGAAGTTGAGCATAATCAAAAATCGAAAAGGGGAAAATCACATACCATTTCACAAGATCCATTCAAGCTCAACAAAATTGAAGCGACCATGTGCACTCAAGCTAGGGATTGATTGATGAAGCAAACTAGAGTTTGAAATCATGGCTTCAATTAATCTAACTTTAAGTGGCGGCTTCAATTCGAAACAAAGCCCTAATTTTACGAAGCCTTAATTTCCAGTTTCCAAAAGAAAGAAGGCGACCGAAAACGAAAAAAAAGGGAGACTGTTTTTCTCAAGTTATATTTTATTTGGGTCGATTTTAAATTGTGTTGGGCTTTAGTTATAAAATAGGGTTTTGTTATTTCTTCTCTATTTTTATTTATAATCAACTCTTTTAAAAAAAATTCTAGTTGTGTAACTAGGTACAAACTACGGGGCGTAGTTTGAGAATTCGCAACTCAGTGCCTGGGTTGTGGTAGGGTTTTGAGCTTAGAGTTAGGTTAATCAAGTTAGCGAGTGTCGCAAGAGTATACGTGTTTGTAAGTGTTTAATTACTTAATTTCTACTAGAAACCTTAAGGGCAGCACGTAGGCAAGTTTTTGCCAAAGCATGGGTAAATCTGTGTGTGATCTCTGCTACATTACTTTTTTTGTCTTTATTTCCACATTAATTTTTAGTATCACCCAATTCACCCCCCTCCCCCCGCCCCTTTTAGGGTGAAATCGATCTAACAGTTGTAAGCAGGGGTGTGTACTTGTATAAAATGATTTGAAACCATAACCACTTCAAAATCATATACCTATTTTATGCTTTGGAAGAGTTTCATGATGGCTTCATGATTGGTTCGTGATGGCTTCGTGATTGGTTCGTAATTGCTTCTTGATGCTAGAATCTAAGTGGAAATTCGAGATCTATTCGAGGTGCTCGAACACTTGCAGCTATTCGTGATCTATTATTAAGGATGTGGGAATCCATGTATGATTCTGAGACCAGTTAAGGTATGGAATCCATATGTGGTTTCAGGATCTGTTGAGGAATCCATGTGTGGCTCCAAGATCTGTTGAAATAAGAGAATCCATGTTTGGTTTTGAGATCTATTCGAGTTAGAGATCTTGTGAAAGATCTATTCGGATGGTGACTCATGGTTTGAAATGCCGGACAAAGCATCATCAACGGATATGACTAAAACAAGAGATAGGAGACAATGCCGGTAGGTTGGAAAATCCATAGGCTGCATGTGGCTCCATTTCTTGAGATACTTATTAGGATATGCATGCGGAAGCGATGCATCAGGTTTTAGCACGACCAGCTACGGTTTTCCTATGGTAGATTCACTAGAGATGTACGACGCTTCGAAAGGATATCTCTTATCTTTGGGCAGTAGTTTGGATTCGGCTTCGCCGAAGAGATCTACGTGAAAATCGTACACAATTAGCGAACGTGTCTTAGTGATTGTGATTGTATACCTATTATTGTTGTGATGTACACTCACTTGCATCATAGCTATGTTATTTTTTATATTTCACACCTTAGACATTATTATATTATTGCTGGATTTTACAATAGAAATGGTTGTGTTATCCTAAGGGAAAAACTCGTCCATGTTTATTATATTTATTAGCGGCATGGTCTTACAAGATACCTTTACTTTGAAGGGTTTTAAGATATAATAAGTCTATATGATTTGAGTTTCTCACTGGTTTACCAGACTGATCCGGGTGTTATTTTCTTAATGCTAGGATCATCTTGAGTATGTGTCCAGATTTAGTTGTGGTTCATTAGAACACCTGGAGAGGAGCTGGATGAATTCCTACTGTACTTTATTCCGCTACATTACTTGATTTGTATCTATCAGTATTTGTGAGGTCATATTATTATAACTGTTCAAACTGATGATAGGTTAGTTTTCTCTTATTGATGGATGTGTATAAAGGTTTTCTTTTTAGTAAAGACCTTTTGAGATATTATATATTATCATTCCGCATGTAAGAATCTAATATCATGTTCTCTTCTTCCTTTTTCTTTTTCGTTTTCTTTTACTCAAACATTTCATCTTTCCGACACCTGGGTGCCCAACGCGTGGATACCGTGAATGTATTTGTGTCAACATTCGGGGTTTGAAAAGGCAGATTATTACAATTATATACATATTACTTATATTCTTTTGTTGCTTATATTGAAGTTTGGTTGAAGTATTTATAACCTATTATTGATTTGTGTAAGTATTTTTATAGCGGTTATCGCTGTACAGTCACTTATGAAATATCATCAACTTAAACCTTTATGTATGTTGAACTTGTGCTTGTATTTTTAGAAAATAAATGTTCGTTGCCTTTTTGCACTTTGAAAGTTACTTAAACTGCATTTTCTAGTATTTATGACAATTTTGAAAAAAGGATAAGTGTTGTTTAAAATTTATAAAAGGATTTATAAATTTGATTAATTATCTTTTGGGAAAATTAATATTGTTTTAAATTTATGAAAAGATTATAAATTTAATTAATTATCTTTCGAGACAATTAATGTTGTTTTAAATTTATTAAAAGGTTATAGACTTGAATAATTATCTTTAGTGATAGTTAATGCTGTTTTGAATTTATGAAAAGATTATAAATTTGATTAATTATCTTTTAGGATAACTAGTATTGTTTTAAATATAAAAAAGACTATAAATTTGATTATAATTTTAAAAGTGATTATAAATAATGACATTTGTTTTGACGATGCTTTTTAGTACATTTAGAAATATAAATTTGATCTTTGAAAAGAATATTTTTAAAGAGTGTTTTTAAAGTATTTTACAAATACTTGTGATGTGAAAATCAAGCATAAATGCAAGTCAAATGTTTTAAGAGATTTACTTTTCATATACGATCATTTTACTTATTTTCGATACTTGATTTATTAACCATTGATTCCACTATCTTCTTTGTATATCGTCAATCTAAGTTGATTTGTTGTTTATTTGAGTGTTGATATCCTTTGTCGTAATTGACTAAAACAAAAAAGCAAGTTGGGGCCAAGCTACGTTGGGTTACTCCTATTAGGGTATTATCACATCTACTCTATATTGGTTTCGGTTATATGCGCACTAAATGTGAAATACTCGAATTCTCGGTAAGGTTGGCACTGTACGGCTTGGAGTTTTCCAAGAGCCATCGTAATTCTCTGGTATATTCTAGAGGTATAATTTCGGTAAGGAGGCACCCTCCTAGTCATTGTTGAAAAAATTACCTTTTCCTTATTTTATTCAAATCTTTGAATCGTTTTCATAATTGCATCAAGAAGTGCTTGGAGCACACCTTGCTGTTTAATTGTTTGCATCCATTCTTTCATGTCTGGTTTTGTTCCAACTTGTTTTCATTCTTTCATCTATGAATGTTGTTCTTGGAGGTAAAATCCATTTTTCATTAGCGGCATGGTCCCATATAAATATTTTAGGTTCATCATATTCTTGAGTTTTCTCACGTTGATTTTCCAAACTGATCTGGTGTTACTTTATTCTAATGCTCTGGTCAGACCTAGTATTTTTTTCTAGGTTGTTGTTGGTGGGACATGGAGCTCATGGATTAGAGCTAGATGTTCACTTGCCGTAGTATTTTTATTTTCCGCTGTATTGTTATGTATACACATCAGCAATTATAAGGTTGGTAAGTTATAAATATCTAAGCTGATGATGTTTGTCTTTAACTCCGATATACCATGTATTTTAGAGTGACAGCTTTTACTATCTTTGTTATATTATGTATTATCGTTCTTTGTGAGATTCTGTTTCTTCTGTTCTTTTTCATTTTCCTTTTACCCTAACAATCTGTCTTTTAAGCACTTGGATGCTTGCATTTGAATGCCATGGATGCATTGAGTGTCGGTTTTCGAGGGTCGAAAAGATAGGTCATTTCATTTAGTATCAGAGCTGAAGGTTAAGCGAGAACCTTGGCTTTGGTGGGGTAAACTCATTAGAGATAGGGTAAGTGAAACCTTAAAATAAGTTGAAAGTATTATATATATACGAGAGCGTATTTGTTATTGCTATGAAAACCTATTGTGTGAATCGGTCTATTGAGTTTTTTATGTATTTTGGTCGAGATGTAGGACGCTACATGTCAATAGGATTTTTAAACACTTGAACAAGGAAAATGGACATGATATTGATTTTTGAAAATTTGGTAAATGAAATATTTTCCCTAGGATTATATATTATTTATATAAAGTAATAATTTTCAATTTTTATAGTTATTTATGGTGTTTGTTTGTGATTCTTTATTATCATTGTTATTTGGTTTCTCAAGCTCGGAGAGTTCAAGAGCATTGACTATTGTTTGATGATTGTTGATTTATGCTCGACCATTTTATAAACATTTATTGTTTGATAATTATGAGTATATTAAAATGAATCCCTAGTGAGCTAAGTTTCATAAAATTTGACTATAAGGTGTTAGGAGAGAATGTTAAGTCAAGAGTCATCATTTAATAATGTTTGGTTAAAAGTAAAAATTTAATAAAAGTCGTTTAAATAATCTAAATAAGAGAATAAGACATTTGGAAGACATAATTATGAAAAGTTTATTATAATAAAGGTAATCTATTATAATATAAGATGATTTTAATGGTACTTTATATGATTATGGTATATATAAAATGATTTATATTATTATAAAAATTAGATTTATAAGTAGAGTTTTTGAGAATTTAATTGCCAATATTGCTTGAATTGATTTCAAAATATTTAGAGAAAAGTAATGGTAATATTACTTGGAAGTATTTATGAGAATAAATTTTTCAAAAAGAAATTTTAAGAAAGATACATTTTCTTTGGATGGTTGGGGGAAAACATCTTGATTAGTTTTATGGTAATTCGAATAATCTTCTAAGTGATGATCGAATGTTTTCTTAGGTGAACATTTTAGTGCACATAGTAAATTATTCTCTTTCTCATTGTGCGATCGAAATGAGTTTGAATCCAAACGAGCACAAAGCAAGTGTTAGTGAATAAATCGTTACAGTTATTTTTAGAAATATATGTAGTATGATTTCAAAAAGGATTTTGAGAAAAAAAAACTGGGTATTTAGGTCTTAAGATTCCTTAAAGGACATTGAATGGATTTATCTATTATTATAAAGTGGTTCCGATTTTAAAAGAACATGGAAGTATTTGGAATAAATATTTGTATTGTACAAAATGTTGTAATGAAAAAGAGATTTATAAATGGTACTTTATAAATAAAAGGGAATTTTAAAAATAATTTTAGAGATTTATAAAAGAAGTTTTATAAATAATTTGTAGATTTGTAAAAGGACTTATAAACATGGAATAGGTTTATAAAATGGGATTTTTATTAAGGTACTTTGATAAATAATTTGATAAATGAAAATTTCGCATCTTGGATAAAGAAGATATAATTTAACTCAAGTTTTTAAATGGGTTAAATTGGATGGAAAGGTTTTAATAAGCATTTTTTATTAAAACCATAGTTTTGTTTAAACATCTAAGTCTCGTAAACTATATGATGTTATTGGGCTGACTAAATTAACATCTTCAACTTAGGATGCCTAAGGAAAGTAGACTATGAGATTGAATTAGACACTATCATCCTACTCTTCTTAGCTAATTACCGCACCAGATAGTTAAAGAGGTCGAAGTAGTCGACCCGAATTTAAGACCCATATTTTCTTTGGGGCTTTATTTGAATTTTGAAAATAAAAATTAATTAATTAAAATTTACATTTTTTATTACACTTTTAGGATGTAAGAGAATATTATACAAATAAATAAAAGTGGACAAAGTTTTTATTTGATGTTTTATAAAGAAATGTTTTTATAAAATGTTGTAAAGTTAAGTGAATTTATGAAGTAATCCGTAAATAATTTTTCTATTACAAGAAGTACTATAAAGGAAACTGAAAGTGATTATGAACAAGAAATTGGTGTAGTTAAGAAAACAATAGGATTAAGTTCGTAAGTTAGGTAAATCATTTTATTCGCACGGTTCTTGATCTAGTGTTCGAATACATAACTTCGGATCGATTTACACTAGTCCAAAAAGGATTTCTCTAGTGATTCTTATCAATGAACACTTGATTTGGATTATTGATATGACACTAAAGCTTTTTGTCATAGTATATGGCTATGTAAGAAGAATAGAGATTCCTAATCAATGAACCTGATCGGAGTCTACACAAGGGAGTTTGAGTGAGCGATACTAGTTCGAAAGTAAAGTATATGTATTCAAGCAAGTGGTTGGATCGCATATAGTGTATGAATCGTTTATGTATATCATATGGGCTTAAGTATATTTGTATGCTTTGCTCTGGTGTCTTAGGGAAGTTTATAAATGACTTTAAATTTTGTTCTAAGGCAGCTTAGATAATCTTCTAAGAAATAACCAAAGGTTGATGAGCGTAATGGTACGCTTAAAAATTATCTATATCCTTCGACGATTGAGAAAGTTGTGAACCTAAGAAAAATTATATCTTATTTTTTAGTCATTCAAAATTTTAAATGATGTTATCCACTATTTTATTCCTCTATGGAATTTTATTTGATTGATAGCGTGATTTTATAGACTATGGTTTATAAAGTTGTTATTTATTAGGACTTAAATCCCAGTGATTTTGAAAAAAAAGTGACTTAGAAAGAATTTGAGGAAGAAATAATATTATTATTTTGAAAACTTTGGTGAAGTGTTATTATTTCAAGATATTTGAAAAGAGTTTTTGTGAATTGTTTTTCAGATATTTTTGGTTATGATTAAAGTCGAGCAATTAGGAGCTTTCAAATCTAAAACACTCTCTAGGTATATTTGTTTACTCTAGTTGTTATTTTAGGAGGAACCGTAATACCATTGGATGTTCCGTACTATTTTAATTCTAGAGTTATACCATTTTGCGGTAGAAGGAGCCCCTCCTTATAGTAATTGATTTTGGTTTTGATTTATTTCTCTTTAGAGGAATTTGAGAAATATATTTTGAATATAAAATCTCAGGCATTTAGTTCTAAATTTATCTTTTGAAAAGATTAGATGCTTAGTATGTTGATTCATGAGTTTTGATTCATGACATAAACTTCAGAGATCATACTACAAGAATACTATACCAAAGCGACAAAAAGAAAAAAAGTATATATTATGGACTACAAAGGAGACAAGACTACAATCCAGAGATTAGTATGAATATTTTAATGTATTGAGTCTTAGAATATTGTTAAAATCATTCCTCAAGTAGTCACACACACACCCAAATTGATTTATAATTAAGACTATACATAAATTAGTGTATACTGTGCAATTGACTACAGGTCGGCCGACCGACCAGAAATCTCGGTCGACCGACCCTGTGTCAAATGCATAGATACACATTATTTTGTATACGTTTTTAAAATTCAGCTGACCAACCAGTTTCCTAGGTCGACCGACCTGAACATAACGGCTAGTTTTCCTGAAGAGTTGCCATTGATCATGAAAAGGAATGTCTCTCAACCAAGGGATACGAACACAAATTTTGATCGAAACTCTTCATGAAAGATTATAACTATTCTACAACTATATAAACATGTTCAAATCACTTCTACAATCACCGATTCTTGTTTATAATTCTGCAATCTATTATCTATTTATTTCTGCAAATAAAAGCTTTCATTCTAATTCAATATCTCTAGAATCTCTGAATAAATTTATATACTTCGATTCTACGAGATTATCTTCCTTCTAAATCTTCACATCCACTACATATTCTTGAGGATTTGATTATAGGAAATTGTACTATCAAAAGACAATCCGTGTTATTTAGAACACACTCGTCAACAAAGTATTTGTATTAAATTGAAGTCCTCTTCGGCTGTTGAGGCGGAAAAATTCCTGTTCGGCTGCTCAGGTGTGATATACCTATTCCTCCGGGTTAAGTGAGGGGTTTAGTCTAAATCTAGAGGATATGCTGGGACTGGACGTAGAACGGGAAGTTCGAACCAGTATAAAAATTCCTGGTGTGCTTACTTTAATTTTTATTTTATTGCTATTATTAGTTTCCGCATTTATATATTATATTACACGATCCTTAGTACTACATGTACACTTTCGTTTGGTATCAGAGCGAGGATTCCTATAATCATCACAAAGTTATTAGATATTTATTTCCAGTAATATGGCGACGACACAAACTAACAATGTTAGCACTAACACTAATACTAGTTTAACAGAGGGTCAATCAACTTCACGACCTCCACTTTTTAATGGGTTAAATTATAATTATTGGTCAACTAGAATGAGAATCTATATGCAATCTAGTGGTTTTGATATCTGGAATATTATAAAAAGAGAGTACATAACTCCTGCTGGAGAATACTCAACTTGGAGTAACACACAAAATCTAGATGCTACATCAAATGCAAAGGCTATGAATATTTTATTTTGTGCATTAGATAGAAATGAATTCAATAGAGTTAGCATGTGCACTTCTGGTTGTGAAATATGGAGAACACTTAAGATAACACATGAGGGAACGAACAAAGTTAAATTAAGCAAAATTTCTATGTTGAAAAATCAATTTGAAAATTTCAAAATGAGGCCAAACGAATCTATAAATGATATGTACTCTAGATTTCAGGATATTCATCATGCTCTACTATCATTAGAACAAACATTTACCGATTTTGATGTTGTCACCAAAACCTTAAATTCTTTAACTGATGAATGAGAAAGAAAAGTTCTAGCCATTGAAGAAGCAAGTGATTTGTCAACATTAAAACCAGAAGAATTGATAGGTAATTTAATGTCCTACGAAGTAAATTTATAGGCAAAGAGAAATGTAGCACAAGAAAAGAAGAATGTGGCATTTCAAGCAGAAAAAGATGATTCCGACTCAGAGAATGAAGATATGGCAATGATTGCTAAAAATTTCAAAAAGTTTCTGAAATTCAGAAGAAATAAATTCAGGGGAAACAAAAATAATTCAAACAACAATATCAACAGCAACAAACCATCATCTTCAGCTTTGGAATGTTATGAATGTCACAAGAAAGGTCACATGAAGAAAGATTGTCCTGAACGTAAAAAGGCCAATTTTAAGAAGGACATAACCAAACGAAGAGCTTTTTCAGTCACTTAGGACGACACAGACTCATCATCTTCATTAGAAAGTGAAAGTGACAATGAAAATGAACAAGCAAATCTATGCTTCATGGCTTCATCAGACGATGTAAGTGATCTTAGTTTTGAAGATTTAATTGAAATTAATTCTGAATTAATAGATTTAGCAAAACAACTTGAAAAGAAAAACAAAGATTTACAAAGAAAATTAGATAGAACAGTCTTAGAAGTAGATATGCTGAAAGATGAAAAAATATATTAGAAGAAGAACTTGAAATTTCTCAACAATCAAATTCTAACTTATCTTCTCAAATTTCTTCAATAATTGAAGAACTAGAAATTCAGAAAAGTAAAAATGATGTTTTATTTTTTGAAAATAATGGTTTAAATTCTAAAATTAAACATTTAGATTTAGAAAAATCTAGTCTAAAAATAAAATTTGATAACATCTCTAACAATATTTCCAATTTTAATAAAGGAAGAGAGAATCTTTCTAAAATACTAGAAAATTCTCAATCCACTAACAACAAATCTGGACTAGGATTTAAAAAACAAAATAAGTTTGCTAAAAGTAGAATTAATAATAATGTTAATAAGGATATTAAGAAAACAGTTTGGTCAAACACTAAAACCATTAAGATATGGATTCCAAAAACAAATAATGTTTTAATAAGAAATAAACATATCAAAACGTTCATGGAAACTGTTCATAATAACAAAAACAATGTTTATAAAGGGAATTCTGAACCCGTATGGGTTTGGCTTCCTAAGATCTAACTCTTAGGACCCTAAAAAGAAAAGGGTACGAACTTTTTATAAAAAAAAATTTGCAGGTACCACATAAAAGGAGAGGAAATGGATTTTAGACAGTGGTTGCTCAAAACATATGACTGGAAACAAAGAAATGTTATCAAATATTATCTACTCAAATGGAGGATCAGTCACTTTTGAAGATAACTCTAAAGGTTATATCATCGGTAAAGGCGATGTCAGCAGCAACGGTACCACTAATTTACCTCTCATTACTGATGTTTTATTAGTCAAAAATTTAAAACATAATTTATTGAGTATTAGTCAGTTATGTTATAAAGGTTTTAATATAACTTTTTCAGAAAATAAATGTAATATTTTTGATAAAAATCATAACACTATTTTTGAAGGAATAAGAGATAAAAACATTTATATTTTAAATATGAACATTAAAAATGATTCAAATTTGTGTTTAATAGCTAAGGAAAATGATTCCTGTCTTTGGCACAAAAGATTTTTTCACATCAATTTTAAAACCATCAACAAATTAGCAAAAAATAAATTAGTTAAAGGTTTACCTGACATGAAATTCAAAACAAATATATTTTGTGATGCATGTAAATGAGGAAAATTAACAAAATCTTCTTTTAAATCAAAAAAGGTAATTTCTACAGAACAACCACTTGAACTTTTACACATGGATCTTTTTGGTCCAACTCAAGTTCAATCTATTAATCATAATAGATATGTGTTTGTTATTGTAGATGATTTTTCTAAATACACTTGGATTTTCTTTTTAAAAAATAAAAGTGATACTTTTTATAATTTTAAAGTGTTTGTTAAAAGAATTCAAAATATTAAAAGTTTGAAAATTAAAAATATCAGAAGTGATCATGGAGGAGAATTTGAAAATGAAGTTTTTGAACAATTTTGTAACAAGAAAGGTATTAACCATAATTTTTCATTTCCTAGAACACCACAACAAAATGGCGTTGTAGAAAGAAAAAATAGAACATTACAAGAATGTGCAAGAACTTTATTAAATGGAACCAATTTATCAAAACATTTTTGGGCAGAAGCCGTAGCTACTGCTTGTTATGTATTGAATCGTGTTTCCATTCGACCATTAACTAAGAATACTCCATATGAACTTCTAAATGGAAGAAAACCAAATATTTCATATCTTAAAGTTTTTGGCTCTAAATGTTTTATTTTAAATACTAAAGATCAACTAGGTAAATTCGATCCAAAATCCGATGAAGGAATATTCATTGGATATTCGAAACGAAGTAAAGCTTATCGAATTTTTAATAAAAGAACTCAAATTATTGAAGAAAGTTTACATGTTTCATTTGACGAAAATTTTAAATATATAAATCCAAATATTACTATCGATTCTGATGATGAAGTTACTCAGAATGAAAATAGTAATACTGAATATATTGCCAATAATGATCATGATATTACTGAAAATGAGAATACTACTACAAATATATTAAAATCTTCACCTAAAATTTTACGACATCATCCTGTGCAAAATATAATTGGAGAAGTAAATACGAACGTAAAAGCCAGACATCAATTAAATCAAGTTGGTCATGTAGCTTTTCTCTCTAACATGGAACCTAAGAATATAAAAGAAGCCTCAACTGATGACTATTGGATTCTTGCTATGCAAGAAGAACTAAATCAATTTGAACGAAACGAAGTTTGGGAACTTGTTCCTAAACCAAGTGATCAATCAGTTATCAGTACTAAATGGGTCTTTAAAAATAAAGCAGATGAACTAGGAAATATAACTAGGAATAAAACTAGATTAATTGCACAAGGATATAATCAAGAAGAGGGAATAGACTATGAAGAAACGTTTTCTCCAGTCGCCCGACTTGAAGCAATACGAATCTTATTAGCTTTCGCATGTTTTCATAATTTTAAACTCTATCAAATGGATGTTAAAAGTGCTTTTTTAAATGGTTTTATAAAAGAAAATGTTTATGTTGAACAACCTCCATTATTTATACATGAACAATTTCCTGAGCATGTCTATAAACTCAAAAAGGCGTTATATGGTTTAAAACAAGCACCTCGTGCTTAGTATGATCGTCTTAACAGTTATTTACTAAATACTGGTTTTGAAATTGGAAAGGTTGATCAAACACTTGTTTATTAAAAGAAACAAGCATGATATCTTAATTATCCAAATATATGTTGACGATATAATTTTTGGATCTACAAATGAAAAGCTTTGTCAAGAACTTTCTAAAATAATGACAAATGAATTTGAAATGTCTCACATGGGTGAGTTAAACTATTTTCTTGGTTTCCAAATAAAACAAACAGAAAATAAAAATTTTATTAATCAAGAAAAATATTGTTATAATTTAATTAAACGATTTGATCTAGAAAAAACTTCTGCCAAACCAACTCCGATGAGCACAACGATTCTTCTCGACAGAGACGAAAAAGGCAAAAGTGTTGATCAAAAACTATATCGTAGTATGATTGGATCGTTATTATATTTAACAGCGAGTCGACCCGATATTATGATGAGTGTTTTTTTATGTGCTCGATTTCAAGCAAATCCCAAAGAATCACATATGGGAGCAGTTAAATGTATTATTCGTTATCTAACTAAAACCAAAGATTTCGGACTATTCTATCCAAAAGAATGTCCTTTCGAATTAGTCTCATATAGCGATGCTGATTTTGGAGGAAGTCGGACGGATCGAAAAAATACAAGTGGAACGTGTCATTTCATTGGACGTTCCTTAGTTTCTTGGTTTAAGAAGAAACAAAACTGTGTTTCTTTATCAACATGTGAAGCAGAATATATATCTGCTGCTTTAGCATGTGTACAAGTCGTATACATGCAATAAACACTACAAGATTTTAATTGTTATCTTGAAAAATCTATAATTTATTGTGATAATACTAGTGCAATAAATTTCTCTAAAAATCCAGTAAATCACTCACGAACAAAACACATTGATAATTGTCATCACTTTCTTCGTGATTGTTTGGAAAAAGGATTGATAAATTTAGAATTTATTAATACCGAAAATCAAATTGCTGACATTTTTACTAAACCTTTAAATGAAAATAGTTTTATCAAACTTAGACGAGATTTAGGAATAATGTCTTTAAAAGATTTATAGATAAAAATATGCAAAATTTTTGAGAAATAAAAATTGTTTCATCTATGACTAAAGCGGAACTCGAACTCATGATCTCTGACTTGTTTGATAATTGTTATGTTATAGCCACTTGGGCTATGGATGTTTCTTGTTCCAGTTTACCTTAACATTTGTTTTATCTGTTTTGTTTTTTTTCAGAAATAACTATTTTTAGTTCTAAAACATATAAATCATACATTTACAAAAAGATTGTTGTTAAACTTTTATGATTAATTTTAAAATTAGTTTTCTATCCACTAGTTTTTCAGCAAACAAAATGATTATATATATACACTATGCTCATCCTTCAAAATATATACTAAGAAAAGTAAAACCTGAAAAATGTCTTCAAACAATGACACCTATAATTCCGAAAACTCCCATCTATCATACTCATCTCCAGACGATGATGTTTCCGATCAAATTCCTGAAAATGGCCCATATCCTACCGTCCCCATGCCTAAACGTACCCTTGATTTCTCTTCTCCTGATAAAGACCCCCGACATGGGTGGAAACCATGGGATGAATCTCATATAGGCTATACACCTGAAAAGAAAAAAGGAAGAATACAATGGTCATATCTCCATCCACCAAACAAAAAATTGATGAAATACATCACTACCAACAACAGCAAATGAATATGCAACGGGAACTCTACTATGAACAAAAAGTCACGGCAAGACGTTTAAGTTTTCTAGAAAAGATTGCCATGAAAGTTTGTTCATCAAATAAGGATGATGTTGTTGAACCTTCTTATGGAACCCCATCCTCTTCAAATTCGGTTCAAACTCCAATAGCTCCAAGATGGTCACCTATAGAAGATGTTCCGTCCCCAAACTCATGGGAACGTAAAGTTTAAACAACTGTTGGCTAAATTATATATATATATATATATATATGTTGTTTTCAATAAAGATGTATAAATATAATGAAATAATAATAAAATTTAAAAATCTATTTTTTTATAATAAACAGCAAAAAATTTGCATATCTAACAGCATCGGCCGACCGAAGACCCTGAGTCGGTCGACCGAAAGTATCAAATACGCATATTTTAAATAGGGTCGGTCGATCGAAGGACCTGCACCGGTCAGCCGAACCCTTCCCGAGAGTTTCAGCAACTCTCTCGGTCAGCCGACCCAGTATTTTCGGCCGACCGAACGCGTAGCCAGCTGGTTAATTTTATTTTTTACCTCATATTTAGTATCCCATCCATTCAGCTTTTCAACCTACCTCTTCAATCTTGCTTTTCAAATTTCGGCTTTTACCCTAGCCCCCATTAAAAAATTTCTCAAATTTCTATTTTACCTTCAAAAACAATGGCTCCAAAGAAGAAATCAAAGACTACCGGTGGCTCATCTTTATCAACTCCCGTAGATACTCAAATTGCCTCATGGCTTATCAATGACGTAGCACTTCAAAGATGGATACAACTTCAAGATGCCAAAATCTTTGAAGAATCATTTGTAAGTTATCCTGATTTCGCTGCCTACCGTATTGAAAATGCCGCAATTAAAAGTGGGCTCGATACTTTTCTAGACTATAGGAAGAATAATTTGAAGATTAACCACATTATGGTCAAATTGTTCCTTGCTAACCTAAATCTTGTTAACCCTCCTAGAAACACTGAAAATTGTGTTTGGACATTGGTATGTAGCACTTCAATTTTCCTTTCCATAGATCGAATTAACCACATTTTATGTGCTAGACCGGGTGGAATCTCGTTACACGATGTAGATTGTAATTTATCAAGTCGTGACCACATAAGTCATTTATTTTTCGAAGATGATGCTACGGATTTTAGACAAACATCATCACTTAGACCTAGAGCTAGACTTTTTCATCGTTTTATGATGAAATCAATTATACCAAGAGGCGGTTCCTACCACTTAGTTTATCCTGAAAATTTTAAAGCTCTATATGCTATATGTTCGAATACACACGTCAGTTGGGCACAATTACTCATGGATGAGTTTCTCTCATTTAATCAAGGCAAAATGCTTCATATTTACTATGGAGAATACATAATGAGATTGATCAATACCTTTGTCCCACATGCTCCCGAATCCGAAACCTCCAAAGTTCGTACTTTTGATTCAAGGACCATAAAACTAATGAAGTTGCCCGATGCACCTCCTAGATTCATACCATTTAACCAATGGAGTACTACTCCTCGAGAACAACTACGCTGTAGCTTCTCTACACCTCAACCATCAACTCATGCTACGGAAGGTCCAACACGCCAACATTCAATTCAAAGACCAACTCCCGGAATTAGTACAGAGGCGGCCATTGTTATTTTGGCTCAAAATCAACTAGCCTTGGATGCCCGGCTACGAAAAATTAATGGTCGTTTCAAAAAAATCAAGGGATTCTTCGTGAACTTATGGGATGCCTTATCATGTACTTCCGAAGCCGGTGCCTCTTATGTTGCTCCCGAAAAAAGGCCAGCGCCTAACTTCTCTTTTTCCACTTCAGAGAATACAAGCTCCGGTACATCAGGAACTCACACTTCTACCGCTCAAAGACGTGGTAAGGAACATGCTCCTCCGGAAGAAAATATCCGTCCAGAATTTTGGGATTCCGATGATGATGAGGAGTGATCATGTTATTTTACAACTTTCTATCTTATAATTTCTAGTATTCTATTTTTTAGATATTGTGTACTAAGTGAACATCATTAATATTCCTATTTGCTTTGAGCATGTACTACTTAAAACTCGATGTTTTCTTATGTTGTGTTACATGTTCCATATTTTTTATATACATCCAATAAGTATTCCTTTTTGTCGATGACAAAAGGGGAGAAATATACGAAAGCAAACAAATTTTTGCAGAAAAGACAGAAAAGTCGCCATATATTCAAAGGGAGAATATATATACTACTTCGTCACATAAGTATTGTCATCAATCAAAAAGAGGGAGAACGTTGATTCATGAGTTTTGATTCATGACACAAACTTCAAAGATCATACTACAAGAATACTATACCAAAGCGACAAAAGGAAAAAAAGTATACATTATGCACTATAAAGGAGACAAGACTACAATCCAGAGATTAGTATGAATATTTTAATGTATTGAGTCTTAGAATATTGTTAAAATCATTCCTCAAGTAGTCACACACATACCCAAATTGATTTATAATTAAGACTATACATAAATTAGTGTATATTGTGCAATTGACTACAGGTCGTCTGACCGACCAGAAATCTCGGTCGACCGACCCTGTGTCAAATGCACAGATACACATTATTTCGTATACGTTTTTAAAATTCAGCTGACCGACCAGTTTCTTAGGTCGACCGACCTGAACATAACGGCTAGTTTTCCTGAAGAGTTGCCATTGATCATGAAAAGGAATGTCTCTCAATCCAAGAGATACGGACACAACTTTTGATTGAAAATCTTCATGAAAGATTATAACTATTCTGCAACTATATAAACATGTACAAATCACTTCTACAATCACCGATTCATGTTTATAATTCTGCAATCTATTATCTATTTATTTCTACAAATAAAAGCTTTCATTCTAATTCAATATCTCTAGAATCTCTGAATAAATTTGTATACTTCGATTCTACGAGATTATCTTCCTTCTAAATCTTCACATACACTATATATTATTGAGGATTTGATTATAGGAAATTGTACTATCAAAAGACAATCCGTGTTACTTAGAACACACTCGTTAATAAAGTATTTGTATTAAATTGAAGTCCTTTTCGGCTGTTGAGGCGGAAAAATTCCTGTTCGGCTGCTCAGGTGTGATATACCTATTCCTCTGGGTTAAGTGAGGGGTTTAGTCTAAATCCAGAGGATATTCTGGGACTGGACGTAGAACGAGAAGTTCGAACCAGTATAAAAATTCCTGGTGTGCTTACTTTGATTTTTATTTTACTTCTATTATTAGTTTCCACATTTATATATTATATTACACGATCCTTAGTACTGCACGTACACTTTCATAGTATTTTATCTCTATACTTTTGATCCATATGGTTGTTATATTGCTTTTGGTTGCATGTGGTTTTATATGACATTAGGGTTGCATCATTATCGTATGTTGCATCATATTGACTTATCGCATATGGTTGTTAAATTGTTTATATTGATATTACTTATGATAGAAATAGATTGTGTATTGCTTTTTTTTCAACATAGTTCTCTTTTGGATTATGAGTACAAGATAGGTATAGAAAAGCAGGAGATTGCTATTTGATTCCTTGCGCACTTGCATTCGCATAAAGATAGTAAGTTGCTTGCAAAAATAAAATCAAACACAAAAGAAATATGTAGTAGATTTAGAAATTGGTGATATATTGATGATTTTATGCCCCAAATATGGAAGGCCGCATGGATTTTGTTATCTTTGTTTATTTAAGCTAGTTGCGGCGAGTTGTAATTTTTCTAGATCTACCACGCAAACGAGGAGCTACCAATTTTTTTTAAAAATATAAGTTTTAAGAACTAGGGTTCCATCTTGTCGGAGCTAGGGAGACGTTGGGCAATGATGTTGGTATCATTGGGTTCCTCTTTGAAAAACACATCACGCCACCAACTTTCATCAACTTGGAATTACCAATGTTAAACGCATTAACATTCTTCTTTTTTCCATTTCCCATTCTCTGAAAAAAAGAAATAAACATCCTCTTATCATATTCAAAAATCAACATCTCTTGACCTATCGAAAATTACCCAAAGCATTCAACTATATAGTTGTTCGTCTTAGACTCTAGTCTTTTTCAAAATAGTCATGTGCCATTTTGTCGAGTATGATGGCAGAAATTAGTTGATTACAGTGAATGCTCAAACAATAACAAATTTTCTATGAGAAAAAATTGATGAATTGAGTGTACAGTCATTTTCATCTCTGCAATTCATGACTTTTAAGGCTAGTTGCATGATTTTAGGGGTTGAGCGTATGTGGTGGTTAGATGATCAGTTTCTCAATCATTTAGGAATTCTGGTGATCTAAGGGTTTAGGGGTGGAGTTGTGAAGCTGGGAGGAGGCTTGGGCAATGGCTAAGGCAATAGGGTTAGTTGCATGGTCGTTGGTGGATGGAGAAACTTTGACGATCTAGCTTTAGGGTTTAGTGGCTACGGTATTTTGGGTTTAGAAATGGAAATGGTGGCGGCTCAGAAAGGCGTCAAGTTCAACGTTATGGGGCCTCGAGGTGAAATAAAGACTCAATATTCCAATGGTCATAGTAGCAGAGGAATGAAGTGGATGAGGTAATGGTAATTGGTCGATGAATGCGGCTTAACGTGTTTCGACTTCAGGGAAGGAAGGTTGAATTTCGACTCTCCGGAGTAGATGGTGATGGTGTATGAGAGTCGAGCACGGCTAGTGGAGTTTGTGGGTAGGTTGGTTTAACAGTCAATGGTCGGAGATGGTTTGGGAAGAAGAGTGGGGAGTTGGGTCGGCTTTGGACTTTTGGAAGAAGATGGGATTTTAATAATTTAATTAATTAAATTATTTAATGTAGTGGTGTTAACTTTAAATAAGGATAACTCACTCATTTTAGGTCTATTTGTGGATTTTGACATTTGATTCGTATAAACTAGTATAACATTATAGTATAATTATTTGACACATTTAATAAAGTGTAAAGTATGGTTAAAATACTAGTATTGAATTTAATTAAAATAGCATATTTAAATTATTATATTTTATTACTGATATTCCATTCTACTATAATAAATTTAATAGATTATTTTTGGACATCTACTGAGTGGAATAAATCCTCGTTTTGCTATTATATTAATTTGGACATATGTGTGTGTATGCCAGTTGATTTATATTAGATAAATGATGTGTTGGCTATCAATCGTGGGTTTTATTTCATATATATACTTGCTTATGTAAAGGCTAGTGTTATACTTGGAAAGTTAAATTGGAAGTAAGGTTACTTGTTTGAAGCACCATCATGGACGATAAGCCTCTTTCCGAATACAACACATTGTCTATTTAGATATTTTTGGAAATCCTTTCCGAATATAATTTAGAAAATTATGTACTTATCTTGAGAAGGGGTTCGGAATTATTAATATGTCTTAAGAAGGATTTTTAGTACAGAATTTTAGGTGATATTTTAAAATAATATTTTGATAAAAAGTTGGATTTTTATTTAGTATCTTTTTTAATAAAAATATGTGTAAAGGAATTTTATTTAAATAAAATGGATATTTTTAAATACAAGTTTCAAACTTCTTTTAAAAAAGTTCAAAATTGTTTTAAAGGGGAATAAATCATGGATAACAACACTATTGTTGTAATAAATGCTTTCAATAAAGAGAAAGATATTATGGAATATAATATCCTTGTTTTAGTAAATGGTTTCGTGGAACTCAAAAGGAAGTAAATTTATAATACTGTTATATTTAATGAGTTGTTTGCTTTTATAAAAGCAAGTGTTTTGAAGTGATTTGAGATTCATCAATTCAAAAGATATTTGCTTTTATAAAGGAAGTGGTTGCCTTTTTAATCAAACTTTGGTTTTTATAAGTAAATTTTTGAAATTGTTTTAATAATAAGTTTTTGGATTTAGTTTTCCAATTGTTTTAAAAGGTTTTTATTTAATACAAGGGGTTTCATTATTTATGCCATTTAGTAGCAAAACAAATATGATAAAGTAGTGCTGAAACGTCGACATGTTTTATCGAAAGTAAGTCACCATGTATTAAGCAGTAAAAGATGATGAGTAGACTTTCATCCATCTATGAGATCTAGAGCCAGATTTTCTAGGTGAAGGATAAAGAAGTCAAAATGTTGAAAATGTGATAAATATGAGGGGGTTAATTTTGATAAATAGGTCATGATTAATAAGTATAAGGAAGATACTTCATTGTATACTTAACATCAAATTCGAAGGTACGGAACTCGTCTCTATCCCAAGAAGTAAGAATGTATTTTGAGACAAGTATAGTTATGTAACTTGTCTAACTTCATTGTTAATCATGTGATAGTACCATTTGAAATCAAAAAATGGTGATAAGTATAAGATGTCCTATTTTCATATGCAAATTATACTTATACCCTGATAATGGATTGTTACACTATCGATAACCTGACCAATTTTTTAACTCTAGAAATATCTAGGAGAAACACGAGAATTATATATTACAGTTACCTTTAGTGATGATATACTGTAGTATTAACTCATTTTGTTCTTTGTAATAACCCGTAAATTTTAACGATTTTAATAACGTAATTATCTAAATTTTCATGAAAATAAATTATAAAACTTTGCAATGAAAATTTGATATTTGGTATGTGTCTATTTAAACAAAGCAAATGGCAGATTTTGAATATTATATATATATATATTTGTTTTCATATATATATATATATATTTATATATATTTGTTTTCATATATATATATATATATATATATATATAGTCCGCACATATATTTGATTTTGTTTTTGAAGCCTGCAGCCTTCTTTTGGTATGTATAAAGGAAAAAATATATATATTGACTTTTGAATATTATTTTTAGAGTATAATATATTAATTTGTTGATTTTAAAAATATGTTTTATTAAATATCGATTTTTAAAATATAATATGAAGATTTTTATTTTAAATATTAATTTTAAATTGAATATTAATTTTAAATTATAATATTTAAAGATTTTTAAAAAAAATGTGTTTTAAATTTGAATATTAATTTTAACCTAAAAAGGGACATATATCTTTGATTTCCATCGAATCTAGTTCATCTGCTCTACTTTTGGTTTCACCACTGTCCAGAATCGATCGTAGCAGTTAGTTGCTTTGATTTGTCGCTTATCCGTGTGCTTGTCCTGTTATCTTGCCTTGAAAGTTGAGTGATCACTCACGATTAACATTTTTATGTTTGGTAAATTTATTTCACATGACATGATGATTGATATATGTAGTTAATTAGAATTGATTTGTGATTAAATTTTTAAATATGATATGTTATTATTTGCATCTGTTCACCTGTGTTAACTTATATATAAAACCATGACCAGTTGAGTATATATTTTATTTAAATGGTTAATTATGATCATATCGCCATTGATATGCTATGTCATTTTATATTATTATTGTTCTCACTCTACAAATTCCCTAATAGTTAGGAATTCCCTATGGGTTGAAATTATATATAACGAAACGATATTTTAGAATAGGATAAATTTGTTATAGGTTGAAATGATAAACCCAAGTGATTTTATTGATTTTGGAATTTTGGGATTGCGGGTTGAAATGATATTTACCCGTAAATATAAAATTATTGCGAATTAAAATGATAAATATCTGTATCACATTACCATAGGATAGAAAACTATACACGAACGCCGTCGATCTGTTTTTAAAAATGATTTCCAAAGTTTTGAAAGGAAATATTAATAAATATTGATTTTTAATTGTAATATAAAGATATTTTAATTTTAATATTTGTGAAAATTTAGATATTAAATTTTTATGTTTTGGAAATTTTCAATTTATAAGTTAAGTTTGAAAATGTAAATTATAAATTTTTACTTATAACTTTATTATTGTAAAATATATAAATAAGATTTAAAATAGATTTTATAACAATAAGATTTAAAAATATATTTTATAATAATGAGATTTAATTTAATAATAATTAAAATAATATAATTTAATAACAATTAAACTTAACTAATATTTAATATGTTTTAAGTATTTATTTACAATTTATATTAATATTTTAAAAGTAGGAAAAATAAATTAAAGTTGATTTGTTATTTAATTTATTTAAGAATTGAATTTTAATAAAACTAATTTAAAAACTTATAAATTTGAGATTTTACAGATACAATTTTTATAACTTTAAGTGAATATTTTCAAATTTAAATAAAATTTAATATTGAATTTTGAGATATAATTGAAATTTATCAAGTTGAGTTACTATAAATTGTTTGAATATTTAAACTTTGAAACCTATTAAATTTGAAGTGGTATAAATTTGTAATTCAAACCTGGATTTGAAATCTATATAAATTAGAAATGATCGTTGAGCTGAGATTGATTTAAATTGAATTTTTGAAACTAAAGTTGATGTGAATTAATTTGTAAAATTGGAAGAAACAATTCTAATTTGAAATTATCTTTGATATAAACTATTTTAATACATAAACTATTTTAATTTATAACATATTTTTAATATATAAACTATTTTAATATATAAAATATTTCAATATATAAACTATTTTAAATATTTAAACTATTTCAGCTAGAGCTGTTATGATTTAGATTTAATGGATTTAAATGCGAATATTTTGATATGATGGTTTAAACTATTTTGTGGTTATGATTTTGGAAGTGAATATGATCCCAAAAGTGATATGATTTTGAAAGGAATATGATATTTGATATGAAGTATGAACTATTTGAAATGAAAATAACCTTGGTGTGAAATAAGCGTTTGGTTGTTAAAGAGATCGGGATCGGATATTGTCATACTCTCTGCCAATACCGAAAACCACTTTAACAACTGTGCACGTTGTGGGGATTCCAGAACGAAGTAGGATGGTTTAGCAAACGATTCTATATGAGATATTAACGCAGCCCTGAGTCCCGCGAGTCAGCTTGATGTGACTAAACAGGAGCCATTTCAAGCCAAGTGAGGTCGCTCCTCTGATCGAGCATGCTTCTTCGATACCATTCTATTACTTTGTGATTTGATTGGGTGCACCATTGATTGTGGGAGAGTTTTTCGAGGTAGGCGGTAGTAGCTGCTATGCATTACCACCAGTCTGGATCCGCAAAACGGCAGTATCCTACCCTGGGCATTGTCTCGCGTGCCTTGTCACATGTCTTATCACGCCCTCTACGAGTTTGGTGTGTACCGTACCTACAGAGTGCCCTCTGATAACCCTCCAATTTACGGAGGAATTACGGTACTGTATAGACTATAGGAATAAATAAAAATGTGGTAAAGGGGATATGGGTAATTCCTTAATGCTATTTTAATATTTTACTTTAATGTAGACATTATCTATGTAGCGTATTGTATTATGTATGTAGATAGTTTAACAGATCCTTAAAGGGTGGAATCCTAAATATTCTTTTAAGTTATTTTGTATTTCACTTGGACATTTCACTTGATTTAATTTCCTAGCATAAGAATGTTAATCCTGACTCGATTGTTTTGTGTTTTGCTTTATGCTCGGGTCAGGCTGAGTGTCCCAGCATTTGAGACCCACCTTTAGAGCTTGGAGTTTTGCCTGAAGATCTTTCTTTTTCTACTCAGGATTCTAGTTATTTCAGTTTATTCCAGTTGTTTTGTTTAGATTTGTTATTGGCATTTGAATTATTATCTTCTGTGTATTCGAGATATCTGTTGTATTTTTCTTCAAACTCAGATGCTCTCTAGTAGCTTCATGAACTACTATTTATCTATTTCGCAGCTTATTGTTATCTTACTTTATGTTTGTAGTTCCATGATGAATTTATTTATTCCAGTTTTCAAAATATAAATTAATAGTCTATTTTTTTGAGCAACTCAAGTTCGACATGTGTGAATGATTGTCGATTTTAAAGGTTCGAAATAGCAAGTTGTTACAGTTGGTATCAGAGCGAGGTTTATGCAAAATTTAGTATATGGAGTAAAACCTCATTAGAGATAAGGTAGAAATACCCTAGGATGAGTAAAAATTAATTACAGAATCAACTTCGTTCGATCTTGTAATTGTTAGTTAGGATTCTCTTTACTTAGGATTTCTTTTGAATTTCTGAACTTTGCCTTTGTTCTGAAATCCGTTCTTGTCTTAGTTTCCATTCAGTAGAGAGGCAAGATATCTGGGATCTTTGCCAGGACCTCTCCCACTCCTCCTTCTCTTTGAATGATTTTTCTGTTCGTGTCCTTCTTGATCCTGAAATCCATTCTTTTCCTGCCAAAATTGGTATGATCTGTAAAGGGTGAAACTCCTTTGCAATGGCTGTCGATTCACCAAAATTTCTATGTCCTTGGTTTTGATGCTGTTATTTCTTGCAAACCCGAATCGTTTCTTTTAGTAGACGACCAGGGTAATTCTCTTGTGATCAGATGTCGATTGCCTTAGGATTACGTAGGCAGTTTTATCTTTCTGCTTGATTCTCGGCCTAGTTAGCTTGACTCTACCTCTGTTGTCCAACTCTTTTCGAATATCTTTGGTGAAGTCACTTCTCTTCCTCCTAAGAGAGAAATTGAATTTCTCATCGATTTTATTCCTGGAGCTCGACCTATTGTCCTTCCTTCTAGAGAATGGTTTCTATGAATGGTTAGTCATTCCCTTTGGATTAACCTATGTTCCTGCCTTCTCTATCGATCTCATGAATCGCACTTTCCGCGATGTCCTCGATAAGTTGTACCCATTTTTGTTGAGGATATTCTCATTTTTCTAAGTCTCGATTGACTCGGTTAAGGTCACCGTGATTAATATAAGCCTATCCATCTTAAATATTTTGCAATTTAATTATCTTACCTTCCTTTCTAGCCTATCTTCTAATTAGAATTATTTTTGATTAAGGTTCCTCTAAATTTAAAACTCTATCCTTGTTCTAAAATCCATTCTTGAATCATCATGTGAGGGAGTGTATTTGTAAATGTAACGATCGCGATTTTCGACTTTCGAAAATCGACATTAATACGTCCACTGTATCAACTGCCGAACAATCGAAGGCCGGAAAAACCGAACCGTTTGGGTTAAAGAAGAAGAGGTAGAAGAAGAAAGAAAGAAGAATCAGAAACAATAACAGAATATCACATTTCGCAGCTGAACAACATATAATATATCAATGAATAATCTTTAAACAAAGAATCATATCTGTTATTACATTACATCACATCACATTACATTATCAGAGTTTACAACAACAAACAGCAGAAAAGAAATACTATATACTAGTTGATGCGCCATGCCATCCAACTTGCCTCCAGATCTCTACAGCAACTCCTGAATTCCAGAATGACCTAATAACCTAACTCTAGACTGCCTGTGTGGAAAATGATGGGCACCCAGAGTTTAGGAAGGGAACAGCAAACTCTAGGTCAGTCATGGGACTGGCGTGAGAACTTAAAACAGTTTATCTTTAAAAACAAACAAAGAATATTTTAAAATAGATCCGCAATGCTTTTAGAAAATGTAACTACCATAAGGCCTCCCGCCACACACACAATGCAAACGCAAAATTGGAGGAGATTTATCCTTATGAGAGTCAAACATGCTTGATACGAGAGAATTTCTTGATATTATTGCTATAAGTGCAAAGTGTGGAAAACCATTTCGAAAGTATAATATAATTCTTAGCCAGCATAGGTACCATTATATTATGCCTGCTATAGCTACCTCCTAAGGAGGCAGGTTATACAATTTGCAACCGTAAAGGGTTCGTATTGTTTCTTTGGATTTCCAACTAATGGCCAGGCCAAGGAACTTCCCATTGCCACATGGGTACGCCACTGGAGAGACGCCCCAAGAACCTAACCGGATCTCTGCCAACACAAGGCCGGGTTACCTCTACAAAAGTGGTAACTACTGACACGAGTATGCCATCCCTCGGTTGTAAACAACCTTTATCCGAGGATCCTCAACCAACAACAATCACAAAGTCATATATATTTGCGACATCCACATAAGTTAAGTATCTGGGCTCCATACCATGATACAACTTCTATCCAGAAGGAAATGCACATACCCTAAGGGGCGCTACTCCCTATAACCTTGCTGCATCTTTCCTGTTTTGACCATTACCGGGTTGTGAGTTCCGACGAAGTCTCGTCCACAAAGCTATACTTTTCACAAAAGCTATGCTTTGATCAACAAATGATCGGCAGCACTTCGTATGCTACATTACCAAATTGGGAATGTATCACTAGTAACCATAAACTACATAACCTCTGAGCTCATACGTCTCAGAGAAGGGTGTTAAGCTAAGAGAATAAATTCACCGCCACCAACAGAAATGTATATGATAGAAACCAGCTTTACATCTCAAATTGTAACGTCGGACACACATCCATATAAGTCCGTTCCGGGATCGAACGGAACCGAAGGCACTTCCAAAGAAGCCCTAGCAATCCGGATATTCACTAATCACGTCCCGACTTCCTATCACAAAGGGTGATAAAATCTCTATATCGGAGATCAGCCGATGCAGAGACATTCGATGGTAATCCTTCCATTTTCGAAAATATCTGGTCTTCAACACCGGTCTTCAAATGCTATCCATTACGACGTATCACTATTCGGAATGAGATTCATGACCCAAAGGTCCTCTTCCGGCTAAACCGAATAACGAGCGCTTATTTTAAAATAAGTGTAGCATTCAAATTCAAGCAAATCACAACAAATACCCATTTAAAGGTAAATATTGATAGTCGGTTATTTAACTATCAATAGATATGCACAACATCACCAGATTCCCAATAATTTCCCAAATTATTTATTTTCCAAAAATATCTTTACAAGATATATTTTTCCACACTTCAACCAATTGAAAAAAAATTTCAAATCACTTTTCCTTACGCGGAAACACTTCCAAATATTTATTCATTTCACTGGAATTCTGCCGAGTTTAAATATTTTAAAATAATTTATAACACTTATCCAAAATATAACGGGAAAACACTTTGAAATAAAACTATCTTTCTTTAAACACTTTATTTAAAATATTAGTTATAAAAAAATATTATACCAATATTACATATAACTTAAGTCCAAACTAATTTTCAAAAAAAATTAGTAGATAGAGTATAACTATTTAAATAACTATTTTCTAAAACAATTATTGATTAAATCTTAGAAATAACCATTTCTACAATAAACTTAATAAATCTTTACTTAAAGGATTTAAAAACAATTTGAGAAGTTAATTTGTCCAAAGTATCCTTTTCGAAACCAATTCTAGAATTATATATATATGTATGTATGTATGTATGTATGTATGTTTGTATTTTTCAAAGCTATTCAGAAATTTTATTCGGCTTTTCAGGAAGAATACACTTTCATTTCAAAATGGTTCGTTTAAACCAATTAAATAAATCCTTACCGATTTACTTTAAATTCACGTTCCAAATCCGTAAATTTATTTCCCCACTTCAAAAATAAATCAATGTTTATTTTAAAACAAATTTGCCTTTCCTTTATAAATTCCATGGTGAATTTAAATCCAAATATCCACTGATAGACGATTTTCAAATCGATTTCAAATATTCACTTTCAACACAATTCAATTTTTTCAATTGATTTCAAAAACAACCAAATCAAATCCCATATTTATTTCCCAAGAAATTACACACCAAGAGAATTTCATTCAATCTCAAATTGAAATCAATTTCTACTAAACCCCAAATCAATTTTCAAATTGATTCTAAATTCTTTTCAAAACACGAAATAAATTTCCAAATGGATTTTCGAAAGATTTATTTTCAATCACAAAAATCAATTCCCAAATTGATTTCTAAATTGATTTCTTTTTTAAAAAAATTCTTTTTAAAGAAACAATTCTTTTATTTTTCAAACTCTTTAAAATCCGTATTTTGAATAAATTCTTCAACTTTTAAATAATATTACCCGAAATCCATTTACTAAAGCTTTTCCCATATTTTGAAATTTTATTCAATAAAATTAAAAATCTAACTTTATTATTTTAGAATTCCTTCTTTTAAATTTATCCAATTCTAAAAAATATATTTTAATATAAACTTCCAACCTGAATTTTCAAAAAAATCAAATTTTTTATTTATTTTCGATATCTAACGATACCAAAATTATATTCGGCTAAATTTTAGCCTTCAACAATTTCAATCACAAAGATAATCACACAGAGATTATAGATAATCAACACACAACATTGAAACAAATTCAATTATTTGAGGAATCCAGTTGGATCCCTCCAACCTATTTCCCTGCATCATAGATGTTAGCACAATACCAATCCCGTTTCAAGACGGAATATCATGGTACATGGATTTATATAAAATATCATCCGCTATTATGCGGCGCATTAGGGTCTCATCCGCTATATAATGCAGGAAATCAACTCCAAGTACATATATAATACCAATTCCACTTCAAGGTGGAATATCGCGGTATATGTGTTTAATAAAATAACCTCTGCTTAATATGCGGCATATAGGGCCTATTTAAATACAACAGATAGCAACCATCATTCAATCACACAATCAAGCAATTTTAAATCTAACTATTTAAAATTTAAATCGAAACAAATTCGATTGAGTGAGAAGTTCTCACCTTGCTTCCAATACAGTTGCAGTGTTTTATTTCGAATAAAATTTAAACACGCATTTAATTTTACCCAAAATTCACACTAGCTCCAATCAATCCCAATCCATCTCCATTGCGTAGTATTCGACAATACGAATCCAACGCAAGTCGTTTTGTCATTTTTCAACCTCGTGTGAAGAAGTTATCACGTTTTAAAGATTAAACGATTTTAAATATATATAAAATCTACAACTTTTATATTTTTTTCAAAACCTACATCTCCAGGCCATAGATTTTTCAACTCAAAATCGTGGCCATGGTTTATCTTCTCCTTCTTCCCAGGTAACGTACGCACGTAACACCCATTTGCTTCCCAAAACCCTAGCTAGCCGCGACCACTATGATGCATCTGAAGACGATCAAAGACCTCCATTTCAACGGCTATCACGAGTGCCACCATCGGCTCGAACAACGACGAGCTCGGTCGAGCATCTTGCTTGAAAAACGTGCTCGAACCTCAGACTTTCGAACGAAAACTGCCGCTTATTTTTCACTTCGTTTTCGATCATCACCGTTGGATGTATAGTTCTCTCGATGTTCTACAAGATTGTAGTTTAAGAATTTGCGTAATTGTCTACGGATTGGAAGAGAATCGAGGAAGAAAGTTTGAAGATTTCGGCCATTGAAGTGTTTCTGGCGGCCGTGACCTAAATGAGTTAGGGTTTGTGAAAATAATGAATTATGAAGTCCTTTTATAGAAAATTCTCAAAACACTATTCATCCGAAAATTTTCCGAACTCCAAACAAAGCGCGCCACTTGGTTTTTATAATGTTTTACCCCTATTCCGAACGCAATGGAATGTATATCGGGAGCCAATTCGATCGTATTTGGAAGATAGGTTTTCAAATCGACTTATTTAAATTTAAAATTCACTTAAACCGATTTCTACACGTTTTAGCTCGCCCCGGACAAACCATAAGTCTGATTGATACAAAATTTGAAACCATACAATAATTTAACATTATGGATCTAATGAAACTAGTTTCATCAAAATCCGAGACTGTTTGAAAAATGACTATTTTTACTCGTCAATTAAATATTAAAATATTCAATTTCCACAAATTAACTTTTAATTCAATTTTAAAAATTCTATAACATCATCCTAACTCTAATATGATTTAATACAACTTTACAAATCAATTTAATCACTTTAAACCCAATTTCCAATTATTTCTGTAATTTCATATATTAAATTATCGATTTAATTATCCAATTAAACCTAGATATTCGAAATAAAATTTATTCGACTTACAAATTTTACTTGTTAATATTAAAAATCAATTAAATATACGAATTTCAAATGACAGGAATTCTGGAACGTTACAGACTTCCCCCCTTAAAAGAATTTCGTCCTCGAAATAGCCAAGTAAGAAATAGTCTTGAAATCCATTAACTTTTCAAAACCATTTGCTTAAATTAAATTTCAAATTCATTTAAACATTTTAACTTTTCCAAAATCCGATGGTTACACTTTTCTAGTTCAATTCCTACATTTTCATTTCAATTTAGAAATTGACTTTTCGTTAACAAAAAATTTTCAAAAATTTTCAAAATTTTTCTAACTCCCAGAATTTACGGAAAATTTTGGCAGAGTCTCCCTTGTACGGAGGAGCTTTTGCAATATCACAATAAATATAAATATACATACATCGACCCACACGGTCGGAAAACAGAAAACAAGTTCATATTTCCTTTTTTTTGCGTAGGCGTACCTTTTTAGCATTTTTAAGCAAAGCAGTTATTTATTAGCATTTTAGCGTGACCAAACCAGTCAACTACAGCCCCGGTACCTGTACTTACTCAATTTAAACATGTAAGTGACATATATAGGAAATTCATTTACATTTCACTAATTTTCAATAGAAAACACATAGTTTTCATAAGCAATGCAATCAAAATAATTCCCATAAGCATTTTATAAGGTTTCGATACAAATTTTAATTGCTTACAACCAATTCACATTAGTTCACTTTCAATTCAAATTCAATTACATAGCTTTCAATTTATCAATTCAATTTCATATGAATTTCTATACAATCAAATACAATCATATAACAACCAAATCATAACCAAATTTATTAAATTTACATTCAATTTGGTTCAACACTTTTAATTCCAATTGGTTGATATTAAATTAACTTTCATTCAATTTTTCAATTTTTCAACTTACTAGTTTTTAATGAATTAACACGTACATCCATTATTCCATATCAATTCTTTTACATTCGATTGATTAACATTCAATCCATTTATTAATTCAATTGCCAATTCATTTGACAAATAAGTTGAATTTCATTTATATAACTCAAGTCCACATCCATTTAATTCACTTTATTATTTTACTTTGATACCAAAATCAACTTCATTCAACATCACTTAAGTTATATTCCATTTCAAACATCATTTGTTTAACTTAACTTAAATTTCCCCTTATAAATCCAATTCAGAATTCCAATTCTAAGGTAAATTCTATTTAACTTTTACCAAAGTCAAATTTCGTCACTTATTCAAATTCATATCTCATTTTTGTCAACAAAATTGTTTAACCATTTTATCATTTGGTTTCACTTACATATATTACACTGGATTTCCAATTCTATATGAATACAATTTACTTTCATAAAAAAAATATTGGATTAATTCATTTTAAACCTTATCCTTTTAGTCATTCTTCAATTAGTTGCACTTACTAATTTTAGTTTAATACTTCACTTCGTTTTTCACAAATCAAATTCAATTCCAATTCCAGTTCTATTTACTTACAAATTCGAAATGAATTTCAATATTCAATTTCATTTTCTTGCACTTGCAATTGCAAATTTTATTTATTCATTCACAATTTATTTTCCAATTTAATAATTGTATTCCAATCATTTAGTCTATTAGACTTCTGAAATTCACCTTTATTCCAATTAACTTAGGTCAATTTCAGTTTAAATCTGAATTTCCTAAGTCATCCAAACTTATTTATTATTCCATAAACATTTTATATAACATTCCAGTGTCTTTTCAATCTTCAAAATTTATTTTTGTAATCTATTCAAATTATCTTCTGAATTTCCAAAACCAAACTCAATTTCACAAACAACTTCCATTTAATTATAATTCAGCAGCAATTCCTCTCATGGAAACTCGAAAATGAACACCGATGATGTCGCAACCATCATCGGAATTATTTTCCAGCGACCGAAAAGAGTTTAGTGCTTTCTTCCCTTCAAAACAATTTTCCAAAACACTTGAAAATCATTTCCAAACCCTAAAGAATTTAAATTTAACAAATCTCAAAATTTCAAATTCTTTAAATTTGTTTTCAAATATTACTCTGGAATTCCATTTCAAATTATGAATCACATTTACAATTTATATTTACAAATCTCATTAGTATATGGATTTATTTCTCAGCTTTTGATTATGATTTCAATTTCTTATTCAATAATCGACGATAATAATTTAATATTATCACTTCCTAACAACCAAGCAACCATAATAATTTTCGAAAAATCATTCCTTTTATTTACGAAATAGTCTGGGTAAAATTATTTCATTTACCTTATTTTAAAACAATACTATGTCGGTTTATCTTGTTTAAGAGTTTAGAAACTCCTATCGACAAAGTTAGCATGACTGGACCGACTAGAATCTATAAACAATCAACCGATAAGTCAACACAATACAAAACAATTTTATATTCACTAACAAATACGCGCTCATATTTATTATTACACTCACACTCATTCTAGAGTACTACTGACTCTATCTCTAATGAGTAATTCCCAACAGAGCCAAGGTTGTCGCTTAACCAAATGCTCTGATACCAAATGTGACGATCGTGATTTTCGACTTCTTAAAATCGACATTAATATGTCCACTGTATCAACTGCCGAACAATCGAAGGCCGAAAAAACCGAACCGTTAGGGTTAAAGAGAAAAGGTAGAAGAAGAAAGATGAATCAGAAACAATAACAGAATCTCACATTTCGCAGCTGAACAACATATAATATATCAATGAATAATCTTTAAACAAAGAATCATATCTGTTATTACATTACATTATCAGAGTTTACAACAACAAACAACGGAAAAGAATTACTATATACTAGTTGACACGCCATGCCATCCAACTTGCCTCCAGATCTCTACAGCAACTACTGAATTCCAGAATGACCTGATGACCTGACTCTAGACTGCCTGTGTGGAAAATGATGGGCACCCAGAGTTTAGGAAGGGAACAATAAACTCTAGGTCAGTCATGGGACTGGTGTGAGAACATAAAATAGTTTATCTTTAAAAACAAACAAAGAATATTTTAAAATAGATCCGCAATGCTTTTAGAAAATGTAACTACCATAAGGCCTCCCGCCACACACACAATGCAAACGCAGAATTGGAGGAGATTTCTCCTTATGATAGCCAAACATGCTTGATAAGAGAGAATTTCTTGATATTATTGCTATAAGTGCAAAGTGCGGAAAACCATTTCGAAAGTATAATATAAATCATAGCCAGCATAGGTACCATTATATTATGCCTGCTATAGCTGCCTTCTGAGGAGGCAGGTTATACAATTTGCAATCGTAAAGGCTTCGTATTGTTTCTTTGGATTTCCAACTAATCGTCAGGCCAAGGAACTTCCCATTGCCACATGGGTACGCCTTTGGAGAGACGCCCCGAGAAACTAACCGGATCTCTGCCAATGCAAGGCCGGGTTACCTCTGCAAAAGTAGGTAACTACTGACACGAGTATGTCATCCCCCAGTTGCAAACAACCTTTATCGGAGGATCCTCAACCAACAACAATCACAAAGTCATATATATTTGCGACATGCACATAAGTTAAGTATCTGGGCTCCATACCATGATACCACTTCTATCCAGAAGGAAATGCACATCCCTAAGGGACGCTACTTCCTATAACCTTGCTGCATCTTTCCTGTTTCGACCATTACCGGGTTGTGAGGTCCGACGAAGTCTCGTCCACGAAGCTATGCTTTTCACAAAAGCTATGCTTTGATCAACAGATGATCAGCAGCACTTCGTATGCCACATTACCAAATTGGGAATGTATCACTAGTAATCATCAACTAGATAACCTCTGAGCTCATATGTCTCAGAGAAGGGTGTTAAGCTAAGAGAATAAATTCTCCGCCACCAACAGAAATGTATTTGATAGAAACCAATTTTACCTCTCAAATTGTAATGTCAGACACACATCCATACAAGTCCTTTCCGTGATCGAACGGAACCGAAGGCACTTCCAAAGAAGCCCTTGCAATCCGAATATTCACTAATCACGTCTGGACTTCCCATCACAAAGGGTGATAAAATCTCTATATCGAAGATCAGCCAATGCAGAGACATTCGATGGTAATTGTAACAACCCTGGTTGGAGATTACCGCTAATATTAAATTATAATTAATATTAGTGGTAATCTCCAACCAGGGTTGTTACCGTAATCCTTCCGTTTTCGAAAATATCGGTCTTTAACACATGTCTTCAAATGCTATCCATTACGACGTATCACTATTCTGAATGGGATTCATGACCCAAAGGTCCTCTCCCGGCTAAACCGAATAACGAGCGCTTATTTTAAAATAATTGTAGCATTCAAATTGAAGCAAATCATAACAAATACCCATTTAAAGGTAAATATTAATAGTCGGTTATTTAATTATCAATAGATATGCACAACATCACCAGATTCCCAATAATTTCCTAAATTATTTATTTTCTAAAATTGTCTTTACAAGATATATTTTTCCACACTTCAACCATTTGAAGACAAATTTCAAATCACTTTTCCTTACGCGGAAATACTTCCAAACATTTATTTATTTCACTAGAATTCTGCCGAGTTCAAATATTTTAAAATAATTTATAACACTTATCCAAAATATAACGGGAAAACACTTCGAAATAAAACTATCTTTCTTTAAACACTTTACTTAAAATATTAGTTATAAAAAAATATTATACCAATATTACATATAACTTAAGTCCAAACTAATTTTCAAAAAAAATTAGTAGATAGAGTATAACTATTTAAATAACTATTTTCTAAAACAATTATCGACTAAATCATAGAAATAACCATTTCTATAATAAACTTAATAAATGTTTACATAAAGGATTTAAAAAAAATTGAGAAGTTAATTTCTCCAAAGTATCCTTTTCAAAACCAATTCTAGAATTATATATATATATATATATATATATATATATATATATATATATATATATATTTCAAAGCTATTCAGAAATTTTATTCGGCTTTCCAGCGAGAATACACTTTCATTTCAAAATGGTTCATTTAAACCAATTAAATAAATCCTTACCAATTTACTTTAAATTCACGTTCCAAATCCATAAATTTATTTCCACACTTCAAAAATAAATCAATGTTTATTTTAAAATAAATTTCCCTCTCCTTTATAAATTCCATGGTGAATTTAAATTTCCAAATACCCACTGATATAAGATTTTCAAATCAATTTCAAATATTCACTTTCAACAACAATTCAATTTTTTTAATTGATTTCAAAAACAACCAAATCAAATCCCATATTTATTTCCCAAGAAACTAAACACCAAGAGAATTTCATTCAATCTAAAATTGAAATCAATTTTCAAATTGATTCTAAATTCTTTTCAAAACACGAAATAAATTTCCATATGGATTTTCGAAAGATTTATTTTCAATCACAAAAATCAATTCCTAAATGGATTTCTAAATTTATTTCTTTTTAAAAAAATAAATTCCTTTTAAAGAAACAATTCTTTTATTTTTCAAACTCTTTAAAATCCATATTTTGAATAAATTCTTCAACTTTTAAATAATATTACCCGAAATCCATTTATTAGAGCTCTTCCCATATTTCGAAATTTTATTCAATAAAATTAAAAATAAAACTTTATTATTTAAGAATTCCTACTTTTAAATTTATCTAATGCTCAAAAATAAATTTTAATATAAACTTCCAACCTGAATTTTCAAAAAAAATCAAAATTTTTATTTATTTCCGGTATCTAACGATACCAAAATTATATTCGGCTAAATTTTAGCCTTCAACGATTTCAATCACAAAGATAATCACACAGAGATTATAGATAATCAACACACAACATTGAAACAAATTCAATTATTTGAGGAATCCAGTTGGATCCCTCCAACCAGTTTCCCTGCATCACAGATGTTAGCATAATACCAATCCCGTTTCAAGACGGAATATCGCGGTACATGGGTTTATATAAAATATCATCCACTATTACGCGGCGCAATAGGGTCTCATCCACTATATAATGCGGGAAATCAACTCCAAGTACATATATAATACCAATTCCACTTCAAGGTGGAATATCGCGGTACATGTGTTTAATAAAATAACCTCCGCTTAATATGCGGCGTATAAGGTCTATTTCCATCCAACAGATGGCAACCATCATTCAATCACAAAATCAAGCAATTTTAAATCTAAGTGTTTAATATTTAAATCGAAACAAATTCGATTGAGTGAGAAGTTCTCACCTTGCTTCAAATACAGCTGTAGTGTTTTATTTCGTATAAAATTTAAACACGCGTTTAATTTTACCCAAAATTCACACTAGCTCCTATCAATCCCAATCCAGCTCTTTCGCGTAGTATTCGACAATACGAATCCAACGCAAGTCGTTTCGTCATTTTTGCACCTCGTATGAAGAAGTTATCACGTTTTAAAGATTAAACGATTTTAAATATATATAAAATTTACAACTTTTATATTTTTTTCAAACCCTACATCTCCAGGCCGTAGATTTTTCAACTCAGAATCGTGCCCGTGGTTTATCTTCTCCTTCTTCCCAGGTAACGAATGCACGCAACACTCATTGCTGCCCAAAACCCTAGCTAGCCGCGACTACTATGATGCATCTGAAGACGATCAAAGACCTCCATTTGAACGGCCATCACGAGTGCCACCATCGGCTCGAACCACGACGAGCTCGGTCGAGCATCTTGCTTGAAAAACATGCTCGAACCTCAGACGTTCGAACGAAAACTGCCGCTTATTCTTCACTTTGTTTTCGATCATCACCGTTGGATGTATAGTTCTCTCGATGTTCTACAAGATTGTAGTTGAAGCATTTGTGTAGTTGTCTACGGATTCGAAAAGAATCGAGGAAGAAAATTTGAAGATTTCGGCCATTGAAGTGTTTCTGGCGGCCGTGACCTAATTGAGTTAGGGTTTGTGAAAATAATGAATTATGAAGTCCTTTTATAGAAAATTCTCAAAACACTATTCATCCGAAAATTTTCCGAACTCCAAACGAAGCGTGCCGCCTAGCATTTATAATGTTTTACCCCTATTCTGAACGCAATGGAATATATATCGGGAGCCAATTCGATCGTATTTGGAAGATAGGTTTTCAAATCGACTTATTTAAATTTAAAATTCACTTAAACCGATTTTTACACGTTTTAGCTTGCCCCGGACAAACCGTAAGTCCGATTGACACGAAATTTGAAACCGTACAATAATTTAACATTACGGATCCAATGAAACTAGTTTCATCGAAATCCGAGACTGTTTGAAAAATGACTATTTTTACTCGTCAATTAAATATTAAAATATTCAATTTCCACAAATTAATTTTTAATTCAATTTTTAAAGTTTTATAACAACATTCTAACTCCAATATGATTTAATACAACTTTACAAATCAATTTAATCACTTTAAACCCAATTTCCAATTATTTCTGTAATTTCAAATATTAAATTATCGATTTGATTATCCAATTAAATCTAGATATTCGATATAAAATTTATTCGACTTACAAATTTTACTTGTTAATATTAAAAATCAATTAAATATACGAATTTCAAATGACAGGAATTTTGGGTCGTTACGGTAAATGATATAAATTGTTTATATTGTGTTGTTTGAGTTGTTGGGTTTGAATTTTGGATTTCGATCGACTCGTCTGGCCAACGCTATCGATAGGAATTCCAAAACACTTGAATAGAGAATAATGACACAATATTATTTTCAAAAATTATAAATGAAATAAATTTATGTATGACTATATTTTATATAAGTATAATTATTTGAAATTAGATAGTTAAATGAATTTAAATTAAAGATTGGACAGTTAATTTCCGATGCTTTTCAAAATTTGGTTTTCTAAGTTTTGGAAGAAATATATATTATTTAAAAAGCATTTTCAAGTGAAAATTTGGTTCCAAAGAATTTTAAAAGAAGCAAGTCAGTACTCTCCTCTTTTGTCGTTGGAAAATAATTTTGATGATGACTGCAGCACCATCGACATCCAGTTTCAAGTGTTAAAGTGGAGAGACCACATAGTAGCTTTGCTAAATTTTGTTTTGGAAAATGGATTTGATTTAAATTCCTTGACTATGATTTAATGTGTTATATATATATATATATATATATGTATGTATGTATGTATGTATGTATGTATGTATGTATGTATGTATGTATTTCAAAATGATTTGAAGTGGAACCAGAAATGTAACGCTTAATTTTATATTAAGTGATGGTTTTCATTTATTGAAATGAAGCAAAAATTTTGAATAACTGGAGAGGTTAAAATGAGAAATCGAATTGAAATTACTTGAAACAGTTGAACTAGAATCAAAAAGATATTTGTATATACTCAATTTTATTTTAAAACTTATATAACGTACCTGAAATATTCAAAAAGTTAAAATGTAATGTGAATTTGTAATCGAAGGTTATATAAGAAAACATAAGTAATAAGATGTCCAAAATGGAATTTTTACAAGGGAATTTATAAATAAAAATTAAGTTCTTATAATGAATGTTTATGAACTTAATTTATGATGTAAGATATGTTAAGTGAAATAAATGAAATATAAATAGAGAATGCCATTTATGTAAATGAATATGAACTTAAGAATAGTTGAAATTGAATTCTGAGGTAAAATTAATTTAAGTAAAGTTAAATAAATTAAATAAATGAGTTTAATAAAATAAATTTTGTTTTGAAATAAATTTTTTGTAATAATTGTTAATAAATTTAAAACAAATCAATTGAATGAAAATACATTGAATTGAAATCAAAAAAATTATGAATACAATAAATATTTGTTGATTAAATAAAATGGACTGAAACCAAATTTGTTGAATATTAATTAATTTAAAAATAAATGAAATTTATACGGGTTTAAATTAATTGATATATCTGGTACTATGAATTCCGAATATATCCTTCCTTTATGTTGCCCTATTCTTCTATCTCCTTCCATTTTGGGGACGAAAAGATTTTAGTGTGGGAGAGTGTAACGACCCGTAAATTTTGACGATTTTACTAAGGTAATTAACTAAATTTTCATGAAATAAAATATAAAATTTTGCAATGAAAAATTGATATTCGTATGCGTCAATTCAAAAATAGCAAATGGCAAATTTTCATGAGTAAATATGGAAGTTAGTTCTGTTGTGAAATTTCAATTTCAATTAAATTAACTAAAAATAGATGAAAATAAAATATTTATGAAACCTGAAAATATTTTTATAATAAAATGTAAATCATTTCTGAGTAAGACTTCGTATTTCGTTTAGTCAAATTTGGACTACTCTAGCCCTGTTTATCTTACTTTCGGCGTTTTAGCAGTTTGGCGGTGAATATCAACTTTTGATAGGACGATCATATCACTCATATCTATATATCATTCTATTTGTCTAGTTGTGCTGATCTCTGTAGTAGATTCATTTGTTTATTTCGGAGTCCGATACGTGGCAAAATCCATGAAAACAGTTAGCCGTATCGGTACCCATTTTAGAGCTTTTGATATTCTGTGTCCATTTATTTGTCAAACGGATGAAATAAATGGCCACTTGCATTTAATATTTCCTAACATTTAGATTTCACTTTTACTTTTCCCTTTTTTTGATTTATATCCGGGTTCGTTGATTACTTCAATCTCTTCCTTCTCTCATGTTCGTTCTGAGAAATATAAAATAAAGTATATAAGTTATATATTTGAAGAGATACTATGCGTCCCCTTTTCCTTTCGTAAACCTCCCCCATCCTCTTCCATTTTCAATTACCTCAGACCCATTCTTCCTCCCTACCATGCCAACCATCCCACAGATCCACCAACATCAACCTGAACGGCTACCGAAGCCCCTCTAACCATCGCTCATAGACCCACAGCAACACCCTTGCTCTGGACACCCTACTGCACGTTGCCTACGTCCCAAACCTTCCACCTGATCGCCCATCTCCACACTATTACGTAGAGCTCTCCATCTTCTCCTTCCTTCGACCCAAGCCCTCCCTTCACTGCCATAGCACCTACCTCCTCTCCACGTGACTGAATAGCCCGACCCCTTCTTTGCTTGCAAACCCACTACTCATGTTTTTCACTTTTATTTGTCTTGTGACCAAATCTTCGCCTCAACTTCTCTCAGCCACCACCCTCTGTTCCCCTAGCATCTCAATCCTCCACCAAGCAGGGAGCAGTGCACAGCCCCTCCTTCAACTCGACAGCCTACATGTATATTTGTCTACATACATGACTTTAGGTAGCATATATATGTGTGTGTGTGTGTGTGTGTGTGTGTGTTGCATATGTATTTGTCTGCATATAATTGTTTACATATATAATCTGCATATGTGGGTTAGAATAGCATACATATATTTGTTTATAATTTGCATGTATATGTTTAGTTGTATATATATAATATCTGCATATATATAGTTGTATATTATAAAGTGTCTACATATATTAGCCTCCATATATATTTATATATATATATATATATATATATATATATATATTGTTCGAAAATATATAGTGTCCACATATCAGTTTGTTGAGTAGCCTGCATATATATATATATATATATATATATATATATATATTTGTTTACATATATATAGTGCTTTTATTAAGGGTAGATTCATATTTGAGAATTTGCTAATGGCTCATGAACTAGTAAAAGAATTTAATAATAAAAAGGGGCAGATAAGGTGTGTTCGAAAATTGATCTCCACCAGGCATATGATAAAGCGAATTGACAGTTCATTCTATACATGTTACATGAAATGGGTGTTCCAGCTAAGCTACTAAAACTCATAACTCATTGTATATGCACACCTATATTCTCAATGATAATAAATGAGGTTCCTAAAGGATATATTAAAATTAATAAAGGGATTAGATAAGGAGATCCTCTATCCCCATATCTTTTTGCTATTGCTATGGAATGGTTTTCTCTTCAAATGGAATTAGCTGGATATCTATCTCAATTCAAACCCATATATAAGTTACATCCAGAAGTCAATCACTTGATTTATGCAAATGATTTACTGGTAGTGTTTAATCAAATGCTATGCGCTTGAGCACAATAAAGGAAATATTTAAACAACTGGAATCTCTAGCAGGACTTAAGGTCAATGAATTTAAAACTAAGTGCTACATGAACAAGTATTGAAAAAGTAAAACAGAAATACTAGCACGACTTGGTGTGGGAGAAGGAGAATTGACAATGAAATATTTAGGGGTGCCATTGTCAAATAATAATTTTACAGATGTTGAATGTGGCAAGCTCATAAATAAAATTAGAGAAAAGCTACAAGTCTGGAGGTCAAAATTACTATCGTTTGCAGGGAGAGTGGAATTAGTGCATACTATTATCACGTAAAAGGTTAGGTTATGGTTGTAGACATTCCAAATACCAGACTGTTCAATTGCTAAAAGTAATCCAGTCTGTGCTAATTTCGTATGGAAAGGAGGTATCAATAAAGTGAGCTATAATGAATTATGTAGACCTAAAAGTAAAGGAGGAGTTGGACTTAAAAATCTGTTTGATCTTAAAAAGATCTATGGATTCAAGCTAGCTTAGAAAATCCTTCACTCGAACAATTTGTGGGCCAAATGAATAATAGCTAGATACTTTAAAGAAAATTTCTAGATAATAAAATCAGATAATAACGCATCAATCATGTAGAAAAATATTCTCAAGCAAAGGGAGAAACTAAAAGAGTTAGTTGAAAGACAAATAGTAAATTGTCAAGACACAGATTTATGGAAGGACCCCTGGATTAAAAACAAAAGCCTTTTGGATGGAATGGGATGGGAAATTTTTTCAGCAAATAATACCCTAAAAATACAAGTTGCAACCATTATTCACAACCAAAGATGGGAGCCAAAAAAACAGTTAATAACTAGAAGCATGAAGTAGGAAATTCCACTTTTCATAAATAGAGAAAAAGATATATGGGCTTGGAAAAACAAATGTAATGGGTAGTTCAAAATGAAGGACGTCTGGGAAGACAATCGATAGCACTACTCAACTATTCAATGGCATAAGGTGATATGGAGCAAATATAATTTCCCTAAAATGGCTCACATTACTTACAAAGAAATTAAAGTTAGATTAACTACAAAAGACAGACTCAAAAGTTGGGGGATAATATGCGAAGACACTTGCAATTTATGTAGACAGTGGATTGAAACACATAGACACTTATTTTTTGAGTGCAATTATAGTAAACAAGTCTCGGCTATTTAGAAGCTTAAAAACATGCAAACAGAAGCAGTGATGAGTTTAGAAGATGAAGTTAAATACCTGAGTAACCGAACAGACCTCACGAACCTTATAAAGAAAGTCGGGAAAATTACGCTGACAACAATTGTTTGGCATCTCTGGAGAGAACGAAATGTACGGGCTTTCACCAGAAACAAAGAAAAGAAAGAGTTAGAACTATCGGAAAGTATTGCAAGTGAAGTGAAGATTACTGTAGGAAGAACAAGGAGAATTTCTAGCTCAGAGGAAATAGAAATACAACTACTAGAGAACTGGAAGTGGAAGGTTGCAAGGCCAGGAAATCGAGGAGCCACCATAGATCGAAGCTGTTGAACCCTAAATTAAATTAGGAATTTTTTATGTTAAGTTATGTTAGAATCGAACTGTCTGATGAGTTATCTCATATATTACTTTGTATATTTATGGATTGTAATTGCTTACGGGCCGCATAGCCCAATATAATTCCATTAACCAATTTTCAGAATATACATGTATGTATATATGTATATAGTTTGCACATATATTTGTTTATTAAAGCCTGCAACCTTCTTTTTCTATGTATAAAAGAAAAAATATATATATTGACTTTTGAATATTGTTTTTAGAGTATAATATATTGATATTTTGATTTTAAAAATGTGTTTTATTAAATATCGACTTTTAAAATACAATATGAAGATTTTTATTTTAAATATGTGTTTTAAATTAAATATTAATTTCAAATTATAATATATAAAGAATTTATTTTTAAAAATATGTTTTGAATTTCAATATTGATTTTAAGAGAAAAAAGGGACATATATCTTTGATTTCCATTGAATCTAGTTCATCGTGCACTACTTTTGATTTCGCCACAGTCCAGAATCGATCGTAGAAGTTAGTTGTTTTGATTAGTCGCTTATCCGTATGCTTATCCTATTATCTAGCCTCGAAAGGTGAGCGATCACTCACAATTAGCATTCCTATGTTTGGTAAATTTATTTCACATGAAATGACGATTGAAATATGTTGTTAATTAGAATTTATTTATGATTAAATTGTTAAATATGATAGGTTATTATTTGCATCTATTCACCTATGTTAATTTATATATGAAACCATGACCTGTTGAGTATATATTTTATTTAAATGGTTAATTATGATCATATTGCCATTGGTATGCTATGTCATTTTATATTATTATTGTTCTCACTCTACAGGTTCCTTGATAGTTAGGAATTCCCTATGGGTTGAAATGATATATACCCGAATGATATTTTAGAAAAGGGTAAAATCGTTATGGGTTGAAATGATAAACCCAAGCGATTTTATTGATTTTGGAATATTGGGATTGTGAGTTGGAATGATATATATCCCTAAATATTAAATTATTACGGACTGAAAAGATAAATTTCCATATCACTTTACCATAGGATAGAAAACTATATATAGATACCGTTGGTCTATTTTTGAAAATGGTTTCCAAAGTTTTGAAAGGAAATATTAATAAATATTGATTTTTAAATATAATACAAAGATATTTTAATTTTAATATATGTGAAAATTTAGATTTTCAAAATTATATATTTTAAGAATTTTCAATTTATTAGTTAACTTTTAAAATGTAAATTATAAATTTTTACTTATAACTTTATTATTGTAAAATATATAAACAGGATTTAAAATAGATTTTATAATAATAAGATTTAATTAAATAATAATTAATATATTAAAATTTAATAAAATTTAATTTAACTGATATATATAATATGTTTTAAATATTTATTTACAATTTATATGAATATTTTAAAATAGGTTTTTATAATAAAAGTGGGAAAAATAAATTAAAGTTGATTTTTCATTTAATTTATTTAACAATTGAATTTTAATGAAATTTATTTAAAAACTTATTGATTTGAGATTTTACAGATACGATTTTTACAACTTGATTTTGACTAAAGGTTATTAAATGGATATTTTAAAATTTTAACAAATTGAAGTTGAATACTTAATTTGATTTAAATTTGAATTTGGTATTTTATTCAAATGTTTAGTTAAAAGTGATTAAGTGAACATATTCAAATTTAAGTAAAATTAAATGTTGAATTTTGGGATACAAATGAAATTTATCAAGTTGAGTTATTGTAAATTGTTTGAATATTTGAACTATGAATCCTTTTAAATTTGAAGTGATATAAATTTGTAATTCAAACCTAGATTTGAAATCAATATAAATTATAAATGGTCATTGAACTTGGATTAATTTAAATTGAATTTTTGAAACTAAAGTTGATTTGAATTGATTTGTGAAATTTGAAGAAACAATTCTAATATAAAACTATCTTCGATATAAAATATTTTATTATATAAACTATTTTAATTTATAACCTATTTTTATTATATAAAATATTTTTAATATATAAACTATTTTGATATATAATTTATTTTAAATATTTAAATTATTTGAGCTGGAATTGTTATGATTTAGATTTAATGGATTTAAATGTGAATATTTTGATATGATGGTTTAAACTATTTTGTGGTTATGATTTTGGAAGTGAATATGATCTCAAAAGTGATATGATTTTGAAAAGAATATGATATTTTGATATGAAGTATGAACTATTTGAAATGAAAATGACTACGGTGTGAAATAAGCGTTTGGTTGTTAAAGAGACCGGGATCGGACATTGTCATAATCTCTGCCAATAACGAAAACTATTTTAGCAACTATGCACATGATGGAGATTCTAGAATAACGTAGGATGGTTTCTCGAACGATTCTATACGAGGTATCAATGCCGCACTGACTCCCACGAGTCAGCTTGATGTGACTAAACAGGAGCCATACTTTGCGAAATGAAGTCGCACCTATGATCGAGCATGCTTCTTCGATACCATTCTATTACTTTGTGATTTGATTGGGTGCACCATTGATTATGGGAGTGTGTCTCAAGGTGGGCGGTAGTAGCTGCTATGCGTTGCCACCAGTTCGAATCTGCAAAACGGTAGTATCATAACCTGGGCATTGCCTCGCGTGCCTTGTCACATGCCTTATCGCGCCCTCTACGAGTTTTGTTTGTACCGTACTTATGGAGTGCCCTCTGATAGCCGTCTACTTTATGGAGGAATTACGATACTGTATAGACTATGAGAATATATAAAAATATGTTAAGGGGATATGGGTGACGACTTAATGCTATTTTAATATTTTACTTTACTATAGACATTATATACGTAGTGTGTTATATTATGTATATAGATAGTTTAACGGATCCTTAAAGGGTGGAATCCCAAATATCCTTTATGTTATTTTGTATTTCACTTAGACATTTCATTTGAGTTAATTTACTAGCATAAGAATGTTAATCCTGACTCGAGTATTTTGTGTTTTGCTTTATGCTTGGGTCAGACTGAGTGTCACAGCATTTGACACCCATCTTTGGAGCTTGGAGCTTTGCGTGAAGATCTGTCTTTGTCTATTCAGCTTTCTAGTTATTTCAGTTTATTCCAGTTCTTTTGTTCAGACTTGTCATCGGCATTTGTATTAGTAACTTCTGTGGACTCGAGATATCTGTTGTATTTTTATTTAAACTCTGATGTTATGTAGTATCTTCACAAACTATTATTTATCTGTTCCGCTGCTTATTGTTATCTTACTTTGTGTCTATGATTCTGCGATTGATTTATTTATTTTATATGCTAAGTTTGCCAAATATAAATTACCAATCTGTTGTTTTGAACAAATCTAGTCCAACTTGTGTGAATGATTGTCGATTTGAAGGGTTCGAAATAGCGGGTTGTTACATTCTTCTAAGGCAAATGATAAGGAAATGCATCCACTTAAATGGTTAGGAGGTGATCCCGCTCTTATTACTGTCTGTTTATTTACGAAAGAACCGAAGTTGAGTTTACCGAAAACCATCGAATGCTGATTTAGAGAGACCGAGATCGGATAAACATTAATTATCTGAAAACCACTTCGAACCAACTTAAGCGTTCAAATTGGAAAAATCTTAAAGATGATAAAATTGAAGATGGATCCCTTTGGAGTGCAAAGGCTACTTGCTATTAATCCTGAGCCTAATTTCAAAGGAGATGTAGTTGAAGTAGTGCCTTTGGTTTGTTCACATCATGAACAACCCGTATGGATGATTGCTGGCATTGCATTATTACCTTTAGAGCAATGTTAGCATTCCAAGGGGGATTTGCTAATGAAAAGGTAAAACATAGCCTCAAGCCTTACAATCGATAATGTTGAAAAGAGGAGATATGTAGTAAGCTATGTGGGTTACACCTATTAGGTTATGGTCATCACCTTTCTAGATAGATATTTATGGATTTGGTAGTGTATGTGAGCTCACGAGAAAAGGTTGCAAAACAACCAGGATGATGACATATTCGATACTATCTAGTAAGGTGTAGGCTGGTCATGTGTTGACGGGAGGTCTATGTGAGGCAATCACTACATTTTCCTAAAGGTGTAATGTGGCAGGCGATACCCTAATAGCCTTGTCATTGTATGGAATTCATTCTTCAATAAGTGCCTTACGGAATTAGCTGCATCCAAATATGTTCCTACGTGAGATGCAAGCATTTCAACTATGTTATATATTTATTTTAAACTCTAGGCATTATTATAATATCACTGAATTTTCTATAAAATTGATTTGGTTATCGTAAGTTAAAAACCCATCTGTGTTTATATGCGGCATGGTCTTACGAGATACATTCATTTTCGAAATATTCTATGAGATATAACGACCGGTTGATTGATTTTCTCACGCTGGTTTATAAGACTAATTTGGATGTTATTTTGTTATAATACTTGGGTCAGACCCGAGTATTTTTCCAGAGTTAGCTTTGGATGCTTCCTGTTTGTGTTTATTAATATTTGTAAAGACATGCTGTTATAATTGTAACGACCCGTAAATTTTCGATAATTAAAATAGCTAATTTAATAAGATTTCATGATTTAGTGTTAGAAAAAAAAATTGTAAGTCGTTTGGAATAATAATAAATGTTGAATCCATTGGGTTTAGTATGATTAAAATTGATTTGTAAAATTTTATTTTATCATATGAAAGTTATAGTGATGTTACAGAACTTTTAAAACTGAATTTAAAATTTATTTGTGAAAATTGAATATTTTAATATTTAATTATCGACTGGAAAATAGCCAATTTTTGAACAGTCTCAGAATTGGACAAAACTAGTTCCATTGGATCCGTAATAGTTAGTTATTATCGGATTTCAATTTTCGTAGCAATCGGAGTTGTCGTTTGACCGTGGCAGCTCGAAACGCGTTGAAATTGTTTTAATATTAATTTGGCGAGTTAAAATAGTCATTTTTCAAACGGTCTCGGATTTCGACGAAACTAGTTTCATTGGATCCGTAATGTGATATTATTGTAAGGTTTCAAATTTCAAGTCAAACGGATTTACCGTTTGTCCGGGGCAAGCCAAAACGCATAGAAAATCGTTTAATCGGTTTAATTTAAAATTGATCGTTTATTGCCGTAACTCACACATACGATCGAATTAGCTTCCGAGACACGTTCCATTGCGTTCGGAACGTGGGGTAAACCTTAGAAACGCCTGCCGGCACGCTTCGTTTGGAGTTCGAGAATTTTTCGGTGAAAAGTGTTTTTGCAATTTTCTATAAAAGGACCCATCCTCTTTCATTTGCTCAAAACCCTAACTCATTTTGACCAGCCGCCACTTTCATTTCAATGGCCTGAAAATTTCGAAACTTCTTCCTCATTTTCCTCTCAATCCATCAACAATTAGCAAAAACTTTCAACTACAAAGTTGTAGAGCACGATGAAAGCTTCAAATCCATACGGAGATGATCGAAAACGGAGCCACGGATCGACGGGAAATCACGTTCAAACCTGCTGCGTTTTTCACGCAATTCGAGGCGAGGATGAGGCCGAGCTTGGAGCTATTTGGGGTGAAGGTGGAGTAAGGCGGTGGCTTCGAAGTGGTGTAACCTAATCGTCTTCAAGTTGCTCGGTTTGGTCGTGAAAATTGATGGAAGGAGGCGGCCTTTGGGTTTATTTGCGTGCGTGGTTTCCTGTCTTGGAGCGAACGTGAATGGGAAGAAAGGAGATTCACGGCCTGATGTGGAGGAAGCAAGATGAGCGGTCCAGATCTGTTTGGTAAAAAAAAAAAAAAAAAAAAAAAAAAAAAAAAGAGAGAATTGTAAATTGTTTATATTTAAGATTCACTTATCTTTAAAATGCTCTAACTTTTGCATACGAGGTCGGAATTCAACGAAACGAATTGCGTTGCAATCGTTTTGTCGAGCACTACGCAATGCAACTGGATTGGAATCATTTGGAGCTAGAGAAAATTTTGGGTTAAATCGAACGTCGTTCGATTTGATTTAAAATCGTAAAATCAAGGTGAGTATTTTATAACGCTCACAACGTACTGAATATCTTTATGCTAGTTAAAATTGTCATTATGTAGTGTTATGATTTTATTTGTCGTTGTTTGATAAAAATTTAATGGTCATATAGATTGTCATTCGAATTAATCGTTGAAGTTTAAATTTGACAGTTAAATTGAAATTGAAATTGAATTGCAATTTAATCACCCGACATCGATAACTATGAAATTGCCTTGAATTGTATTGCCTATTGGACGATGTATTTCGACGATGTTATTGGTTGATGTTTGAATGTTTGGATGTTTATTTGCTTATATATATCCTGTTATGCATACATATGATACTGTGATTTAATTTAAGTAATATATGCTCATCCCTGACATTTAATTGAAATAAATAATTACTTGGCCATAAGATAGAAAATTATATACGGACACCGAATTGGCTAAATTAAAAATTTTTAAAATCGTCGATTTGAAATTTATTTATATGTTTGTTTAAAAGTTATAAATAGACATAAATTTGTAGAAATCGAATTTATCGAAATTTGGGTTTGGAAAGTTGAAAAAAATTTGGTTAAAAGAAATTGTTAAGTAATATAAGTCGAGACTTTGAAATTTAAAAATTGGGATTTGATTTAAATTCGAAAATTGATTTGTTTAAAGATTTAACCCTAATTCGGGCTTTGAATATTACTATGTAAAAGCGATATAAAATGATATTTGAAATGGATTTGATTTTTAAAGCGAACATGATATTTTGATATCAATTATGAATCGATTTGAAATGTAAAAGAGCCAACGGTGTAATAATACGTAGTTATTAAAGAGACCGGGATCGGATATAGACATACTCTCTGTCGATACCGAAAACCACTTTAATAACTATTATACGCGGAGTGTTGATCCAGAATGAAGTGGATGGTTTGGTGAACGCGTTGACTGAAGAAAGAGAACGATTATTGGATGACCCCTGACATGACTAAAACAGGAGCCGCGCCGGGCCATTGAGGTTCGCCACCTCTAGCGGACACACTTCTTCGATACCATATCTATTACATTTGTGATGCGATTTGGGTGCACCCCTTGATTTGGGAGTGTTGTTTCGCGGTGTTGGGGTAGCTGCTGGCTATGCCCAACATCAGTCCGGATCACGCAACTACTAGTATCCTAGTTGGTATTGCCTCATGTACCTTGTCATACTGATTATCCTATTCGCGACCACTACGTTTTGATTTGTACCTTGAGTATATGGATTGCCCTCTGGTGACTTCCGGTTTTGGGGAAACTACGGTCTTGTATATGCTTTTGGGAATATAAAAATGTGTTAAGGGGGATTATGGTAACGCCTTAACGCTATTTTGATACTTTATATTACTTATAGGCATTATCTACTTAGCGTATATTACTACATAGTAGATAGTTTCACGGATCCTTGAGAGATGGAAAATCCCGTAACATCTCTTAAGTTATTGCACGCACGTTGACACTGGATATGAGATGTCAAACCCCGTAAACATCTCTGACGCCGTTACACTCATATTTATTTACGATTGATTTAACTTTCATAAGGATATTTTAGTCCTGACTCGAGTGTTTTGTCTTTTCATTACGCTCGGGTCAGTCCTGAGTTTTCAGTTTAGGTTGAAGATCATTTCCTTGGAGGACGGAGACGAAGATTTGGTATATTATCTACTACTATTATATTCATTCCATTCCGCTGCATTGTTGTATGATATTTGTTGTGTATGTAACTCTGATAAATGTTGTGTAATAATAATCAAATGTGTTCATTTCAATTGTATTCATTTAATTAACAGCTTCATGAACTGTTATTTTATTATTATACTTTAGCCTTCCGCTGTGAGATTCTGTGTTGTTTCATTTCCTTTATTTCCCTTCCTTTTCTTTTCTTAATTACCCCAATAACTATCTGCCCTTTTAATGGTTTGAAATCGACATGTGTATTTGATCGTCGGTTTAAACTGTCCAAAAAGGCGGGTCGTTACAGTTGGTATCAGAGCTTTGGTTTAGCGATAAACCTTGGCTCTAGTGGGGAATAACTCATTGAAATAGAGGTAAACTATATGAATGAGTTGAGTGTATATGAGAGAGCGTACTTGTTATTTGATATAAAATGGTTTTATATTGTGTTAATTTGTTCCGTTGAGTATTTATGAATTCTGGTCGATACTTGGGACGCCAAGGCATCGATAGGAATTTCTAAACACTCGAATAGGACAAACCAACACAATATCATTTTGGAATATATTTTATATAAAGAATTATTTGAATATTTATTCATTTTGATTGAATTGATTGTTAGGAGATGATAATATTAGATTATTATCGTTATTGTTTGATCAGTCAATATTTACAACAATTGATTAAATAACAATGGATTTAGGAAAATGAAATCTTGTAAACACAATTGATAATGAATATAAATGAATTTTAACTTGGATTTGGGAATTTAAATTCCGGTGTTTGAAATTGATTTACAAGGAATTGGAAAATATAATATGAGTATTATATGATAGTATATTTGGGTTGAAATTATTTTCGAAGAATTTTATTTTTAATGATAAGTGTTATATTCCCTTCTCTTGACGCTAGAAAATGATTTCGGTGATGAGTGCACGCATCATTGGCGTTTATTTTCGAGAGTCCGAGTGGGGGAGACCACTTAATAGCTTGTCTAAACCTTGTTTTGACTCAAATTTTATTTTGTTTTGCATTCTCTATAGTATGATTTGATATATAAATTATATAAGTATATATTATTTCAAACCTTGATTTGAAATGAAACCAGTATTGGAATTCTTAAGTTCTTTAATAATTAATGATTTTTTTTTAAATGATTGAAATGAATTTAGACTTGAATCATTAAGGAACTCCTGAATTATGAAATGAGAAATGAACCTAAGAGCTAAGTGAAAATATCAATTGAAGTAGAAATCCTTAGAATTAGAAAATTATGAACTTAAAATAAAAGTGAAACTGTAAAACTCGCGTAGTATTAAAATTCATTCTATAGCATAGATATAACTTACCAAAATATTTAAGAAGTTCAAAAATGTTATATGAATTGTTAATTGGATAATATACAAGTATAGGTTTGAATAATGGAATATGCATTTAATCAATGGTTTGCAAATATAAATAAAATTGTTAGTCAATAATTGGAATTTAAATTAACATTTAAAGGTGATTCACAATTATGTTAATATAAAATGGAAATACTATATGTGAATGTAAATGTGAAAAAAATTATAGTGAAATTTAAGTAATGACTTAAGAATTAATAAATTGAAAATTCAACTTTAAATGGAAAGAAGTTGTATGTTGTTTAAGTACATTCTATTTGCATAACTATAACTTACCAAATACTTAAAGGGTTTAAAATGCTAATAAGGATAAGTAGAGAAATAATATACCAGTGTGAGAGTGAAAAATAAAATGTAAAGATCTATTGATAGTTGTAAATATAAAAGAAATTTAAGCTGTAAAATGAATGATACATGTATAAGTGAATGAATAAAATTTAAACTTAATGAAATATAAAATTGGTAAATGGAAACTAATTAAATTTGAATATAACTAAATGTCTATAAGCTTGGAAGTGTATGAAATTAAAATTGACATGGAAATGTATAATTGATTTAGTGTAGATTTTGGATGGATGTCAATGTTTGATATGCGTTGGTTGTTAGATGGATGATAATTGATTAAGTAGAATTCATTAGTGTTAATGGAATTGAATAAACGGAATAAAATTTTAAAAATAATTAACTTCAAATTTGAAGCAAAGTGGAATTAAATATAATTGAATTCAATTTAAATTGAAGCAAATTGACTTGAATTAAAAATGTGAATGAAACAAACTTGAATAAATCGGAAACAAATTGAATGTAATCCTATTGTGTGGATGAATAAGAAAATAAATGGCTTTGTGTTTATGATTGTTCTTTAGAAAATTTGATGTTTTGATGGTTTGTACCTTGAAATAATAAAAGCATAATTTTGGAAAAAAAAATCCAAAATGGTCCAATACATGCTGAAACGAAAACAACCATAACTTTTAAATGGCTGAACGGAATTCAATGATTTTGGACTTTCCGAAAAGCTTAGAAACTATAGCACAACTTTTAGTTAGAGTGTCTTGAGAAACTCCTTCGTCTACTAGGTTAAAAACTTGAATGTTACTCGCTGTTCTGTGTAAAAAATAAGAAAAATCTGAAGCATACAACCTTAGTATTTTCGCCATATCTTTTGACTGGTCTATCGGATTTTGATGATCTTGCCCTTTATGGAAAGCTAAGAACTTAAGCTAAAACTTTTGTTTTAAGTGTTCTGTGTTTTGATGTCGTTTAGAAGGTCGGAAATGTGGGTGAACGTCGCGGACCTGCGCAAACACTGCCCAGGCTGAAGCGTATCCCCTAAGTAAAACGGCCATAACTTTTGAACGGATGATCCGAATTCGATGATTTTGGACATTCCGGAAAACCTGAAATGAATGCAACAACTTTTGTTTAGATTCTGTTGTCAAATTTTACAGTTTAGGTGACCTAAAGCTAAGATTTGTTTGCTGTCCAGAAATTGAAATCTCAGTTTTGAAGCTAAATATGTTATATATATGTTGTGTAGGCTAAGTATAGCGATCTATCTTTATATGCATGATTCTAACTTAGTTATTGAGCATTTTAGTAGGTAGCAAAGGGGTTGCGCTTCGTTGTGGAACTCGCTTCTACGCTAAATGCATAATGTAAGTAAAATGCTAATAAATGCTAAATAAAAGGTACGCTTACAGTTTTATATGATATTGGTGATATTTATATGTTGTTTCCCCACATATGGGATGCCTCATCATTGAGATGAGATGTATATTTGTGATATATATGCTATTATATTTTTTCCGATCGAGCCGCGCAAAGGAGACTCTGCCGAAATTTTTCGAAAAATCCGGGTGTTAGAAAATTTTTCAAGTTTTTAATTTTTTTATAACTTGTTTTGATTACTAACTTTTAATGTTAGGAAGCCGTTTGGAGTAACTTAGTGGAAGCGTAGTTATGACTTTATAAATGGAATTTCATTGTTTTATAAGTGGATAATTTTGAATAAAAATATATCAAATGTTGAATTCTATACTTAGTTCTTTTTCCCTTCTTTTTCCTTTTCGGGGACGAAAAGTTTTGAGTGGGGGAGAGTGTAACGACCCGTAAATTTTCGATAATTAAAATAGCTAATTTAATAAGATTTCATGATTTAGTGTTAGAAAAAAAAATTGTAAGTCGTTTGGAATAATAATAAATGTTGAATCCATTGGGTTTAGTATGATTAAAAATGATTTGTAAAATTTTATTTTATCATATGAAAGTTATAGTGATGTTACAGAACTTTTAAAACTGAATTTAAAATTTATTTGTGAAAATTGAATATTTTAATATTTAATTATCGACTGGAAAATAGCCAATTTTTGAACAGTCTCAGAATTGGACAAAACTAGTTCCATTGGATCCGTAATAGTTAGTTATTATCGGATTTCAATTTTCGTAGCAATCGGAGTTGTCGTTTGACCGTGGCAGCTCGAAACGCGTTGAAATTGTTTTAATATTAATTTGGCGAGTTAAAATAGTCATTTTTCAAACGGTCTCGGATTTCGACGAAACTAGTTTCATTGGATCCGTAATGTGGTATTATTGTAAGGTTTCGAATTTCAAGTCAAACGGATTTACCGTTTGTCCGGGGCAAGCCAAAACGCATAGAAAATCGTTTAATCGGTTTAATTTAAAATTGATCGTTTATTGCCGTAACTCACACATACGATCGAATTAGCTTCCGAGACACGTTTCATTGCGTTCGGAACGTGGGGTAAACCTTAGAAACGCCTGCCGGCACGCTTCGTTTGGAGTTCGAGAATTTTTCGGTGAAAAGTGTTTTTGCAATTTTCTATAAAAGGACCCATCCTCTTTCATTTGCTCAAAACCCTAACTCATTTTGACCAGCCGCCACTTTCATTTCAATGGCCTGAAAATTTCGAAACTTCTTCCTCATTTTCCTCTCAATCCATCAACAATTAGCAAAAACTTTCAACTATAAAGTTGTAGAGCACGATGAAAGCTTCAAATCCATACGGAGATGATCGAAAACGGAGCCACGGATCGACGGGAAATCACGTTCAAACCTGCTGCGTTTTTCACGCAATTCGAGGCAGAGGATGAGGCCGAGCTTGGAGCTATTTGGGGTGAAGGTGGAGTAAGGCGGTGGCTTCGAAGTGGTGTAACCTGATCGTCTTCAAGTTGCTCGGTTTGGTCGTGAAAATTGATGGAAGGAGGCGGCCTTTGGGTTTATTTGCGTGCGTGGTTTCCTGTCTTGGAGCGAACGTGAATGGGAAGAAAGGAGATTCACGGCCTGATGTGGAGGAAGCAAGATGAGCGGTCCAGATCTGTTTGGTAAAAAAAAAAAAAAAAAAAAAAGAGAATTGTAAATTGTTTATATTTAAGATTCACTTATCTTTAAAATGCTCTAACTTTTGCATACGAGGTCGGAATTCAACGAAACGAATTGCGTTGCAATCGTTTTGTCGAGCACTACGCAATGCAACTGGATTGGAATCATTTGGAGCTAGAGAAAATTTTGGGTTAAATCGAACGTCGTTCGATTTGATTTAAAATCGTAAAATCAAGGTGAGTATTTTATAACGCTCACAACGTACTGAATATCTTTATGCTAGTTAAAATTGTCATTATGTAGTGTTATGATTTTATTTGTCGTTGTTTGATAAAAATTTAATGGTCATATAGATTGTCATTCGAATTAATCGTTGAAGTTTAAATTTGACAGTTAAATTGAAATTGAAATTGAATTGCAATTTAATCACCCGACATCGATAACTATGAAATTGCCTTGAATTGTATTGCCTATTGGACGATGTATTTCGACGATGTTATTGGTTGATGTTTGAATGTTTGGATGTTTATTTGCTTATATATATCCTGTTATGCATACATATGATACTGTGATTTAATTTAAGTAATATATGCTCATCCCTGACATTTAATTGAAATAAATAATTACTTGGCCATAAGATAGAAAATTATATACGGACACCGAATTGGCTAAATTAAAAAATTTTAAAATCGTCGATTTGAAATTTATTTATATGTTTGTTTAAAAGTTATAAATAGACATAAATTTATAGAAATCGAATTTATCGAAATTTGGGTTTGGAAAGTTGAAATAAATTTGGTTAAAAGAAATTGTTAAGTAATATAAGTCGAGACTTTGAAATTTAAAAATTGGGATTTGATTTAAATTCGAAAATTGATTTGTTTAAAGATTTAACCCTAATTCGGGCTTTGAATATTACTATGTAAAAGCGATATAAAATGATATTTGAAATGGATTTGATTTTTAAAGCGAACATGATATTTTGATATCAATTATGAATCGATTTGAAATGTAAAAGAGCCAACGGTGTAATAATACGTAGTTATTAAAGAGACCGGGATCGGATATGGACATACTCTCTGTCGATACCGAAAACCACTTTAATAACTATTATACGCGGAGTGTTGATCCAGAATGAAGTGGATGGTTTGGTGAACGCGTTGACTGAAGAAAGAGAACGATTATTGGATGACCCCTGACATGACTAAAACAGGAGCCGCGCCGGGCCATTGAGGTTCGCCACCTCTAGCGGACACACTTCTTCGATACCATATCTATTACATTTGTGATGCAATTTGGGTGCACCCCTTGATTTGGGAGTGTTGTTTCGCGGTGTTGGGGTAGCTGCTGGCTATGCCCAACATCAGTCCGGATCACGCAACTACTAGTATCCTAGTTGGTATTGCCTCATGTACCTTGTCATACTGATTATCCTATTCGCGACCACTACGTTTTGATTTGTACCTTGAGTATATGGATTGCCCTCTGGTGACTTCCGGTTTTGGGGAAACTACGGTCTTGTATATGCTTTTGGGAATATAAAAATGTGTTAAGGGGGATTATGGTAACGCCTTAACGCTATTTTAATACTTTATATTACTTATAGGCATTATCTACTTAGCGTATATTACTACATAGTAGATAGTTTCACGGATCCTTGAGAGATGGAAAATCCCGTAACATCTCTTAAGTTATTGCACGCACGTTGACACTGGATATGAGATGTCAAACCCCGTAAACATCTCTGACGCCGTTACACTCATATTTATTTACGATTGATTTAACTTTCATAAGGATATTTTAGTCCTGACTCGAGTGTTTTGTCTTTTCATTACGCTCGGGTCAGTCCTGAGTTTTCAGTTTAGGTTGAAGATCATTTCCTTGGAGGACGGAGACGAAGATTTGGTATATTATCTACTACTATTATATTCATTCCATTCCGCTGCATTGTTGTATGATATTTGTTGTGTATGTAACTCTGATAAATGTTGTGTAATAATAATCAAATGTGTTCATTTCAATTGTATTCATTTAATTAACAGCTTCATGAACTGTTATTTTATTATTATACTTTAGCCTTCCGCTGTGAGATTCTGTGTTGTTTCATTTCCTTTATTTCCCTTCCTTTTCTTTTCTTAATTACCCCAATAACTATCTGCCCTTTTAATGGTTTGAAATCGACATGTGTATTTGATCGTCGGTTTAAACTGTCCAAAAAGGCGGGTCGTTACAATAATTGTCCAGGCTGATGATAGGTTTGACTCTGAAATTTGTTTGAATATTAAAGTTTTCTTTTGTTAAAGATCATTTGGATATTATATATCACTTGTCACGATGTGAGATTCAGTTCTATCTTTTCTTTTCTTTCACCCCAACAATCTGTCTTTTTGGCACTTGGATGTTAGGCATGTGAATACATGGATGTAATGGTGTTGACTCTTAAAGGTCGAAAAGGTGGGTCATCACATTCAAGATGGATAGGAAGTTAAAAACTATTGATGAATTCAATTAATGGAATAGATATATAGAATGTTTAGGTATTAATGATATCATTATGTATTATATATAAGCACTAATGGTGTCATTAATTCTTGGAACATATAGAAACATTATTTAGAATTATATATAGGCATTAATGGTATCGTTAGGCGGTGTAACATAATATAAAACATTTAATTAAAAAGTTTTATAAATCACTTATTTAGAATTAAACTTAAACCAAATTTTAAAGTTACCTATTATAACAAGATCAAAAGAGTTAATTTTTTTCAGATACTATACATAAATTTGTTGTTCTAATATTCTTTCAACATATATAATGTTCTCTACCAAGATTTATTTTCTTATATAACTAGCTAGGTTAGAATTAGAAAAGGATGAACGTTACCTCTACACTACACCAGAAAAGACTTTTGGTAGCGTTGAAAAAACGCTACCATAACTTATGGTAGCGTTTAAGAGAACGCTCCTATACGACATGCAACTAAAAGTCTAAAACTTTTTGTTGCGTTGTTGTAAACGCTACCAAAAGTCACTTTTATATGCAATTGTAGGTATTTTCTGTAGGATTTAAAAAACGCTACCAAAAGTCACTTTTAAATGCAGCTATAGGTTTTTTCTGTAGGGTTAAAAAACGCTACCATAAGTCTTCATTTTTTGGTTGCATTTTTTGTTTATATGCTTTTTTTGATTTTCTGTAGCGTTTTTAAAATGCAACTGTATAATTTTTATATTAGTTTAAATTTGTTTCTTTAGCATTTCTGAAACGCTACTAAAAGTTATTGGTTGTTTGGTAGCATATTTTAAATGCTACTATTTACGGTTGATGGTTTATACCATTTCCAGCAATCGTTTATATACTATTCATATTAAAACGAACGATTAATCGCATAATTTTCATATATTCAAACAAACAATTAAATCACATAATTAGCATATACAAACAATCAATTATATGATCATTGTATTCAAATAATTGCAAAAACATGCTAATCTCACAATCAAATATAATATCCATAATCAATTCGATGGTAGTTTTTCAACAAAATAAGTCGCATACTATAAGCATTCACAGACAAGTTTCCACAAAGGGTACTAACAAAATACGACAACATATATAACAATTAAATTCATGTTGTTTGCTTAATTAACAATAGTTCTTTGTTGTCGACAGTCTTCGCTTCGAAATAGCTAATTACCTGCAAACTAGTAGACAGTTTTAGGAAAAATGGTTTATTTAAGTTTTAGTTTCAAGTGTATCAATTGTTGTGGCTCTGCAGATAAACACGTTTACCATAGAGGTTATGTACTGAAATGTTGTGGCTTTGCAGATAAAAACTTAAATGTTGTGATACAGATTTTTATTTTTTTTAATACCCGAATTAACAGAACTAAAACTTAATGTTGAGATATGATGTACTGAAAAAAAATACTTACTGGAACTTGATTCTCCAATGACATATGCTGCTGGCCAAGCTATCATTGTACCAAAGGCATCTTCCATGTACGTACACTCAGATGTAGGTCGCCATAGAAATGTGTCATTAACTCTCACAAAGTTTACCCAAACTTTTACCGCATCTTTTCCCAGCGGAACACAATGAACCATCGTTGTTGGATCAGTTGAAGCGATAGTTCCTTCAGCCACTACTTGTCCCGTTTCACCCACATCAATCAGCTTACAGCTACTATTTGGTACCAGATTTACACCCTGTTGGATAAGGAAATAAATAAATAATCATCAAATATGTCGTAATCATCAAATAAATAAGCAAAAGGATTAACCGTTTGAAAAAAGGATTAACATGTTATCATTGCAATCACAGCTAAATAGTAATCAAATAATCCACAATAGTAAACTCTCCCCTTGACATGGTTACTAACTAATTTAGAAGTGACATAAGAATTCTAGAATACTGACCAAAAGTAGTGACATACCTAACTAATTTAGACCTTTTACCTCCACCATTGATTATAATACAGGTTAAAAACGCTAGCTTGGAAGACATGACATTTAAAAATACGACCGTGAGACATGTTGCAAAATTTTAAAGTGAGGCATGTTACAAAATTTTAAAGTGAGACATGTTACTGAGTGGTGGAGACATGTTAAAGTGAGACATTTAAAAATACGACCGTGAGGCATGTTACAAAAAAATTTTGCATTTAAGATTTTCTTTCCTCCTTTTGTTTACCTTAAAAAAAATAGAAATTAAAAATTTCACATTCGCTATTTACTGTCTGCTGGTTGTTTCTGTGCATTTTTGCATAGTCTCTACAACCCTCTTCCACCATTCTTGACCATCACTTACATCTCCACCACTCTATGCATCTACATCCCTGACCAGTGTATCAGTCATCACCACTTGCATGCCTGCACATACCCCCACCAATCACCACATTTGCTACTACCCCTCTTGATTGACAAATGTCATCCCTGTGCAATTGTGCACTGCCTTGATAGCAGCAACAACAACACACTTCAAACACCAAACAATCCTCCTCTTCCACGTAGCAAAATTACACCGACTACAAGCTCAAACAGTGCATCAACATCAAATTGCACTGTTTCAACCCTCCCCTGCTGCTTTTACTTCCTTCTACAGCCTTGTCACCTTCAAACACCACCCCTTCATCAGCAAGCTGCCAACACTTCTTCTCTTCCAAACAACCCACCATTGCAGTCATCCAAACAACCTCCCCTTATCACAAAACAACTTTCAACTACCACACCATCAACTCTCCTTTACACTGACATGACTCTTCAACACCCCAATAGACTCCCATTCGACAAACACCCCAAAAAATCTCCACTGACTACTACCGTTCAATCCCATTACAACCACCGTATCACAAACCATTCACAAAATTCACCACACACAACATACATACCCTATCAAATAGATCATCACCATTCTCCATTCAACTTCGGCCTTCATAACATAACCTCTGCCTGTCTCTGCAACTTTAATCACATCTTCCTCCAACCCAAGCAGCAACACCACTTCCACTTGATCATCACTGACATATCCCATTTGCATTCATTTGTCATCCCCTTCATCAAACAACCAACACAGTTCCATCTCTGCCTCAAGATAGCACAACTACCTTGCCACTTCCTTCTCACAGCACTCTGCAATTTCTTCACATCAACACTTACTTCCTCAACATTCACTACCCCGCTGCAATTCCTTCACAACAATAGCCGTCCGAAACAAGTTTTTCCATCCTGCATTCAATCCACCCTGCATCAACCACTCTTTCATTTTCATTTCAAACCACCGACTTCAGCCTCTATAATCCACAACTACTCCATAACAGCCTACAAAACACCAAGCTTCACAACAAACCAACCTTCCCCTATTCTTTCAACAGCAATTCCCCCTTAGCATCCAAAACTTCTTCTATTCGTCATCCACCAGACTCTATCAAACTCCAACAGACCTCTCCCACTCCTCCCCTCATATCACAACTCCTTCCGCTGCCTCGACCATCATCAACATAGCACACCTTTCATTCCATTCCTTTCACTACCAAACACTACAATCACCTTCACAGCCAACATTCACCAAAAAAAAACCTGTTGCCCTTAAACTCATTGCCTCTACCACACCCAGCTACAACCTTTGCTTCAGTACAACCCTGCACTCCCCTCTGCCTTGTGCTGCTACTCCTTTTACTTATGAAAATGATTTCTAAATTTTCATGATTTTGTGTGACCTTTTTTTCCTGCATACTCAATCTCCTCCCTTAAGACTACCCTTTACTTGGTTCCTTAGTTTCTCACTTCATAACAACCTCATCCTCCAAACTTATGAAAATTATTAAGGAATCTCAAATCTCACCAAAATCACAATTTACATAAGTAAAAGGAGTAGCAGGTAGGCCAAATTATTAAGGAAATTCGTATGTTGTGTATAATAGCATGTGCTGTTGTATACAATAGCAGCAACACATGGCTTCTCCATAGTGTAGGGGCAATGCCACCTTTACTGTATAGTGGAGTGTACGTTTAGAGTGCTTTCATGTCAGGCTAAAACAAACAAATAGTTACCTAAGGAGTTACTTTAGCCTTGCAAGGAGAAGTCGAAATGTTTTCTCTAGCCTTGCAAGAATAAGTCGAAACACTTGTTTTTTCAGCTACAACTTTTGATTTCGACCACGCTATTTTCCTACCGATGGCATCTTCAATGCATGACATATCAACAGTGGATCACCACAAAAAAGCATCTCCTTTTTTAGCATAGTCTACTGAAACCACAACGGCTAACAGACCAAGTGGAATACCATTCACGATCATTTTTGAATCACTGGAGCATAATCTTCCTTCGGCGACCAAAACTTCACCCTCGTTCCAATCATAAATCTTGCACTTGTTGTTTGTGCTACTAGCTTTACTCTGAAAAGAACAATATATTTAATGTTAAAAAATATGTAGAGAACTACAAATAGTTACCGTAAATTGTAAACTTTACCACAATTTCTTCCTCCGTGTATCCTCGTAGCGCAACAACACAATTAGCAGGCCATGCTACTGACTTATTCTTGGCTTCTCCTAATAGTGACAAACTAGGTAAAGGCCTCCATAAATAAGCATCTGCTTTCTTTACATGATCTATAGCGATTTTCATAGCATATGGTCCAATACGATTGCCGTCGACAACCTCATTTGGATCGGTGGACACAACTCTCCCTTCGGCAACAATTTCATCCGTTCCATCCCAATTCAACAAATCACACATGTTGTCCCTGTTCTACAATTATTCAACCAAAAATTATCTTGGGATTAAAAAGTAAACTCCAAATGATGTTATATAAATAGAGAATAATACAAGCGTTTCTACCATTTCAGGTGTGCTCCCCACTTTCGAACATTCTTTACCCTACCAAAGCAAAAATAGCAGTAGTAGTTAAATATCCAAAATAGTTGAATTGGATGATGCTTGAATTTTAACTTTAATTTTGGATATCTATGAATGATGTAGACTGACATTAATACAAGTGATGACAACAGGAACAAAACTCACTCATATAAAGGTAACTAATAAATCAACAAAAAGTGAAAAGGTAACTTAGAGAAACAAGCTAGCAGAATTGGAAAGACCAAGTAATACACCATGAAAAAGGTTCAGTGCGATAACAGTTTTACATATTTATTTCCGACTTTATGAATTTTTGTATAAATCTTGATTTCCTAGCAAAAGAAATTTCTTTACAGGAGTACAACAATACCCAATACACACAGAGTAACGATGGCCGATATCTTGATAGTTAGAACATAAACTAGACTATGGAAATGTATCAGTTAAAATTCAATAGACAATATTTCACCAATCTATGTAATCCTAATGCTTCAATGCTAATTGATTGAGGTTTAATACATATCTTTGCTTTTACAATTACATTGCAAATATTCCAACTTAAATATGAGTGAGTTTGTGATCAAAGAAGGTAATATATGTTCATTTGAGCTCACAATCAGGCTTCAGGATAGTGAAAATTTTGAAACTTTTAAAGGTTTGATACAAGTTTCCAACAATATAATTGAGATTTACATGAAATAACCTTTGCTACATAAAGAAGAACACAAACTTAATTTCAAACGTTCAAAATATACTGTTTTACATCTAGATTTGTCAATACCAACATCGGTGATCTGTTTCTTCATCAATTAGCACTAAATCTTTGATTTTACAATTACAGTTAAATCCTATAGAAAGACTATCAGCTTCACTTGTTAGCATGTGAAATAAATGTAATTAGCATGAAGTTTACCTGCTTATTCATTAGCATGTGCACCATACTCTCCAATTCCGAAATTCTTTTTTGACAATTAGTTATTTGGTTATCTCTAGAATGTGCCAAAGTTAACTTAGTTTTGGTGTATCCCCTTCCTAGTGCTCTTAATCGTCCTGGTTTATCTTGTCCCAATACTTGTGCAATTGCATCTTCTTTGACATTACTTATCGAGCTGGAATGTTTATCATTTATTTTTTTTAATCTCCTCCTACATAAATTAATATAAATGTAGGTTACGCACTATGGTAAAAATTTCAATGTTTAATTACTAACAAAATCAAATATTCTTACAATAACAGTTGCAACTTCCATGTTCACCGGTTCACCATTTTTTTTAGTGCGAGATTTGATCCAAATATCAGCTCTAGATATGGATGATGAATCTTGACTCTGTTTTTTCTACATTTAGAAAAACATTAAAAAAATGACCAATAGTTAATTAACTAGATAGGTAAATAATGTTACAGTTAATTAACTAACCACATCGTCGGTCAATCTAGCCATTCCTCTACGTCCAGTTGCATGCGGTAATTGTTTTTGCCTAATGGTTCTAAATTTCTCACTTCGTGCCTGAAAGAAAATAAATAATTACATGAGTAAAGTATTCATTTTAAATAAAACAACAAACCGTTTCCTCATCAATCGACATGTGTACCAAAAAGTTAAAATGTAATGCTCGCAAGCATGCTTTAATAAATCTACCTGCATATGTTAAGATAAAAATTTAAAATGTGATTATGTCATTCATGAGCAAGCAGTTTTAAGCAAATTGAACCAATAACTTTATAAGTTTTGCTTCGGTTAAAATGGTAACAAGCATTGATAAACTGCTTGTATGCTATGAATTTCTTACTAAATTTCAAAATTTAGTCACTATTGCAATGTCATTTCATTGATTCCCACAAAAAAATTCCGTCGTATATCATAGAACATTCGTCTACAATTCAAGATTATGGCGATAAAGTTAACAATCGTTACTGTTTTCAATTATTTTTTAACGATAAATTCAGTGACGATTTAGCACAAGTTGACAGTGGCGATTTAAGAAAGAGAGAAAAGAATAGAATAGAAGTAGAAGTAGCAGGTGGTTAAGTATACCATGTTTTCTATTAATGATTCAAAAGGTCCAAGCATTGATGGATTCTTTTCAAAATGCACTAGAATTTGCTATAAGAAATTATGTTCTAGGCAATAACTGATATCTTCTAGCCAGAAACACATACAAAGGTCTATCAAATAATGAAAGTTACCTCAAACTATTTTTGAAGGGAACTATCAAATAATGAAAGTTATCTTAAACTCCAAACTTGTTTTCGCTTCTACAAACTTTTTCCACTCTTTCACGTCTTTTACGTTGTACGGTTTCAAACCAAGTCTTTCCTCTTCGGTTCTTGCATTTAATATTTTTCGAACCAATTTTCTTTTTGATGCTCTCCAAATAGTTCCCATTTGTTAAAATATGGATTTTTTTGTCATTCCTTCACTTTAAATATAGCCTATAAATAAATAAAAATTGTCATTTCATATTAAAATGGTTTTAAAATGAAAATTTGTTAAGTAGATTATTTTTGTACACAAATCGATTGTTATACCACAAAAGTAGTAATTTTTCCATACCTTAATTGATCCCCACAAGACAGTTTTTAATTCATCACTTAGAAGACTCCAATCGTCAAGCATAACCGGAACATGCTTCGGTACAAGCAGTCCAAGATAAGAGGATAAGTGTACCAAGCCTTCTCCTATTGGTATGGCGGCCTCATTGAATTCAACTTCAATTCGATTCTCAATATTTAACAGGAGTCTTTTCACTTTTGTTGGACCTCTACCACGTTTTTTTACATTTATATTTGCGGTTTCAACTTTACGTGGTCTTTCGATTTTCGTCTCGGCATCAACATTTTTTTCACAAGCCGTTTCATCTTCTACATGCAATTCATTTTCTTCACGGGACATTTCAATTTCTTCGTGCATTTCATTTACTTTACAAGGCATTTGTATTGTCTCGTGCCCTAATTCTTGTTCCTTGTCTACATTACAAGCTTACCGATTGGCTCACTATATTTGATCTTTGGCTTATACTTCCTCGATTTCTCATTCTTCAATTAATGACGAGTGCATACACAGCTTGTATACATAACCTTTTTCTGTGACAGCACAACAAACATGCACATTATGGTTCAATTAGTTATCAAAATAGTTTCTGGATTTCAAAAGGGCCAATGCAAATAAAGATACACCAGCACCAGTACATCACTTTGTGTTACTACCAAACATGCCATATAAACTTGTGAACTCTAGATTGGCTTTCATCTAGATTTAGTGTGGCTTAGAGAGTGAATGAAAAGCAGTGTGGATATATTGTGGAGTGTGGGGGAAGTCTGGGTTTGAACACGGATTTTTGTAGAAATGAAGTTGTCATGTGATATATTAAATGGAATAAACTGCTTACCCCTTTATTTTCAACAAAAGTGCAGCCCTTCATGATGAAGACTCGGTACGTCTTCAAGTATGTAGATCTCTACGATAGTCAATAACTCAATACCTGTATACATGAAATTTTAATTGGTTATCAAATATATTAATTATATTTGACTAATTTAGACACAAATAATAATTACATTTACCTTAATTGCAACATCATCTCTTACAAAACAATCATTGATCTTATTAGCAAACAACGGAAAAACAAACAAAATTGACATATCCATGTACTCAAAAATAATCCATAATCCACAATACTTAAACTACTCAAGAATGCCTTCACTATCTTCCCTAACATAGCTAACATCTTCAACATCCATATTGGTTACATCACAATCTTCCACAACATTGATAGCTTCTTCTACATAATCATTTGTCTCTAAACCATGAAAACCTCTTGGTGGTGCTTTCATTACAACGTACCAATTCGAAAAATCATTTTCTCTTGAATAAAATACTTGTTCAACTTGAGATGCAAGGATATATGGATCTTTTAAAAATGATGCTTGATTTTGATGTAAATTGACAAGAGTGAAACCATCTTCATCAACTTTTACTCCATTTCCAATATGTGCCCAACGACACTTAAAAACGGGAATATAAAACACATGATAATCTAATAAAATTATATCAGTCAATATTCCATAATAAGTGACCACATCAACTACTTGAGAAATATCTTTCGCACTTGCTCTACACATAATGGTCGCATCATAAATTACTCCACTATTTTGAGTTTCACTCCCAACATCTTTTATGTGAAATCGTTGTCCATTGATGATATATCCTTTGTAAGACAAAGCATCATTCTTTGGACCATATGCAATCCACTTTAGCATTTCATTGTGATCATTGGAGTTCATAGATATCTGTAAAAAGTTTAATTTACAACAAATATTTTTAAATGATATTTTTAGGCAAATGAAAGTATAATTAAAAAAATCATTTAACCTTTTTTTAATCCAATCAGCAACATATTTTGCATGTGTTTCCGAAAGTAAGGTTGAATTTCTTTCCATGCGCTTGCTTGAATTTTGTAATTCCTCCAAATGCAAACTAGTATAAAACAAGGCATATATTTACTAATAGAAACATATATATTAAAATAATTGAAATATAATGTAACATATACTTACTCTAAAAATGGTTCCACTATGGTCATATTAATTAACACGGCTAAATGAGCACTTTTTTTGTCATTGGAGGATAATATAACTGTCTTAGGCATTGAAATTGGACGTCCTTCGAGTATTACTAGGCTTTCATAATCTTCATTTCGAGCCTCTGTCTCTTTAATGCGTCCTGATTTTTTTAAAAATTCACTAAAAAATCTCGTGCATTCGTCTGCAAGATAACATTCTACAATACATCCCTCGGGTCGTGGATAGTTTCTTACATAATCTTTAAGTGTCTTCATATATCTTTCAAAGGGATACATCCAACGAAATTGAACTGGTCCACATATTAGTGCTTCTTTACCGAGATGAATTTACAAATGTACCATTATGTCAAAAAATGATGGCAGAAAATATTTTTCAAGCTCGCACAAAATATCAATAATCTCAACATTGATTTGTTGCAACTTCTCTCTATCAAGGACATGTTGACATAAATTGTTGAAAAATGAACATAAACGAATTATTGCTTTTCTTGCCTTCTTTGACAATAATCCTCTTATTGCTACAGGCAATAAATGTTCCATTAAAACATGGTAATCATGTGATTTTGAACCACTAATTTTACAACCCTCCAATGATATACGATTTTTCAAATTTGAACAATAACCATCGGGTCCTTTGAAATCGTATAATCTTTTGCACAATATTGCTTTGTCGGAATTTGACAATGTATAAGGAGCCGGCGGAAGATATGTTTTCTTCCCACGAGGTTGTGCATAAAGTTCATGCCGAAGTCCCCAATCCTCTAGGTCCTTTCTTGAGTTGGTTCCACCTTTTGATTTATTATCATGCAACATTGTCCCCAATATGCTTTCACCGATGTTTTTCTCCACATGCATTACATCCAAATTATGACGTAACGGAAGTTCCTATAAAAATCAATATTGTAACGTATGATTATATTATTTTTAATTGTTAAAAAAATTAAAAAAATAACCAGTAACCTCCCAATATGGAAAATCAAAAAAAAATCGATCTCTTTTTCCACCTTGATGGCTCCAATTTTTTAGGATCTTTATCTTCATTGTGTTCGTCTTCCATGTCATGGGCGCTCTTCCTCTTCCTTTTTTTCATGTTAATGGGTTTTACTTAATTGTCTTTTTCTTATTATTTTTCTTCTTCTTTTTATTCTTTTCCTTCTATTTCCCAAAATCATTTGGAAAATCTTTTAACAATGCAGAAATATTTCTTTTGGTTAAAATTCTAGGAGCATTACCGTTCTCTACGGTGTTATCAAACCAAGCCTTTTGTTTCCTCCGTGAGTCTGACATAGGCAAATACCGTCTATGACCCATGTAGACATTCTTTCGACTATAATTCAACCAACGATGATGAGTATTAACACCACACAATGGACAAGCTTTTTCTCCCTTCACACAACACCCAACAAGATTTCCATAAGCTGGAAAATCATTTATTGTCCATAGCAAGATTGCTTTCATTTTAAACAACGTTTTACTAAATGCATCATAAGCATCAACTCCATTACTCTACAAATAATGTAAATCTTCAATCAAAGGCGCCAAATATACATCAATATCGTTCCTGGGCTATTTTGGACCTGGAATAAGCAATGTTAACAAAATATTTTACTTCTTGACACACAACATGGATGAGAGATTGTATGTCACAAGCATCACAGGCCAACAACTATATTTTGAACTCAACATAGAAAATGGATTGAATCCATCTGTAACAAGACCAAGTCTAAGATTGCATGGATCAGCTGAAAAAGATTTCCATCGTTCGTCCACCATATTCCATGCCATAGAATCCACAGGATGACGCATCTTTCCATCATTGCTACTATTATTGAAATGCCATCTTAAATCTTTAGCCATCTTCTGAGATCTAAACATCCTTCTAAATCTTGGAATTATTGAAAAATATCTCAACACTTTAACTGGAACACCTTGTATAATCTCCTTGGTATCTTGATTTATCTTCCATCTTGAAGAACCACATTTTGGATAAGTATTTAAACCTTTGTATTCTTTTCTTAAAAGGCAACAGTCATTCTCACAAGCATGTATCTTTTCAAAATCCATGTCAAAAACTTTAAGAAATTTCTTTACTTCATATAAAGTTTTAGGAAGTACGTTATCTTTCGAAAAAAGCAATTGTTGCACATTTAGAAGCTTGTCAAACCCAGTATCAGACAAACCAGTCTCACATTTAAGATTATACAAGACGGTGATGGCAGATTATTTTGTATGAGTTGTACAACCAAGATACAGTGGAGTTTTCGCATCTTCGAAATTCTTATGTAACTCTTCTTCTCTTCCTTGGGAATCAACATTATCCTTATCATCAGCAAAAAAAATCACGATTCATAAAATCTTCATCTTCATAATGAATCATCTTGAATAAGTCATATGTGTCAAAAGACTTTGTTTTTTTTATCCACATTCATTTGCTCGTTGTGGCTATACCATGTACTTCTCTTATATACGGGATCCATTCCTTTTATAATTAAATGCTTAACGATGATGTGGTCATCCTGACGACTAAGATTTCGACAACTTGTGCATGGGCACAAAATTTTCTCCACATTTCTCAAATTTCTCTTTGCCACATGCACAAAATTCAAAGCTCCTTGTCGGTACTCTGTACTAGTCCTATGACAAAAATTAAACACATAAATAAATTGAGTTTTCATATTGACATATATGTTTGATTCTAAAAATACACTTTAAGTCAAGTTTATATAGCCACCTGTTTGAATACACCCAATCCTTTTCCATCGGCTATACTATGTACCTGTTTAAGTCAAGTATCATAAAGAATCTCTGATACAATACATCATATATAGCTTTATATTTTTGGTATTCCGTAAAGTATATCTCTGAGATTTGAAACAAGATAATATATATTTGGAAGTATAAGTATAGATACTGCGTGTATTGTACAACAGCGCTAGCAGTGTGGAAAGACAAGGACAAAATAGTAGCCTAAACTATTTGCAATCTCCTATGGCCTATGGGAATGAGTAGGAAACAGTACATAAATATAGGTTAAGCATACATCTACCTTCCACTAATACCGAAACATCCCTATTTAACCGTTAATGGATAGATGCTTATTGTGCCACATACTTAGGCTGTTAGTAATCTTCTCTAATATCTGCATACAATGGTGTTTCCTATCCTAGAAGTAGTGAGAGGAATACCAAGGTACAATAAGAGATGCCATCTCTTGCTCTTGAGTTGTAGAATATAAAACGGAAGATTTAGCATTATTCATTTGCAGACCAATATGATATTAGAGCTTTGAAGGGTGAAAAAATTGAAGTCAGGGAATGAACATTTGGCTTGGTAAAGATAAGCAAATCATCAGCATAGCAAAGGCTAGAAATTAGAGGGTCTTTCAACTTAGGGTGATAATCAGTGGACTTAGCTAAGAATTGCCGATTCAAAAGGGCAGTGAGCAACTCCATAACGATCAGGAAAAGGTAGGATTTAAGGGGGTCCCCCGCCTAATGCATTGTTTCCCTTTAAAAAACCACACACCTGAGAATTCTCCTGAACAGAAAAGCTAGCAGTAGAAATGCAAGCCTTAATCCATCTTATATACTTCCTTATAAACCCCATTTTATCGAGGGCATAAAGTATGGCTTTCTATTTAGTGGAATCATAGGCCTTCATTAGAACAACTTTTAGAAAACATCTAGGGCTCGGGTAATGGATGTCATAACCTTTTATCAATTCACGAGTTAAAAGAATATTATTTACTATATTCCTACCATGTAAAAGAGCACTATGATTTAAAGAAATCAAAAAAGATGAAACTAGCTTGAGCTTCAAAGTAAAGACTTTGGATATACATTTATACATAGTATTACAACAACTGATGGATCCAAAATGATTAACGTTAGTGGGGGGGTTATTCTTGGGCAAGACATATTATAGTTGTGTTAATCCCATTGATCATTTTCCCAGATGAAAAAAAAATATGGATAGCCTTGAAAATACATCACTAATTATAGGCCAGCAAGAGATGAAAAAATAAGAGTTGAAACCATCAATACCCCAGTGCTTTCAGTATGGATGGAGAATACAACATTTTTAATCTCTTCACTTATTATATCTTGACACATGGCAGTATCTAGCTCCTGCGTTAAGGAAGGCAAAGGGATCTGATCAAAAAGTTCAAAATCAATGTTCTGATCTCTAGGACTACCTAAGATGGATGAGAAGTGCTTCGCAAAAGCTTGGCTAATTGCTTCCTGTCCCTTATGGATATTATTATTTGAGTCATGAATCTGGATAATCTTGCTTTTTCTGGACTTGGCATTGAGGGTTCCCATTCCCTTGCATATCTCATTGATCACTACCCTTCTATCTGACATTGCGGCTTCATCATTATGGGCATCTTTTAACTTAGAGACTAACGCTTGTTCTTGCAAAGATAAAGCCAAACAAGAAGGGTTAAGGAAAAGATTAGTTTGTACCATATTAAGTTGAGTTTTAATCTGAGAGGATAACTTGTTTTCACTGCCATAGGTCTTATTACTCCAACTCCTTGAACCAATCTTAATGTTTTTTAATTTTTGTTGAAGCCTATACATATGATTGCCGTGAACTTGCGTGGCCCATGCAAGAGGGATAATTGATAGGAAATCTAGATGTTTTGTCCATGAATTGAAAATTTTGAAAGAAGAGTGGATTTTGATAGAAATGTTGCAAAAACAAATGAACTGGTCCTTAAAAATTAGGATAATGTTTGTTATTCCAATATTTTCAGATATCAAACTGTAGTTGCTTTGAAATTTCCACTTTTTGTATCCCAAGTTTGTCTTTTTTTTGTTTATTAATTATATTTATGTACTTATCTGTTGTTAAATAAGAATTTATTTGTATGTCTATTTGGATGTCTATTTGTATCATTGTATGTCAAGCCACATTCAATTTATTTCACCCATAATTTCATTTTCACCAATTAAAAAAAAGAGGAAAAAAAAACTTCTTGGCATTGTCACAATATATGCATAATGAATTCCATACTTGTAGTATGTTGTGAAAATCCTTCAAAATATGTGGTTACTGATTTGAGTTCATTTGACAACTTTATCTCTATTATTGTTTACAGTATAATATGTACCTATACATGTTATACATGAAAAAAAAAGTGTTGTATAAAGATTTGAAATATTAAGTATTTTATATTGATTCTTTTGTTTTCCCTGTACTAACTAGAAAATGTTTAATTGAATACCTAACATAGCAAAAGTGTACTGTATGAAAATTAACTACTTCAACCAATCCTATAAAATATGAACTGCTGAAAAGTAAAGCAAATTTTCAATAAATTTATAAACTGCATCATTTACAATATGGAAGAAAGAAACATACAAATAAATAACTTAAGGTGAATTAAGTACTCAACCTAAAACATAGATAAGAACAAATGGATCAAGTACAGCCAATAACCAATGAATGCGAAATCAGGACATAAATAAATAAGTTTATGCCCAATAACTAAACTGTAATTTCTATAAGATATTCAATGGTGGAGACAACTTACTTTGTTAAAAACGAAGCAAGAGGAGTTGAACTGCAAACAACAAATACTTGTATTTGTAGAGTCAGGCCTTGTAAACAAAGCGAAGAGGAGATTCCACCGAGGAGATGCTGATGATCAGCAGCAACAGATTCGACCTAGGCGATCTATAACGACGAAGAGCAGATTCAACCAGCAAAATCAATCGATGCTCTAGTGGTTGATTTTGGGGATCTCTATTGACCAGCGGAGGGAGTTTCGATCGATATTCAAACAGCAGAGGGGAGATTTATCGATATTCAAACCAGCGGAGGGGAGATTGACCGAGGCGATCTCTGAACTTCTAGAGGGAAATTTGGAGGAAAGAGGGAAATTTTGAGGGAAAGAGGGAAAAAGTGAAACGTTGGAGGGAAAAAGGAAACACGGGAGGGAAACATTCCTAAAAAACATGACAAGAGCCAAACCATAAAATTACACCCCAAAACATTAAAAAAATACATATATACTATTGGTAGCACTTACACTACAAATGCTACCAATAATTGCAACCAAAATTAGGTTTTCTTGTAGTGCTAATAGATTATTCATAATGGTATGTAGAAAGAACCGATTATTCCCTACAAAATTAATGAATTAAACATAATACAAAAACATATCAAACAAAAAAAATCGACTATTATACAAAATTTGAGAATAAAATAAAGTTTTTAATTTACTTGTAACAAATTTTACTAGTCAATAGGAAATTTTATGGTATCCGCGTATTTAGAAAGTCAATAACTTTTTGTAACACAAATGAAAGAACAATATTCATAATCTTACAAACTAAAAACATAATTTTAAATTAGAAATTAGAACAAAATATACAAATTCAACATTAAATTAAATGAAAATACAGGTAATAAAAAATTCTAACCTTTTAATCAACTCGACTGAACCAGTAACCTAAGTTTTTTAGAGGTCTTAAGACTATTTTGCTATAAAATCAATAACATTGAAAGAAGCTGGTAGGAAAAAAAATTGGTACAAAATATGAATAAATTCATAAATAATTCAAGATGAATATGAAGTGAAAAACCATTGACAAATGCAATCAATTCTAGTTAGATAAAAAAATTAAAGAGATTGATTAAAAATTGTTTGGAAAGAATTTTTATTTTGATTTAGATTGGAAATAGAATTAGTTTTTAATTATAACACATGTGTGAAATAGGAAAATGGGGAGAGACGATATTATGAGAAAATGAAATGGAACAGATAGAAATAAAAGCTAATAAATGTCTGAGACGTACGTTGTATTTCTTTTAAGATGTCTACTGAGAACATAATTTATAAAACATTGATGGGTCCATTGTATTTCTTTTAATTAATAACGTTAATAAGGAAAAGTGATGAAAATGTATGTGATAATTAAATCAATGGGACACATGGCAGCACATACTATTTTGAGAAAAATGGAAATGAAGAGGCATGCGGATCCATGCTCAGCTTTCATATATAATATAGTAGATATGTTCCTTCCGTTTCCTCTTCTCTTGCAAATATTTTTTTTATTCACACTCCTTCTAAACAAATATTAGCTAATTCTATCATACACCAAAAATCACTTAATAAACACCAATATTTTTCTATGAAAATCTCTTCCTAAATTACTCTTCCTTTTAATTACATATTTATTTTTTCTTAGAACCTATAAAATTAAAACATTAAAACTAATGATATTTAATTAGATTTATACATTTGGATGAAGAAGTGAATGATTTTTTTATCACGAGTCTTAAAATATCAGTTAAGGCAACTTTTGAAACTAACTACTTTAATTTAAAAGTACTCAACTTTTCCTCTTATAGAATTAATCTATAATTCCAATGGCTCTCCCCCCCTCTCCCCCTTCGCTTTGGAACTGTGCCAGCCCACATTATAATTATGGGTGAATTTCAATTCTTTTATCATATTGGAACTTTATTGGGCCTATGAAGTCTAGTTTATTTAGATTTCTAATTCTATTTAAATAAAATCTTTTATTTTATTTAAATTCACAAAATAACATAGTATTATTTAACTTGTGTTATATTATATATGTATATACGTGTGGCATGCTCGTGCATTTTAACATATCAATCCGTGCAAGGTATAACATACCCGTGTATGGATGTTAGGATTCACGTCGCAGTTGATACGTTAGCTCATCCAATATACAAATATATTATCCAAATGTATATTTATATAATTTTACTTATATATATAATATTACAAATATATATACACTATAATTTTATTTAAATAATTTTGTATGAATATATATATAGTGTGTGTATGTACACTTATGTATAAGGTATTGACATTGTAAATATATATCAGTAGGTACATAATTAAACCAATTGTAAAATAATTAAAAAAACTAAAGCGAAAAGAAATATATATAAAATATATTAATTTTTTTAATTTATGAATATATGAAACATATATATATATATATGTGTGTGTGTGTGTGTGTGTATGTACGTATAATTATGTAATAATATTTATAAATTAATATTCATAAAATACACAACATATATTTTGATAAATACATGTTACCAGGTCTTGCGCATAACTTTGAATTTTTAAATTTGAAACAAATTTATTTAAATATCTGTAATGATAATTTAAAATATTAGTAAAAATATTTTGATACTTTATGTTGAATTTTGAATTTTCAGTAAATCCTTAATGATATTTTACGTTTTGAATAATTATTACATAAATTTATGATCTAAAATAGTTTTAAAATTGATTTTTTTATTTTTAGATTTTACTTAAAAATATTTAAAATAAAAGAACTGTATTTTTTTTATTTTTTGCCCAGTGTATATTATATGCTAATATTATTTTGTGACACATAAAACATAAATTTTACAACATATTTATATCGATATACTTAAATTATATGTTAGTTAGCTTAAATAATGTTTAAATACTATATATATATATGTATTGTTTTTTATCATTATCGAAAAAAAATATCTTTAATACTTTACATATAAAAATATATGACATATCTGATTGAAGTATGATGTTATAATTAAATAAACTGTATATAACCAGTTAAATATTATTGTTAGCACCAGAATTGGTCACTAACACCCTTGAGAAAGATTGGGTAGAGAGATTAATGAAGAAAGTAAATTAAAACTGAGAACTGTAAGCTAAATTAAATGCAAAGACAAGAACACCAAATTTATAGTGGTTCGGCTTAATTGTCTACGTCCACTTAAAGGTTAATATTTATTGCTTTGCTTGACAATTGATTACAGATACAATCCATACACCAACTACTTGAATACAATTGCTGAGTAAAAAGAATGAGTCTTGAATGCGACAGAGTCTCCCCAGTGTTCTTCCAAAAAAAGGTCCATTTCACTGTGCCCCTGCCCCTCTATTTATAAACGAAGATGGGTTGGACTTCTCTAATGGGCCTAGGAGAAAGATACCTCAGCCCGGGGTGAGTGACTTCTGTGTGCCGAGCCACAAATGTAGAACGGCAAATACCGAGCCATATATCCAAGCCGAACGGTACCTTTATGCTGAACGAGGCAGTGTGTTGAGTGAAGTTTGTAGACCGAACGAGACCCGATGCCGGTCGAGGGTAGATGCCGAACGACATGCTTAGGCCAAGCGAGGCTTCATGCCGAACGAGGATGGAATGCCGAACGAGCCTGGAATGCCGAACGAGGCTGGAATGCCGAGCGAGGCCTGGATGCCGAACGGTGTTGGAATGCCGAGTGAGGCTGGAGTGCCGAGCGGGGTCAGGAATGCCGAATGAGGCTGGAATGCCGAGCGAGGCCTGGATGCTAAGCGAGGCCTGGATGCCGAACGATGCTGGAATGCCAAGCGAGACTAGAATGCAGAGCAAGGTGTAACAACCCGCATATCTATCGATTGTGTATTTAAATATTTTATTTAAAAATTTCATCGTTCGTCGGATTTTGGTCCGAAAAGCCACTTTTTGCAAACAGTCGAATTTGGACTCGAGACCACTTCCATTGAGTTCAAAACGCCGTTTGCGATCTTTTTAAGTGTAAACTTTGATATGTTTGGAGTTAGTGGAATTTTGCTACTTCTTCACTTAGGGCTTTGGTTAGGGCTGAGCCCGTTAACCCCACTTATGTATTCAGTCCCAACCCCTTCTCCTCTTCATTACTTCATTCCTCATTTCCTAATACTCAAGCTTTTATAACAATGGAGAGTGGAAGAGGAAATTAAAACTCCAAGCCCTAGTCTTCATTAGGAAATCCAACTTCTAGCTCCAAATTCAAGAGAACCCACTGGTAAGCCTTCTCTTCTTCTTCTCCAACTCATTCTCTTATCAATTTCAGAAATTCCTAAACCTAACTTTGGGAATGTTCTTCTTTTAAAGCTTAGAATCAAGCTTCTTGTGTTGGATTTGAAGAGTGGTTAATTCTCCTTTTCTTTCAAGCTTCTTCTACATTTGTTTGGGTTCAAAGGTGAGATTTTTATGTCACATCTCAGCCTATATTTATCTTCGATTGTTAGGTATGAATTCCTAACACTTATTCATGTGCAATTGCCTTTGGTTTGGATTGATTTGGTGAATATTCTAATTTTTGGTGTTTTGGGTTCAATTCTTTAAAAATCATAACTTTGATGTTTGAACATATTTTTGGTGGCGGATCGGAGAGCTAATGGGGCTGGGGTATCAATTGGCCAAGGCTCCTTAGGTCCATTGCCCGAACGGTCGCGTTTTGGAGGAATTTGCACTTCATTGAAAAAGGGCAGGAACTGCAGAAATTTGCAGTTCGGACGATCGAGCCCTGTAGCCGGTCGACCGACCTGCTACTAAAAGTGCATAGCACTTCTCTATCTCAGGTCCGGTCGACCAACTACAGAGCTCAGTCGAGCGACCTGCTTCCCGAGAATTTTTCTAGAATAGGGTCCGGTCGAACGAGCTCTGTAGCTGGCCGGCCGACCGACCTGTTGCTGTTTTGCCTATTTCGCCTATTTTGCACGGTTTCCAAATTTAATCGTTTCGTGTTATTTCCCTATTTGTTGTTATCATTTGTTGTTAATTTTGATGACTTTTTTCTTCGGGAATTTTTGGAGTATCCATTTTGATGGATTCAGTATCGATTTCTTTGGATTTTCATTCACATCTACGAATGTGAATTTTAGTGATTGGTTGTTCCTACAATCTTCTTTCTGATTTGTCACTTTAAAAATATAAAGGTTTCAATACTAGTAGTAAATATCAAAACTCTTTCATCAAATGATTTCAACACTATTTTATTACAAAACTCGTTCTCTTAAACCGTTTTCCAATCTATTTGTATATACAAACCTTTTCCTCACTCGTATGAGAAATCTAATTAAACGACTTAGTAGAACAAGTGGTATGAAACGCTTGCGTTTACTTCGTCGGTTAATTCTTGGACTTGTTCGATTGAATCTCTTGTGACGATTTTCTAGTGGAGATCTACAATTTGTTCGTAAATATTTAAGTTAAGCTAGTGGTTATGGGACATGAAGCTAAGCTCATATATTTACTAGCTTACTGTAAGTGACACTTCTTGATGATCATGACGATCATTTTTGTGATTTAGACTAGCAATTGTGCGATGTCTCTTTGTCTGCGATTTAGACTAGACCCCGTTTCTGTGTGATTTTGACTCACGCATGTGGGGTAGCGCCCCATGGTCTTCGGGCCATTCGTGTGTCAAAAATTAATTGCTAGCTACCATGAGATAGCGTCTCGTTCGTGTGATACATATGTAGGTGAGTTTTCATGCTCTCGTTCGTGTGATAGGCCTCCCCCCTTTTCATGATTTCTGGATTTCGTGTGTTGAATTCTGGAATTTAGGCTTCACCAATTTTAGTGATTTTCATTGATATGATTTATCAATTTTTGTGCATTGGTGAATTCGTGTGTCATTGACTTGTTGTGAATACAAGTTTTGGGTATGATACCCTTTTTGAATCTTTGTGAAGATTTTTGTGATATTGATTAATCTCATGTTGAGTTTCAATTACATACTTATTGTAGTATGCCCGTATGGTTATCATATGTTTATGCCATATCTCTTATTCTATATCATGTCGTCTGATATTTATAGCTAGACTGATCCGTTTATTATTTTCTTATTAAATAATACTCGGGTCAGACCGAGATGTTACAGGTGCTTCAGCTTGACTTCTCATTTGGGATTGATTTCTCTGACTTTTGGCTAACTACTTAGATTAGTAGTTTATTTTGTTGTATACACTTGAGATATGGACTCATAGTTGTATTCTTTTGTATAGCACGTGTTGCTATCCTTTTGTATTATTGTGGATCTTCTTGACCACTACTCTGATGTACACTTTCATGTGTTAGTTATATATATTCATATCTTCTTCCGCCTTTGTGATATGAATTATCAGTGACTGATTTGTGTTATGTTTATTTCTATATTTGTTTTCGAAGACATAATAGCCACTGTGTAGTCGCTTTGAGTTTGTGTCAGGATGTCGGATGTCCTCTTGAAAAGAAATGCAAGTTACATCTTATCTGGCATATCGGTACTCGCACAAAGCAACTATACAGATGGTCGCTCCTCAACAGCCTTATTCTCCGTGCTAGTTGACGGCATTACACCGTAGTGTCCTTGGCTAGCGTGGGTATAAAGGTGGGGCGTCACAACTTGGCATCAGAGCCAAACTTCGGAACAATGTAGAATAATTTAACAAGGATCATAGTCCTAAGTCCTTTTTAGGAGTCGTGCCTTAGGATTTAATTCGAGTCTTCGTACCGATTCATCCTATTTTCTTTATGATTCCTTGTTTTATCTATCAAGATTGCTTGATATTCCTTTTGTGAATAACCTTTTTCTTCTTCTTTATTTCTTTCTAAAGGAAGAGAAATGGTTAGACCTGGCCGTCCCAGCGCCGGTCAATCTAGTGCTGCTCCCCAAGATGGAGTTTTTATGACTACCCAACAACTTCTTGACCTTGTCACGAATGCTCAAGCTGCAGGACCCAATCCAGAGCCTACTCATCCTAGATTTGGTTTTGCACGCTTGTGCAGAGGCTATACCGATTTGGGTGGAAGGCCATTCAAGGGATCCGAGAGTGTTATCGAAATTCAAGCTTGGCTCAAATCATGTGATCGTATCTTTTCTTGCATGAACCTTATTGATATACATCGAGTCCAAGTGGCTTCTAGCATGCTCCAAGAAAGAGCGTTAGATTGGTATGAGCTTTTAATTTCTGAAATCGTTGAGGCGGATCTCACTTGGGAGCAATTCCGAGAAAGATTCGAATTGAAATTCGTGCCGAAGGCTGAAAAAGTAACTGTAGCACGACGTTTTATTGACCTTGTTCAAGGTGAATCTTCAGTGACAGACTATGTCGCATCTTTCAAATCTCTGTCCAAATACGGGGTCAAGTATATTAATACCCTATTGAAGAAAAATCAGAGATTTGTCTATGGCTTGAATAAGAATCTTAAGAAGCCATTACTTTGAAGCTAGAAGTTTCTTTTGATCAGCTTATTGATATCGCTCTTCGTCTTGAAGAGGCCGATAATGAAGGTGATGTTGAAGTTTTGCGTGCCCAACAAAACTTCGACAATAACTTGAAGAGGCCTACCAAATTCAAACGCCCCAATTCTAATAAGAAAGGGAAGCAACAAACTCCGGTAGCAAAGACTCCTACCTCTAGTCGTGGACGATGCTACAATTGTGGTTCCACAGACCACTATGCAAGGGAGTGCCCGAAACCCCTCTTTTGTCGTTATTGCAAAGGTTCGGGTCATCTTTTATCTTCGTGTCCTAAGCTTCCAAGCAAGAGAGAAGGAGAGCTGCGAGCCCCTAGCAACTCTTCTCTTGGTCAAGGTACTTCTCACTTAATCCTTGATGGCATTGTTTTATTTCGTGATCTTCTTATTTGTGTTCTTTTTGATATGGGTTCCATCTCACTATTTTATATCAAAAGAACTTGTTGATTCTTTTTCTTTGAAAATATTTTAGGCTTGATGACTTCTTTGAGTGTTGCGAATCCAGATGGTAGATCTGCAACACTCAATTTGCTTTCTATAGATGTCGAAATTATCTTATGTGACTTTTCTTTCCGAGCCGAATTTTTACTTAGACTTCGGAATTGATTTTTGAAAAGGATTGTCTTAATTGTTGTGAAGCCCATATCCTATTTTTCGTGTGGACTATTCATCATCGACATTTTCTATCTATTAAGCATATTTCTATTTTTCTTGTGGTTTCGATTTCAAATTTTTGAACGCATCATTTTATTCTTTAAGCCCTCAAGATGAAAAAAGTGTTATTTTTCTTATCTAAATAATTTGTGAAACTTTTCCGGTATTTTTGAGTTTGTCTTAGGATTATCACCTAAGAAATCTTTTGTGTGGTGTTAAGGTCTTTCTAGTTCGACCTTGTCACCGATTTTCATTTGGCTACGAGTTACGGGAGTTAGCATTCCATTTACCGTATTCCACACTCGTTACGATTCTTATGAATGATTTATTATATCATTCAGTTTTTCCAGCTTATTTCATCCATTTTATAAGCCGAGTATTCTATGAAATTAGCAATTTAAATTTTTTGCAAATCTTTTTCATAAGATTTATTTATAAGTTTAAATAGGATTTCTGTTTTTAAAACAAACAAAGAGAATTTTCAATAGGTTTTAGAAACATGTTTATCCTATAAAAGATGATTTTGTGATTGTATTTCCCATTTAGTGTTTTAAGAATTCTGGTCGATGCGCTTGATCAACGTTATCGATAGGAATTTCCTAAACGCTTTAATGAGACAGTCAGACACAATAAATTGACTGGTAAAAATGTAAATTTTTCTAGAAAGATTATTACATAAAGATAAATGTAATTTTGAAAGTTTTAACTTTTCAGGAAAGAAGATTATTTAAAAGAAATTCATTCTTTCCGATACTCTTATTCTTGTGATTCCCGTTGGGAACCAAGACTTTATCTTTTGTACCAATGCTAATCGTATTTGTTTGGATGCCATTCTCTTGCAAAAGGAAATGTTATACCACTTTTACTTCTAAGTCATAAAAGCCTATCGAGACTAGGTATGCCACTCATGATCTAGTGCTCGCGGCTATTGTTTTTGCTTTTAGAGTTTGGCATCATCATTTTTGGGGGAGAAATTTGTTCTCCACCTCGATCATAAATCTTTGGAATATTTATTTTCTCATAAGGAACTTCATGTCGACTCGAGTTCCTGGCATCTTATGATCTTGATATTCTGGAAATCGTGTTGCCAACGCGCTTTGTCGTAGGCAACAAGTTGTTGATTCTTTGAGGTTGTCTGAATGGAATTATCTTTTTATCAAGTTCATCGGACGTTTTGATATACTTCGTTTTATTGATCTTTATCTCATTTTTTTTATGGACTAGCGTCCGATGTTCTTTTATGGTGTTCGGTTCATCGGAAGTACTGTTATTATACTACATCGATGTTCCGTCTTATCTGGATCAATGGATGTACCATTATTATACTACATCGTTGTTCCCGTTTATCGGTTCATTGGACGTACCGTTTTTGTACTACGTCGGTGTTCCAAGTTATTCGAGTTTCTAGTTTCTCGGGCGTACCGTTTCTGTACTACGCCGTTGCACTGGCTCAATTTTCTGCTATTCTTGACGTTTTCTACGTCTTTTAACCATGGAAATGCTTTTAGATTTCCTATTTTTATTCTTGAGCCCGGTGGTATTGAGGAAATTGAAGTTTCACCAGATTTGACTTTTGAGGAACATTCTATTCGCATCATTGCTTCGGAGGTGAGGCGCCTTCGACATAAAGATGTTCTTCTTGTGAAAGTTCAATAGTTCTCAGATCCTAAGGATTTCTCTTGGGAATCCTGAGAATTCATAGAGCGAACACGTTCGAGCTTACTCTTTCGTGCTCTTTATGGTGGACTTCTTGATTCAAATTTTCTTTTGTGTTGATATGCTTCTATGGTTGTTACTTCTTATTTTCTTCTTAAGTATTGTGAGGACGCAATTTCTTTAAGGAGGGGAGTCTGTAACAACCCGCATATTTATCGATTGTATATTTAAATATTTTATTTAAATATTTCATCGTTCGTCGGATTTTGGTCCGAAAAGCCACTTTTTGCAAACAGTCGAATTTGGACTCGAGACCACTTCCATTGAGTTTAAAACGCCGTTTGCGATCTTTTTAAGTGTAAACATTGATATGTTTGGAGTTAGTGGAATTTTGCTACTTTTTCACTTAGGGCTTTGGTTAGGGCTGAGCCCATTAACCCCACTTATGTATTCAGTCCCAACCCCTTCTCCTCTTCATTACTTCATTCCTCATTTCCTAATACTCAAGCTTTTATAACAATGGAGAGTGGAAGAGGAAATTAAAACTCCAAACCCTAGTCTTCATTAGCAAATCCAACTTCTAGCTCCAAATTCAAGAGAACCCATTGGTAAGCCTTCTCTTCTTCTTCTCCAACTCATTCTCTTATCAATTTCAGAAATTCCTAAACCTAACTTTGGGAATGTTCTTCTTTTAAAGCTTAGAATCAAGCTTCTTGTGTTGGATTTGAAGTGTGGTTAATTATCCTTTGCTTTCAAGCTTCTTCTTCATTTGTTTGGGTTCAAAGGTGAGATTTTTATCTCACATCTCAGCCTATATTTATCTTCGATTGTTAGGTATGAATTCCTAACACTTATTCGTGTGCAATTGCCTTTGGTTTGGATTGATTTGGTGAATATTCTAATTTTTGGTGTTTTGGGTTCAATTCTTTAAAAATCATAACTTTGATATTTGAACATGTTTTTGGTGGCGGATCGGAGAGCTAATGGAGCTGGGGTATCAATTGGCTAAGGCTCCTTAGGTCCATTGCTCGAACGGTCGCGTTTTGGAGGAATTTGCACTTCATTGAAAAAGGGCAGGAACTGCAGAAATTTGCAGTTCGGCCGACCGAGCCCTGTAGCCGGTCGACCGACCTGCTATTAAAAGTGCATAGCACTTCTCTGTCTCAGGTCCGGTCGACCAACTACAGAGCTCAGTCGACCGACATGCTTCCCGAGAATTTTTCTAGAACAGGGTCCGGTCGACCGAGCTCTGTAGCCGGCCGACCGACCTGTTGCTGTTTTGCCTATTTCGCCTATTTTGCGCCGTTTCCAAATTTAATCGTTTCGTCTTATTTCCCTATTTGTTGTTATCATTTGTTATTAATTTTGATGACTTTTTTCTTCGGGAATTTTTGGAGTATCTATTTTGATGGATTCGGTATCGATTTCATTGGATTTTCATTCACATCTACGAATGTGAATTTTAGTGATTGGTTGTTCCTACAATCCTCTTTGTGATTTGTCACTTTAAAAATATAAAGGTTTCAATACTAGTAGTAAATATCAAAACTCTTTCATCAAATGATTTCAATACTATTTTATTACAAAACTCGTTCTCTTAAACCGTTTTCCAATCTATTAGTATATACAAACCTTTTCCTCACTCGTATGAGAAATCTAATTAAACGACTTAGTAGAACAAGTGGTATGAAACGCTTGCATTTACTTCGTCGGTTAATTCTTGGACTTGTTCGATTGAATCTCTTGTGACAATTTTCTAGTGGAGATCTACAATTAGTTCGTAAATATTTAAGTTAAGCTAGTGGTTATGGTACATGAAGCTAAGCTCATATATTTACTAGCTTACTGTAATTGACACTTCTTGATGATCATGACGATCATTTTTGTGATTTAGACTAGCAATTGTGAGATGTCTCTTTGTCTGCGATTTAGACTAGACCCCGTTTCTGTGTGATTTCGACTCACACATGTGGGGTAGCGCCCCATGGTCTTCGGGCCATTCGTGTGTCAAAAATTAATGGCTAGCTACCACGAGATAGCGTCTCGTTCGTGTGATACATATGTAGGTGAGTTTTCATGCTCTCGTTCGTGCGATAGGCCTCCCCCCTTTTCATGATTTCTGGATTTCGTGTGTTGAATTCTGGAATTTAGGCTTCACCAATTTTAGTGATTTTCATTGATATGATTTATCAATTTTTGCGCATTGGTGAATTCGTGTGTCATTGACTTGTTGTGAATACAAGTTTTGGGTATGATACCCTTTTTGAATCTTTGTGAAGATTTTTGTGATATTGATTAATCTCATGTTGAGTTTCAATTACATACTTATTGTAGTATGCCCGTATGGTTATCATATGTTTATGCCATATCTCTTATTCTATATCATGTCGTCTGATATTTATAGCTAGACTGATCCGTTTATTATTTTCTTATTAAATAATACTCGGGTCAGACCGAGATGTTACAGGTGCTTCAGCTTGACTTCTCATTTGGGATTGATTTCTCTGACTTTTGGCTAACTACTTAGATTAGTAGTTTATTTTGTTGTATACACTTGAGATATGGACTCATAGTTGTATTCTTTTGTATAGCACATGTTGTTATTCTTTTGCATTATTGTGGATCTTCTTGATCACTACTCTGATGTACACTTTCATGTGTTAGTTATATATATTCATATCTTCTTCCGCCTTTGTGATATGAATTATCAGTGATTGATTTGTGTTATGTTTATTTCTATATTTGTTTCCGAAGACATAATAGCCATTGTGTAGTCGCTTTGAGTTTGTGTTGGGATGTCGGATGTCCTCTTGAAAAGAAATGCAAGTTACATCTTATCTGGCATATCGGTACTCGCACAAAGCAACTATACAGATGGTCGCTCCTCAACAGCCTTATTCTCCGTGCTAGTTGACGGCATTACACCGTAGCGTCCTTGGCTAGCGTGGGTATAGAGGTGGGGCGTCACAACTTGGCATCAGAGCCAAACTTCGGAACAATGTAGAATAATTTAACAAGGATCATAGTCCTAAGTCCTTCTTAGGAGTCGTGCCTTAGGATTTAATTCGAGTCTTCGTACCGATTCATCCTATTTTCTTTATGATTCCTTGTTTTATCTATCAAGATTGCTTGATATTCCATTTGTGAATAACCTTTTTCTTCTTCTTTATTTCTTTCTAAAGGAAGAGAAATGGCTAGACCTGGCCGTCCCAGCGCTGGTCAATCTAGCGCTACTCCCCAAGATGGAGTTTTTATGACTACCCAGCAACTTCTTGACCTTGTCACGAATGCTCAAGCTGCAGGACCCAATCCAGAGCCTACTCATCCTAGATTTGGTTTTACACGCTTGTGCAGTGGCTATACCGATTTGGGTGGAAGGCCATTCAAGGGATCTGAGAGTGTTATCGAAATTCAAGCTTGGCTCAAATCATGCGATCGTATCTTTTCTCTCATGAACCTTATTGATATACATCGAGTCCAAGTGGCTTCTAGCATGCTCCAAGAAAGAGCGTTAGATTGGTATGAGCTTTTAATTTCTGTAATCGTTGAGGCGGATCTCACTTATGAGCAATTTCGAGAAAGATTCGAATTGAAATTATAAAAACAGCTACCATTCAAACTTTATTGGTATGAGTTCTTTTTCTGGAAATTATGAAAACATCTACCATTCAAACTTTTTAAGAAAATCGAACTTCACAAATTTTAATTTCAATAACACTATGTGAATCCCCTATAAAAATGATAATTTTAAAAAAAATTAAAATTTTTCATTGAACATTTCTCCGGGAAATGGAAGTTGATCAGAAAGTGAACTTTCGACCAACTCTGATGATCCAAATGATGGTGGGTCTCGAGTTCATTGTCAGGGTTAGATTAAATGTTAGAGATTACTGGAAAAATACGAGTAAACTTTATGAACCCTTAAATTTTCAGTTCGAGACAAAATTAGGGTTTAAGCTCTGTAATTTGGATGGTGAGTTCGCGGGTTAACTGCGTCATCAACACGGCGTTTCAGGCGATCGGTCTTGGGGGGTTTAAATCCTTGGGTATCATGGAGGCTTCGAGCATGGTGGCACGGTCGCCGATGGTCGGAGGTGATAGTTTGAGGTGGGTTTGGGTAACCCAGTTTTTGTACAATCAAACCCATAGGCTAAATTTTCGATTTCATGATGAACGCCTGGTTCTGGAGGCTTAGGGGCTTGAGTGGGTTGACGTCGTCTTGTCGGAAGTGGAGTCGACGACCAGGACGTCGCCCACTGGTTGTGCACGTATACGTGATACGTTGTGTATCAGTTCCTCTCGTGTTGGGAAGAAGAAGGAGAACTCGAATCACTGCTCGGGTTAGGGAGGAGGAGACTCGAAGTCAGGCTCGCGTAGTTGGGGGTTGTATCGGGTTGATTTTAACACTTAACAAATTTTTGAGGAAAAAAATGTCACTTGGGTCCAAATTAGGCAAAACTCGAAGCTGGGGTTTTTTTCCTCGGGTGCAACTCGAGGAAGCCTCGGGTGGGTCAATAAAAACAGCAAAACCCAGTTTTAATTAAATTTTAGAAAACAAGTTAAATAATTTTCTAAATAAATTAATGATAGTTGTAAATAGTATATGAGACAAATGGTATTTAAAATTTATGAAGTTCAAAAATATTTCAAATTGTATACACTACAAGAAAATCTAGTTTCAGTAGCACCTATTGGTAGCGTTTACTTCACAAATGCAACCAATATAACTGATTTCATTAAATTTCTTTTGCTCACCGCCTTTACCGCCCAACCCGCCAATAATTTCAGAGGAAAAAACGCGTCACACAAATGCTTCTTCTCTTCTTTTCCTTTCATCGTGCCATCTCTTTACTTAAAAAGAAAACCTAGGTTTAATCATATCCCTCTCCACCACTCACGAATTCATTATCTCGTCGTTGCTCTCACCACAGTGGTGAATACATCCACGACCAACTCTCGTCGATCCACCCCATGTGAGCTGTCAACGGCAAAACCTTATGTACTACCCATTATTTCTCCTCGGTAACCCATGATTCTTCACTCTTTATTGGGAGCCGTCGGCACCATGTTATAGGTAAATGTTCTGATTTTTATTTTTACTTTGAATTTAAGAGCATAAGTTATATTACATGATTGATATATTGCGAATGTTTGGTGTATGATGAAATGTAAGGTGTATCATGTTGCAGGTATAGTATACTCATTTGATTTGTGATTCATACGTTGTTTGATGCGAATGTTTGGTGTTTGATGAAATGCATGACTGATATATTGCATTTTATGGTGTGCATTATGCCTGCTTGTTGGGTTAGATATTACATTCGAAGTACAAATTGACTGTTCTATTTTTATTGAGAGTCAACTGATATGGAGTCTTGATGGTTATAAGTGTCTATCTGCCTATTTATATGTGTGATTGAATTAAGGTTCTTATATATTATTTGTGTGTTCAATGGATAGAAAACCTTGCTGGTGAGTTGTAAATATGTAGTAGAATAATGTATGTTAGCAAGTTTTTTTAATTAAAACTACAATATGCAATGCACAAATTCATTCCTTCCAATGATAGAATCATAGAAGTTATACTTAACTGATCTTTGTATGCACTTTTTCAACTTCACTCATCTCAGTTAACTCGCTGGTTATCGCGCTCTGCTCCTTGTATTGATGCATCATATGTTTATTATTCATTATATTATGTGGGTAGGGAAGGTGATGTTTATTGTTGATTCATGTAGCTGAGAAAACATGATACGTAGATATGGCCAGAATCTGTATCCTAACATAAGGTTGATTATATAGAGACAATATTAAGAACTATGGCTAAGGTAATCTCATGTTTATTCATTTATTTTCTCAAAGTAAAAGACGATAGACCCTTTCTATTCCTTTTTTAACTCTCTTCAATACATCTAAACAATTTTTTTCTTCTATTTTGATCCTTGACAACTTGAGCTTGTTGTACTACAAGACAACAAACAAAAAAATAGGTTAGAAAAACACCAGTAATAACCATAAATCGATTGTTTTCTCCATCCCGTCTACTACTTTCAAATGATAAACAATAGCAATTATACAAATCATGTTTTCGTATTCCACTATCTATTTTGCTAACAATTTTAGTTCTGGTAGTCTGCTCTAATTTCAATAAATGTACGGGTTCTTTTGCTTGATCTGGTGAATGAATATTGCTCTAACAAGTATTTAGAAGAGTCAAATAATCAACTTAGCGTCAGATTTGTTAATGTATATTAAAAAAATGATTTTCATTTAAATTCATCCAATTTTTTCTCTTCTCGATATTGAAATTCGAACTAAAATTATTCATGCTACTATGTCCGTTTCTAACCATATTCAAAATCATATGCCTCCCAGGTAGAGATGACTGAAGGATATAGGGATCTTCATATACCTTCTAGTACACAATCTGGGTGAGGTATTGAAATTTACAAAGTTTGGGGTTCCTAACATAAATAAACCTTTGGTTCGTGGTGATCATCATATAATAATAAGAGTAGATATTCTGAAAACAATCAGGTAAGATATTCAGAAGGATCTTTACGAAAAGCATCACAATTCGGCTGATGGGTGCATTAGAATATGGTTTGGATTAAGGCAAATTATGAATGCAACTGAAGAATTATTACTAAAAACGAGAGATACGGCCGAAGAATTGCAAATTGGTATCCATATGCATGTATCTGAAATCCCTTTTGAGAATGAGCATGTAAGGAACACAAGGGAAATCCAGCATGGTTTGTTACATTCTTGAATAAAGTAGGGCTTTTAAGAAGCAATTTATTAGCTGCTCACTCAGTCTGGTTGAATGAGGCTGAGGTAAAACAAAAATCTATAATACCAATTTTTAACTTTGCAAATATCAACTCTTACACAAAGAACTCATTCAGCCCTTACTAATTATATCGTTCTACAATAAAATAATATGATACAGATTGACTTCTTCTCAAACGAAGGGGTAAAAGTTTCACATTGCCCTGCAGCTGCAATGCTCATGCTTGGGTTTGACCCAGTCAAGGAAATGCCTGATGCTGGCATTTGTGTCTCTATTGGTACAGATGGTGCACCTTTTAATAACAGGATGAGCATCGGCTTGTTCTTATTTCCTTTTTTATTTATAAGTATTGGGTATAAAGACAAGCAAAATAAAAGATTAAAAGTTAACTAGGCGAAGAGCAAACAAGAACAATCATTATATTTAACAAGGGTAAAATGTTGGTTATATTGCTAAAAATGTTTGAGGATTTAACTGGTGCATAGAGAAAAGAATATGTCCAAATAACTTGTATATGGAAAATTTTATGTTTTCCTGACTATCCTTTCCTACTTGTTTTCTTGACTTTACATTACACTCCGTTAAGATAGGATGCTAGAATCATCTCTTATTTATTTCTAAAGATTGCTTTCCGTCTTGAGAGTGAAAACTTAATCATGCATCCAAATAATGATTAGTTTAGCTTATTGCTTTGTGAGCGTTTACAATTGATTCCAATCTTTCTGTCTTGAGGTGTCGACATTGTGCAAGGAGAGGATGCACGCGCTGATGGGGGAGGAACCGATAATCCTGCCAATAACGGGGATGCTGAACGAGGAGGGACCGGTCAGAGCTGTGAAAAGGAGTTTCGAGAGGATGGATGAGCTGGCGTTGAAGTCCTGTGCATGCGGGTATTGTGGGGACCCACCATGCCAGTGCGAACGGTCTAGGTTGGAGAATCAGATTGTGGGCTCCACTGCTGTGGTCGCGGTGGTTGGTAGTGGAAGGGTGCTGGTTGCCAACTGTGGCAATTCCAGGGCTGTAATTAGCCGTGCTGGGGTTGCACTCCCCATGTCCTTCGATCATAAGGTAGTTTTATTTTTATTTTTATTTGTACTTGTGGTTGAAATTTTAGCTTTGTTAACTGCGTAGACTCTATATACTAATTATACTTTTAACTAGATGAAACATTTGAAAGGATATTTTTTTATAAAACAGAGATGAATCTTGTGCTATTAATCTAAAGGTATTTATTGACAAAATTTATGTCGAATTAATATTGAATAAGAGAAACGACGGCTATATATCTCAAGAAAAAAATGAACACTTGTATATTCAATTCTTAAAATTTTGGTTCAATAACAAAGTTTCCACGCACTTTCCACAGCATAATATTGTTTGTATGATAGCACTGGATCAAGGACCTGAGATTCAGTACAAGAATAAAGGATGGTGAAGGATTTCCAAGCTTCGCTCTTGTAAACAAAGCCACCGATCAAGCTATACAACATCCTTGTGGACCGCATGAGCAAGTAAGTAATAACCTAGTATTTTTACTTTTAGTTGATCTATCAAAATGCAAGTCCTTATCAAAATCAGTTAATAGTTGGATGTAGTTTTGTTGCACAGTTTGTTATGTGGTTTTACTTTCAGTTAGTAAAATTAAACCTCTAGTCAAGTTGAAAATCTTATGCATGTTTAGACTTTAGATATAGTACTCTAAGATCAAATCCTCTAAACGTTTATTTATCCAAATTAAAAAAATAAATATTACAAAACATACACATCTTCTTTCATGAGAAAGAAAACAGTTTGATCATCTACTTAACATGTGTACTACTAGGTGTATACAATTAGTAGTTTGCCTCAATTATGAAATCATAGTTGTGTTTCTTTTGCTTTATTTGTGACACTAGGTTGATTTTTTTATGGTTGGATTAGTTCCATATGATCCTAGCTTCCCTGACGAGTCAGTCCTTTGGAGTGAAAGTAAGGATCTTGGAGATGGCTTCTGTTGCATAAGGAAGATCAATGACATTAGCATGAACTTCGATGCTTTCCATGGAGATAAAGACCATGGCGGAGTCCATGATGGAACAGTAGTTGTGCTTTATGAATGGTACAAGAAATCAATGAACCAACGCTGGAAGATTGTGCCCTATGGTATGGTTTTACTTGACAAAATCTGTAGTTATTTCTGTTCATAAATATTTCTTGCATCATGTCCTCAATTTATTTATCCCATCCATTTCACTTTGTTTAACTATATTAACTATTTTATTCATAAATTAATCAAAGATTGTGGTACCATGAAAGCACTACTAATCGTAAATTTGATATTTCTTTTCTTATTCCAGGGAGAATCATACCCAATGTGAATGAGTTGAAGCTAACTTGTAATCTGACAATAAGGATATACACTAAAGCTGCGTTGGATTATTCACTTACCATGAGAAATGGCAATGTCCTGCTTGCTCCTGCAGATCCTACTGATGATTATCATGTAAAGGTGTTACCACTTTAAATTTAACTCTATATTCTTTTAATAAAGCATACACATACTATTTGTACCATCATCTAAATGATTTTTTTTTTGATTTAAATTTAAGTTCAATTCATGTTTCTTTGAATACAGAGCAATCGTTGTGAATTTGCTATACCATTACATTGTCATCAACTGTATATGGTATTTTGGATAAATACTGAAGTTGTTGTTGTTAAATTTAAACCTTATTATTACCTCTGTGCGTAGTGTATAATAGTAATGTGCACAGGAAGAAAAAAATTAGTGATAGTTTACTTTTAAATGCTAGAATGTAGGAGCCATGAATTGAACACCGGCCATAAAGACAAACATTACTTACCTGTCATGTACAGGTGTCCTGTATATATTTTTGTATATGTCTTTGTGCTGTACTTATATATTATGTTATTTTTTGATAGAGTGCAGAAAAGGTGGGACAAATGAAGACAAACTAACGGGTGTTAAAGCGGTGTTGGGGCGTATTGTTAGTGATAATATTAGTTAAGACATGGATGAGCATGACGAAGAGTTGTAGGATGCAGAGAACAATGAAGATTATGTAGTGGAAATAACACATATGTCTACTTGCTCACCTGCATCTTCTTTTGGTATCAGTACGGGGATTGATGAAGGGTCAAAAAAATATTGATGGTGAAGGCCCGAAAGATAAGATGTTGCTTTCTAGCTTTGATTTTCATAATGCAAAAAGTATTTGGGACATAAAGCAGGTAAGATATAGTTGGACATTGTAGTTTTTTTATATAATACTAATTATTGGAATTTGAACATATCGTAGTTTAGTGATACTTAAAAGTTTTTTTGTATAACTTTATAGGAGCGTAGGCCACCTAGGTGTCACATTCAAGAAAAATATGGGGGTGGAAGATGGAGGAAAAGTGAGAGGTATTTATGTCCTAATTTTGTATCCTTGTGCGGTAATAAATTGATAGATAAAGGAGGGGACTTGCTGTAATAAGAAAGGACTTAAAGCATATGATCGTCGCACTTCAGTTTTAAAGCTTGGAAAAGAGAACCTAAGGTATTTATGTCCTAATTCATATACTTGAATTATTTCTGCATGGTTTTTTTATTTCATAGTACATTATTTATAGGCATAAATATAACCTTAAGTGTGTTAATGGTTACCTATGATTCTATTCCTTTGAGTCAGAGTTGATCTAACACTTTGAAAGAGAAGAAGATTGGAGTAGGTTGGTTATTATCAATACTGTTAATTTTTGGTTCTTTGTGTATGGGCTCTGTTAACTTTAACTTAAAAAATTCAATTATTCAATTATAAGTCTTCTTGTATCATGAAGATTTGTGGATGATCGATTTGAGGTAGTCAAGTTTGGTGATTCAGGCGATTGGCTAAGGTGATGAATTTAAAGTCTATTTTGGGTTGGCGATGAGGCAAAGCAAGGCAGTGGGGTGGGTTAGGGGCAGTTAGGTGGTTTGGTTGTAGAAGGAGAAGTGGTAGCTTGGGTTGTTGAACTCGCTGTTGAGTAGGGATGTTATGTGTTGTATGATGTGACAATAGGGATGTTATATGTTGAACTGGCAGGTTTATGTTGTATTTACTGGTTGTATGTTAATCATAGGTGAAACTGGGTAGTGGTGGCAATTGTATGGTACGAAGATAGCAAATGGGAGTTAGTGAGTGATGTCAGTGCACTGTTTGGTGATGAAGAAATAGGGTAGGCTGTGAAGAAATAGTGAGTGCACAGTGGTTAAGCAGATATTTCTATGCAGCAAGGAGGTGATGTGCACAAGGTAATATGTAGCAAGGAGGTGATATCACTATGCAGTTAGACATATGTATTTAGAAAAGGACTGTAGCAGGTAGTTAGAAGTGATGCAGGCAAGATGCAGGCAAGTTGCTGGCAACAAGTAATGGCAGCGCAGTGATTCAGTGGGAATGTTTGTTGAAGGATGGTATTGATGATATTGTAGTTTGATGAACTGATGCTAATTGATAACAGTGTAATGGTTTGAAGGATGGTACTACAGTTTGAGGAAATAATATGGAAGTCGGGGGCAATGGCTGACGTAGATGGGTGTAGGTTGTTCTATTTTGTGAGAATGTGGAGAGGGTTGGACAGTGGTATGTGCACAGGGAAGGGAAAATTGTATGTGGCTATGTGTGATGGCAGGCCTAGTTTGCAAGGGTGAACTGTGAATGCAGTTGATTTGTAACAGAGATGATGAAGTTCTGTGTGTTGATCTGATGATGGTGATGACTGTGATGCATGGGTGAAGCTTGAACTATGTTAGCGAATTGTTTGCTACAGTGGATGGAGGTGCAGCAGCTTAGAGTTTGAAGAGGTAATTATGTTGTTTGCGGTGAAGGTGTTGTAAGATGATGGTGGAATGATGTTGTTGTGAATGATGATGATGGTGAAGGTGCTGTAAGAGTTCAAAGGGGAAGGCATGCAGTTGTTGTGGCCAGAGAAGGCTGAAGTGTGATAAGGGAAAGGGACGCTGGTGATGGTCACTGATGTGCACATTGAAGCGGGTGGTTAGGTGCACAGTAGAAATGGTAGAAACTATGTAGTGTAATGTTAAAGGAAGATGTAGGAACAGTGCAGGCGGAAACAATGTAGTGTTAGAGGAATGTATTTGGTTGGTTTGCTGTAAATCGATCAATGGAAGAACACAGTCTCATTATTGTCGACTTGGTTGCACTCTCAGGTGCTGCATTTTTATAGATATAATTAAAAAAATTCTAGAACGATGTGTAGTCAGTGTAAGTTATAATTGATTGATTATAGGAGTAGAGTTGATTGATCTAGGATATCTTATAAAATTAACCAAGTTTATATTAATAATAATACTAATAAAAATAATAATATAATTAATTTAATCTTGTTTTTTATTAATAATAATAAATTAACTAAGTTAACCAAGTTAATAAAAATTAACTAAGTTTTGTTAAAATTAAACAAGTTTTATAAAATTAGTTCAATTTAAGCTAACTAAATTTCACAAATAATAATATAATTAGTTTAACAAAGTTTTATAAATAATAACAATGATTATGATGATGATGAACTAACCATGTTTATAAAAATTAACTAATTTAATAATAATAATAATAATAATATAATTAAATTAACCGAGTTTTAGTAGTAATAATAATAATAATAAATTAACTAAGTTAACCAAGTTAATAAAATTAACTAAGTTTTGTTAAAATTAACTAAGTTTAAGTTAACTAAATTTTATAAATAATAATAATATAACTAATTTAACAAAGATTTATAGATAACGATGGTGATGATAAATTAACTTAGTTTATAAAATTTGACTAAGTTTATAATAATAATAATAATATAATTAAGTTAATCAAGTTTGAATAATAATGATAATAATAATAAATTAAGTTAACCAAGTTAATAAAAATTAACTGGGCTTCGTTAAAATTAAACAAGTTTTATAAAATTAACTAAGTTTGAAACGGGACATATTTGATGATTAAACAAGTTTGAAACTGTTAATCCTTTTGCTTATTTATTTGATGATTACGACATATTTGATGATTATTTATTTATTTGCTTATCCAACAGGGTGCAAATCTAGTACCAAATAGTAGCTGTAAGCTGATTGATGTGGGTGAAACGGGACAAGTGGTGGCTGAAGGAACTATCGCTTCAACCGATCCAACAACGATGGTTCATTGCGTTCTGCTAGGAAAAGATGCGGTAAAAGTTTGGGTAAACTTTGTGAGAGTTAATGACGCATTGCTATGGCGATCTACATCTGAGTGTACGTACATGGAAGATGCCTTTGGTACTACGATAGCTTGCCCAGTAGCATATGTCATTGGAGAATCAAGTTCCAGTAAGTATTATTTTTCAGTACATCATACCTCAACATTAAGTTTTAGTTCTGTTTATTCGGGTATTAAAAAAAATAAAAATCTGTATCACAACATTTAAGCTTTTATCTGCAAAGCCACAACATTTCAGTACATATCCTCTATAGTAAGCGTGTTTATCTGCAGAGCCACAACAATTGATACACTTGAAACTAAAACTTAAATAAACTATTTTCCTAAAACTGTCTACTCAGATTAATCGTTATGTCATTGCACATGTATTACACAAATGTAGTTATTCAAGAGGGCTAACACAAATAAATGGAAGTAACTGACACTAAAGTTGTTGCCTAATACAATTAAGGCAATGTGAATTTAGGGAATATTTTTGTTTTAGAGAACCGAATTGATAGAAAACGACAAGGGTAAAGAAAATTGTACATTTCAATTAGTGGATGGATGCATCATCGATGGATTACGGACGTTCCAGATACTTTTTCATATTTTATAAGATTTGACTTGACCATAGTACTGAATACACAATCTGCCCATAGTACTGAATACACAATCTGCATAGAATGAAATCCAACCAGACTTCTAACCCAATTTTGATCTGAATATCTGTGTAAATTGAAAATTGTGTATTCGTTGGGGAACTATATATGATGCATATAAAAATAGAACAATTTTTGTTAATATGTATTAATATAGAATATCGAGTTATAGATTACATGATTTTCATATATACCTATATATATATATATACATATATATATACACATATATACATATATACATATACATATAGATATATATATATATATATATTGTTGATTGTTAAACTCGTTTGTAGGTAATTAGCTATTTCGAAGCGAAGACTGTCGACAACAAAGAACTATTGGTAATCAAGCAACGAACATGAATTTAATTGTTATATATGTTGTCGTATTTTGTTAGTACATTTTTGGAAACTTGTCTGTGAATGCTTGTAGTATGTGACTTATTTGTTGAAAAACTACTATCGAATTGATTATGGATATTATATTTGATTGTGAGATTAGCATGTTTTTATAATTATTTGAATATGATGATCATATGATTGATTGTTTGTATATGCTAATTATGTGATTTAATTATTTGTTTGAATATATGAAAATATGCTACCAAACAACCAATAACTTTTAGTAGCGTTTCAGAAATGCTACAGAAACAAATGTAAACTAATATAAAAATTATGCAGTTGCATTTTAAAAACGCTACTAAAAAACAAAAAAAAGCATATAAACAAAAAATGCAATCAAAAAATGAAGACTTATGGTAGCGTTTTTTTAACCCGACAGAAAAAACCTACAGCTACATTTAAAAGTGACTTTTGGTAGCGTTTTTTAAATCCTACAGAAAAAACCTATAGTTGCATTTAAAAGTGACTTTTGGTAGCGTTTACTACAACGCAACAAAAAGTTTTAGACTTTTAGTTGCATGTCGTATAACAGCGTTCTCTAAAACGCTACCATAAGTTATGGTAGCGTTTTTTCAACGCTACTAAAACTCTTTTCTGGTGTAGTTATATTTTCCTTTAAACAAAAAATTGCTTTAAAACCTAACTTAATAAAACGTTTAAAAGTAAATCAATTGTTCAAGTGTTAATGTAAAAAACCAATTTATTTACAATGGTGAAATAGTATTAACAATTAATGTCTTGTAATGATTTTATGATTAATAATTAATTAATTTAAAGAATTGTTAATGAATAAAAGTAATTAAACTTAATTAGTTAACAACCAAGAATTAATAAATTAAAAATAATAAATTAAAGAGTAATTTATTAATTAAGACAATTAAATTAATTCGTAATTAAGTAAAAATTAAACATTGATTTAAAATAATTAATAAAGATAATTATATGGCTAATTCACTTTAATCATAATCACCTTAATCAAAGATGATTGACCATCATCAAATATTCTGTACTGGATTGGTATTTCCATTGTGATACTGTGATTGCTTTGTTGTGAACCGTGATTTGTGATTTGTTCCTATATGTATGTGAAACCCTTTTGCCCGTAAAACGACATTTAAACTTCGATGCGATAGGGAGTCGAATTTCAGTTTGTTATCCGAAACCCACATCGAACTCTGAATATGAATCTTTGTGATTGATACACCCACATGTTTCAAATTTGAGCGCTCACTATTTGGATTAGCTGGGAGAGGACCTTTGTGTCATATAACCCATTCTGAATAGTGATTCGACGAATGGATAGCATTTGAAGATGGTGGTGAAGACCGGGTGTCTTCGAAAATGATAGGATAACCTATCGATTGTCTCTGCACTGAGTTGCTCCGGTATAGAGATTCCCTAAGTGATGGGAAGTCCGATCGGGATTGTGGACACCCGAATTTGCAAGGGCTTCTTCCTTTATTGGACAAAGTGCCTTCGGTTCTGTTCGAACCCGGAACAGACTTGTACGGTCGTGTGTTTGACACAACACTTTGAGATATAAAGCCGATTTCTTTCAAACACATATCTGTTGGTGGCGGGGAATTTATTCTCCTAGTTTAACACCCTTCTTTGAGACGTACGAGCTCATAGGTTATGTATTTGAAGGTTATCAGCGATATGCTCCCATTTTGGTAGTGGGGCATGCTAAGTGCTACGGTATATTGATGATCATTTGTTGATCATTTGTGATCAAAGCATGGCTTTCGTGTAAAGCGTAGCTTTGTGGACGAGACCTCATCGGACCTCACACCCTGAAAATGGTCGAAACAGGAAAGATGCGGCAAGGTTATGAGGGTCGCGCCCTTTAGGGTATGTCATTTCCTTCTGGAAAAAGGTGGTGTCATGGCATGGAGCCCATATACTTACCTATGTGGTTGCTTCAATCTCATTTAATGTATGGTTGTTGCTTTGTGATGGGGGCCACTCGGATAAAGGTCCCAAAGGAGTGGGGAATGGCATACTCGAGTAGCAGTTACCTAGTTACAGAGGTAACCCGGCCTTGTGTTGGCAGAGAGCCGAGTAGGTTCTCGGGACGTCCCGCCAGAGGCGTGCCCATGTGGCAGTAGGAAGTTCCTTAGCCTGACCATTTGTTGGGAATCCAATCAAAACAACACGTGCCCTGTACGGTTTTAGTTGTATAACCTGCCATGGAATGTGGCGGTAACCTGCTATTGAACATGGTAGCTATAGTAGGCATATGACGAAATATCGTATGCTGGCTAGGATTTATATTATACTTTCGAAAGGGTTTTCTACACTATGCACTAGTAATAATATCAAAGAAGTTTTCCCGTATTAAGCATATTTAACTATCATAAGAAGAAATCTCCTCCAATTCCGCGACTGCATTGTGTGTGTGGCGGGAGGTCTTATGGTAGTTTCATTTTCCAAAAGCATACCGGTTTTTCTTTTATAAATCTCTTCGATTTAAAAGCAACTATCTTTGTTTACTCATACGAGTCCCATGACTGACCCGGAGTTTATTGTTTCCTTTCTAAACTCTGGGTGCCCACCATTTCTACACGGACAGCCTAGTAGTAGGTTTTCCGTATTTTGGCATTAGCTGTATTTTGGTTTGGAGACTATCTGGTTTTGGGAGCTTTTACCTTAGGGACATTTTGGAAGCTTTTGGATCTCAAGATGCTTAGATTTGGATGTTCATTATCACTCTATCTTCTTGGAGATTTTTGGCATTATCTCTTGTTGTTCTATTATGACATTCTATTTGGAGTTGTGATTCATGTATTATGATACTCTGATGTTGTAACAGATATTATGATAATGTTGTATCTGTGATGTAATGCATGATATTCATTTTATTTCCGTTGTTTTATATTCATCTAATGATGTTATAAGCTCCATCCGATTGGAGTTCGATGTTTTGAATCATTGGCAGTCGAGTACAAGTGAGGTATTTGATGTCAATTTTCGAACATTGGATTTCGGGTCGTGACACCGAACGAGGCTGGAATGCCGAGCGAGGCCTCGATGCCGACAGTGCTAGAATGCCGAGCGAGGCTGGAATGCCGAGCGAGGCCTGGATGCCGAACGTTGCCAGATGCCGAACGATGTTGGATGCCGGTCAAGGCTTCTCTACCGAACGAGGTTCCTGAAGAACGATATGAAATTCCGAATGACCTTGCTGTGTCGAACGGCCCTCAATGTCGAATGAGCCTTCTACACCAAGCCTCTTGTTACTTGGTCAAGCCATCGGTAACACTTTACCCCCAAAGTGTATCATGTAGATGAACATGATGCGCTTTGAACCGTTAGCACTCTATGTTTCTCTTAAAGCCTTGGCTTTGCCTTCTCGATAGTGTCTTCCTGAATGCTGAGCGATGCATTGTATGCCGAACGACATACCAATGCCGAACGACATATGAATGTCAAACGAGGGAGATGCCTTGCCCGGTTCTACCGGTCACTGTCCATTCGACTTCTCTTCTCTCTATACAAACCGATACTCCTTCTTCTTCTCCCTCTTACTTTTACCTCCACACTATAGAACTTATGAACTTTCCCCTTCCTAAGCCCTTGTGAACACCTCAACAACTCCTTTAGTCCTCGAGTCTCCTTGGTTACTTTTCGATTGCCTTCAAGAACAAGACCAAGTAGATGTCTACTTCCAATTCGAGCACTCCATCAGACTTCACCCCCCTCTACTAGGTATTAACCCTTCATTCGCTTGACTCTCCCTAATTAGCGATTTAAGACAAGACTTGAACCCACGCCCTACTTCTAACCCATAAACAATGATATTCGTGTAGATTAGGAAGGTAGATTCGAGGTTCAGAGAAGCCTAGGGACTAAACGGAGAGGAAGATGGAAGAAGACACTGGCCTAGCAGGAACCAGTGAGGGTCGAGTTGTCCGGTCACAAGTGGCGTGTGAGTTGAAGTGGTGGTCAACTGGCCACCTTAGAGGATCGTCAAGTCGTGTGAAGGAAGGAGTTGGGAGAAGATGTATGGATATGGCTCGGCATGAATCCCTCATGCCGAACGAGGTGAGGGTGTGTAGGAGAAAAAGTCGAGGTTGGGTTCGCGTGCCCAGTGGTGTAGTTTGACATAGCTACGGCTCGGCATAACCCCCTATGCTGAACGGCGTTAGAGGGAGTATTGGAGTGAGGTTGTAGTTAGGTTCAGCGTACCGAGCGTTGTGGCTCGATATGACCACGGCTCGGTATGATCCTCTTATGCCGAATGGGATAGGAAGGAGTGCATGAGAGAAATAGGAGTTGAGCAAGATGTCGGGCGATGTGGCTCGACATAATTGTAATTCGACATGACTCCCTTATGCCAAACGGTGGATAGGAAAGATGTCGAGAGTAAAGTGCCGAGCGATGCAGCTCGGCATGAATGCGGTTCGGCATGTCTTTCTGCATGTCGAATGGTGATGATGGATGGTAGGAGAGTGGTGTACACATGATGTTAAAACCTTCTCAACTTGAACCCAATGCACTGTTGACTTAACACATTTTATGCCTGAATATAGGAAAGTGAACAAGGACAGACTTAAATAACTAAGCATATCGGACAATCCGGACTGATAACCCCATGTTTAGACAACTGTAAACATGAACTTAACTTGCTGAAAGTAGTTAATGACCTTTCACATACAGCGACGATGTCGAGTTAAAAACATAAACCATCTTATAACAAGCTCTCATAGACGGTCAGCGATGACGGTCTTCGAAGATGATAATTCAAAGTTTAAACTTACTTCAACAACTCAGTGACTTTTCATTTCTTGGCACTTATATTTGAATAATCGCACTAGTTCACACATCACACGGGGGGAATATTTATATTGTTAAGTCTAATGTCGATTGTTCTACAAGTGTAGTACAAACAGGTGTTTTTCCAGATTCAATCATTCGTTAGAGATGTCTAGGAAATCTAGCTCTACTACGATCTCGGACAGGCCCAGGCCATCCACTCAACAAGAAGTAGTTGGAACTTCAAATTCGTCAACTACTTCTATACAAGACATGCCGAGCCTCGCAACCGCATCTTTCGACTTAGCTCCCAATGCCCCAGAGGCAGCGATCTTCTTAAACGATATGATCGATTACCAAGCCTCGAAGATTAACAGAAGCACGCATCGTCGTATAAGCTCAGTCCACGGAATCCCTTTCGATGATGTGTTGGTTCCATCGGGGAAGGATCGTCCTCACTTGCCCTCGTCGGATATACATCCTGCAACAGATTCATGTGCTGGGTTGGCAGCGTGCCGCCATTCAACTCCTTTCTTCGAGACGTGCTGCAGTATATCAAGATCGTCACATCGCAATTGCATCCGAACAGCCACGCATTCATATTCGGTACTTGCATTCTCTTCATGAGTGTCCTCTTCAGGCTTCCGACTCCAGACGATGTCCTGTATATCTATCGCATCAAGAGACGATCAGATAGCCCATCTTTCGTATTCCTTGAGCCGCAAAGCAAGTGTCAAATCTTGATCGGGCCATGGAGCAAGTTTTCCCAGTACAAGCAGGAGTGGTTCTACATACGCTGTCCTCTCGGCTTTGCGAGGAGATGGGTGGAAGGGAGTAAGTCTTTTTCCTAGGTCAATACTCATGTTTGGCTAAAGCTGAACCTTCTCTAACTCTTCCATTATTTTTTCAGGTATTAACCCATGTCCCGAGGGCTCCGGATATTTTGAAGCTGTCGAAGCTACCCGAGCTATTCCCGTCGAAGACCGGGACATCAGAACTCTCATTTAAAATGAATCGCTCACGAAGTTCGGGTTGCTGGCGGAAGGCCACCAAATAAACTTCCCTCAAGGCGTTATTATAACCAGGTCTGCTTCGGGCAAAGGAAAAAAGCAGGTTGGATCTTCATCTCGTAATGCCTCTGACACGCCAGAGGAGGGGGGAAATTAGAGAAGGCAAGAAGCCCGAAGCACCGGATAAAATTTTTAGTCCTACTCGGGAATCGGTAGTCGAGGTTCATGACATCGAAACGACACCTTCCCCTTCAAAGGGAAAGAAGAAGTTGACCTATAAGTTGAGGAAGAAGAAAGAGGGTGGAACTTCTAAAGTCACTCTTATTGCAGTGGAGAAAGAAGCTTCATCGTAGCATTTAGAAAGTTCTCTGAAAGGCTTGTCGAACCTTACTATACCTGATGACCTGCTCTACTATGGTTTTGAGATCCAGAGGCCCTTAAGCTTCATTCGCCCGTGAGAGGCAATACAAGCGTTCAAGCCTAAAATCAGGGAGAAAAAACTCCTGTTGGTAAAGAAACTGGTCCGTCGGGGAGAAACACTAGGACACACACAAACACATGCACTTCACCTTGCACTTAAATTTCTATCGTCACTCTACTCTTTGCTAACTTGTCGTTATTTAAATTCTTTGTAGGTGACATGGGGCTTACACATGGGCTTGACTGCCTTCGTGGTTCATCGATTTTTCGCCAATCCGGCGGGATTCGGGTTTTGGCAAACACTGACATCGAGATTAGTCTGATGATCGGGACTAGCACCGTCAAGAATCATCCTACCAGAGAAAGACCTATAGCCAGCTCTCATATCCTCGTGATCCTCCTCATTAGTCGAACCACAACAAAGAGAAACCCGCATATAAGGGGTTCCAGCCAAAGGCCCATCGGGATCAACATTCTGGTTCATCCAATACCAGGAAATCCCGGGATCCCCATAGAACACCTGCAGTCTCCAAGCAGACTCCTCTCGCTCCTGTATCTGATCCATCGGTAGCAGAACGACCTGTCGGGCTTAAAGCCTCGCTTTCAAAGATATGGTTCAATGCTTAAAATTTCTTCCGGCGATTCACCAGATTCCAGGACATGTCAAGCAAAGTACTATTGCTTGTACTAATGACGTCTATGTCCACCATGATGCATACGTGCACTTAGCCGAAAAATTTTCAGAGGTATCCATTGAGCGTCAGCATGAAATTAATCACCTGAAGCTCGAGGCTATCCACGATAAAGACATTATCAAGGTTCAGGACGAAGAGCTCTCTGCGTACAAATCTCAACTTGAATCCACCCAACAGAGTGCTAAAGATACTGCGGAGGCCGTCAATCGTCTTGAGTCAACTCATAAAAAAGAAATTGACGAGGTGGTCCAATGCTGTGTGACGCAGCGGATACTTCAAATGCAAGCAACAACAACAAAACAACGATGGAATGAATCAAATATGGATTGATGGATTAGTGATACCAAGGATAAATGCGAAAATCTGTTGATCTCGCGAGTTACCAGATTCTAGCTATCTTTAACACGTTGATCGTGCACGATACCATGTTAGAAGATCTACGATTCTTCGACGTTGATCTCGCGCACGAGATTCCATGAACCGGCTTCAAAATCGTTGATTCGAGCGCACTCGAATAACCAAAAATGGAGAAAGGAGATAACACTCAACTTTCAATTTTAAAGAGGCACAAAGCACTCAAACAAAAGTTTATTCAAAATCAACCTACTTTACAAATGACCCAACCTGCTTATTTATAGATTTACAATACACAGGTACACGACCTAACAGACGCGACTTAACAAAATTACAATGTAACAACATATGTGACTTATAACCTAAGAGATATAGGTCGCACTCAAATTAACGAAATTACAACATTCAAACTACTTAACCAAATATACAACATAACAATTCATCACACGACTCACAACAATGCGGCATAAGGATTTTGCGACCTACTGAAGCAGCATCCTGGAGCAACTCAAGTAAACATGGCAGCGACATACGGGAAGCGACATAAGTGAAATGACTTAAGACAAGCGACCTAAGTGAGGAAGCGGCTTAACTCCAAATAACAAGTAGTTCGTAGGTCGTAGCTCGTTTAGGTCAGAGCGACCTAAGAAATGCGCACTGGGTTGGTTAACTCGCTAGGTTGTGTAACTTGGTAGGTCGTAGCTCGCACGAATACCTCGTTGGATCGCTATCTTGTAATGCAGGAAGGTTATGTCGTAAGTCGTTACTTGCTAGGTCGTTGACAACATCTAAAGGCTGACGTGATTCCAAGCTTAGCTCACGAAACTCGTTGGCGACATAAGATAACCCGTTAGGTCGTGAGCGACTTAAGGCCATCGTGCGACTTAAAGCAAATGAGTTAGCATTGTGCACTGCATCATCCTCCCCCGGTTGACAAGAATTCGACCCCTAATTCGCACTTTCCTCTTCCTCGACAAATTTTTCCCCATGATACGTAATCAAATGTTTAACATTGAAAACGTCGGCAGTATGGATATGATCCGGCAACCTTAACTGATAAGCATTATCATTGATCTTCTTCAAGATTTCTACTGGACTAATCTTTCGAGCTTTCAATTTGTTGTAAGTTCCAACTGGAAAACGATCTTTCGTCAAAACTGCGTAAACAAAATCGCCCTCTTTGAAGTGTACACTCCTTCGCTTCTTATCTGCCAGTTGCTTATACTTCTCATTTGACTTTAGCAATCGTTCATGAACAGTCCTGCGACACTCCTGCAACTAATTCACGAAATCACAAGCTCGTTTAACAACCCCTTTCTGACGTGGAACTATCGAAAAATCCAACGGTCCTTTCGAAATTGCTGAATAGACTACTTGAAATGGACTGAATCTAGTACTTCGATTAACGGCATGATTCTATGCGAACTCAGCTTGACATAACTTCACATCCCAGCTTTTCAAATTATCCTTCACTAGACATCGCAACAAGTTTCCCAAAGACATGTTCATCACTTCCGTTTGCCCATCCGTTTGTGGATGATAGGCGCTACTAAAATTCAGCTTAGTCCCAACCATCTTCCACATACTCAACCAAAAATGACTTAGAAATCGAGTATCCCGGTCAGAAACAATGGTCTTAGGTAGCCCATGTAGTCGATACACCTCTTTAAAGAACAATTGAGCAACTCGGACTGCATCTGCGGTCTTTTTACAAGCTATGAAATGTGCCATTTTCGAAAATCTATCCACCACAACATATATAGAATCGTTCCCTCGTTGAGTTCTTGGCAAACCCAAAACAAAGTCCAAGCTAATATCAACCCATGGTCTAGTAGGCACGGGCAGTGGCATATACAATCCTGCATTCGTAGCTATTTCTTTGGAAACTTGACATATGTGACATCTTTGCACAAATATTTTAACTTCTTTCCTCATGGAAGGCCAAAAATATGATTGAGAAATCAACTGCAAGGTACGGTCTCTTCCCACATGTACTTCTTCATGCAATTCCTTCACAATCTTCATCCGCAAACTGCACTTTGGTATACACAACCGATTTCCTTTGAATAGAAAACCATCTACCAACACATACTCATCCGTCTTCCCTTTCTCGACTTCATCTACAATCTTAGCAAAGTAAGGATCCTCAACAAGAAGTTCTGGAAGTACATCAAACCCCGTCACTTCAACTCTCATCGTAGTCAACAAATGATTTCTTCTACTCAATGCATCTGCCACCCGGTTTGTAACTCCCGACTTATGCTTTACAACAAATGTAAACTGTTGCAAGTATGAGATCCAGGAAGCATGCCTGGCTGCAATCTTATCCTGTCCCTGTAAATGCTTCAATGCCTCATGGTCCATATATAACACAAACTCTTTATGAAACAAATAGTGTCTCCAATGCTTTATGGCTTGAACAATAGCATAGAACTCCAAGTCATAGGTACTGTATCTTGTCTTGGCTCCAGAAAGTTTCTCGCTATAATAAGCAATTGGTCGACCCTTCTGACTTAATATTCCACCAATTCCAACCTTAGATGCATCAGTATCTAGCTCAAAAAGCAACTGAAAATCTGGGTATCTAAGAATCGGTGTCGTGGTCAAAAGTGTCTTGATCTGTTGGAAAGCAGAATCAGCCTCTTCAGTCCACATAAACTGCTTTCCTTTCATACAATTTGTCACTAGTTCCATCACGCTACTGAAATGTGGAATATACCTTCAGTAGAATGACGCTAACCCATGAAAACTTCTAACTTCTGTTATCGTCCTGGGTTGTGGCCATTCCTTGATTGCTTCAACTTTATTCTGATCCACCTGTATTCCTCCTTTAGATACAACATATCCCAGAAATAAAACACTTTGAGTCATGAACACGCACTTCTTTGTTGCCGCGTAAAATTGCTCCTGACGAAGAATCATCAACACTTCCCGCAAGTATTGTAGGAGTTCTTCTGTGCTTCCACTGTATATCAATATATCATCAAAATATACCACTACGAACTTTCCAATAAATTGTCGAAAGATCTGATTCATCACTCGCATAAAAGTACTAGGTGTATTCGAAAGACCAAATGGCATGACTAGCCATTCATACAACCCTTCCCGTGTCTTGAATGCGGTCTTCCATTCATCCCCTGGTCGAAATCGAATCTGATGATACCCACTCTTCAAATCAATCTTTGAAAAGATAGCAGCTCCATTCAACTGATCTAACAAATCATCCAATCTAGGCATCGGAAATCTGTACCTCACTGTAATCTTGTTTAGTGCTCGACTATCAGTATACATTCTCCAAGTTCCATCCTTTTCTGGTACTAACAAGGCTGGTACTGCACAAGGACTTAAACTTTCTTGTACGTGCCCTTGTTCCAGCAATGCTTCCACCTGTCTTCTCAACTCTTCATGCTCCCTTGGACTCATTCTATAGTGTGGTCTATGTGGTAACACAGCTCCCGGAACAAGATCAATATGATGTTGTATGTCTCTCAACGGTGGTAACTCTTTCGGTAATTCTTCAGGAAATACATCTTCAAATTCCTTCAACACTGGTTTAACTTCTTCAGGAACTTCAATTGTTTCACTACTTTCACGTCCAATCAACAAAAATACTTCAGGCTTATCCTTTACTTCCTTGACAAACTCCTTCAAAGATAACAGAGTCTTTAGTTCCTCGATTTCCTCCAACTTGCTTTCACTTTGTTGCCGTTTTTTAGGAACTAAAGTGATTTTAGTGCCATTGAACATGAAACTATAGCAGTTAGTCCTCCCATCGTGTTGCACGGCTCTATCATATTGCCATAGTCTCCCCAACAAATGACACACATCCATATCTACCACATCACACCAAATCTCATCCTTATACTTCATTCCGATGGAAAAAGCTACATAAGCTCTTCGATTAACCTTCATTTCACCACCTTTTCTCAACCAAGCTAACTTGTAAGGTTTAGGATGCTTCTCTGTCTTTAACGCCAACTTCTTTACAGCTTCTGTAGAGATGATGTTATCACAACTTCCTGCATCAATGACGAACTTACAAACCTTTCCCAAAATAGTGCACGTTGACTGAAAAATATTACTCCTTAGCCAACTTGAATCATCCTCTTACTTTGGTGTCAAACACGACCTCCTCATCATCAAATTACAAACCTCATCTCCTGACAATAATTCTTATTCCTCTTCGACTTATGGCGAATAGGAACATTCTATTTCTGCATCCTCATCCTCAAGCTTAGCAACCATCGCTCGCTTCTTAGGCTTCGGACATTCATTGCTCTTATGACCAAACTCCTGACAGTTATAACACTTGAAATTGTTGTTGACCTTGGTCTTAGCAACTTCATTGACAACTGGTTTTCCAACAGTCTTGGAGACATTCGTATTGCTACTAGCCCCTTTCGCTTGATTGTTGGAATTTGTAAACACACCACCTCCTCTTCTACCTTGCCTCTCCCAAGCTAGAGCCTTCTGGTGTGCTTCAGCAACGGATTTTGGATCAAACATATTCACCATATCCCTCCAACAAATCTAGCTATCAACTGTTCCTTCGTCTCCATGATCTCATTTCTAGCAATCAGTTGATAAAACTCATCTGCATAATCATTTATCGACTTTGTCCCTTGTCTCAAATTCTATAAGCGCTAATACATAAGAGACTGATAATTATAAGGCAAGAAAGTAGCCTTCTTCAACTTCTTCATCTTCTCCCATGAAACAATCTTCGACTTTCCCATTCTTTCCCGTGTAAGTTTAGTTTGTTGCCATCATGCCATAGCTCTTCCCCTCAATCTTGTAGCAACCAACTTAACTCTACGATGCTCGGGTACTTCCTTGAAGTCAAAAATTTCCTCAACATTTGATAACCAATCTAGAAACTCTTCCGCTATCATTCCGCCTTTGAATTCTGGAATCTCTGTTTTCATCCCGGACTCCCATTTACGATCATTCTCTGAATCAATATATCGATTTCGCACTTGGCCTCGATCTCGATCATGAATACTTCCTCTTTCACCATATTCCTCAAAATCATATGTATGTTGATATCGATCTCGTCCGTCTACATATCTACAATCATGCATGTCCCTTCTATCATGTCTTTCGTTATCACGATACGGATATTCTTCGAATTCATGATAAGTTCTTCTCTCTTCACCTCGATACTAATGATGTTCTTGCCTTATGGAAACTGATGATTCTCTTCGATCTCGATGGGATTGTGGTGACACCCACCTCGCTTCCGAATACGATGGCGAAACCTTGTTTCCTCCATGGTTCGAGATTGGTGACCTTTGACTTTGACTTTGATTCATGTCATTCATCAATTTCTCTAACTTTCCAATACCTTCATCGAACTTTTCACTGATACGTTGTTCCATTTGCTCGGCTTCTTGTCTTCTATACACATCTTCAACATTATGAAAACGGTTAGCATGTCTCGAACGCATGATTAACTAACAATCTCCAAACTGATACAAAGTGATACAATCTTGTCTCGGGTCTAGCTCTCGGTTCTGAATTATGCACTTAGCTCGCTCGGCTCGGCTCAAAGTTCAACTCTGATACCTGAACCGATGCACTGACTTCGGTTCTGCACTTACTTAGCTCGGATCTGAACTCCAACACTTTAATTCGGCTCCCAATAGGCTCGGCTTAGCTATGATTGGCTAAGTCTAGATCTGATACCAAATTAACGCAGTGGATACTTCAAATGCAAGCAACAACAACAAAACAACGATGGAATGAATCAAATATGGATTGATGGATTAATGATACCAAGGATAAATGCCCAAATCCGTTGATCTTGTGAGATACCGGATTCTAGCTATCTTTAACACGTTGATCGCGCACGATACCGTGTTAGAAGATCTACGATTCTTCGATGTTGATCCCACGCATGAGATTCTGTAAACCGGCTTCAAAATCGTTGATTCGAGCGCACTCGAATAACCGAAAATGGAGAAAGGAGATAACACTCAACTTCCAATTTTAAAGAGGCACAAAGCACTCAAACAAAAGTTTATTCAAAATCAACCTACTTTACAAATAACCCAACTTGCCTATTTATAGGTTTACAACACACAGGTACACGACCTAACAGACGCGACTTAACAAAATTACAATGTAACAACATACGCGACTTACGACCTAAGAGATATAGGTCGCACTCGACTTAACGAAATTACAACATTCAAATGACTTAACCAAATATACAACATAACAATTCATCACACGACTCACAACAATACGACATAAGGATTTTGCGACCTACTGAAGCGGCATCTTGGAGCGACTCAAGTAAACATGGCAGCGACATATGGGAAGCGAAATAAGTGAAACGACTTAAGACAAGCGACCTAAGTGAGGAAGCGGGTGTTATCCCGCCTTTTGGCAAGGCCGTGACACCAAGGATGGTTCGTCCTGGAGATCGTTAACGCATAGGTCTGCTATGAATGTCGGTAAATTTTATTCAAGACTGGATCGAGCTACAATCAATGAGACACCCCAAGCAAAGCCGTGAAAGACAATGTTCCAAATTTCAAGGCGATCCGAGTTCGTGTGCTCAAGTTATTGTCGATAAAAAGCAGAATGAATAACCCTATGTTCGAATCCATAAGTCAAGCCTATGTTCGAATCCATCAGGTGGCCAAGCTTCGTATCCATCCCAATGGCCTTCCTTCGAATCCAACAGGTAGCCAAGCTTCGTATCCATCCCAATGGCCTTCCCTCGAATCCATCAGGTGGCCAAGCTTCGTATCCATCCCAATGGCCTTCCCTCGAATCAATCAGGTGGCCAAGCTTCGTATCCATCCCAATGGCCTTCCCTCGAATCCATCAGGTGGCCAAGCTTTATATCCATCCCAATGGCCTTCCTTCGAATCCATCAGGGCAAAGTACCTTGAGTCCGTGAAGCAACTATACTTCGAATCCATCCTGTTCCTAGCCTCGAATCCATCCGGTTGAGACGGCTTCGTATCGATCAACTGTTATAGGCCACGATCGATACGAATGCACCTTGCCTCGAATCCGCTCCCTCGAATCCACCAAGTCGAAGCGGCGAAAAACATGGAGTCGACCCAGTCGATTCAGAGAAAAGAGCGGGTTGACCCTGGAAATGCGCACCACGTCATCACTTGGGTACGTGATGCCATCGATTCGACCCAATCGATTCGAAGAGAATCGATTCGAATGGAGCGCATCAACCGGAAATACAATCTTAAATCAATCATAACTCGAGATCTACAAGTCCAAATGCCATGAAATTTTCAAAGAAGCTTGCATGCATGTTGAAGAATGTCCGCACCAAGTTTCACCTCGATTGGATGAATTTTTGATCGATTCAAACGTACTTCGAATCGATCCCAAAATGGGCCCAAATTTCCTGAGGTTGGGCTCGCGGGCCCCCTCACGTGCCAGAAGTGGTCTCCCGAATTTTCAGCGAAATATCAGCCTCCAGCACTTATAAATAGAGCACATGGTCATTCAGAAAAGGGATCGGGGAATCTTTAGAGGTTAAGCACGCCCGGACGCTGCCAGAATCACTCCATATCGTCATCACTGCCGCTCATTTCAAATTTAAGCTTATTATCTGCTGTACTTCGCTCTATAACACTTGTAATCTTCAGGTACCAATCAATAAAGTGATAAAACTTCATAATGGACGTAGGCAAATCGCCGAACCACTCTAAATTATTGTCTTCTGCGCAATTTACGTTTTTGTGACTTGAAGTTTTTGTTAGATAATCCTCATTTTCAATTTGATTTCTTCATTTATTATCTCTTCAAAAGCTTTCGAAGAGTGTTGCCCAATTTTGGTGCAAACACTTTAGTGCTTTCACTGAGAGTTGAACTCAGGTTTTCTCCTGCTCGTTAGATCTGTCATCGATACCAGATTGGATAAATCTAAGAGAGAGATCCAGACTTCAATTTCAGACTCCTTCCATACTATTCAGATTTACCAAAATCTAGGAAAGGATTCTACACCTCAAGATGGTTAGCATGAGAACCACTTCTACCGCCGCTGGTCAAGAAGGCCGGGATAGACAGAATCCCACGCAACTACCTCTACCCAATCAAGATGATACCGGGCATTCAGATCCATCAGGTCTGGTCACTCGACAAGACTTCCAGACATTACTCTAGGAACTAACCCAAAGTCGGCAATAGCTGACTAAACAATTACACGCCAATGTTGAGTTGACTAATCAACTAAACTGCCAAAGGCATAGAAGATCCAGAAGGGACCACGCCCCTCATTCTTCCACTGAAAGCTCTTCCTCGTCTGATTACAGCGGCAGATCTACTCGTCCCAGGCTAGACGGCAGTCATGCGCATGCTATTGGTCACCAGCAAGCATTAACTGTTGGGCAGATAAGAGTTGGCCCTTCTACCAGTTTTCATACAGGACCCTCCTCCCTAGGAGGCACTATTCCACAACATACTACGGATAACCATGCCACTGCCACCGAAGTTGACATAGGAGTTGATACCCGAAATCACTCCAATCAGAACTACCACCAGCAGGAACATGCTCCAGAACCATATGTCCCAGAAGACATCGAGCCAAGGAGGCGAGATACGGATCGTCGACAGCGCCCGATCCTACCTCGCACTATGGAACCCGACCACACTTTGGCTCGCCACCCTCCGAATATAGAAACACCTGACCTCTCAGCTATGGTACGCCAAATGATTTGCGAATGTCAGGGCTTAACAAATGACGATTGGGGAATCTCCCGAAGTCATACTCCGTTCACTGATGACATATTGTATGCTGAACCTCCTCGGCGATTCAGGATGCCGACTCTGCCCATATATGAAGGAAGTTCCGACCCTAATCAACATATTCTGAAATACGAATGGTCGATGACTGCTGCAAGAGCTGATGATGCAGTAAAATGCTGTAGTTTTCCCATTTCTTTAGGGGGAATTGCGACGATGTGGTTTACACGATTACCACCACGATCTATCTCTTCATTTGACCAATTGGCTACTAAATTTGTTGAACAGTTTCGTATGCACATTTCCAGGCCTAAAGACGTAAATACTTTATCTAGTGTCACTCAAGCTCTAGGAGAGACACTCAGGCGATATTTGGAAAGATTCAATGCCGCTTGTGCGGAGATCACTAACCCCAATGATAATTCAATCTTGATGGCCATGACTAAGGGGATTGACCCCAACTCTGAATTTGGAAATTTGCTAGTTGGGAAGCCTCCCGCATCGTTGGATCGTTTCTACTCCAAAGCCGCTCAATTCTTAAGGCGTGAGGATGCGAAACAATCTAGGAAGTAGGACGATGCGAGACCCAACAATGAAGGAATTCAAAGCAATGTGGCAGTTAAACAGTCAGGGGAGAGCTCTGGCAAAGTACAATTGAATATTCAAAACAAGCAAACCCAGCCGAGGAATGGCGATAATAGAAATAAAAAGCAAGATCAGAATCGTGACCCGCGACGTAGGGCACAAATGTTTGAAAGCTATACACCACCGAACACGTCACTCGAAAAGGTATATCTACAGACTTGTAATGTAATGAAGTATAAGAAGCCGACTCCGAAGCCATCGTCGGAGAGACAGATTCAAACAGGAAAGTTCTGTAGATTCCATGAAAGTTACGGACATAATACTAATGATTGTAGACATTTGCAAGATCTCATTGAAAAATTGATCAGGGAAAGAAAGTTAGATCAATTCGTGCGGGCGCCACAGGCTGGTGGTGTGGGCCCGTCAAACCAAAACCGTGCACAAAACCAAGAGAGACAGGAGGAGCCCGCTCGTACAGGTGGGAGATTGGTTATAAATACAGTTAGTGGTGGTCCTCATCCAGCGGACTGAAGCTGGAGGGAAATGGAATCATACGCCAATTCGATCAGGCATGTGGATTTCGAGAGTTGCAGTACGCTTGACGAAGGGACCCCGGCTAAACAACAGAAGACGATGGCAGATGACATCGTATTTAGAAACCGAGATGCTGATAAGGTCGAAGCCCCAAATATAGAACCACTAGTCATATCTGCCCAGGTTGGTCCTGCCTGGATGAAGAGGATCCTGGTGGACAGTGGGAGTTCAATGGAAGCCAAAGATGGAAGCCAAAGATTTAAAGCCTTGTCAATCTAGAATCCATGGCTTCAATGGAAGTTATAATATACCCACTGGAGTGGTGGAGTTGCCAATGGAGTTGGGAGTCGAAGAACGCCGAAAAGTCCAAATGTTACAGTTTGTTGTCTTAGATATCCACTCTCCGTACAATGCTTTTTTGGGCCGACCGGCCCTTGCCGAATTCAGGGCAGCAATTGCCCTGTGGTGCTTAACTTTGAAATTCCCCACTGATCGTGGGATTAGGGTCATTCAGGGAGATCAGGCTGTTGGGAGAGCCTGCTATGTTGCCGAACTGCGAAAAGCGCAGCGAAAGGAGAATGGAAAGGGCGTGGAGGAATCTCTCTACGTCTGTTTCGCCAACGATTGACAATTAGTGCCTGGGCCTCGGCCCGGGCACCACGACCAATTACAGAAGGATCTTGACCCCAGAGACACTGAAGATAATGATGAATCTAAAGAAAGTCAAGCTTCCCCAGTCGAGCTGACGATTGATGATCCAATTGATGATGATGATGATTCAAAAATATTAAAAATTGGGTCTCAGCTAAACCCATAAGCACAACAGGAATTGGTCGAATTTCTCCAAGCAAATCTAGACGTATTCGCTTGGACGCACTCTGATATGTGTGGAATCTCGCCAAACATCGCGAGCCACACCTTGAATATTGACCCACGGTATATCCCGGTCAAACAAAAGAGACGCGGTATGGATCCAAAGAGATCTGCCGCCCTCAAAGAAGAAGTTAATAAGATAAAGGCGAATGGGTTTATCCGGGATGCTTTGTACCCGGAGTGGGTATCCAACCCTATACTTGTGTGAAAACCGAATGGGAAATGGAGAACGTGCATTGATTACTCCGACTTAAATAAGGCTTGTCCGAAAGACAGCTTTCCACTTCCCCGAATCGATCAACTTGTGGATTCAATGGCCGGACACGAATCACTATCTTTCATGGATGCTTATTCTGCTTACAATCAGATACCCATGCATGTGCCCAACCAAGAACATACGAGCTTTGTAACTGACCTGGGACTATACTGCTACAAGGTCATGCCTTTTGGGTTAAAGAATGCCGGAGCAACTTACCAACGCTTAGTCAACCGAATGTTTGCCGACCAGATCCGAAAGACTATGGAAGTTTATGTATATGACATGTTGGTGAAATCGCGGTAGTCCACTGATCACGTCAAAGACTTAGAGTCAATGTTCAATGTCCTCCGGAGATACGGGATGAAGCTTAATCTGCTAAAATGTCATTTTGGAGTCGCATCCGGAAAATTCCTTGGGTTCATCGTCAACACCCGAGGAATAGAGGCCAAGCCCGAAAAGATATGGGCGATCAGGAATCTTCAAACTCCAAGGACCATAAAGCAGGTTCAGAGTCTTAATGGAAAGGTTGCAGCACTGAGCAGGTTCATCTCAAAATCAACTGACAAATGCATACTCTTCTTCAATCTGATCCGAAAAGGGAAACGAAACTTCGAATGGACTACGGAATGCAAGGGCGCATTTCAATCACAAATTCAGCATCTTTCCACACCACAGATTCTTTCAAAACCCGTTGACCGTGAATAGTTGTATCTCTGCCTGGCGGTATCTGAAAACGCAATCAGTGCTGCGTTAGTTCGGGAGGAAGACCGAGTGCAGAAACCGGTCTACTATGTTAGTAAACGATTAACCGGAGCCGAGAGAAATTATCCAAGGTTAGAAAAGTTGGCATATTGCCTAGTCATCGCCTCAAGGAAGCTCCGTCCGTATTTTCAGGCTCATCCTATCACCGTGTACACCGATCAGCCGTTACGACAAGTCCTCACACGACCTGAGACGTCTGGCAGGTTACTGAAATGGAACATTGAACTGAGTCAATTTGACATCACATATACTCCGAGAAGGGCCATACACGGCCAAGTCCTAGCAGATTTCATTGTCGAATTCACTGTTCCTGAAGACGTACCTGAAACTAGCAAATCCCCCGAATATATATAGAAGCTGTATACTGATGGTGCATCCAACGATCGTTGCTCGGGCGTAGGGGTAGTGCTTGAAACCCCCGAGGGCCGATCCATATGCTACGCTTTAAAGTTTTATTTTCGTGCAACCAACAATGAAGCTGAATATGAGGCTTTTCTTACTGGGTTGAAGTTAGCCTGTGACCTAAGAATTATCGTTGTGGAAATTTACTGTGATTCCCAGTTGGTAGTATGCCAAGTTCGGGGTGAATACCAGGCCAAAGATCGAAGACTAGCTGCTTATCTAGCCCGAGTCCGGGAGATGCTTGATCAGTTCGATTATTATACCATTTTCTACGTACACCGAGAGCACAATCAGAAAGCCGATTCGTTAGCAAAGTTGGTAAGTACAGGCGAAGCTCAACACTTGGGACTCGTTCCTATTGAAAATTTATCCTCTCCGAGTATTGACCAAGCAGAGAATGATTTCACATTTGAAGCTACTTGTAACGACCCAGAATTTTTATTAATTAAATTTGGATACTTGATTAATTTTAAATATTAATAAGTGAAATTATAAGTCGAATAAATTTTATTTCGAATAATTGGATTTAATTGGATAATTAAATCGATAATATAATATGTGAAATTATGGAAATAATTGAAAATTGAGTTAAATATGATTGAAAATGATTTGTAAAATTTTATTTTATCATATTGGAGTTAGAATGATATTTTAGAACTTTTAAAATCGAATTAAAAGTTAATTTGTGAAAATTGAATATTTTAATATTTAATTATCGATTGAAAAATAGCCAATTTTTGAACAGTCTCGGAATTGGACGAAACTAGCTCCATTGGATCCGCAATAGTTAGTTATTATCGGATTTCAATTTTCGTAGCAATCGGAGTTATCGTTTGATCGTGGCAGCTCGAAACGCATCGAAATTGTTTTTAATATTAATTTAGCGAGTTAAAATAGCCATTTTTCAAACAGTGTCGGATTTCGACGAAACCAGTTTCATCGAATCCGTAATTTCATATTATTGTGAGGTTTCAAATTTCGTGTCAATTGGATTTACCGTTTGTCCGGTACAAATTAAAACGCCTAGAAAATCGTTTAAATCGGTTTAATTTAAATTGAACGTTTATTGCCATAACTCGCACAGATGTCCGAATTAGCTTCCGAAACCTGTTCCATTGTGTCCGGAACGCGGGGTAAACCCTAGAAACGCTGGTTACGGCGCGTGAATCGGAGTTTGGAATTCCCGGATGAATAGTGTCGTTCAAACTTCTATAAATAGCCCCCTTTACCATAAAAATAAAAAATAAAAATAAATTAGGGTTTTATAACCCTAGCCGTCGTTGTTATTATCAATGGCCAGAAAGCGATCGTCTTCCTCCTCATTTTTCCTCCAATCCATCAACAATCAGCGAGACCTTCCAACTAGAAAAACGTAGATCTCCTCGAGATCTTTAGATCCAACGGTGGTGATTGGATAATTCGCGACGTGGGGGGAGAAATCATGGCCGAAAGGGGCCGGCTTTGTGCGCGTTTTTCGAGCATAATTGGCGACCGAGCTTCGTGCTGTCATAGGTGGTGGCGTGTCTCGCATGGGGACTCGCGTCGAGGTTCGTTGATCGGTGTGCAAAGGACCGAGGGTGGTCGTAAAATTGAATGGGTTAGAGGCGGCATGGGTTTCTCGTTCGTGCGTGAATACTGGGAAGAGAAGGAGATGCAAGCTACGGCCCTGATTGCATGAAGCTGTTTGAACGGCCATGATCTACCTTAGGTTTAAATATAAAAATTATGTTGTAATTAGTTTATAAATAAATTCGTGTAACTTCAAAAAATCATAACCTTTTCATACGAGGTCGAAAACGCGTGAAAACAGTTGCGTTGGAATCGTATGGACGAGCACTACGCTATGGAATTGGATTGGAGTCGTTTGGAGTTAGTGAGAATTTCGGGTAAAATTAAACGTCCGTTTAATTTTATTCGAAATAAATCGCTAAAACGAAATTGAAATCAAGGTGAGAACTTCTCACTCAATCGAATCAGTCTCGATTTTATTTTAAATAGTTAGATTTAAAATTCTTGAATGCATGATTGAATGATGATTGTTATCTATTGATTGTTAAAATAGACATTATGCGCCGTTAGTAAGCGGATGTTATTTATTAAAAACATATACCGCGAATATTTCATAAACAGTGAAATTGGTATTATATATGATAGCAATATATATATATTGGCATATGTATATATTGCAGTTATTGATTTCCCGCATTTATATAGCGGATGAGACCCTATTGCGCCGTCTATTAAGCGGATAATATTTTAAATCCCATATACCGCGATAATTCCGTACTGGAGCGGAATTGGTATTGTGCTAATGTTTGTGGATGTAGGAAAACAGGTTGGAGGGATCCAACTGGATTCCTCAACAGTATTTATTTGATTATGGATATTTTGATATTCATTGATTATCATATCGATATACGATATCGTTGTTGTCGTGATTGACTATTTGGTATGTAGCATCATTGGACCAAATTTGGAATTTTAAAATGATTTTTAAAGTGATTTTTGAAAGAAAACGTTTATAAAATATGTTTGGAATTGATTCATTTTAAATAAATAAACGTTATAATTTTAATGTTATAAAAATTATGATTTTTGAGAAATATAGTTAAAAGTTGATTTTTGAAAATATGGGGTTAATGATTTTATAAAATAGTTAAATTGGGATTTTTGAATTTATTATAAAAAGTTGAAAATATAGGATTTATAAAATTTAATTATTTTATAAATCAAAATGATGAAATTATAAAGGAGTTAAAGATGTTTTAAAATAATAGTATAAATTGATTTATATAAGAGATTTATAAATTGATATTTATAAATTAAAATATTTGGAATTATAAAACGAGTTTTATAAGTGTTAGAATGAATTATGAATGAAATTCGGAAATGAATGAAATTCATAGAATTATAAACGGTGAAGTTATAAATGGAATTTTATAAGCAGTAGGTTTATAAAATTGGTAAAGTTATTAAAATAATGGTTTTGGATAAATAAATGAATCTTATAAGTTATCAGATTTATAATTGTGAAGTTTAAAGGAACGATTTTGTAAACAAATAAATTATAAGTATTTGACTTATAATATGAACCTTTAGTTTATAATTGAGTTATAAATCGAATAGGTTAATAAAGGAATTTATAAAAGGAAGTTGTTATAAAATAAATAGAAATGGAATTTATAAGCGTTGTTTTATAAATTCGCAAACGACTTATTTTGATAAGTTAATTTTTATAACTTATTTATGAAGTTATATTCACGTTTTAGACAGTGAATAATCCTTTAAAATGAAATGTATAGAAATGATGAAATTGGTTAACGTAGTATATTCACGTTTTTGAATAGTGAATAATATGTTAAAGAAATTGTTTTGAATTTGATGTTTTAAATAGAATTAAAACGATCTAACGATTGTTTTAAATGCATTAAGATTCGAAACCATAGATTTCAACATTTATTGTTGAAATAGACGTTTTCGAGAAATAGAAGGAAATGGTGGACTATAACACTATTGTTATAGTAAATGATTTCTGAAAGGAAATGTTTTGTATAGTATTGGGATTTATATATCTATCTTAAATTCGAATCCCTATACTAGTGATTTTGGGACGTCGTAACGATGTTTTACGCAACATTCGTTTTGGCCCAAATAAATATGTTTAAGAGCATGATTTCCTTAAAGAATGAAATATATACTTAATTTCGATTTAAGTATATTGAATATTTCCAAAGGTTGAAAATAAATAAAATTTGTGAATTACTTATGAATAAATAAGTATGGAAATGTTTTCCAATATAAAGTGAATATTTTGAGAATTTATCTTTTTGAAGATAAATTGAAATGAATAATTGAAATCGTATATGCATGGATATTTTGGAATGAAAATTCACTATGGAATTTATGAATAAAAAGGGAAGTTGTTTAAAGATAAATATTGATTTATTTTTGAGGTATTGAAATTTTATATCTTGTAAAGATATTTTGGAAAATAAATAATTTGGAAAATAATTTGGAATCTGGTGATGTTGTGCATATCCATTGATAGTTCAATAACCGACTATCAATATTTCCCTTTGAATGGGTAATTGATGTGATTTGTTTGAATTTGAATGCCACAGTTGTTTTTGAATAAGCGCTCACTATTCGGGTTAACCGGGAAAGGACCATGGGGTCGTATAACCCATTCCGAATATGTGATACGTCGTTATGAATTGCATTTGAAGACCGGTGTTGAAGACCGGATCTTTTTGAAAGTGAAAGGACAACTCATCGATTGTCTTTGCACCGAGTAGCTACGGTATAGAGACTCCCTATGTGATGGGAAGTCCGGACGTGATTAGAGATTATCCGGATTGCAAGGACTTCTTTGTAAGTGCCTTCGGTTCTGTTCGAGCCCGGAACAGACTTGTATGGATTGTATGTCTGACGTTACAAATTGAGATATAAAGCAGATTTCTTTCAAATATAATTCTGTTAGTGACGGAGAATTTATTCTTTTAGCTTAACACCCTTCTCTGAGACGTACGAGCTCAGAGGTTATGTAGTTGAAGGTTATCAGCGATATATTCCCAATTTGGTAATGTGACATGCTGAGTGTTGCTGTGAAATGATCATTGTGTTGATCATTTGTGATAGGATCATTTGTTTGATCGTTTATCTTGGTGATCATTTCTATGATCATTTGTTGACCCAAAGCACGGCTTTTGTATAAAGTGTGTTTTTGTGGACGAGACTTCGTCGAGCCTCACAAACCGGTAATGGTCGAAACAGGAATTGTGCGGCAAGGTTTTTCAGAGATAGCGTCCCTAGGGTATGACCATTCCTTCTGGAAAAGGGTAGTATCATGGTATGGAGCCCAGATACTTACTCATGTTGAAACACTTATTATTATGGTATGATGTTGGTTAGAGAGCTCTCATTTAAAGGTCCGAAAGGACCGAGGGTGGCATATCTGAGGGTTTATAATATCCCTTGGGAAAAGGGGTTCCCGGCCTTGTTTGGCAAAGAACGGTTTGGTTCTCGGGGCGTCCTTCCAGAGGAGTTTCCATGTGGCAATGGGAAGTTCCTTGGCCTGACCATTTGTTGGAAAATCCATTCTTCAAATACGAGCCTTGTACGGTATTAGTTGTATTACCTTCCATCTACTTATGGTGGCGCCCCACTGTTTGGATGGTAGCTATAGTAGGCATAGTTCGAAATGTCTATGCTGGCTAAGATTTATATTCTACTTTCGAAATATTTCTACACTATGCACTGGTAATAATATCAAATGTTTCTTTTTAATGTGTATCAAACATCTTTGACTATCATAAGGAGAAATCTCCTCCGATTCTGCGTTTGCATTGTGTGTGTGTGCGGGAGGCCTTATGGTAGTCTCATTTTTAAAAGCATTTCGAATTGACTTTAAAAATATTCCTCTATTTTGATTTTAAAGATAAATAAACTGTTTTGAGTTCTCACACCAGTCACATGACTGACTCGGAGTTTATTGTTTTCCTTCCTAAACTCTGGGTGCCCACCAATTTCCACACGGGCAGTCAAGAGTTAGGTTTATCAGGATATTCTGGATATTCAGGAGTTGCTGGAGGCAAGCTGGATGGCATGGCGTATTACTAGTATATAGTATTTCTTTTCCGCTGTTTGTTGTTGTATGATGCTGTACACTCTGATGATATGATGTAATGTAATGTAATAACTGATATAGTTCTTTGTTTAAAGATTATTCATTTATTATTATATGTTGTTCCGCTGCGAATTGTGAGATTCAGATGTTGTTGTTTTCTTTCTGTCCCGTCCTATTTTCTTTTCTCTCTATTTCCTATCTTCTTATCTCTTCTTCTTCTTCTTCTTCTTTTAAAAACCCTAAGGGTTCGTATTTTCGTTCATCTTGAGTTAATCACTGGAGATTAGTGTCTATTCAAGGAGTACGGATTTGCGGTTCTTTACAGTTGGTATCAGAGCTTATGGTTAAGCGACAACCATGGTTCTGTTGGGTAGTATTCATTAGAGATAGAGTCAGTAGTACTCTAGAATGAGTTGAGTGTAATAATAGCTATGAGAGCGTATTTGTTAGTGTATATAAAATTGTTTTATATTGTGATGATTGGTTTGTTGAGTGGTATATGAACCTTCGTCGGCGCAGCCTCGAAACTGAATCGAAGGGGTTTCTAAACACTTGAATAGAACAATTCGACACAATATTGTTTTTAAATCGGGTAAATGAAATAATTTTACCTTGATTATATTTTATATATAAAAGAAATAATTTTTCAGAATTATTAAAGTGTATATAAGTTGATTGTTTAGTTGTTTGAATAATCTAAATAAGAGAATATATTGTATAAGTAAAAAAAATATATATATATAAAGAATTGAATTATAATTAAAGTGATTTACAATTATGAAATAAACTTATATACATAAGAAGTGAAATTATATGAATATATTTATGAATGTGAGTTGTAAATAAAAATGAATTTAAAGTTAAATGAAGTATAACTTAAGAGATGTTGAATGAAGTTGATATTAGTATCAAAGTAAATTAATGAAGTTAAGTAATAAATGTGAACTTGAGTTATATAAATGAAATTCAACTTTTGAAATTGAATTGAATTAATGGATTGAATATTAATCAATTGAATATAAATTAATTGATATGGAATAATGAATGTAACTGTAAATTCATTAAAATCTAATGTTATTAGAAGTTGAAAAATTGAATGAAAATCAATTTAATTAAACCAATTGAAAGTGAAGGTATTAAGCCAAATTGAATGAATATAAGAAAAGGAATTTGGTTGTAACTAATATACATTGGTTGTTATATAATTGTTAGTTGATTGTATATAATTCATTAAGTGTTAATGAAATTGAAAACTAAAGTAATTAAAATCCAATTGGAAGTTAAGTGAATCTTAAATAGAATTGAATTTAATTTGGAAGTGAACCAACTTGAATATGAATTAGTGAATATAAACTAATTGAAAATGAATGTTAGTAAAAACATTCACTATTAATGAATCAAATGTGATTAAATTGAGAACCCAATTCATTGAACATTAATGAGAATATGAATGAATATTTATTGGTTATGGATGTTAGTTGGATGATAGTTGGTTGATGTTTGCATTTGTTGCTTTTACTACATTTGCTATGTTGACATATATAGTTATTTTGTTGCTATATGTTGTATATTGATACTATTTTCATATATGCATGATTCTCATGTTGTTGTTGAGTGTTTAGTAGGTGCGGATCGCGTTTGCTTCGCATTCGGAGCTCGCTTTCGCGCTACATTAGCCGTATATGCTTGCTAATAAAATATAAGGTACATATCTCGGATAAAATATTATACTTTTACACTTTTTTCCCTGCGGGATGCCTCATTACTTGATGAGATGTATATTTGTGATATATATACTGTCATTTTTTTCGGATCGAGCCGCGCAAAGGAGACCATGACGAATTTTTCTGAAAATTTAGGGCGTTAGAAAAATTTGAGAAAATTGGAAAATTGTGAAAACTTTAACTTTGATTTTGGAGTTGAAAGTTAAACAATAGTAATTTTTTTTGAAAAGATAACTAAGTATGATTTGAAAACATAGTAAGTTATTGTAAGAAGTTTAACTATTGAATTTGGGAAAATTAATAGATTCTATAACTTTTCTTACTTGATAATTTCGAGGACGAAATTCTTTTAAGGGGGGAAGATTGTAACGACCCAGAATTTTTAGTAATTAAATTTGGATATTTGATTAATTTTAAATATTAATAAGTGAAATTATAAGTCGAATAAATTTTATTTCGAATAATTGGATTTAATTGGATAATTAAACCGATAATATAATATGTGAAATTATGGAAATAATTGAAAATTGAGTTAAATATGATTGAAAATGATTTGTAAAATTTTATTTTATCATATTGGAGTTCGAATGATATTTTAGAACTTTTAAAATCGAATTAAAAGTTAATTTGTGAAAATTGAATATTTTAATATTTAATTATCGACTGAAAAATAGCCAATTTTTGAACAGTCTCGGAATTGGACGAAACTAGTTCCATTGGATCCGCAATAGTTAGTTATTACCGGATTTCAATTTTCGTAGCAATCGGAGTTATCGTTTGATCGTGACAGCTCGAAACGCATCGAAATTGTTTTTAATATTAATTTAGCGAGTTAAAATAGCCATTTTTCAAACAGTGTCGGATTTCGACGAAACCAGTTTCATCGGATCCGTAATTTCATATTATTGTAAGGTTTCAAATTTCGTATCAATTGGATTTACCGTTTGTCCGGTACAAATTAAAACGCCTAGAAAATCGTCTAAATCAGTTTAATTTAAATTGAACGTTTATTGCCATAACTCGCACAGATGTCCGAATTAGCTTCCGAAACCTGTTCCATTGTGTCCGGAACGCGGGGTAAACCCTAGAAACGCTGGTTACGGCGCGTGAATCGGAGTTTGGAATTCCTGGATGAATAGTGTCGTTCAAACTTCTATAAATAGCCCCCTTTACCATAAAAAAAAATTAGGGTTTTATAACCCTAGCCGCCGTTGTTATTATCAATGGCCAGAAAGTGATCGTCTTCCTCCTCATTTTTCCTCCAATCCATCAACAATCAGCGAGACCTTCCAACTAGAAAAACGTAGATCTCCTCGAGATCTTTAGATCCAACGGTGGTGATTGGATAATTCACGACGTGGGGGGAGAAATCATGGCCGAAAGGGGCCGGCTTTGTGCGCGTTTTTCGAGCATAATTGGCGACTGAGCTTCGTGCTGTCATAGGTGGTGGCGTGTCTCGCATGGGGGCTCGTGTCGAGGTTTGTTGATCGGTGTGCAAAGGACCGAGGGTGGTCGTAAAATTGAATGGGTTAGAGGCGGCATGGGTTTCTCGTTCGTGCGTGAATACTGGGAAGAGAAGGAGATGCAAGCTATGGCCCTGATTGCATGAAGCTGTTTGAACGGCCATGATCTACCTTAGGTTTAAATATAAAAATTATGTTGTAATTAGTTTATAAATAAATTCGTGTAACTTCAAAAAATCATAACTTTTTCATACGAGGTCGAAAACGCGCGAAACCAGTTGTGTTGGAATCGTATGGATGAGCACTACGCTATGGAATTGGATTGGAGTCGTTTGGAGTTAGTGAGAATTTCGGGTAAAATTAAACGTCCGTTTAATTTTATTCGAAATAAATCGCTAAAACGAAATTGAAATCAAGGTGAGAACTTCTCACTCAATCGAATCGGTCTCGATTTTATTTTAAATAGTTAGATTTAAAATTCTTGAATGCATGATTGAATGATGATTGTTATCTATTGATTGTTAAAATAGACATTATGCGCCGTTAGTAAGCGGATGTTATTTATTAAAAACATATACCGCGAATATTTCATAAACAGTGAAATTGGTATTATATATTATAGCAATATATATATATATATATATATATTGGCATATGTACATATTGCAGTTATTGATTTCCCGCATTTGTATAGCGGATGAGACCCTATTGCGCCGTCTATTAAGCGGATAATATTTTAAATCCCATATACCGCGATAATTCCGTACTGGAGCGGAATTGGTATTGTGCTAATGTTTGTGGATGCAGGAAAACAGGTTGGAGGGATCCAACTGGATTCCTCAACAGTATTTATTTGATTATGGATATTTTGATATTCGTTGATTATCATATCGATATACGATATCGTTGTTGTCGTGATTGACTATTTGGTATGTAGCATCATTGGACCAAATTTGGAATTTTAAAATGATTTTTAAAGTGATTTTTGAAAGAAAATGTTTATAAAATATGTTTGGAATTGATTCATTTTAAATAAATAAACGTTATAATTTTAATGTTATAAAAATTATGATTTTTGAGAAATATAGTTAAAAGTTGATTTTTGAAAATATGGGGTTAATGATTTTATAAAATAGTTAAATTGGGATTTTTGAATTTATTATAAAAAGTTGAAAATATAGGATTTATAAAATTTAATTATTTTATAAATCAAAATGATGAAATTATAAAGGAGTTTAAAGTTGTTTTAGTATAAATTGATTTATATAAGAGATTTATAAATTGATATTTATAAATTAAAATATTTGGAATTATAAAACGAGTTTTATAAGTGTTAGAATGAATTATGAATGAAATTCGGAAATGAATGAAATTTATAGAATTATAAACGGTGAAGTTATAAATGGAATTTTATAAGCAGTAGGTTTATAAAATTTGTAAAGTTATTAAAATAATGGTTTTGGATAAATAAATGAATCTTATAAGTTATAAGATTTATAATTGTGAAGTTTAAAGGAACGATTTTGTAAACAAATAAATTATAAGTATTTGACTTATAATATGAACCTTTAGTTTATAATTGAGTTATAAATCGAATAGGTTAATAAAGGAATTTATAAAAGGAAGTTGTTATAAAATAAATAGAAATGGAATTTATAAACGTTGTTTTATAAATTCGCAAACGACTTATTTTGATAAGTTAATTTTTATAACTTATTTATGAAGTTATATTCACGTTTTAGACAGTGAATAATCCTTTAAAATGAAATGTATAGAAATGATGAAATTGGTTAACGTAGTATATTCACGTTTTTGAATAGTAAATAATATGTTAAAGAAATTGTTTTGAATGTGATGTTTTAAATAGAATTAAAACGATCTAACGATTGTTTTAAATGCATTAAGATTCGAAACCATAGATTTCAACATTTATTGTTGAAATTGACGTTGTCGAGAAATAGAAGGAAATGGTGGACTATAACACTGTTGTTATAGTAAATTATTTCTGAAAGGAAATGTTTTGTATAGTATTGGGATTTATATATCTATCTTAAATTTGAATCCCTATACTAGTGATTTTGGGACGTCGTAACGATGTTTTACGCAACATTCGTTTTGGCCCAAATAAATATGTTTAAGAGCATGATTTCCTTAAAGAATGAAATATATACTTAATTTCGATTTAAGTATATTGAATATTTTCCAAAGGTTGAAAATAAATAAAATTTGTGAATTACTTATGAATAAATAAGTATGGAAATGTTTTCCAATATAAAGTGAATATTTTGAGAATTTATCTTTTTGAAGATAAATTGAAGTGAATAATTGAAATCGTATATGCATGGATATTTTGGAATGAAAATTCACTATGGAATTTATGAATAAAAAGGGATGTTGTTTAAAGATAAATATTGATTTATACCTGATGTATTGAAATTTTATATCTTGTAAAGATATTTTGGAAAACAAATAATTTGGAAAATTATTTGGAATCTGGTGATGTTGTGCATATCCATTGATAGTTCAATAACCGACTATCAATATTTCCCTTTGAATGGGTAATTGATGTGATTTGTTTGAATTTGAATGCCACACTTATTTTTGAATAAGCGCTCACTATTCGGGTTAATCGAGAAAGGACCATTGGGTCGTATAACCCATTCCGAATATGTGATACGTCGTTATGAATTGCATTTGAAGAACGGTGTTGAAGACCGGATCTTTTTGAAAGCGAAAGGACAACTCGTCGATTGTCTTTGCACCGAGTAGCTACGGTATAGAGACTCCCTATGTGATGGGAAGTCCGGATGTGATTAGAGATTATCCGGATTGCAAGGACTTCTTTGTAAGTGCCTTCGGTTCTGTTGGAGCCCGGAACAGACTTGTATGGATTGTATGTCTGACGTTACAAATTGATATATAAAGCAGATTTCTTTCAAATATATTTCTGTTGGTGGCGGGGAATTTATTCTTTTAGCTTAACACCCTTCTCTAAGATGTACGAGTTCAGAGGTTATGTAGTTGAAGGTTATCAGCGATATATTCCCAATTTGGTAATGTGACATGCTGAGTGTTGCTGTGAAATGATCATTGTGTTGATCATTTGTGATAGGATCATTTGTTTGATCATTTATCTTGGTGATCATTTCTATGATCATTTGTTGACCCAAAGCACGACTTTTGTATAAAGTGTGTTTTTGTGGACGAGACTTCGTCGAGCCTCACAAACCGGTAATGGTCGAAACAGGAATTGTGCGACAAGGTTTTCAGGGATAGCGTCCCTAGGGTATGACCATTCCTTCTGGAAAAGGGTAATATCATGGTATGGAGCCCAGATACTTACTCATGTTGAAACACTTATTATTATGGTGTGATGTTGGTTAGAGAGCTCTCGTTTAAAGGTCCCAAAGGACCGGGGGTGGCATATCTGAGGGTTTATAATATCCCTTGGGAAAAGGGGTTCCCGACCTTGTTTGGCAGAGAACGGTTTGGTTCTCGGGGCGTCCTTCCAGAGGCGTTTCCATGTGGCAATGGGAAGTTCCTTGGCCTGACCATTTGTTGGAAAATCCATTCTTCAAATACGAGCCTTGTACGGTATTAGTTGTATTACCTGTCATCTACTTATGGTGGCGCCCCACTGTTTGGATGGTAGCTATAGTAGGCATAGTTCGAAATGTCTATGCTGGCTAAGATTTATATTCTACTTTCGAAATATTTCTACACTATGCACTGGTAATAATATCAAATGTTTCTTTTTAATGCATATCAAGCATCTTTGACTATCATAAGGAGAAATCTCCTCCGATTCTGCGTTTGCATTGTGTGTGTGTGCGGGAGGCCTTATGGTAGTCTCATTTTTAAAAGCATTTCGAATTGACTTTAAAAATATTCCTCTATTTTGATTTTAAAGATAAATAAACTGTTTTGAGTTCTCACACTAGTCACATGACTGACTCGGAGTTTATTGTTTTCCTTCCTAAACTCTGGGTGCCCACCAATTTCCACACGGGCAGTCAAGAGTTAGGTTTATCAGGATATTCTGGATATTCAGGAGTTGCTGGAGGCAAGCTGGATGGCATGGCGTATTACTAGTATATAGTATTTCTTTTCCGCTGTTTGTTGTTGTATGATGTTGTACACTCTGATGATATGATGTAATGTAATGTAATAACTGATATAGTTCTTTGTTTAAAGATTATTCATTTATTATTATATGTTGTTCCGCTGCGAATTGTGAGATTCTGATGTTGTTGTTTTCTTTCTGTCCCGTCCTATTTTCTTTTCTCTCTATTTCCTATCTTCTTATCTCTTCTTCTTCTTTTTCTTCTTTTAAAAACCCTAATGGTTCGTATTTTCGTTCATCTTGAGTTAATCACTGGAGATTAGTGTCTATTCAAGGAGTACGGATTTGCGGTTCTTTATACTACTTCCAGCAGGGAGTCGTGGATGACCCCCTATCAAGATTACATTGAGCATGGTATATTACCTGAGCGTCGAAGTGAGAAAAGACAAATTCTTCGAAAAGCTTCACGATTTGTCATTCAGAATGGAGTTATGTATCGAAGGGGATATTCTATACCTCTTCTCCGGTGTATCGCACACGACGAAGTCAAACGAGTGTTATACGATGTGCACGAAGGAGAATGTGGCGATCACACTGGGGGCAAGCACTTGCCAAGAAAATACTCTGATATGGATATTATTGGCATACTGTTAATCGCGATGCTATGGACTATGCCAGAAAATGTGATAAATGCCAAAAACACGCTCGGATTCCTAGAGCCCCACCTACCGAGATAACCCAAATGGTCAGTCCATGGCCATTTGCAATATGGGGGGTTGATATAATTGGTGCATTGCCTTTAGCAAAAGGTGGCGCGAAGTACACCATCGTCGCAGTTGATTACTTCACCAAATGGGCTGAAGCTGAACCTCTTGCAACAATTACGACAAAGAAAGTAATCAACTTCGTAGTACGCAACATCATCTGCCAGTTTGGTCTCCCGCATACTATTATCACCGATAATGGAGCCCAATTCGACAGTGTTGAATTCAAGAACTTCTGTCAACGATTCCACATCCATAAGAAATTCTCTGCAGTAGCGCACCCTCAAGCGAATGGTCAAGTTGAAGCCGTCAATAAGGTTATCAAGTCTATTTTGAAGAAATAACTGGAAAAAGCCGGGGACAAGTGGGTTGATGAACTTCCTATGGCTCTATGGGCTTATCGAACAACTCACAAAACTACAACTGGACACACTCCATTTTCTTTATCTTATGGCTCTGAAGTCGTAATTCCAGTCGAAGTGGAAGTTCACTCTCATCGTGTGACATATTATGATCTAAAAACGAATGCCATATTACTTGCTGAATCTCCGGATCTACTCGATGAGAAGCATGAAGAAGCTGATTTGAGGGCAGCCGCATATCAGGGTCGAGTCGCTCGAATATACAATGCCAAGGTCCGACCGCGAACCTTTGAACCCGGCGATCTCGTACTCAAGAGAATTTATCCGGTCCCTTCGCACATGAAGCCAAATTGGGAAGGGCCGTATGTGATTTCACAAAAGCTCGAAGATGGCACGTTCAAGTTGTCGACCATTGACGGTCGTACTTTGCCGAAAGCTTGGAATAGCGAAAGTCTCAGTCACTACTACACATGACAGACTTTATTTATCTATTTTAGTCAATTTCTTCCTTTGCATTTTATTTTTGCATTTCGAAGTTTGAATTTGTAATAAGGCAACTGATTTTGCCATGCTTCTTTCATTTCAGCAATAAAATGCCATCTCTTCGAGCCAAAGCTGTGATTCACTGAAAATGACGTACGATATCACGATGCATGAAGAGCTAAGTTCCATCATGCGGTGAGATTTATTCAAATAGGGAGTGACTGTGATACGACCGATCACTCACTAAGTGAAACCCGAGCTTGGGGGCAGAACACTACACCAGGATTTACAAGGATTGATACACGACAATCCTTCCACTAACTCCAAATTCCCAGAGTGTGAATTGGAGTATAAAACATCCAATAACTCGTTCCCAGAGTGAAAACGGACTCCAAGTTCCCAGAGTGCGAATTGGAGTATAAACATCCAATAAATCGTTCCCAGAGTGCGAACGGACTCCAAATTCCCAGAGTGCGAATTGGAGTATAAACATCCAATAAATCGTTCCCAGAGTGCCAACAGACTCCAAATTCCTAGAGTGTGAATTGGAGTATAAAACATCCAATAACTCGTTCCCGGAGTGCGAACGGACTCCGAATTCCCAGAGTGCGAATTAGAGTATAAACATCCAATAAATCGTTCCCAGAGTGCGAACGGACTCCAAATTCTCAGAGTGCGAATTGGAGTATAAACATCCAATAAATCGTTCCCAGAGTGCGAACGGACTCCAAATTCCCAGAGTACGAATTGGAGTATAAACATCAAATCCATCGTTCCCAGAGTGTGAACGAATTCCAAAAAAGCCAAAATAGTTGTGACTGACCATCTATCGGCTAACTCCAAATTCTCAGAGCGTGAATTGGAGTATAAAATTACAGGTTCCCGGAACGCGAATCGAAGCATCCGTGCTGACTCCGTGTTCCCAAAGAGCAAATCGGAGTATAAAATTACAAAGTTCCCGGAGCATGAACCCAAACATACATGCTATCTCCAAATTCCCAGAGTGTGAATTGGAGCACAAATACCAAGTCAAAGTTCCCGGAGTGCGAACCGAAATATCAATTTTAACTCCAAGTTCCCAGAGCATGAAGTGGAGTATAAAACATTAATTCCAGGTTCCCGAAGCGCGAACCATATCACAAACATCGATAACTCTCAAATTCCCAGAGTGCGAACCAGATTATCGATCTCAAATTATCCTAAGTCCTCAGAATGTGGACATGCGCTTAAGATTTGCAATAAGTGTGATCAACCACCAAAATACAAATGTTGTTCCCCGAAACTGGGGGGCAAAAAAGCTTAAGTGTTAATTGCTAACTGAAGCAATACAATGCCCGGAGTTCAACTCATTCATCAATCACGACATGTAATTGAGTTTTTCAGACTTGGCAAATAAAAAACGAACTCTACTTAACGGTAAAAAACACCACAAGTACACCGGATTGAAAGCCAAACACTGCAAATACTTAAGTAAAAGAAAAGAACAATTTCCCATTCCATCAACTAACAAAAAGAGGTTTGATTATATGGCAAATCAAAAAAATTCGATTAAGTGGAGGCCGAATCCACACTTATACACGGCTCTAAAAGAACAAAGAAGAAGTAAAAGAACTGCTATTTACAACTACATGACAAGTCAAGAATCTCAATCCTTCTTCTTCCGAGGCTTCTTCTTTGGAGTCGAGCTGCTGGACCCACTACCCGGTTTCCTACGAGATTTCTTGCCCTTCTTTGGCTCATCCTCCGGATCTGGCATAATATCAACATCTTCCTCGGAGCTGGAGGGGACAGAGATCCTTTTGTAAGGGCGAACTGAAGGCGTAGGAGCTGTGACAGGTGTCTGTTCTGCAACGCTTGGGACGGTCACCGTGCCGCCAGGAGAAATCACCATTAGAGAAGATAAGCTTGAGGAGGCAGTGCCGCTTCCAGAACCACCGACCGTTGTCACCGTGGCCATCTCAGCAAAAATCTCTTCTTCCCGAGACAGCTGAGTTGCGCTGGATAAGCTGGTGGTCGTCATGACAGAACTGAAAATTGGAGCAACTCCACTCATTACGAATGAAGGATCAGGAATAGGGTCAAGAGAATGACCAAGTAGCTCCTCAATCATTTGAGCATCGAATGACATCGAGCTCCCCTCTCCAATGTCACCAGCCATGGCAGCAGTTGAAATTGCTTCAGTGACAATAACTCCTTGTGTAGGATATAGGACCGGAGGAACTGGGGGCACGGGCGCGGCACTTTCAGTCACTGAACAAAGGAGAGCAAAAATAGTCAGTCCAGTAAATTCTCTCAAAAATCGTTGTTTTAAAACACGAGGGAAATAATCGAAGTACCTTCCTTGCCTTGCCTCAGAGCTCGAACGGGTTCGGAGACAGCAGTCTTACCAGGAGATAACCCCAGTTGATCTGGATTGTAGGCAGGAATGACTTGTGGATCAACCGCGGCGATAACTTCGGACGAAGTCAGGAAAGGAACTTCGATACTCTCACTGTGATGCGCAACACCCGAACCCTCGTCGATCTCCATCTGCTGAATACCGAGTTTTTCTTTCTCGACGGAGATTATCGCCTCATGAAGAATTCTCCTCTCTTCCTCGCTGAGCAGACGTGACTCGAGCTCAAACTCGTCTAGTACTTCATCCGGACGAGACATCCTCTTATTCTCCACTAGTTTTTTCAAGGCACTGTAGAGAAGCATAGAGTAATCTCCTAGCCAGGCGAGATTTCTGTGATCTGACACGTTGGCATTATATATATCCAGGAGTTCGTCAAACTCAGCCTCCATCTTGAACCTCTCTGCCTGGACTTTCTCCTCCACTTCCATTTCCTCCTCCTTAACCCTTGCGACTGCTGCATCGCGCTCAGCCCGAAGAGACACAGCTTGCTCACACGCTTCTTGAGCGGCCGTGTTAGCATCATCTTTTTCCTTGCTTATGTCAGCAAACTTGGCCTTTAACTCCTCCAGTTCTTTAACTGCCGCATCCCGCTCGGCCTTAACATTTTTGTATCGATGGGCCAAGTCTTCTACTAAAGTGCAATGTGCCTGTTGCATCTTTGCCATCTCAACTAATGTCTCATCGACCTTTTTTAGCGATTCAACTTCGGCCCTGCGGAAGGACTCCGCCTCAGCTTGAAGTATATCGACGATATGGTTCTTCTGAGTCAAGTCGGCTTCGAGTTTCTCAATAATTTTGGCCCGATCAAAGGCTGCTTTTGAAGCTTTAACGGCCGCCTTATACCATTCCTTATACTGAGCATAGAAGTCGCGGGTATAACTAAGTGCTGTGGTCACGGCGTCTTCGGGAATTCTTTTAAGATTAAGAGGGAAGATGCAAGCGTCGAAGAAAATTTCCGGGAAGTCCTTCTTCAATTGAGCAAGTCTAATAGCCCCTTCACCGGATGGTTCAATAGGAGCCTCCTCCATAGCCGTAGTCGTAACAACCTCAGTCCTTGAACGGTGTGACTCAGGCCTCGAAACCTGTGAAGATGGTTGCTGTCGCAGAGGCTCAGATACATGGATATGGCTTCGGCGTGGCGGAGGAGAGCGAGAAGGGGAACGGTATCTCCGATCTCTGTCCGAGCGCTCTTGACTAGAGTAACTATGGGGATAGTCCCTTGCATAATATTCTTGGCCATGATACCTCCGTTTGCGATCGCGATCGGAGTCCCCACGTCGAGATTCATAGTAAGACGAAGGATGATGCACTCTTCGGAGTTTGTCTAGTGTAGATTGACGGCCAGGCATAGCACCTACAAAAGAGGAGCAACTCGGTTAAACACCAGGTGAAAGCAATACGATCTATGCGGAATTCATGTAGTGTTATGAAAGTGTATGCAAGTGTGCAAAACCCCCGACCAACCGAAGTGTCGACTGCACTAACGGGTAAAGGCTCGCTTATTTCTAACGCTTCCGGAGTTCATCCAACCCGGACTCGTGGTGGAGAGATACGTACTCCGGGATGGGAATGTCATCCAAGTCCTCTAAAAGCATCTCCTGATTGACAAGGAGCAGCTCAGAGATAGTAATTCCGAGGATCAAACGGGATACAACTACAGACTTCCGTCTCTTAAATTTAGGGACAACAGCCTTGCCTTTCCGCTTCTCTTCTATTCGGGAAAAATCACCCGCTAGCTCGGTATCTGTGGGCGTCCTTTCATCGTCGCTCGTTTCTCTTATTACTATGTCGGGTTTTCTTTTCACCGTTTTCTTATTTGTCTTCGAAGCCGGTTTCGCCAACCCCTCAATAACAATGCTCTGGTCCATCTCTATTAAACCCAGCATCCTTAAGTTATTGTCAGTTAACACGGAGTCGATGTGCCTTAATTCGCTCGAGATCCCTTGTAAGCTCCGAACGATGCCTTTATAATATCCACCGTCAGGCCTCGAAATGATGGCCGTAAGAAGGACAGAGTATTAGTACAAGTGTTAAGAATAGCTATTTAAGAGAGACTTGCGACACTTACGTCTAGACAGCCATCGCCTAGCAAACCCTTGGGGGCACCGAACAAAAAACCATTCGGCTTTGAAATCGCTAAGTCTAGTCCAAGCCCTGGTCACGACTTGGCAGTTCTTGACCGCTTCCAGAAAAGTAAAAGATGGGCTATCACCCCTACTTTTGAAGTTAAATATGTGTCTAATCTCAGACGGCCGCGGCGGGCGAAAGAAACAATCCATAAATATGATGAAGGCACTATTCAGCAACGCATGTCCGTTAGAATGAAGCTGTGAGGGAGCAATTCCTAAGAATGAAAGCATCTCTCTGATATACTGATTAAACGGGGGAAGAGTTCCGGCCGCACAAGCATGACGATAGAAGGCAGTATACCCTTCGGGCGGATTATGAGGTCTGTCATCGGCTCCCGGTAATAACACATCGTCCGGAGATAGGTTATGTTTCAAACATATCCGGCCCAGCAAAGGTTTGGAGATTTTGGACTGGACGGAGTCGATAGGGTTCTCAATAAATAAAGAATCCGGCAATTCGTTCGGAGCCGGATCAATTACTTCGGCAGGAATATCAGGAATTTCAAGCACAGGAGGGGGCGAACTCCGTACCTCTTGTTGTTGGGAGCTCGAAGATTCCATAACTGACTAACTCATCAGAAAGCAACGTTAAGAACATAAAGAGCCCGTGCATTCCCCAATGTAGAGTGTATGGATGTGTTGTGCAGTGCAAGTGTTGTGCGTTACTTAAGAAAATTTCACAAGATTAAACCAAAATGCGCGAACGACAAAACTCTAAAAATCAGATCGGAAATGACCCTCATCGCTGACCGTCACAACCATGCCATCCAGATGCTATCGGTCGACTCAAGCTTAAATCTGTTATGCTTTTGTTAGGTCGCAGTTCCATCGACTAGCTTCAAAAGGCAGTAAAATGTACAGTACTACAATTAAGTCCAATTATACAAGGCAGAAGCTCGTCGGAAATCAAGTGTTCAAGTGTGCTAAATTCACTACGTCAAATTACAGCTCGAAATCGATCATAGTTCAGGTTTTGAAGCAAGTCAAAAATAATGTATTCTTTAAATTGAGGACGGTCGAATCGATCACCTCGGATCAATACAGGTCGATTCGATGTGCTTCGAATCGATAAGGGTCGACTCGATGCGCTTCATATCGATATAGCCCTTGGAACGATGTCCATAGTATCAATTGAAGGAGCACTTCGAGTCCATCAGGAGAGCATTCATATCAACCCGAGAGAACGACTTCAGATCGATCGAGCTCGATACCTTCGAATCGGTCGTGGAGTTATGAGTTCGAATCGATGATACGAACCACTTCACCTCACAAGCATCGATTCGAAGCCCCATAATTGGGATCGACTCGAAATACTCCATCTCGGATCGATACGATACGAAAGGAAATCCCTCAAGATCTCTCCTTCTCCAAGAAAACCTCAACACTTTGTCACGCTCCATCCCTCGACTCGATCAATTTCGCTCAGATCTCACAACCTTTCGAAATTGATTTTTAAAAAAAAATTAGGATGAGGGCGAGGATTCCCATTTTTGTCGTTCTCAGCTTGGCTTAATCAGTTAGTTACCTGATTTGTTATGATTATGATTGAAGGGTTGAAGGTTTTTGATCGATTCGAAAGAGTTTTTCTTCTCAAGTCCGGAGATCGATACGAAGGAGAAGGCAGAGTAATAGTAAAAGTAAAAAGTGAAAGTGAGCCAAGCCTCGCGTATTTATATGGATCCTAGAGGGGAAACAAGACGGTTCGCCTCCCGGTCAATCTCAACGATCACTACCGGTCAAATACCGATCGACTCGAACGATCACGTTCGAATCCAACACGCTTCGAATCCATCAAAGCAATGAGGCTTCGTCGATGCGAAGCTTCATTGATACGAAGCAATTAACAAAAACTGAATTGAAGCCGCCAAATCCCATTGGTTCGAAGCGCCAGTTTCACAACCATTGACTCACAACGGCTCGAAGAATATCGATCCGAATGAATCACTTCGAATCCATCGGGAACCATTGATGAGAATGAACACATCACACCGATATAAAAATTACTTGTCAGCCTCTTTCATCGATTCAGGAGAGGATCGATACAAGAGGGTGATCATTAACAATCATCAAAATGATGTTTTAACTCGAATTACACAGTGATTCAGGAGACGATTGATACTGAATTCGATAACAAACTGAACTGGCAATGACTTGCAAACACGCAACGTTAACTAAAGTCAAGCTAATCACTACCATACGACGGTCAGTTATAGCGATGTCGGGTACAGCTTTCAACGAAACATGTGATAGTTGTTCTACGTGAGGCTGCAGCTTTTCAAAGCACGTCATGTTTACACAAGACATACTTTGGGGGGCAAATGTTATCCCGCCTTTTGGCAAGACCATGACACCAAGGATGGTTCGTCCTGGAGATCGTTAATGCATAGGTCTGCTATGGATGTCGGTAAATTTTATTCAAGACCGGATCGAGCTACAATCAATGAGACACCCCAAGAAAAGCCGTGAAAGTTAATGTTCCAAATTTCAAGGCGATCCGAGTTCGTGTGCTCAAGTTATTGTCGATAAAAAGCAGAATGAATAACCCTATGTTCGAATCCATAAGTCAAGCCTATGTTCGAATCCATAAGTCAAGCCTATGTTCGAATCCATCAGGTGGCCAAGCTTCGTATCCATCCCAATGGCCTTCCTTCGAATCCATCAGGTGGCCAAGCTTCGCATCCATCCCAATGGCCTTCCCACGAATCCATCAGGTGGACAAGCTTCGTATCCATCCCAATGGCCTTCCCTCGAATCCATCAGGAGGCCAAGCTTCGTATCCATCCCAATGGCCTTCCCTCGAATCCATCAGGCGGCCAAGCTTCGTATCCATCCCAATGGCCTTCCCTCGAATCCATCAGGCGGCCAAGCTTCGTATCCATCCCAATGGCCTTCCCTCGAATCCATTAGGCGGCCAAGCTTCGTATCCATCCCAATGGCCTTCCTTCAAATCCATCAGGGCAAAGTACTTCGAGTTCATGAAGCAACTATACTTCGAATCCATCCTGTGCCTAGCCTCGAGTCCATTCGGTTGAGACGGCTTCGTATCGATCAACTGTTATAGGCCACGATCGATACGAATGCACCTTGCCACAAATCCGTTCCCTCGAATCCGCCAAGTCAAAGCAGCGAAAAACGTAGAGTCGACCCAGTCGATTCGGAGCAAAGAGCGTGTTAACCCTGGTAATGCGCACCACGTCATCACTTGGGCACGTGATGCCATCGATTCGAACCAATCGATTCGAAGAGAATCGATTCGAACGGAGCGCATCAACCAGAAATACAATCTTAAATCAATCATAACTCGAGATCTACAAGTCCAAATGCCACAAAATTTTCACAGAAGCTTGCATGCATGTTGAAGAATGTCCGCACCAAGTTTCACCTCGATTGGATGAATTTTTGATCGATTCGAACGTACTTCGAATCGATCCCAAAGTGGGCCCAAATTTCTTGAGGATGGGCTCGCGGGCCCCCTCATGTGCCAGAAGTCGTCTCCCGAATTTTCAGCGAAATATCAGCCTCCAGCACTTAAAAATAGAGTCCCTGGTCATTCAGAAAAGGGATCGGGGAATTTTTAGAGATTAAGCACGCTCGGACGCTGCCAGAATCACTCCATATCGTCATCACTGCCGTTGATTTCGAATTTAAGCTTATTATCTGCTGTACTTCACTCTAGAACACTTGTAATCTTCAAGTACCAATCAATAAAGTGATAAAACTTCATAGTGGACGTAGGCAAATCGCCGAACCACTATAAATTATTGTCTTCTGCGCAATTTACTTTTTTGTGACTTGGAGTTTTTGTTAGATAATCCTCATTTTCAATTTGATTTCTTCATTTATTATCTCTTCAAAAACTTCCGAAGAGTGTTGCCCAATTTTGGTGCAAACAGCGGGTTAACTCCAAATAACATGTAGTTCGTAGGTCGTAGCTCGTTTAGGTTGGAGCGACCTAAGAAATGCGCACTGGGTTGCTTAACTCGCTAGGTTGTGTAACTTGGTAGGTCGTAGCTCGCACGAATACCTCGTTGGATCGCTATATTGGAATGCAGGAAGGTTATGTCGTAAGTCGTTACTTGCTAGGTCGCTGACAACATCTGAAGGCAGACGTGATTCCAAGCTTAGCTCACGTAACTCGTTAACGACATAAGGTAACTCGTTAACGACATAAGGTAACCCGTTAGGTCGTTAGCGACTTAAGGCCATCGTGCGACTTAAAGCAAATGAGTTAGCATTGTGCGCTGCATCACTGTGGGGCCCTGGCTTTAGAGAAGATTCAGTGCAGAAAGAAAGGGATGCATTTGCCCTCCGAGTCAAAGAGCTAGAGGATTAACTCCATAAAGAAAGAGAGGAGAAAACTGCCGTCCAAGAAGAGTCGCAATGATATTGCGACAAGATCATTGCCACACGACTTCTGAAGGCGAAGCTCGACGACGAGCTTTCTAAGGTCAGGATGCTAAAGGATGAAGCCTCTGAAGAGAGCAAGAGAAAAGCATCTGTGGAGATTGACTCTCGCCTTGAGGCGACTGCAGAGGCTGGCAGGGAGGAGGTCAAGTGCATGTCCGACCCACTTATTGCAGAATTCAACGCTCGTGTCCTCATGCATCGGGACTTAACTTTCCTTGGCGAGGGCTACCTCGAATCTCTAGCCGAGGCATGGGAGACTTTAATAAAGATCAAGAAGGTCGAGCTTGGCACCGTGGAGGTCGATGAGGATGCTTTAATAAAAGAATTTCTTAGGGGAACGAGCCTTCGGACCTATGTGCAGCGAAGGCGCTCTACTGCAAAGGTTATCCCTCATCCAAAGAAAAAATGTCATTACCAGTCTGTCTGAAATGGAGCCTTCAGTCCTTCCTCCTACTCAGCCGGCTGATCGGCCAGTACTCGATCCATTTGAGCAACATGCTTGTTATGACCTAGAGGACCCCGGTCTCGGCATTCACATTCTATCTCCCATTCTGGAGGGTGAGACTCCCCGGACGATTGGGAGCCAGCAAGAATCCGGTACATAACTCTTCTTTTTAAAGTTCAAAGAGCCGTCATTTTTGACGAAAGATTATTGTATTCAAATGTCTGTTTCTTGCAACTTTGCGCAGGTCGTTCTGATCCCGAAACCACTCCAAGAAGCGATGACGCCAAGGAAGAGAAGGGGAAAACAAGCGAAGCTACTCACGCGGGAGAGACCCCCGGTCCAGACACTCAAGTGATTAAGGTGCCTGATGAGGATAAGTCTTAAAATTCATCTCCTTTCGAAGAAAGTAATGAAATTGAGATCACAAGCGCCTCTAAACATACTTCTAAAATGAGCATGAAGGAGCAGCTCGAGGAAGAAAACAAGAAGACGGCCGAAATCAAAGTCGAGCCCCGAATCGTAGACCTAGATGATCCTCTGAACAAACCTTTGAAGGTCGTCCTCCCTGGTGGGTCTAGGCCACTAGAGGTTCCCTGTACTTCCTCGTTTGTTACCTCTCCATCAAAGAAAATTTCCAAGGGAAAATGCATGGGAGAGGAGTCGTCTAAGAAGAAGAAGAAGAAGGGAAAGAAGTCGAAGAAATCAAAGAAGTAATTGTTACTCTCGTTCAATGAGAGCTAGTTTAGATTATGTAATTATTTTTATTTATTTTCATAGTCCATGTAAATAGACTTTTGACTCCAAGTTTTAGAGGAGTTGTAGTAGAAACTTATTTTTGGATAAATAAAGCTTAGTTCCTTTGTCTTTAAAAAGAATTTCATCGTTCAGCTTTCTGTATGATCGTGGTCGAAACCCAAGCTATTGTGAGTTACATAAACTTCTCAATTCATCTTAATATATGTCAAAAATTCTTTGGAATTGTACATCCTTTATTTCACGCTTTGGGTAATTAGAATAATTTTCAATCCGTATACCACGGACTTGATGACTTCAAGTCATTTGTATCCTAGTCCGCACTCCGGGGACTTGGAGAATTTTAAACCGTTTATACTGCAATCCGCACTCTAGGGATTCAGAGTACTCCATTCCACAATCAGAGGACATAGAACTTTTAAGTCGTTTGTACTCTGGTCCGCACTCAGGGGACTCAGAGTACTCCAGTCCGCTCTTAGGGGATTTTGGAGATTTCGAGTCGTTTAGACTCTGGTCCGCACTGAGGGGACTTAGATTACTCCAGTCCGCACTCAGGGGACTTGGAGATTTCGAGTCGTTTATACTCTGGTCCGCACTCAGGGGACTCAGAGTACTCCAGTCCGCACTCAGGGGACTTGGAGATATCGAGCCGTTAATCGTCTGGTCCGCACTTAGGGGACTCAGAGTACTCCAGTCCATACTCAGCAGACTTGGAGATTTCGAGTGGTTTATACTCTGGTCCGCACTCAGGGGACTCAGAGTACTCCAGTCTGCACTCAGGGGACTTGGAGGTTTCAAGTCGTTTATACTCTGGTCTGCACTTAGGGGACTCAGAATACTACTATCCGGACTCAGGGGACTTGGAGATTTCGAGGTGTTCGTGCGCGTTCATACGTCAGATAGAATAACGTAACTCTAGTGGTTTGCCATAGAATTATGATACATAAAAACATCAATAATCAAGGAAAAGACGGCTTCAAGCCTTTATTATTGAAAATAAGCTAATTTGTCTCATTACATGATGAAAACTAAGAATAAAAACATGCCGAAAATAAGTGCAACTAACATATGAAAGAAATGGACTTAGTATAATAATGCCGCAAAAGCTCGTTATTCCATGCTCAGGGGAGTATCGTACCATCAACGGTCGCTAGTTTGAAAGTTCCCTCTCCAAGCTTCCATTCAATGACGTATGGACCTTCCTGTTAACGATAAAAATTGGTTTAACGCTAACACCCGGTGTATCTCGTGATGAAGTGAAAGCACCACTCGTTTATACGGGGAACAAAGTAAAAAGGAAAATCGCAGAAAAGTAAAAGAGACAGAGATTTTTATAGTGGTTCGGCTTCTAGTAAGCCTACATCCACTTTACATTCTCCATTATCTTCTTTGTACACACTTTTACAAGATTACAACACTTTTACAGCACGATCTCTCGATTACAACACCTTTACAACACGATCATACAATTACAACACGATCGGAGAAAGAAGTTAGAACTTTGATGGTGAATTGCTCTACGAATCTCTCTTGAATGAAGTGGATCTCTTGATGAAGAATCTTCGATGGTTGAAGTGTTGGAGGAGTGGAGAAAACTGCAGAGTATCGGCGTCTTGGAATCCCCCCCCCCCCAAAAAGTCCCCTCCTAGTTGGAGTTCATGCCGTATTTATAGGAGTTTCTGGGCATAAGTCGTGAATGATCTAAAGTAGGTCGTAGGTCGTGTGATCGACCTAAGGTAGGTCGTAGGTCGTGGATAGCCAAGTTACGACCTAAAGGGATGGGTTGAAGGTTGTTGACGACCTAACTAAGTAGCAAAGGAAGAAGTCACGACCTAAGGAATCACGATCTAAAGGAGTCGCGACCTAAGGATGCTGAGGAATGGCTTTATAGGTCGTGAGCGACCTAAATGGTAACGGTGTAAGGTGGGACGAGTTAAAGGAATTGCGACCTAACTGAATAGTTGTTAGGTCATCAGGAACTGCTTTAGGTCGTTATGGTATTAGGTCGCGGAGTTGGGTCGCGGAGTTGGGTCGCGGAGTTAGGTCGTGGGAAGTTAGGTCGCGGGAAGTTAGGTCGCGGGAAGTTAGGTCGCGGAGTTAGGTCGCGGGTAGTAGTTAGGTCGTGAACAGGTTAGGCCGCATGAGTTTCTGAGTGGGTAGGTCGCTCATGCCTTTAAGCAGTTAAGTCGCTGGAAGCTCTAACCCGTTAACTCGCTGGAAGCTCTAAACCGCTAACTCGCTGGAAGCTCTAACCTGTTAACTCGCTGGAAGTTTTAGCTCGTTGGATACTCCATGCCCCAGGTCGCATACCGTTTTGGACGGGGCGCTGCCCCCTGGACCCCAGCGACCTGACCGGTCAGGTCGAACACCGTAGCGGTGGCGTTGCCCCCGCACCCCCACCTTGGGGGGTTGGCACACCCCCGGACCCCCCCTCCGTAGGGGATCTTAGATGAGAAATCTTTCAACAGAAATTGCCTTATTGAGATGCTGAGTTGACCAATCTTTGAGACGAGCTATCTTTGGTTCTCTCGGTCGATCTTTTGATATCACGTCCTTGCTGAAAAAGGTGGGATAACACTTGCCCCCCCAAAGCATGCCTTATGGTAGGAAGGTGTGTTTTGTAATGCCAGAATCGGGACGTTCATATCTTGTTGATAACCTGTAAAGGAACTGACAGTTTCATATGGCCCCAAATGATGACCGTTCGGGATTGATCTGTTTGGGATGAAGCGCGGCCGATCATGGTCAAGCGCTTTACTTCAAATGACGACCTTTCGTGGTCGAGTCATTTGAGGTGAAGTGCGGCCCTGTGCGGTCAAGCGTCTAAATCCATGCGACGATCGTTCAGGATCGGGTCATTTATGGCGAAATGCGATCATTCATGGTCAAGCGCTTTACTTCGAATGACGACCATTCGAGGTCGAGCCACTCGTGGTAAAGTGCGGCCCTGCGCGATCAAAATGACAACCATTCATGGTCAAGCGCTTTACTTCAAATGACGACCATTTGGGGTCGAGCCATTTGTGGTAAAGTGCGGCCCTGCGCGGCCTAATAGTAGAGCTCAACCGTTCATGGTCAAGCGCCTTACTTCAAATGACGACCACTCGGGGTCGAGCCATTTGTAGTAAAGTGCGGCCCTGAGCGATCAAGTGGTAAAGTGCGGTCGCTCGCGGTCAAGCGCTTAACTTCAAATGACGATCGTCCGGGATCGAGCCATTCGACGTGAAGCACGGCTGTCCGTGGTCAAGCACTCAACTTTGTATGATGATCAGGATCAGGTGAAGTGAGTTGAAATGCAACCGTCAATAGTCAAGCGCTTTACTTCAAGTGACGATCGTTCGGGATCGATCCATTTGAGGTGAAAGTGCGACTGTTGGCGGTGTGAAGCGCGGCCGTTCATGGTCAAGCTCTTAACTTCAAACGACGACCATTCGTGATTGAGTCATTTGAAGTCAAGTGCGGCCCTGCGCGGTCAAGCACTTAAATCTATGTGACGGTTGCTTAGGATCGAGTTATGAATTAAAGCGCGGCCGACCACAGTCAAGCGACTGTTGGCGGTCAAGCACTTAAATCCATGAGTTTTTGACTGTTCAAAGTTGGGTGCCTGTTCATAGGACTTAATCATTGAGACTTTTTGAAGTCGGGTGCCTGTTCGTAGGGCTTGATGATGCCTATTCGTAGGGCTTACACATTTCAAAATCATGAGAAATCAAATATTCAACTAAAAAGTTGTCAAGTAGAAATGCCTAGAAAAGTCAAACCCAAACATTCGAAGCAAATCGTGAAAGCAATGTGGAATCAAATCCAAACATCAGAAGAAAATCATGAAAGCACAGTGGAATTAAATCCAAACATCAGAGGCAAAACGTGAAAGCAAAGTAGAGTCAAACTCAAACATCAGAAGAAAAACATGAAATCCATGTAGAGTCAAACTCAATCATCAGAAACAAATCATGAAAGCAACGTAGATTCAATCTCAATCATCAGAAACAAATCATGAAAGCAATGTCAAGCCTAGTCCAAACACAAAAGGCAAAGTAATCAGTCATCAGAAGTAAAATACAAAAGTAAAGTAGTCAACCATCAGAAGTAAAATTCAAAAGCAAAGAATTGACGTCCGAGTGCAAACATCTACATCAGTATGATTTATAGTTGTATCAGAGCATGCCTGGGGATCGATCGTGGTCCCATACATGTGTGAACAACTTAATTGTGTTGATGTAGATTTTTCCACTCATTCGTCATAACCTCAATTATTCGATAACAGGTTGGCGCTTTGATCCTGAGGTGTCTCCAGTTGGTGCAGGTGGTCGTTCTTGTTCCACCGTTGCAGTCTTCTTTTTCACATATTGAGATAGCAAACCGTCCTGGATATGCCCCTCAATTTCATCTTTCAAGTGCCTGGAGTCATTCGTGCTATGACCGTTTAGCTCATGGAACAAACAGTACTTGTCCAACTTTTTCTCGTTGTTAGTCGGATCTCTCTTAATTGGCTTTCGATAAGGAATTTGTCCTTTGGTGTCTTGATAGATTCGTTCCAAGGTCTCATTCAACTCTGAGTATGAAGTAAATCTTGATCCCCGTTGTCGGCATGCTGATTTATCGTTGTTATCTTCAGCTTTTCGTTTACCTTTGTTAGTTTCTACACCTTTCTCAGAAGGATTCCCACCTTTGACTGCAAAAACATCGATTCCTTCTCCTTCCTCTGTTTCAGCCTTTGTGTCCTCTAATCGCAAGAACCCTTTGGCCTCATGGAAAAATTCTTCTAAATCCATAGGAGGATCTTTGGTCAATGAATTCTTGAACTCTGTGTCGTTAGCTATGCCTGACACGGCTGCCATTAGGACCATGGATGGATCTGGCCGGTCCACCGATGCTGCAGCTGCATTGAATCGCGTTAAAAAGATTCTCAAAGATTCTCCGGTTCTTTGCTTTAGTGTTGTCAAACTCATGACATTCTTGGGCTTCGAGATGTGGACCTTGAATTGTCTCATAAATTTTTCGATCAAATCATTCCAAGTCTTGATCGATCCATTCTCCAGTTGTCTGAACCATAGTGATGCAATATCCATCAAATATAATGGAAAACACCAGGCCATCACTTCCTCTGGTGTCCCCAGCACTTCCATATGCCTCATATATCTTTTCAGATGGACTGTAGGGTCCGTCCTTGCGCTATACATATCCAACGATGGTAGCTTAAAGTCTGGTGGGTTCTTAGCTCACCTGATTGCTGTGGTAAAAGGACTCCTATTCACGTCCTCAAAGTCCTTGTTTACCAAACCACCTCTCATAGCCTTTTTGACCATCTCCACTAATTTGTCGTTGTCGCCAAGTGATTGTCCTCGTCCAACGCTTTCATCTTACCCCCCGAGTTCACGAGGGGATGGTGGAATCTGTTCTTCCGGTTGAACTTCTGTTCCTCTTCGATTCTGCGCTCCAAGTTGCCCAATCTGATTAAACAAACTCTGGATCAAATCTTCTTGCCTCTTCATCATTGCCTCCATCTCGTCTCTTGTAACGAAGGCTGAAGTGTGGCTCGCTCTCAAAGAAGCCTCTTGACTTCCTTCGTGCTCACTATTCTCCGGTCTTTGCAATCTACTAGATCGCCCTACCATGATTCTTCAGATTTCAGTCTCAATCTCCTGGATTCAAGTCTTGATTAATAGGATTCCTGAGTTCGTTTCTCAGTAAAAGCACCAAAATGTTAACGATAGAAATTGGTTTAACGCTAACACCCAGTGTATCTCGTGATGAAGTGAAAGCACCACCCGTTTATACGGGAAACAAAGTAAAAAGGAAAATCGCGGAAAAGTAAAAGAGACAGAGATATTTATAGTGGTTCAGCTTCTAGTAAGCCTACATCCACTTTACATTCTCCATTATCTTCTTTGTACACACTTTTACAAGATTACAGCACTTTTACAGCACGATCTCTCGATTACAACATCTTTACAACACGATCTTACAATTACAACACGATCTTACAATTACAACACGATCGGAGAAAGAAGTTAGAACTTTGATGGTGAATTGCTCTTCGAATCTCTCTTGAATGAAGTGGATCTCTTGATGAAGAATCTTCGATGGTTGAAGTGTTGGAGGAGTGGAGAAAACTACAGAGTATCGGCGTCTTGGAATCCCCCTTCCCCCAAAAAGTCCCCTCCTAGTTGGAGTTCATGCCGTATTTATAGGAGTTTCTGGGCATAAGTTGTGAACGACCTAAAGTAGGTCGTGGGTCGTGTAATCGACCTAAGGTAGGTCGTAGGTCGTGGATAGCTGAGTTACGACCTAAAGGGATGGGTTGAAGGTTGTTGGCGACCTAACTGAGTAGCAAAGGAAGAAGTCACGACCTAAGGAATCACAATCTAAAGGAGTCGCGACCTAAGGATGCTGAGGAATGGCTTTATAGGTCGTGAGCGACCTAAATGGTAACGGTGTAAGGTGGGACGAGTTAAAGGAATTACGACCTAACTGAATAGTTGTTAGGTCATTAGGAACTGCTTTAGGTCGTTATGGTATTAGGACGCGGAGTTAGGTCGCGGAGTTGGGTCATGGAGTTAGGTCGTGGGAAGTTAGGTCGCGGGAAGTTAGGTCGCGGGAAGTTAGGTCGCGGAATTAGGTCGCGGGTAGTAGTTAGGTCGTGAACAGGTTAGGCCGCATGAGTTTCTGAGTGAGTAGGTCGCTCATGCCTTTAAGCAGTTAGGTCGCTGGAAGCTCTAACCCGATAACTCGCTGGAAGCTCTAACCTGCTAACTCGCTGGAAGCTCTAACCTGTTAACTCGCTGAAAGTTTTAGCTAGTTGGATACTCCATGCCCCAGGTCGCATACCGTTTTGGACAGGGCACTGCCCCGCACCCCGCCAGGGGCGCTATCCCCTGGACCCCTACGACCTGACGGGTCAGGTCGAATACCATAGCGGTGGTGTTGCCCCCGCACCCCCACCTTGGGGGGTTGGCACCCCTTTGGACCCCCCTCCGTAGGGGATCTTAGATGAGAAATCTTTCAACAGAACTTGCCTTATTGAGATGCTGAGTTGACCAATCTTTGAGACGAGCTATCTTTGGTTCTCTCGGTCGATCTTTTGATATCACGGCCTTGCTGAAAAAGGCAGGATATCACTTCCTATGCGGGATTCATATGCGATGGGACCGGGAAAACTCGTTTCAAAACGAGGTCACCCACATCAAAGATTCTCAACCGGACCTTTTCATTATAATATTGAGCGACTCGGTGTCTGTATGCAGCCGCTCTTAAATCAGCTTCTTCACGTTTTTCATCAATGAAGTCCAGTGATTCCAGCAAAAGATCCCAATTTGACTTAGGGTCGTAATAATTTACCCGATGTGATGGAACTTCAAGTTCTACGGGTATAACTGCTTCCATGCCATATGCCAATGCGAATGGAGTGTGGCCAGTCACGGACTTGTGGGTGGTTCTACAAGCCTAGAGCGCTGTCGGAAGTTCATCCACCCACTTGCCTCTAGCCTTTTCCAAATTCTTTTTAATATGGACTTGATTATTTTGTTAATGGAGTGTGGCCAGTCACGGACTTGTGGGTGGTTCTACAAGCCTAGAGCGCTGTCGGAAGTTCATCCACCCACTTGCCTCTAGCCTTTTCCAAATTCTTTTTAATATGGACTTGATTATTTTGTTCACGGCTTCCACTTTTCCATTAGCTTTTGGATGAGCAACTGCTGCAAACTTTTTCTCAATGCCATATCTTTGGAAAAACTTTTTGAACCCTTTGCTTTCAAACTGAGTTCCGTTGTCTGTAATGATAATCTACGGAAGGCCAAAATGGCATATAATATTTCGTACAATGAAATTAATGACCTTTATGGTGGTAATCGTGGCCAAAGGCTCTGCTTCCGCCCACTTAGTAAAGTAATCGATTGCAACTATCGCATATTTCGTACCAACTTTGGATATGGGTAATGAACCGACCATGTCGATTCCCCGCATTGCAAACGGCCAGGGAGTAACCATTTGCGTGAGTTCCATTGGCGGAGCTCTCGGGATTTTTGCATATTTTTGGCATTTGTCACATCTTCTTGCATAGTCTGCATCATCCCGATTTACAGTTGGCCAAAAGTATCCATAGCGGAGGATTTTCTTTGCTAATGTCTTTCCCCCAGTATGGTCACCGCGTTCTCCTTCATGAACTTCCTTCAGGACTCGTTTTATCTCATCGTAGGTAATGCACCGTAGTAAGGGGTCGAGAATCACCTCCGATACATTATTCCGTTCTACATTGCATATCCCGAAGCCTTACAATGACTTGTCACCTTTCATTACTTCTTTCGGGCAAGACCCCATGTAGCAAGTATTGCTTGAATGGGGTCATCCATGATTCCATCTCGATTTCTGTTTCAAACACGAAATCTACCTCCATCATATTTATGCTTGGAGCATGTAAAGTTTCAACGGGAACCAATCCCATTTGCTGTGCATCGCCAGTGCTCGCAAATTTTGCCAATGAATTGGCTTCTTTGTTTTATTCATGCGGGACATGCAAAATATCATAATATTCGAGATTTACTAGCAGACCTTGAACCCGTGCCAGGTATGGGGAAAGTCTCGGTCCCTTTGCTTGGTAGTCCCCACGGACTTGGTACACCACCAATTGTAAGTCACAAAAGATTTCGACCGATCTTACCCTCTGTTCTTTGATAATTCTCAAGCCAGCAATCAATGCTTCATACTCGTCTTCGTTATTTATCGCTGGGAATTCGAGCTTCAAAGCATAACAAACTGATCGGTTTTTAGGAGTCAAAAGGACTATGCAAGCCCCCGAACAACGGTGGTTAGATGCCCCGTCGGTATACATCTTCCATCGAACGGAAGGTATGACATTGTTACCATCTGATTCGTGTGACACGGTGAATTCAGCAATGAAATCTGCAAGCGCTTTCCCTTGTATGGACCTTCATGGCAGGTAGGTAATATCGAACTTACTCAACTCGATATTCCATTTTAACATCCTTACAGAGGTCTCTGGTCGCAGGAGTACCTGCCACAAGGGTTGATTAGTGTAAACACTGATTGAGTGTGCCTAAAAGTATAGACGAAGCTTGCGTGATGCAATCACCAAGCAATAGGCTAGATTCTTGATCTTGGGATAATTTCTTTCTGCCCCCATCAAACGTTTACTGACATAGTACACTGGCTTTTGAACTCTGTCCACGTCGCAAACCAAAGCCGTACTGATAGCATGTTGGGATACAGCCAGGTGCACATACAACATTTCATGGTCAATTGGTTTCGATAGCACCGGGGGACTTTCTAAATGCCTTACCAGGGCTCAGAATGCTTCATCACAATTGAATGTCCACTCGAAATTTCTTTTTCCTTTCTTTGTTATATCGAAGAAGGGGATACACCTATCTGTGGCTCTGGAAATGAATCAACTCAGTGGGCCACCTTTCCATTCAAGCTTTGTACCTGCTTTATAGTTCTGGGCACTTATATGTCTCGAATAGCTTGAATATTCTCCGGGTTAGCTCCTATTCCCCATACATTCACAATAAAACCCAAAATCTTCACTGACGCAACGCCAAAGGAACATTTCAAAGGATTGATCTTCATCCCATACCGTCTGAGTATATCAAACATACCTGTCAAGTCTCGAATGTGGTCGTTTGACTGTCGTGACTTCACGAGCATGTTAAACACATAGATTTCCATCGTTCTACCAATCTGGTCTTTAAACATTCGATTCACTAGACGCTGATAAGTTGCTCCCGCATTTTTTAATCCGAAAGGCATAACTACATAGCAATATAACCCAATGTATGTGACAAAACTAGTGTGTTCTTGATCTGGAATGTGCATCGGGATTTGATTGTATCCTGAGTACACATCCATAAGTGATAGTAACTCGTGTCCGGCCGTTGAGTCAACTAGCTGATCGATTCTAGGCAAAAGAAAACTATCCTTCGGGTATGATTTGTTTAAATCATAATAATCAACGCAAGTTCTCCACTTTCCATTTGCTTTCCTCACAAGCACAGGGTTAGACACCCATTCAGGGTAGAGGGCGTTGCGGACGAACCCATTGGCTTTGAGTTTGTCCACCTCCTCTCTAAGAGCAACGGACCTCTCCATGTCCATACCTCTCCTTTTCTGTTTTACAAAAATGTACTTCGGGTTTATGTTCAACATATGACTCGCAATGGCAACAAAAATCCCACACATATCAGTATATGTCCAAGCGAAAACATACAGATTCGCTTGGAGGAAATCAGTGAGATCCTCCACAACTGAGGGGTCGAGTTGTGATCCAATCTTAAGAACTCATGATGGGTCATCCCGGTTGACTGGAATGTCAATCGTCAGCTCAGCCGGTGCTGTATTCACTTCCCTGGGTTCCCCATCATCATTCGTCGGATCCATGTCTCTATGGATCCGAGAATGTTGCCCGAGCCAGGGCTCGGGCACTACTTGTCAATTGTCAGCATTTCGGGTGCGGACGGAGTTGTCCGCAACCTTTTCTTTCTCTCTCCGCTGAGCCTCTCTCAGCTCATCCACATAACATGCATGACCGGTTGCCTGATCGCCATGCATCACACCAACTCCTTTGTCTGTCAAAAACTTTAACGTCAAACACTATGGGCCAAAGCTGCCCTAAACTCCGCCAGGGAAGGACGACCCAGAAACACATTATATGGAGAATCAACATCCAAGACTATGAACGGTAGGATTCGCACCCTCCTATGCTCACCTTCTCCCAGTTCAACTGGCAACTCAACATACCGCATCGCATAAGTCGTTGCACCATTAAAGCCATGGATACGGGCTTTAGATGGCTTTAAATCTTTCGTCTCCATCTTCATTTGGTCATATGCCTTTTTGAAGATGATTTAAATGGAGCTTCCACAATCAATTAAAATTCTTTTGACGTATGTTGGCCCGATCATCGTAGATATGACCATCGGGTCGATGGTACTTGTTAGCATCTTAGCTCCTAAACACTATATCGTCTGTCATCATGCGTTGTTGCTTTGCGGGGGTCCCATCCTCCACATTCGAACAAAATTCATAATCTGCATGCCTTAAGGAGTTAGCATATCGCTCCATCTCCTGCCAATTCTTGTCTGTAGGGTGAGGTCCTCCGACTATGGTGTTTATGATCAATCTACCCACGGTTCGGGTAGGTTCCTCTAGATGGCGTGGAGCCATCCTGCATTCGGGATCTGATGTTCCTTGCCTACCCGCTTGTGGGTTCTTAACAAATTCATGCAGCCTTTTTTGCCTGATTAACTTTTCTATGGCGTCGTGGAGGTGTCTACACTCCTTTGTATTATGCCCGTAAGTCTCATGGAAGCGATAGTAATTCCCCATCCGCTTCTGTTCCTCTGTGGACTTCTTTAGGCGTGGTTTTCTGTATTGAAAAGTGTTATAGGTTGATAGATAAATATTTCCAATAGATGCATTCAGGGGGTTGTATCCGTTGTAGGTTGGAATCCTTGGCTTCCATTTCCCTACTTCTCTTTTTTTGGGGGTTTTCCTCCTCCGGATCCTTTAGATTGCCTAGGCTTGTTCTAGATGTTGACTTGAACCTTTCCCAAATTATCGCCGGATTGTTTTTCGGCGATGTTGCTTTTCACAGTCTCCTGAACAGGCCCTGGGGCCTTATCTCGCCTCGTCCATCTGGCTTCTTCTATTCATATGAATTGATGAGCCTTTGAGTAGAAACGCTCCAACGTTGTTGGAGGCTTTTCCGCCAACCAATCTCCAAACTCTGATTCCGGATCCACCCCTTGCATTATCGCCATCAGAATTGCATGGTGGTGGGGTTGCTAACTTCAGTAGCCGCAACATGAAATCTCTGCAAGTATTCTTTCAATGACTCCCTAAGAGCCTGGATCACACTTGATAGGGACATCACATCCTTGGGACGAGTGGCGTGTATTTTGAACTATTCTACAAATTTCGTCGCCAATTCATCGAAGCTGGATATAGACCATAGAGGAAGTCGAGTGAACCACATAGTGGCGATTCCAGATAAAGTAATTAGGAAGCATCTACACTTGGTCGTGTCATTCGCTCTAGCCGAGTCCATCATCCATTCGTACCTCATCACATGCTGCCTGGGATCAGTCTTTCCTTCGTTGGCCAGGGTAGTTGGCATGCTAAACTTTCTAGGATACTCAGCTTGTAGAATGGTACCGGTGAATGGAGTATGACTCCTAGATATCCCCCAATCTTCGTTGGTTAGGCCTTCAATTTCCCTCATTAACTGCCTGACCATAGCTGATAATTCCGGAGTTTGTATGGAGGACGAAAGGTTGGGTTTTATTCTATGGGACCGCTCAGGTTGATGTCCCCTCTACTAGCATTCTGTCGAACGCGTATCTTGAAGGCCAGCTTCATTAGAATCTTGGTGAGCAGAGCATTCGGTCTCCACACTCACTGCAGCTCCTAAGTTTCCTGTTCCGGCCTGGGTGTGGTCTCCAAGATGTGAATGATCCCTCGCTGATCGATTAGTAGCACCTGCTTGTGCAGTTTCAGTTATACGGCATCTACGTCTGGGAGGTTCATCAGATGGAGTCGAGCTATCAGATGAAGAATAAGGAGCAGGGATACCTCCAACATTCTGATGCTATTGCTAGTAAGCTGAGTCATCAGGTTAGCATTAGCTTAAATCTACTCAGCAAGTTGTCTTCTACTTTCCATGAGTTCCCTCATCAAGTCGTTGAACTATGTCCTTGTAACGACTTCCGTCTAGTTATGAGCTTTGGCAGTCCCTGTACCTAGATTTTCTTGCTAGTTGCTAGGTCCTATCTGTTGTATGCTAGCAGTCTCATTGACGTCCACGTTATGAGAGGCTGATTGGGTACATGGTCTTCCCATAGTAGAGTTGTTGATTGAAACTCTGAGTAGATTCAAAGGACATCATGTCAATAAGTAGGATCGCCTTCGGGGGATTTATTCAATCCAATAGCTACAAAGCATATCCTAGTGGCCTGAGAATTCGATTCTCAGTGAGAGCACCAAAATTTTAGCACCAGAATTGGTCACTAATACCCTTGAGAAAGATTGTGTAGAGAGATTAATGGACAAAGTAAACTAAAACTGAGAACTGTACGCTAAAATAAATGCAAAGATAAGAACATCGAATTTATAGTGGTTCGGCGTAACTTCCTATATCCACTTTGAGGTTAATCTTTATTGCTTTACTTGACAATTGATTACAGATACAATCCATACACCAACTACTTGAATACAATTGCTAAGCAAAAAGAATGAGTCTTGAATGCGACAAAGTCTCCCCAGTGTTCTTCCAAAAAGGGTCTATTTCACTGTGCCTCTGCCCCTCTATTTATAAACGAAGATGGGTTGGACTTCTCTAATGGGCCTAGGAGCAAGATACCTCAGTCCGGGGTGAGTGACTTCTGTATACCGAGCGACAAATGCCGAACGGAAAACGCCAAGCCATATATCCAAGCCGAACGGTACCTGTATGCCGAATGAGGCTGTGCGTTGAGTGAAGTCTGTAGGCCGAACGAGACCCGATGCCGGTCGAGGGTAAATGTCGAACTACATGCTTAGGCCAAGCGAGGCTTCATGCCAAACGAGGCTAGAATGCCGAACGAGGCTGGAATGCCGAATGAGGCCTGGATGTCGAACGGTGCTGGAATGCCGAGCAAGGCTGGAATGCCGAGCGAGGCTTGGAATGTCGAACAAGGCTGGAATATCGAGCAAGGCCTGGATGCCGAACGGTGCTGGAATGCCGAGCGAGGCTGAAATGCCCTGCGAGGCCTGGAATGCCGAACAAGGCTGGAATGTCGAGCGAGGCCCGGATGCCGAACGGTGCTAGAATGCCGAGCGAGGCTGGAATGCCAAGCGAGGCCTGGATGCCAAACAGTGCTAGATGCCAAACGACGCTGGATGCCGAGCAAGGCCTGGAATGTCGAACGAGGCTGGAATGCCGAGCGAGGCCTGGATGTCGAACGGTGCTGGAATGCCGAGCGAGGCAGGAATGTTGAGTGAGGCCTGGAATGACGAACAAGGCTCGAATGCCGAGCGAGGCCTGGGTGCCGAACGGTGCTGGAATGCCGAGCGAGGCTGGAATGCCGAGCGAGGCCTGGATGCCGAATGGTGCTAGATGCCAAACGACACTGGATGTCGAGCGAGGCCTAGATGCCGAACGAGGCCTAGATGCCGAATGGTGCCAAATGCTGAACGATGGTGGATGCCAGTCGAGGCTTTTCTACCGAACGAGGTTCGTGCCGAACGATATGAAATGTCGAATGACCTTGCTGTGCCGAACGGCCCTCAATGCCGAACTAGGTTCGTGCCAAACGATATGAAATGCCAAACGACCTTGCTGTGCCGAACGGCCCTCAATGCCGAACGAGGTTCATGCCGAACGAGGTTCATGCCGAACGATATGAAATGCCGAACGACCTTACTGTGCCGAACGGCTCTCAATGTTGAATAACCCTTCTACACCAAGCCTTTTGTTACTTGGTCAAGCCATCGGGTAACAATTAAATATATTAAATCATCAAACTTAAAAAAATGTCTATTATTTATTATAGATCCATGCTGATTTGATACACATATGATAAAAAAATTAATATCCGAGTATACGCAAACTTATAACCAATCTAATTATAACATTAAATGTGTATATCGGAATCATTACCTAACTAACAGTATATAAAATATATATATAGCCGTTATATTTAAACTTAAACAATTATAAATAAGTTAGATCTATGCCTTATAATCAAAGCCTAAAAGCACACCTTGAAATGATGATATAAACTCCTTGAAATGATTTCTAGTCCAAAAGAGGCTAGTCCTTGAACTGTTGATCACTGGCTATAGCATAGCATTTGATTTGACTTTAGCTTAGGAAATTAGAGATATGGAGGAGAAGTTTCGGACAACCCAAAGGGATATGTAGGCTAAAAATAAGTCACTAAAGATGAGGGTAGAGATCTTTATATAGAGGAAGAGTATGAGAAAAGTTTGGATCTAATCTTTTAATCATTCTCCTTCCATCTTAGCCATCCATTTCAGAGCTCACTAACCCCTCATCAGGCCATAACTATTTCCCTTATCTGAGCCAATCCTTTCAGGTCCCCCTCATGGGCTTTAATCCATTTAGAGCATGAACAAAATAGTATGAAATTAGATCCAATTTATCACTTATTGCTATCATATATCGATTAATATATTTATAACTATTATAAATTTATTTAATAATATATGTTCACCAACTCAGAATTAAAATTTATAATTAATATTTCACAAATATTAATTAACTTAGTTAATCTATAACAATTACAAATTAATTAAATGGTTTGGTCAAAGGAATATTCATTGTTTCGGTTTGCGTGACTCGTTTGGTGTAAATTTAGTTAGCAATTAATATCAAACTATTTGAATGCTAATATTCATAAATCACTTAATAGGTGGTGTGAAACTTTATCCAAATTCATCACTTATTTGATTTCGGTAGAATCCAATTTTACTTCTGTGACGACCCACCTTCTCGACCCTCAGAAATTGACACTAATACATCATCGGTATTGATGTGCCGTAAATTCAAGTGCCAGAGAGGCAGATTATCATGGGGTAGAGAAATAAAGATAGAAGACGGAAAATAATAGAATCTCACATCGTATTCAATGCATAATTGTACATATGAGTAGTACATGCAATTACTCCAAATTGTTCCATCAAAGTTATGATAGGCACTAACCCAGCTTGGATAGTTATAGCGACCTATACTTACAGTGCTAGTAGATACTAATACATAATGCAGACACAACAAAAAATGATAGATGACTTCAACAAAAGACTCAAATCATTCCATGCTCCATGCTCCATACCAAAATGCTCCAAGCTTACCTAACTAGTTGGTTGTCTAGGAAAATAGGGCACCCAGAGTTTAAGGGGAAAAAAAACTCCAGGTTAGTCATGGGAATGGTGTGAGAAACTCAAAATACGATGTTTGAAAACAAAAGGTATCGCATAAAACCACACCGCACGTAAACACGAAATGAGTTTTTTCCTTATGATAACCAAAACATTTGTTGTGTAGAATATGTGGATATTATTTTTAATGACATTCTTCTGAAAACACTTTTTCAGTAATTATACATAATTTTAGCCGAAATTTTTACATTATTAAATTCCAGCAAACTAGGCTCTACAATCAAATCCGAAGGCACTTATTGGAGAATGGATTTACATACAATGACAAGGTAAAGGACTATCTTCCGACGGTACATCTCTATGAAAATGCACCAGAGTCTCCAACCTCTATCAGCATATAACCTGCCTACCTTTACCATAGATAGTACTGAATATGCCATCACCCCAATCATTCCTAACCTACCCGAGAGCCCTCTTTGCATACACTAAGTTAATTTCAAACCCGACGTCATAGCAGGAATAAATAAATTTAGAAAGGTGATGACTATACCCTAATGGGAGCGATCCACTTAGCTCTGCCGCATCTACCCTATTTTTGTCATTTTTCGGATGGTAGGCTAGAGGTAACGATTACCTTACTCATAGCATATCCCACTTTGAATGCCACATTGCCAATCCATAATCATAAAACTGATTTCCACAAAAATATAACTCTTGAGCTCGTATGTCTCAGGAAAGGGTGTTAAGATAAGTGAAGTTGCCTTCTCCACCACCAATTAGATGATGCATTCATAGATATCACTAATGTAATTACAATTGCAACGTTAGACATTCATCCATGCAAGTTGTCTAAGAACAGGACAAACTGAAGGTAGTCTCCTACCACATCCATTCGGGAGTTACTCCGAGGATTAGAAGCGGTTAGTCCTTCCATTTGATATCTCACAACGAAGAGACTACCACTACTATATGTATATTGGGAGTTTACCCCCAAATGTTCAACAAGCAGTCCTTCGATAGGAAAATCCCAAATATCATATCCATGTCTTCACTCCAAATATGCAAATTGGTTCAAAGTGGTCTTCCGATAGGAATTACCCAAATCTGCCCTCGTTTCCTCCAAACCATTCATTGATTAACAAGATGTTAAGTTCATACGTGATTATCAATCATCATTCAATTTAATTCATATTTCTATTCATTCACGGATATATCTTAGAGATATATTCATTGAAATATTTCTTTATCTTTTTTAGAGTATATGGACTCATCAAGCCTCATTTATCAAATCCTTTTGGTTAATTTAGACCTTTTTAAATCATGGAATAATTCTAAACTCTTTCATATTTTACTTAGAAATATATTTCCAATTCATTTCATTTAAATGAGCAGTAAATCTTAAGTGAGCAGAATCTATAGAAATCATCTAATTCTACCCAATATCAATTCCCATATTCAAAAAATACTATGGGTGGAATAACAATGAAAGCACCCTATAAATTCTGCGAATAGTGTGAGTTCCTTCTTTGGGCTTTAACACCGAGTACAAAAAGATTATCTCCATAAAATTTAAGTTATCTATACTTGGAGAATTTTATCCTTTAACTTTGGAAAATTTTGATCTGGGTAAATCCAATTTACTAACCCATTCTTTGGGCCAATCTGGATAGCTAGGAAGAGGAAGAAACTAGTTTTCCAAACCTAAGCCTAGACACTACCTCTCTAACACCCTTAAGGCGGTTAAGTAATTTGGTCGACTCTAAATCATTTAATATTTAACCATTCCATACTTCATTTAAATCATATTTAAAATACTTTATTAATCATTTGAAAATATTTACAAAAGATTTGAAAAGGAACGATTGCTTTTAAAACTACATTTCAAAAGTTGTAGAAAAGTGCTACGGAAATTGCTTTTTAAGCTATATTGATCAAAAGGACTTTTTTATCATTTGGAAACTCATTTTTATAACTCAAATCACTTTTAAAACATTTTAAAATATTTTTAGAATTATTTCATATTTTTAAACAATTTTAAAGAGGTTTAACATTCCTAATACACTAATTCATTAAATAAAGGAAAGTGATTTCCTTTGCGCTTATCAACATGTATTTTCGTGACTTGCATGTACATTCAACATTCATATAATCATAATCAAACATATATAACATCAAATAGCATATAATATCATAGTCTTGGAGTTTACTCACCCTAGGGTTAAACGACTAACTAAAAATTGGCTATAGCTTTGCTAACTCGAACTTTTAGCTCACAATCACTTGGATTATTGCTTCTAGATGGCTCGGCCTATGGATGAGAAGATGGAGGTGATGGAAGTCATTAAAGTAGAGGTGAAGAAGAAGAAGAAGATGGAATGAGATGTATGAATTTGTGAAGCCTTAGGGTCTTATTTATAGTCTTAGGAAAATGTGGCAAATTACTAAATTACCCTTAGATATTATCAAAATATCTCTTACACCACGTCACTTCAACATCAAATCCTTGTCACCATATTCAATTGCATGAAATAATGAGATGTAGTGTGATAAGAAATATTGCAAAAATAACTTAAGCATGGAATGCCTTGCATTAATGGTGGATTCGATGTTTCCTTTCCTTGTTTTAATGGTGATTAGATGTTACCTCTTTCACTTACTTTTTGTAAAAATATCTTAGATGTTTTATTTAGCATTGATTTGACTAATTGCGATACACATATGTGTATGTATGTGTACGTGTGTGCAAGTACAAACAATGTTGCAACAACTTAAAACAGTTTCCATTTGCCAAACCGTTGAGATTTCGGGATCCAATTTCCGGTCATATTTTAGTTTTAAACTCAAACTATTAATTTATGTAAATAAAACTTGAAAATAAATTTCTTATCATCTTTAGCTAATTAAAACAAGTTCATTTAACTTAAAATTAATTAAATATTCTATTTTCAAAGTGGTAAAATTGCGGGTCATTACATACTTCCCTCCTTAAAAGAATTTCATCCTCGAAATTAAGGATAAGAACAAGATAACTCGAAGACAAAAATATATATAACGAAGTGATACACATGTACAAGATATAGCCAGTGACATCACCATAAGCCAGTGAGTACACCATAAACATACAATTATGTATCCATTCTAAACATAGGATAGGCTTTACGCATTCTTTCCTCTATCTCCCATGTGCAGTGTAACGACCTAGAATTTTTAGTAATTAAAATTTGAATATTTAATTAATTTTAAATATTAATAAGTGAATTTATAAGTCGAATAAATTTTACTTCGAATAATTGGATTTAATTGGACAATTAAATCGATAATTTAATATGTTAAATTATGGAAATAATTGAAAATTGGGTTAAATATGATTGAAAATGATTCGTAAAATTTTATTTTATCATGTTGAAGTTAGAATGATATTTTAGAACTTTTAAAATCGAATTAAAAGTTAATTTGTGAAAATTGAATATTTTATATTAAAATCGACTAGTGAAAATAGTCAATTTTTGAACAGTCTCAGAATTGGACGAAACTAGTTCCATTGGATCCGTAATAGTTAGTTATTACCGGATTTCTATTTTCGTAGCAATCGGAGTTATCGTTTGATTGTAGCAGCTTGAAACGCATCGAATTCTTTTTTAATATTAATTTGGCGGGTTAAAATAGCCATTTTTCAAAAAGTCTCGGATTTCGACGAAACCAGTTTCATCGGATCCATAATGTGATATTATTGTAAGGTTTCAAATTTCGCGTCGATTGGATTTACCGTTTGTCCGGTACAAATTAAAACGCCTAGAAAATCGTTTAAATCGGTTTAATTTAAATTGATCGTTTGTTGCCATAACTTGCACAGATGATAGAATTAGCTTCCGAAACCTGTTCCATTGTGTCCGGAACGTGGGGTAAACCCTAGAAACGTCAGTCACTGCGCGTAAATCGGAGTTCGGAATTTCCGGAATGAATAGTGTTTCGTTCGTTTCCTATAAATAGACCACCTCCCTTCATGAATTAAAAAAAAAACAAACTAAAACCCTAGCCGCCACTACCATGCTCAATGGCCAGAAAAATCTCCTCTTCCCCTTCATTTATCTTTCAATCCTTCAATCGTTTCAAGAAACTTACAACTAGAAAGTGGTAGAGCTACGCGAGATCTTGAAGTTCAACGAGTATGATCGAGATTGGAGCTGTATTTTAGAAGATAATGGCCTGCGTTCGGCTATGATTGCGCACGCAATTGGAGAACAATGGTGAGGCCGAGTTCTATGCCATCTTGGCCGAGTATTGTGCTTGTCGTGCTCTTCAAAATGCAAGTCCCTGATCGGAATTTCGTCGAGTGTTGATGGCGAAAATTTAAACCCTAAATAATCAAAAATGGGTTCGGCTAAAACGTGATTATCTGGAGATGTTGCACATGGAAGATGGAGTAGCAGTGCACGGCCCTGATGTGTTCAAAGAAGGATCCCACGGCTATGGATGAGTTGTGGTTTAAAAAAAATTATATATTTAGGTTGTAATTTATATATAGTTTAAATTCGTGTAACTTCATAAATCCATAACTTTTTCATACGAGGTCGAAAACGCGCGAAACAAGAAGCGTTGGAATCGTATGGACGAGCATTACGCTATGGAGCTGGATTGGAGTCGTTTGGAGTTAGTGAAAATTTCGGGTAAAATTAAACGTCCGTTTAATTTTATTCGAAATAAATTGCTAAAACGAAATTGAAATCAAGGTGAGAACTTCTCACTCAATCGAATAGTTTCGATTTTTATTTTATCTATTGATTGTTAAAATAGACATTATGCGCCGTTAGTAAGCGGATGTTATTTATTAAAAACATATACCGCGAATATTTCATAAACAGTGAAATTGGTATTATATATGATAGCAATATATATATATTGGCATATGTATATATTGCAGTTGTTGATTTCCCGCATTTTTTAGCGGATGAGACCCTATTGCGCCGTCTATTAAGCGGATAAATCCCATATACCGCGATAATTTCGTACTGGAACGGAATTGGTATTGTGCTAATGTTTGTGGATGCAGGAAAACAGGTTGGAGGGATCCAACTGGATTCCTCAACAGTATTTATTTGATTTCAGATATTTTGATATTTGATGGATTATCACATCGATATAAGATATCGTTGTTGTCGTGATTGGCTATTTGGTATGTAGCATCATTGGACCAAATTTTGGAACTTTAAAATGTTTTAAAGTGATTTTTGAAAGTATACGTTTATAAAATATTTTTGGAATTGATCCATTTTAAATAAATAAACATCATAATTTTTAAAGTTATAAAAATTATGATTTTGAGAAATACGGTTAAAGTTGATTTTTGAGAAATATGAGGCTAATGATTTTATAAAATAGTTTAATCGGGATTTTTGAAATTATTATAAAGAGTTGAAAATATAGGATTTATAAAATTTAATTATTTTATGAATCAAAATGATGAAATTATAAAGGAGATTAAAGATGTTTTAAAATAATAGTATAAATTGATTTATATAAGAGATTTATAAATTGATAATTTGTAAATTGAAATATTGACATTATAAAACGAGTTTTATAAGTGTTAGAATGAATTATGAATAAAATTCGGAAATGAATGAAATTTATAGAATTATAAACGGTGAAGTTATAAATGGAATTTTATAAGCAGTAGGTTTATAAAATTTGCAAAATTATTAAAAGAATGGTTTTGGATAAATAATTGAATCTTATAAGTTATAAGATTTATAATTATGAAGTTCAAAGGAACGATTTTGTAAACAAATAAATTATAAGTATTTGACTTATAATATGGACCTTTAGTTTATAATTGAATTATAAAGTGAATAGGTTAATAAAGAAAATTTATAAAAGGAAGTTGTTATAAGATAAATTGAAATGGAATTTATAAACGTTGTTTTATAAATTCGCAAACGACTTATTTTGATAAGTAAATTGTTATAACTTATTTATGGAGTTATATTCACATTTTTGACTGTGAATGATCCTTTAAAATAAAATGAATAAAAGGATGAAAGTTGTTAACGTAGTATATTCACGTTTTTGAATAGTGAATAATATGTTAAAGAAAATGTTTAGATTTGATGTTTTAAATAGAATTAAAACGATCTAACGATGTTTTAAAATGTGTTAAGATTTGAAACCATAGATTTCAACATTTATTGTTGAAATAAACGTTTTCGAGAAATAGAAGGAAATGGTGGACTATAACACTGTTGTTATAGTAAATGATTTCCGAAAGGAAATGTTTTGTATAGTATTGGGATTTATATATCTATCTTAATTTCGAATCCCTATACTAGTGATTTTGGGTTGTCGTAACGATGTTTTACGTAACATTCATTTTGGCCCAAATAAATATGTTTAAGAGAATGATTTCCTTAAAGAATGAAATATATACTTAATTTCGATTGAGGTATATTGAATATTTTCCAAGTGTTGAAAATAAATGGATTGAGAATTACTTAATAAGTAAGTATGGAAATGTTTCCAATATAAAGTGAATATTTTGAGAATTTATCTTTTTGAAGATAAATTGAAATGAATAATCGAAATCGAATATTCATAGATATTTTGGATTATAAATTCACTATGGAATTTATGAATGAAAGGGGGAACTTGTTTAAAAATAAATATTGATTTATTTTTGAAGTGTGAAATTATATATCTAGTAAAGATATTTTTGGAAAATAAATAACTTGGAAAATTATTTGGAATCTGGTGATGTGTGCATATCAATTGATAGTTCAATAACCGACTATCAATATTTCCCTTTGAATGGGTATTTGATGTGATTTGTTTGAATTTGAATGCCACGCTTATTTTTGAATAAGCGCTCACTATTTGGGTTAACCGGGAAAGGACCATGGGGTCGTATAACCCATTCTGAATATGTGATACGTCGTTATGAATTGCATTTGAAGATCGGTGTTGAAGACCCGGATATTTGCGAGAGCGATAAGATGACCTGTCGATTGACTCTGCACCGAGTTGCTCCGGTATTGAGTTCTCCATATGTGATAGGAAATCCGATCAGGATTGTGGATATCCGGATTGCAAGGACTTCTTTGTAAGTGCCTTCGGTTTTGTTCGAGCCCGGAACAGACTTGTATGGATTGTATGTCTGACGTTACAAATTGAGATATAAAGCAGATTTCTTTCAAATATATTTCTGTTGGTGGCGGAGAATTTATTCTTTTAGCTTAACACCCTTCTCTGAGACGTACGAGCTCAGAGGTTATGTAGTTGAAGGTTATCAGCGATATATTCCCAATTTGGTAATGTGACATGCTGAGTGTTGCTGTAAATGATCATTGTGTTGATTATTTGTGATAGGATCGTTTATTTGATCGTCTATCCTGGTGATCATTTCTATTATCATTTGTTGACCCAAAGCATGGCTTTTGTATAAAGTATGTTTTTGTGGACGTGACTTCGTCGAGCCTCACACCTCGGGAATGGTCAAAACAGGAAAGATGCAGCAAGGTTATGAGGGGTAGCGCCCTTTAGGATGTGTGCATTTCCTTCTGGAAAAGGGTGGTATCATGGTATGGAGCCCAGATACTTACTCATGTTGAAAACACTTTATGATTGTGTGAATTGATTACGAGCGCTCGGGTGAAAGGTCCCAAAGGACCGGGGGATGGCATATTCGGTCAGTTGTTACTCAGTTAGGGGTAACCCGGCCTTGTGTTGGTAGAGATCCGGTTTGGTTCTCGGGGATGTCCATCCAGAGGCATTCTCATGTGGCAATGGGAAGTTCCTTGGCCTGATCATTCGTTGGAAATCCAATTCCCAATACGAAACCCTGTACGGTATTAGTTGTAGAACCTGCCATTCACTTATGGTGGTCACCACTGTTTGGATGGTAGCTATAGTAGGCATACGATAATGGTCGTATGTTGGCTAAGATTTATATTCTACTTTCGAAATAAATTTTTCCTACACTATGCACTAGTAATAATATCAAATGTCTTTTAAATGCGTATCAAGCATCTTTGACTATCATAAGGAGAAATCTCCTCCGATTCTGCGTTTGCATTGTGTGTGTGTGCGGGAGGCCTTATGGTAGTCTCATTTTTAAAAGCATTGCGAATTAACTTAAAAAAAAATTCCTCTATTTTGATTTTAAAGATAAATAAACTGTTTTGAGTTCTCACACCAGTCACATGACTGACTCGGAGTTTATTGTTTTCCTTCCTAAACTCTGGGTGCCCACCAATTTCTACACGAGCAGTCAAGAGTTAGGCTTATCAGGATATTCTGGATATTCTGGAGTTGCTGGAGGCAAGCTGGATGGCATGGCGTATTACTAGTATATAGTATTTCTTTTTCCGCTGCACTGTTTGTTGTTGTACACTCTGATGACATGATGTAATGAAACGTGATGTAATGTAATAACTGATATAGTTCTTTGTTTAAAGATTATTTATTTATTATATGTTGTTCCGCTGCGAATTGTGAGATTCTGATGTTGTTCTGCTGTTTTTATTCCGTTCTATTTTCTATTTTCTTTCTATCTTCTCCTCTCTCTTCTTCTCTCTCTTTCTTTTTCTTAAACCATAACATTTCGAGTTTCCGGCCTTCGATTTCTCGGCAGTCGATAAAGTGAGTATCGATGTTGAATTTTCGAAAGTCGAAAATTTCCGGGACGTTACATGCAGTCTATTGTGTCACCACTCTATTAGACTTTAACCAATCTTACAACCTTCTTCCTTAATCGCTTCTCGTCGTGATCTACGATTGACATTGGTAGTCTGATAACCGCCAAATTAGTTTGACTTCTATATCTTCTTTGGCAGTTGTCTCTATAATTTGCTCAAGATTATGCATATATTTTCGTAGATGAGATACGTGAAAGACATTATGCACACTAGATAACCTTTTGGGCAGTTCCACATGATAAGATAATGGACCAATCCTTTCGAGAATAGGAAAAGGTCTAATAAATCGAGGTGATAACTTCCCTGCTCGACCAAATCTTACCACTCCTCTCATTGGAGAAACTTTTAGGAATACATAATCTCCAACCGAGAACTCTATATTTCTTCGCCTTTGATCAGCATAGCTCTTCTGCCTACTCTTGGCTTCTTTTATTTTTTTCTAATTATGTCAACCTTTTTTGAAGCTTCTCTAATCATGTCAGGACCTAGTACTAATCGATCACCGGTCTCAATCGAACATGTTGGGGATCTACATGGACAACCATACAAAGCATCCTACAGAGCCATGCCAATACTAGCCTGATAACTATAATTGTAAGAGAATTCTATCAGATGAAGGTAGCTTTCCCATGAATCTCCGAAATTTAAGATGCAAGCTCTAAGAAGATCCTCCAACACTCGATTTACTCTCTCAGTTTGTCCATCGGTCTGGGGTGATATGCAGTGCTTATGTTTAGCTTAGTTCCGAAAGTTTTTTGCAATGCCTCCCAGAACTTACTGGTAAAGATAGGGTCTCGATCACTGACTATACTACTGGGGACACCATGCAATCAAACTACTTCCCTAGTGTATATTTCTGCCAGAATTGCAGTAGTTCTCGTTGGTTTTACTAGGATAAAATGTGCGCTCTTGGTTAATCAATCTATGAATACCCAAATGCCTTCATTTCCCTTTCTTGATCGGGGTAAGCCATCGATGAAATCCATCGATATTTGGTTCCTTTTCCAAGTCGAAATTTCAAGAGGTTGGAGTAATCCGGCAGTCTTTTGCTGATCACTTTTGATTTGTCGACAATTTGCACATCTGCTAATTTGGGTAGAGATATCCCTCTTCATGCCATCCTACCAAAAAGTTCTCTTCATATCTCGATACATTTTAGTAACTCCAAGATGTATAGAAAGTCGAGAATTATGACACTCTGTTAAAACTTCTTACCTTATCTCATCAACATTAGGAACACATATCCTTCCATTCATTCTTAAGATTCCCTGCTCATCTACTTTGAATCCTATCCATCTGCCCGTATTATATTCTCCTCTACTTCCCTAGCTATTCTTGAAATGATTGGATCCTTGAGCTGACTCTCTTTTATACGATTATAAGGTTGGATGTACCACTAAATAAGCTATAAGGGAATGCCTTCTTCTTAGCGCATATGCCATTACATTGGCTTTCATAGGTGTGTATAAGATATTAAGATCATATAATGCGAGAAATTCTAACCAACGTTGTTCTCATAATTAAGTCTTTCTGAGTGAAAAGACACTTCAAAGATTTGTGATCCATGAAGAGCTCGAACTTTTCACCTATTTAAAGAAGGAACGTTATTTACTAGGATCAATCAAAGTTTATTTATAATAAACTATAGGGATTTCTTACCCAGTAGATAATGCCTCCATATTTTTAATGCGAACACAACGACTAATAAATCTAAGTCGTGTGGTCCATAATTCCTCTCAAGTGGCTTTAGTTTTCGCTTGCATAAGCGATGACCTTTCTATGCTGCATCAGAACAGCACCTACTCCTTCCCCACAAGCATCGGTATATATAGATAAAGTTCCAACTTCATCAGTAATAGCTAGGACTGGAGCGAAGTTAACCTTCTCTTGAGTTCCTTGAATGCTTCTTCACATTTTGGTGTCCATTCAAATTTAACATCCTTCATAGTCAATTTTGTTAGATGGGAGGAAAATTTGGAGAAGTCTTAAATGAGTCTCTGGTAATATCCTACCAATCCTAAGAAGCTGCGGATGTCCTTCGGGGTTTGTGGTTGCTTCCAATCTTGTATAGCTAAAACCTTTTCTCGATCTAGTGAGATCCCTTCTCTTGACACAATATGCCTAAGGAATCTTACTTCTTTCTCCCAAAAGTGATATTTCGAGAATTTAGCTTTAAGTACATTTCTCCGCAATATTTTCAATACAATCTCCAAATGCCTTTCGTGTTCTTCCTCGGTTTTGGAATAGATAAGGATATCATCAATAAAAACCAACAAGAATTAGTTTAGCACATCTTTGAATACTCTATTCCTAATGTCTACAAAATAGGCGGGTGCACTAGTCAATCCAAAAGGCATAACTAACCATTCGCAGAATTAATCTGGACCCCTAAATGCAATTAATGGAATGCCATCCTCGGCTATTCATAGTTGATGGAATCATGTGGCTAAATCCATTCGAGAGAATACTCGAGCACCATGAAGTTGATCAAATAAGCCATCTACATGGTGTAGAGGATACTTGTTTTTAATCGTTTGCTTATTTAGGTCTCGATAGTATACACAATGCCTTAGGGAGCTATCATACTTAGCTACAAAAACTACACTGCGCCCCAACTTGAGCGACTAGGTCTAATTAGTCCTTTTTTTAACAACGCATAGTTTGGTTTGCCAACTCAATCTTTTCCTTCAGGGCCATACTTCGAATAGGGTTAATAACAGGTCTTGCACTAGGAATTGATTCAATTCAAAACTCAATTTCCCAATGCGGAGGCAAACTTTTAACTTCCTCAAAAACATCCTAAAATTCGTTAACAACTGGTATTACCTCCAAATTATTTTAAGATGAGTCTAGTGCATACATGAAACTATCCCTTATCGGACTAGGTTCTTCACAAGGTATTTCTAAAAAATTCTCGAAGTTGGTCTACAAAGTTACCGTCATTTTAGCACTATAAAGGACAGCTTTATTCTTAGATAACTAATCCATACCGAGCAAAACTTCAAACCTAATAAAATCAAGAACATATAGATCCCTTGAAATTTTTTGGGAGAGGTGAGTAACTAGGACTTTTTCGCAAATCATACAAAGATTAATTGTATCGCCTATGGGATTTGACACAGCAAATAGGGATGTCTACTATTTTTGTGATCGGTTTTAACCTAACTACCAATCATTTAGCAATAAAACTATGGAAAGCCCCAGTATCAAATAATACTTTAACTAATCATCATTGACATAAATATTACCTTCAAGAAATCCCTTGACTTTTACATCAGTAGAGGTTGAAGGCTCATCTTTGATAGCATAAACCTTAAGTAGCTCTCTTTTCTTCATTAACGAGCACTTGTTCTTCCAATGGCTGGGTTGATGGCAGTTATGGCAGAGGCTTTTCTGCACCATAGGAGAGACGGTTCCTTGCTTCTGCCTTTGAACCTTGGGACTCCTGCAGTACTTTAAATGATGTCCTTTCTTTCCACAATTAAAACATTCAACATCTTTAAAACGGTTTTCCTGAGATCCTCCTCCGAGCTTGCCTTGCCATAGTTTCTTTTCATTGTTATTGAACTTCCTCTGATTGTTGTTGGTTTGGGTTGCGACTGGATTCCTCTTATCAAAAGCTTCATAATGGAAACCCATATCTATTAAATCCACAAAGGTTCCTTTAACATGGGCGGTCATCCTATCGTGATAGTGCTCCTTCATCCTAGAAATGGACATATCATTTTTCTTTAAAGGCATGTCCATCAATCCAGACCCAAAGCAAGACAATTCATTGAATTTGTGCAAAAACTCTTCCGCACACATCGCTTCTTATTTTAGATCCATGAAACTTCTATAGAGGCAGGATATGCCAGAGCTGGCATGTATTGCTCTTCAAAAACTTCTTTAAATCTTGCCCAAGAGAAATTATCTTCAGATTCATTAAGAGTAACGAGCTTCCACCAAGTTAAAGCCCCATCTTTCAATTTCCAAGAGGCCAAGAACCTCTTTCGATTATCATCAGTGTTTAACCCTTTAAATATTTTTTCATAGGTTCTTAGCCAGGCTTGAACTTCAATAACAAGTTTTGTGCCTTGTAATGGCTTTCCTCCCAAGCTGGTATAATCTTTGCAAAGAGTGACAAAGTTAACTTGAGATGGCATGGCACTTACTGCTTCCTCCATTACTACAGCATTTGATCGACCGTTAGTAGACGTAGTGTTGCTACCTCCTATTCGTCCTCTTCTATTACTCATCTCCTACTATCTACATATAGTAAGGGAATATCTTTTAAAAATATAGACGAAATTATTTTAGGGAACTGGTATAAACTTGAATAAACTTATTCGGATAAAAATTCAAATATGTGCTTTCTCAGACTAAACTCATTCTAGGGTAATACTAACCCATTCTCTAATGAGTTGGCCCTATCTAGGCTTAGATATTCACTAAACGATAAGCTCTGATACAAAATGTGACGACCTATCTCCTCGACCCTTAGAAATTGACACTAATACATCCTTGGTATTCACGTGCCGTAAATCCAAGTGCCGGAGAGGCAAATTATCATGGGGTAAAGAAATAAAGATAGAAGATGGATAATAATAGAAACTCACATCTTATTCAACACATAATTATACATATGATTATTACATGTGTTAGCACCAGAATTGGTCATTAACACCCTTAGGAAGGATTGTGTAGAGAGATTAATGAAGAAAGTAAATTAAAATAGAGAACTGTAAGCTAAATTAGATGCAAAAACAAGAACATCGGATTTATAATGGTTCAGCGTAATTGCCTACGTCCACTTTAAGTCTTGATCTTTATTGCTTTCATAAGTAATTGAATACAGATACAATACGTACTATAAAGACTTGAATACAAATGCTAAGTAAAATAGAGTGAGTCTTGAAAGTGGTAGAGTCTCCCCAGTGTTCTCGAAAAAAGGTCCTTTCACTGTGCCCCTACCCCTCTATTTATAGATGGAGATAGGTTGGACTTCCCTAATGGACCTAAGAGCAAGACATCTTGGCCCGTGATGAGTGACTTCTGTGTGCCGATCCACAAATGCCGAACGACAAATGCCAAGCTATATATCTAAGTCGAACGGTACCGCTATGTCGAACAAGGCAGTGTGTTGAGTGAAGTGTGTAGTCCGAACGAGACATCGATGTCGGATGAGGGGAGATGTCGAACAACATACTTATGCCGAGCGAGGCTGGAATGTCGAATGAGGCTGGAATGTCGAACGAGGCTGGAATGCCGAACGAGGCTGGAGTGCTGAACAGGGTATGAATGCCGATCGAGACTTCTGCCGAATGAGGCTTCATGATGGTCGAGACTTCCGCCGAACGAGGCTGGGATGTTGATGCCGAGCGGGGCTCTATGCCGAGCGAGACTAGATTATCGAGCGAGCTTGCTATGCCGGTCGAGGCTCTATGTCGAGCGGGGCTTTATGCCGAGCGACCATGTTATGCTTTGTGAGGCTGGATGTTGAGCGGTGCATGAATGCCAAGCTAGGTTCATACCTAATAACCTTGCTATGCTGAACGGTCTCTTAATGTCGAACGGTGCTTATGCCGAGCCTCTTGTTACATGGTCAAACATCCAGGTAACACTTTCCCCCTAAAGTGCATCATGCGGATGAACATGATGCGCTTTGAATCACGAGTACACCGTGTTTCTTTTAAAGCCTTTGCTTTTCCTTTGCAATAGCGCTTCCCTGAATGTCGAACGAGGCGCTGGATGTCAAACGACATACGGATGCCGAACGATATTGGATGTCGAATGGCACATAGATGCCAAACGACATTGTGCCTTGACCGGTTCTACCGGTCACTGTCCCTTCACCTTCTTTCCTTCCTACTATAAAGGTTAGTACTCCCCTCCTTCTTCCCCTTTTACCTTTTACCTCCGCTCTAAAATTCTTACGAACTCGCCTCCCAACAGACTTCAGTGAATTATCTACCCTTCCTTTCCCTCCTCAAACTCAATACATTGCCTCACCTCCATTCCCAGATCAACGAACCTGACCAGAATCGCACTTCCTTCTTCAGAATATCCCCAAGCTTTGAGTTATTTCTTAGGTAATGGCCTTTCCTTTAAACACTTCATCCCAGACAGGAAACACAGCACGAGATTCAAACTTGTGAATCTTTGTAAGACTGAGGGCAGTAGGAACCGCGTGGATTAGGCAACGAATTCGAGGTCAAAACATGTTCTAGGGCTTGGTGGAGTGATGGAAGGAAGGAGGTGTCAGAGGTGTTTAGGATATGAGGGGTAAGGGTAGTGAAGTTAGGGGGTGTAAATTGAGCATGGCGTGAGATTTGAAAAAGGAATGGCTATGGTTAGGCATTACTCTCGCGTGCCGAACGGCGAAGAGAGATTGAAGGAGAGCACTGAGTCATGCCGAACGAGGAAAGAGGGAGAATGGAGAAGAAATAAGGGTTGAGCCTAGATGCCGAGCGATGCGGCTCGGTATGCTCTTGGCTTGGCATGATTCTCTTATGCCGAACGAGGTTGGAAGGAGTGTAGGAGAAAAGTAAGAGTTAG